>OY987198.1:3596440-4796440 GCA_963920755.1 Cartodere bifasciata
AAATTGGCTTTGAGTCATGCGCTACAACGCAATAATAGATTAAAAAAATACAAAATATTTGTTCTTCTTTTTAATGCAAAGCCCATTTAATCAACGGGTAGATCTATGACCCATGTGTTTAAACTACCTATTTTAAGCAGAAGGCCTGGAGGAACACTTTTATGCAAAAAATGTTAAAAAATTTAAATTAAATTTCAAGATATTTCGATTTAAAACATTTTTTTTTCTGGGTTTTTTTCTACTTCTTGTCATATTGACTTTGTGTATTGTTTAAACTTTATAATTGATACATTATAAGAAAGAGGACCCTATAAGGTATGTAATAGCAGGAAAAAACAAATTAAAAATATTCTCTAAGGGGCATACAAATTAGTTTTGGAAAAAAAAATAATTTTTTCTTTGGGGGGCTGAAAAGAAGTCTTCCCCCCACTGAAAAAAGTTCCAAAATGAGATTCTTAATGCAAATTTAATATATTTTAATAATGAGGTGGTGCGAAGTTGTTGTCCAGCTGGATTGGAAGGATAACAGGACACGAATAACTGCAAAATCGCATAAAACTTCGACCAAAGCGCGCTCGCTACTCGTTTACCGCGTTGCAGCGCCTAACTCAAAGTCCATTAACTCCACGGGTAGATCTATGACCCATGGGTTTATAATACTCATTTTAAGCAGGAGGTTCGTACGAATACTTTAATATATAAATATTTATTATTTCTCTGAAAAAATTTTGAGATATTTGATTTTATACAATTTTTTTTCTCTGTTTTTTACTACTTCTTGTCATATTAACCCAGAGTATTGTTCAAAACTATTAAAGACCGATGTCGTAAGCATAGAAACAAAACAAATTTGTCTGTTTCTGTGGTAATTTCTGGAAAAACAGCACTTTCTGTTTCAAGGACTCAGGGAATATAAGGAACATTTATGTTTAAAAAAGGTACTTACACGCAAGAGAAAAGGTCAATAAACAATGTGTGTAGTTTCAAATATGTATCAAAAGGCATTAACATACCAAATTTAGTGAATTAAAAAACACTTTTTTTTTGGCCATTTTTAGCTCCTGTTTAGTCATTATTTTCAGCACTTTTTAGATTGATTTACGAACCCAAAATAGGACATCTTGTTCTTCATTTTACGTAGAATAATTATTTACCACATAATAGATGTTTATAATTCAAATACACCCTGAGTCCTTGAAACGAATTTGCATTGCCTAAAAATGTCAAAAAATTTAAACAAATCAAAAATTGTCGACCCCTGCATTACCGATATTTAAAAAAAATGAAAGGATAAACGTCAAGGTTAAACATAAACAGTTTTAAAATATTCGTAAGGAATTTTTTGAGCGAATTTCCTAAATTTAGTATCTTTGTGAGTTATTATTGGTTTTTATGAAGTTAGTTAATCCTATTTCGTACAAGTAAGTAAAAGTATAATAAATATAAAACTTTATTTAAAATGTTAATATTTTAGGTTCATAAAATGGGAAAGCGAAAATCCCGGTCAATGTACCATTCTCGAAAGAAACGTACAAAGAGTAAAAACCGCAACATTTTTGGAATGAGTATGAGAGAAGTAGGGAAAGGCCTAAGAAAGAGATTCACTTTTAACTTTAAATACAACCAAAACCGAAGGTGTTTCTCTTCAGCAATGATCAAAGAAAAAAACGAATTAAACAAAAAATTACACAGGCAGGTACTTACAGAAATTTCACAAGCATTTTTTTACCCTTTCTGAAGATGCAAACTCATTTTCGTAAAAGTTTTCCCAAAAAATACAGCAAAGGAAACAACTTAACGTAACCTTTCACTTTCACCCTACAAACTCGTTGATTTTTAGACTAGAATTACACTACACTAGACAGCCACTTTTTAAAGATATTTTGTAAATACCAAATACAAATGATACCTTCTTGTTTACAAGCAGAAAACGTTGGTGATTTTAAACTGGCGAGCCCAGATCAATTTTAATTTTGCTTCATTCGTTCTCTTCCACGCATTTCAATTAACGTTTCTCGTTCCACCATTTCACTTGTTTGTAAGGACTAAGTAACCTTATTAACGTAAAATGAAGACAAATACCCGAAATGCACCAAGACACCGCAGACGGCCATTGCTTCCTCTCTACTAGTCTACAGTAGTGGATGCGCACCGTGCATCTGCGCAAAGCGTATAGCGGAAGAGCCCGATCACAAGTTGACAACAACATCGGCAGCCAAGACAAATTGAGTACGGTCCCCACCGAAGCCTGAAAATTTTCGCCTGCGGCGCTACTTGCATGGAGTTGCTGCCCCCCGGGACCCCATGCAGCGGCTATATATCATCCAGCAAACTCCCCCGAATTCTAATGCTAAATACGGCCTTGGCTTTAGCCTTTGATTTATATCTGAAACAACATCCAATTCGTGAAATAATCTTGCCGAATTTCATTTATGCTTAATTTTCTTCGATAAATTTCTTAAAACTTTCTGCTTGGCAATCAAAGCAAATTTAAAAAACAATACATTCTTTTTCATTTCCACATTTCCTTTTTTAAATTCAAATTTTTTGCTTATTCTTTAAGTTAATGTATTGGATAATTGTATCTTTAAAGCCTCGAATACAACAACAACACTGCCATGCTATGTTGTACTTTGTACCAACATTTTGTTAAAACCAATTTAATTTTATATGATTCTAGAAATGTATAGCCGTTTGGACGTTAATAATGGTAATTTTGATATAATGGATGGCCAAATCTTTAACTCGGATATAACCTGGAGTAATTATTATAAATTTTGGGAAAACTTTTTGTAGTTTTGCACACCGACGGATTACAAATATTTTTATGTTGCATTTTTGTTAATATAAATAACGATTAACTAATTATTATTAAAAATGGAAGCACTAATAATTTTAATGTATTAAATTTGTTAACACGTTGTTGTTTGATAGAATTATTAACAATTATTAGGTATATTACCTTACAAAGATATACCACAATAAAATGAATATTTAATTCAAGTAATTTTTTATTTGTATGTTTATCTTTCATTGAAAAGTATTGTGTAAATTATGTTTATTGATCTAAAATCTACCACTTTGTAAATTTGGGTAACTTTTAAAAAGGTAGGTACTAAAAAAATTAACTAGAGCTGGTAGAGCAATTTTTGTGCTTGATCCTGTATATGACCTACATAATTTGACATTTTTTGACAACGACATAACCCCAAAATTAAAAGATTAAATTTTTTTGTAAGAAGTGCTGCCATCTTGTATGATTTGTTTAAAGTTTTTTAGCCTAAGTTCTAAAAAATATCACCAGGGGATTTTCATAACATCGGTCTTTAAGTAATACATCATTAAAAAGAGGGTACTTTAGAAAACTTGATACCAAAAGAAAAAAATAAAATATCTTTTTTAATGAGTCTGAAAATTAGTTTTCAAAATCACCAAATCTTAATTTTGTGGGGGCTGAAAAGGGGTCTTCCCCCCACTGAAAAAAGTTCCGAAATGAGATTCTGAATGCAAATTAAATATATTTTAAAAATAGGGTGGTGTGAAAGTGTTGTCCAACAAAAATTTAAAATTGAGAATTTTTGATTCATATCGCTGCACTATATCAAAAAAAGGAAACTATACGTGTACACTCTGAATATCTATGGAAAATACAAACATACTGATAGCCTAGAGTGTCAAGAGTAAAGTATGCTGAATCTAGTTTAATTTTTTTAAATTCTGTTTGGTTATTGAATCTTGTACGTGTAAATTATAGTGCCATACAAGCACCTTATGCAGTCGATTCCATCTTCAGATCTTTTTTTGATAGGCTTTAAATTAGAAAACTCCATTTCAAATACTTAATCCTTATTTTGCCAGAGTTATTACCTATAAAACAATACCATTATCACTAATAAAACTTCTCATAACAGCAATAAATGTCAATATTTCAGTACTAAGCTACTCTCTAATGTCATTAATTACTTTAAATAATCACTCTACACACAGCTCCGCATAATCTTCTGTACTCAAAACCACTAATCAATCCACAACAGCATTTTTCCAACCCAAATCAAGCGCTTAGCAGCTGTTGTGCACCGAATTCTAATCTTATTATACATGCTCAGTAAATCTCTACCTCAAATTAAGAGTCATTAGTCAGCTAAACCCCAAAATTATACAAATAACCCGACAATTACATGCAGAATTTCACTTCCAGATCAACAACGTTAACAATGGACGTTACCAATTACTAGACCGTATGAAATGTTATGGATACTCCCGGTTTAATAAAGTAGTTTGGTAAGGAGGGTAGTTTTTATGTGTACCAACGTTAAAAAGGGTGGGTAGAAAAATGCAGCGAGGGGGGTCACTACATTAACAACAGGGACAATCAATCCCTGTAGAGAATTCTGATTGCCAAAAATAAAAGTAGTAAATTTTAGTTGGAATTGCTTAAAAAACTATTCATTAAGAGCCCGATATCCCACCTTCTCTTATGCAAATTTGTGTACAACTTAGACCGCAGTTTTTAAGGCCGATTTATACAACGTAACTTTTACTTTACTTCGGCGTAACTTCACTTCCACTTAACTTTACAAATTTACCTAATTTACAGATTGAAAAGTTACGTGAAATTGGGATCAGTAAAGCGCATGTGTCTGAATTCGCGACTTCTGACAATTTACACCTGGGCGGTAATTACGGAATATCGCTTCGTACAAAACCTACATAAGAAGATCTAACAGGTATCGTACGAAGCGATATTCCGTAATCACTACCCTTGACAATAAGGGCGAATCTCTCATTTTTGCAAATTTTGCGCATGATGCCCAAGCTCGGGTCTCGAGTACGACTTTATACGACTTAAAGCTAAATGAATCAGCAAAGTAGCGCTAAAGTGAAGTTTAAATTTGCCAATACATTCCCTTGTATTTTATTTAATTTTCGGTTAAGTTACTCCAAAGTAAAGCGGAAGTAAAGTGAAAGTTACGTTCTATAAATCGGCCTTTAGAGTTATTATTAACGCAATGACTTTGAAATTTTAATAGTATTAGCTTAACTTCTTTTAAAAAACTTATTGTTTGCCACATTTTGATTTGGGTCCCTAGTTTAGCAAAAATAACAGTTTAAAAGTGGGTAAACCATGCCAAAAACAACAACTATTTTTTTTAAGAAATTGAGCGCTCATAAACAAATTTTAAAAAACAATAAGTATTACAAATTTAATGAGCTTTCCAATGACACCAAGTTTTTAAAAATCCGATATGAATTAGCAAAGATATTTGAAGTCTAAATTACGTGAATATTTACATAAAAAAGGGCTCCCCTCCGCCAGCCTCTACCGTGCAATGGAAAAAGAATGTATCTGATTTTAACATGTTTACTGGTTTATACGTTTTTTGGACCATGCGAAAACGATAATCATACTTTTAACATTATTTTTTAGATATTAATAATTCTGAAGGTGTACTGCAGTTCAATGTTAAGCATATTGAATAAAACCTTATTATTTCAAAATCCTATTTTTGCACATACACTCTTTTTTCATTGCACGGTAGGCCCTCTCATGCTAGCGTTCTCCGCATCGATTCGCCTCTCACCATGGTAGTCGGAGGAGATGTGAGGCTCTTAAATATTCTTCTAATTAAAACAGAGACATGCCTCCGCCTAACACTAGCGATGTAATTCATACATAAAAAACGTCCTACCGCATCGGTTTCTTTCTGGTCTATGGTAGGGGCGTTCTTTGAGGGATGCCGTAACATATTTTGTAGGGTGGTCGGCAGCTCGTGCCACCGTCGCTCAGACATTATCTGATTCCGGTGTCCGATACAGAGGTAGGTAAAGGCCGATTTATAGAACGTAACTTTCACTTTACTTCCGCTTTACTTCGGCGTAACTATACAGAAAATTAAATAAGATACATGGGAATGTATTAGCAAATGTATACTTCACTTTAGCGATACTTTGCTGATTCATTTAGCTGTAAGTAGTACTGTCAAAAGCCGAGCTTGGCCATCATGCGCAAAATTTGCAAAAATGAGATATTCACCCTTATTGTCAAGGGTAGTGATTACTGAATATCGCTTTGTACGATACCTGTTAGATCTTCTTATGTAGGTTTTGTACGAAGCGATATTCCGTAATTACCGCCCAGGTGTAAATAGTCAGAAGTCGCGAGTTCAGACACATGCGCTTAACTGATCCCAATTTCACGTAACTTTGCAATCTGTAAATTAGGCAAATTTGTAAAGTTAAGTGGAAGTGAAGTTAGACCGAAGTAAAGTAAAAGTTACGTTGTATAAATCGGCCTTAAAATAGGCGGCTTGATGACAGAACTGGAGTGGAATAAACTGGTATATCAAAGGTATTTATGGATTTTAATGGGGTTGTTACTTTTGTTATCTTGTCGAGCATTAATTTTACGGAAAATGCCCGACTACTAGGGCCACTATGACTGGTTTGTTTTGAATGTGACGTAATCTTGCAGCTTAATCGCTTTAATGGGATTATGAATTGATTTAGTACTTAACTGATAAAACTGTTTTTTGATATTGTATTGCCAAATTTAAGCTTTTTACAGAAAGCGTTAGAATTCGCAATGTTGATTTGAATTACATTTCAAAAGAAAATAGGTATGTTGTTATTATTATACATATAAGATCTAATCACACAGAGAGAGAGGTCGAACAGTTGCAAAAACTAATTTCGCCATGTTTGGTAAACAGAGACTCTAAATGTCAAAATTCAGGCCTGCCAATTCAAAATTTTGAAGATTATGAAAAAAGATGTTTAGGGGCAATGACCTGTTACAATTTTCACATTTTTTTAAAGCACTTACACAAAACGTAAAGACAGGCTTAAATTATTTTTTCGCAAATGGTTCTGAAAAGACATTAACGCACTCCAAATCGTTGATTAATGTCCCATATTAATGCATGGATACGAGAGCCCATAGTAACGCTCTTCTATGTTTAAAATTACTAGGTATCTATGTTTCTACACTACAAATGTTAAAGTAGCTTTAATTACGGTTCAAGCAGCAAAAACCAAAAGATATTAAATATTTTCCATTGGATAGAATGAGAAGCAGATCCTTTTACCACATTTTAAGGAAATAACATTCATTTTCTATTCACAATTAATAAAAGTTCGGTAACATCTCTACTTCTTCTTCTTCAACTTTAATAAATTTAAATGGCCGCGCATTGTTTCTGTTAGTTGGTGAAATAACTGTTTTATTTTGTAATCTATTTAATAATGATCTACGATGTGCAAAAAAGCATTGTAACCAGTTCGTATGTTAAATGGCGATTAATAAACTCACTTATTAACAAATTCGCTGATCGCTCGCTCGTCAAAACCGCTCGTTTATTAATCGTCTTTATTAACACACTTACTGGTTAAATAACTATAAAAATCAGTTTCTTTTACCGAAAAAACAAATAAATGGAAAGTTAATAACCTCACATTGAAATGTAAACTGACACGATATGGTCTCCAATGGTCTAATTTTCCATCTTGTTCTACTGCATGCTCAGTATTCTGCGCTTATGGTTAAAAATTGGTACAGTTCTTTTAGATATGTGGTATTTGCCTACGTCCGTCAACTATCTTCAAACCTCTATTTTAATTAAACGTGCTTGCAAAAACTGCAGTTTCGCAATTTTTATTCTATCTGGACATTTCTTATTAAATCTGCTAACGAATCAGAGCAACTGAATTAAACATGAAAACTAAAAAAAACTCATCTTTCGGAATAATAAGTCAAATTAAACGGAAAGGTTGGTCACTGAAGATCAGACTCGCTCTACTAATTGCACAAATAAAAGACCACGATTGAGAATACCTACTGAATGGCGCGGCACATCCAAAGTCTTGCTTCGTGCAATTCAAGAAAATAAAGCATTGCGAATTTCTCGATTTCAGTTAACTTTTTGATAAATACAAATTTATTTAAATTTATTCATGTATTCGAACTCTAGAACTATATTGGGATTTAGTGTGACAGGTCGCTTTTAATATTATTGCACATTTATGGAAAGTGTTTTGTGTGGAATCGGTCTCTATAGATGAGGTTTTTTCTCTCTGTCATTAATCATGGTTTTTGTGGCAAATATTGGACATAACCGAAGTGTAGGATTTTGTTCAATCTTATAAAACATTCCGAAGCAATTTAATAAGCTATATTTCAAATTCTTCAATGGAAGGGCCGTTTATTTGAAATCTTATGATATAATATTCTATCCTTTGAAATCTTTCGGTTCACTTACAAAATGATTTGGTTTAAAGCATGTTAGAACATTTAATGAACAACAATTTTATAATGTTCGTAATAATTATTTTTTTATTTTAAATTCTTTAGTGTTATTAGTTTTATTTGCAAATGCAATTGTAATGTTAGGTCAAAATCTGTAACAATACTTTTATCATCGGCTGTATCTTTAAACATTTCAGTCAGGGTTTAAACGATCTATTTACAAGCTAAATTGTTTAATTTTCAAGTGATCAAGCCCTACAAAAAACTCTTTTGTTTGAAATAAAGGTTCTTTAACCCTCTAAACGCTACAGAATTCTAAATCGAATTTAATCGTTGCATGTCTACCTGTATGCTCTTTATACAAAAGCTAAGGTCTTTTAAATATTCCGGTGTTGATGCCGTAACTAATTTTAAATTAGACCCAAATTCTGTAAAAATGTTGGAAATTTACGAAGGTGTTTCATACAAAATTTAAATTTTGCTTACACACTGTTCGTTGTTAAATAAATTTGCGTATGAAATTCAATTTGCTGGGCTTTGTATATATAAACTTAAAAGTTGTTTCTTCCTGAAATTTGATATTTATTAGAGTTTGTAGTTTTAATAAAGTAAGCACAAAAAGGGGCTTCAAAGGGAAACCTTATTTATTGTTTTTGTATTTTTTTGCAGAAATGTTTTTTCCTGTGGATTTCTGATTTTTAATTTCGTCTTCATCAGCAAAAGGTATAAACTCTTCTTGAACATTACTGCAAACATCTGTACATCTTGTACAAAGAAATGTTATTTTTTTTAGCGGTAACTTTTACTTACGCCAACAATAAATCTTTATCATTTCTTTCATCGTTGAAGTACAATAAATAAAATATTATTAACATGGTGGTCCAAACATGAATCCTTAAATGGATGATATGAAAAAGTTGTTTCACATTTTTACATTATTAAAACCGATAATTTGCTTCCTCCTTCTTTGGGCATTAAATGACACAACCGCGGTAAGTCACATTAAGAAATTAATTACTGATGTTGTTCTGGGAGAATTTAGCAAAATTGCAATGTCGTATTCACTTAACTCATCATGAATTCATAATTCCTGAAGCTCTTTATGGATTGGAATGAACATTTTCTTTGTGGTATTATTTAATGATTATGGTAATGCATCATTACTTATTTATGATATGTGTTGATTTTTATTTTTTATCTTATGTAAGATGAATATGTAAATAATAATAACTTTTTAAATGCATGCATTGCAAAAGGATACAAAAATTTACCATATGGTTCCAATGACAATTTTGTTTTACTATTAAAATGTGATGTTGAAAAATCATTCCATAAAATTACCAGATTTAACAAGTGAGCAAAAGTAAAAGGGCATAAGGCTGGAGATTTAAATTCATAAATTGGAAGATCTATGCACACGAAAATTCGTAAAAGTCATCTCCTTGAATGTCAGTTATTTTCGAAGTTTAAACAAAATATGCAAAAATACTGAGTAATTATGTACATCAATAATTATGATTAAAAATATTTAAGTTAACGTTTGTGATGCATAGAAGTGGTACTGAGTACAAAAAATAATAAAAAATATGGTTAAATAGTACTTTTAGTGTTTTTCTTTCTACATTGAAATCTTTGAACGAGCACATTTCTATCAGGGAAAAACGTAAGTTTCAATTTTAATTATTTACAAGTTTACAAAACCATGGCAAATTAACGTATTATGGTTTGGCATTGATCACGTAATGTATAAACCAAAAAATAGATCCGTAGTCGACAAAAAAAACAAAAATATTATAATGATTTTTAGTCAGTTTTCCGACACAAAAAAATAACCGATTTAAAGGAAAACATAATCGTTTGTAACCCTTTTTTTCTGGTATTTTTAATGTACATTTCGTTTTAGTATACGATGTGGCCCTCATGTAGATGTGCTATTTAGTAGAATTGACGGGAGCTCATCGGAAATGACTTATACGAGCATTTAGGAGCACAGATCTTCGAATCTGTGGATTTGAATTTCTAGCCTTAAAATTGACTTATTAGGACCGATTAAATCTCCTTCTAATGACATTTCAATTACAACTAAAAAAGACGTCTCATTTTTTAGGATTCACAATAGCATTAAGTAATAGGATCAACATTTTCCCACAATCTAAATAAATTAAACATACATTGAACCACAAAAAATGCTATTATTAAGTCTACAATACTATAACATTTTATTTGAATTGAAATTATATTTCATTCAACTTTTAAACCTGCAATTTAGTGCAAGAAAACCTTAGAAAACATTACGGATACAGAGATTGGTAATAAGCTCATATTCTTTTGTTAAAATTTTGACTTAAATAAATCTGTGAGTACAATAGACATATTGGTGTTTGATGAGATATTTCATGCAAGTATTAAAATACAAAAGAGACATACACGATTCGTTTCGGGATCCCAAAACGTATACAGATGCTATTTGTAACTATAATAGAAGTAAAATATGGATATATGAATCATTGTTTGTAAACATTGTGCATTAACAGACGATAGTTAACCCCATGTAACCTTTTGTAACAATGTTTTTCTAGGTAAGCCTAATTATAATTTGAAATGCAGCTACCAACAATTTCTATTCAATTCTATGAACTTTGAAGTAATGAAATGCTTAAATTATTGTCCATCCAAATTTAAGTATGTAATAATTATAATGGTATGTGGAGAATTTTTTAGAAATAAAAAGACGAAATTTTATTTGATCATCAGATGAAGATGTAAAAGATGCTTATAGAGAAACTGACATTAATGGATCTGTATATTTCTTTTAATTGCCAATTATTTTCAAAATATTACAATAAAAATACTTAAAGCTAAAGTTATTACATTAATCCCACGGTAGCAGCAAGAATAAAAGAAATAAGAAATTATTGTCTTATCACATTATCTTTGTTAATAACTTAGGATAAAAAAAATATTATTCTTATAAATAACAGCTAAAATCTGACTTTAATAATGTACGTATGAAAATCTGCAACTTTTTTTTTAGTAAACAATGGTTTGCAAAAACGTTACCAAAGAGTCGAGGGCAAATTTGCTAAACTAAAGGTTTGTCACCAAAATGTAATTAAACCTAAATTTGCAGAGGTTGCCCCCAATCGAATAAAAAAAAGGAAGTCCTTATGACAAGAGGAATTTATGCACCACCCCTTTTCAGTATCCGATGTGTGAAAACCTAATTTGCAAAAAGGTTGAAAGGAATTAACCGAAGATCACACTCAAGATGTTGCAGATTTTGATCAGCTGACAAAGTACTGATAATCGTCTTAGAACGTGTCATGGACGTTGCAATGATATGTTATATAGGTGCACTACCTAGTTAATTTTAAGAATGTGGTGAATCTTCAAAAACTATTAAACATATTGTAGAGGACTGTCCAAACACCAATTTTGAAGAGGGTTTTTATTAAATACGTAATCTGACTTCTAATGCATTAAATCGGATATCAATCCTAAAACCTCTGTAATTTACGAGGTAATTTATCTTTCCTAAGGTTTTTCTTCTGGCCTTGAAGCGGATGCTTTATCTTTATTTGACATGCCAAAAAGAACATTTCTTGCACTTTTTTAAATTATTAACAACTTTTTTCTATTATTGAATGTTCATATTTGTTACATACTAATACTTTCTATACTATAAGAGCCCGATGCCCAGTCCTTATACCGTGTAGAGGGGCAACAGGTTGCGTTGGCCAGAATAGACTAAGGACTTGCTATTTTGCGTAGAACGCGCAGCCTACTATAGTTAAACAGATATATTTTTAACATGAATATGTGTCTACAGTAGCCACCTACCACCAGTTCAACTAGTGGCAAATATTCACAAAACTTAGACCACAAATATCTTACTTAATTCTTATCCGATTTTGAAAAACTTGGTGTCATTAGAAAGATAATTTATTTTGTAATATTTATTGTTTTTTAAAAATCGATTTTGAGGCTCAAGTTAAAAAAAAAACAGTTGTTGTTTTCAGTATAGTTTCCCTTTCTTTAAACTGTTATTTTTGCTATGGCTACAAAACAAAATGTGCAAAACAATAGGTATAAGTATAAGGAGCTAACATTGGTATCCGGAGAATTCACCACCCACAATTCACCGCCGACAATTCATCGCCCACAATTCACCGATCCACAGTTCATCGATAAGACAGTTCATCGACAAGTCAATTCATCGCCACACAATTGTTCGATGGGAGAATTCATCGCCTAGTATGAATATTAGTTTATTCAATGAACAAAATAAATAACAGAAATTTATTTACCTAGAATATTGCCTGCCACCAAAATAATTATAAATAATAATTACCTAATTATTTTATTAAAATTTCTTAAATATTTATTTACCTAGAATATTTTTAGGGTATTTTAGGATAGAGGTAATGGAATTTTTTTACCTGGGTAAAGTCCAATATGCATACTTATTTTTGAATTTTAGGATTTTAGACTGACTTATATGAAAGCACTGGGGGACACTTTCCACTGGGGGACATTAGGTTAGGTAGGTTAGGTTAAGTTTTGCTGCTAAAAAGAAAATATAAACAACTCTAGCTATGTCGGTGCCTAACAGTGCGTCAAAAATTGTGTGCATTACACTGAGGGACATATTTACTAGGTGTTGTTATGCTAAAAATGTACCAACACATTATCAAAAAGCATTCTAGTTTAAAATCTTTTCATTTAATATTCATACTAGGCGATGAATTCTCCCATCGAACAATTGTGTGGCGGTGAATTGACTTGTCGATGAATTGTCTTATCGATGAACTGTGGATCGGTGAATTGTGGGCGATGAATTGTCGGCGGTGAATTGTGGGTGGTGAATTCTCCTAGACCCGCTAACATTATATGGTTAAAATTTTAAAACAATTGCTCTAACAATAACGCTAAAAACTGCGGTCTAAGTTGTACACAAATTTGCATAAGAGAAAATGGGTAGTCGGGCTCTTAAGTATTGGCTCGTCAAAAAACGGTAAGAGGAAAGTTAAGGGAGGGTAATATGACACCACATAGGGTAGCTACGAGCCCACATATAACAAGAATTAACCCAAGCTATGCATGCCTTTACAAAAGTAGAGCATGGATCTATTTATAAACGAAAAAAATGTAGATAATAAGCAAACATCAAAGACTGCACGTATATGGAATGTTGCTAAAAATATTCAGGCAAATAAGTAGGTTTGAAATCAGCTCGGCAAATATTGACACATTTAGTTAAAAGTTTGCCACGTACAGTAAACAGGATCAATAAATACACATTATCCTTTGCTGCTTGCTTGTTATTACTCATTACAACGTTAAGAAATTGAAAAACATCGCAACTTTAATGTTTAAACTTCTCAAAATAAAAATAATACAGCTCTCTGTTCGCAATCATACCGCCAAATAGGGCAGTTTGTTTAACATTTTTTCAAGTTAGACTTTACTCATGTCTACGTTTATGTATTTTATTCCGCCAAACCATTTACTTCAATGAAACGACTGCAAGCATGAACGAGTCATGACTAGGTTTGTACCAACAAGAAATTATGGACATATAAAAATAACGAAAGTAAAAGTCGACGTTGATTGTTATTGTAATTCGCGACCTTTGATTCTTTATTTATGGACCATATGGTAATTTTGAAAATGAAAAAATGATGTTTGGTATGTGTACCTACTTGTTTTGAACAACTCTTCAATAATAATCCGTTCCTAATAAGAATCTAGGCGGGTGTTTAAATGGAGGACATATCAGATAATAAACATAATCATACTAAACCTTTGAGGTAGAAGAAAGCAATGCTTTTGGCGTAGTAAAAGGATTTGTCTTGGGATAAAAACTTCCATATCTTGTACAGGAAAATATTCTTTGATAAACTTACCTGAAACAAAAAAAATATACATTAGTTTTTGATCTTTACAACATTCAAAATCTTAGATCTCTTTTCAAGAAAATTTTGCGCCGTCCTGTGATTGAACTTAAGGTTTGTTTAAGATTAGGTTAAGAATACAATTTATACTGTTAAGCCCGGGCAGTAAACAGTTATTCCCTATAATAAACTATATGCTTTAAAGTTCTGAGGCCTAAGAAGTGTCGGTATCTCGTAGAGGCCTCAAGAACTAATCTAGGTCACGTGGTACTGAGAGTTGTTTTGAAGTTGACGTCAAATCAAGTGTTGTGAGGTTAGGTTATTAAACATATGATGTCAAAGTCATATGGTTACTTTGGGGACACCACAGGAGCTCGATTACCAAATGCTCACCTCCATATGCTATTGTTAGAATGTGATGACGCTTCCTTAAAGAATAAGTATATTGCCACATTCTACTTATGGTAGCCAGTTTTCGGTAATAAAGCTACATATTGCTAACAACCATGTGATGGTGACCTAACCTATAAATTTCTACTTTGACAACATCAAATATCACAAAAGAGAATTATACTTTATTTTTGGTATTTACCTAAAATATTGTTGTATCCTAGAATGTAATTAGGCAGCCAACAATACACTGTTGCCGATATTATTGTCGATTGCCTGATTCCTGCCTACCTTACTAGGTGATGGCGTTGGGGTATATTAATATATATCTAGTATTAAATTATCTTTGGCCCGGGGTAAGAAAGTCCCCAAGCAAATGAAGGTCGACGACCGAACGAAAAGTTAACAAATATGGCCTTTACTTTAGCATAGTAAATTTTCTTAAATTGTCACCTACGAGATAAAGTTACACCTAGGTTCTTACTACTAGTTTATGCTCACAGTAACGCTACGGATATTTATTGCGTAATTATCAGAGGCAATGCATCCGGCAAGATGTGGCTTGATATGTTTAGTTCATTCATTACCTTCGCTAATAGGTGTTAAAGTGTATCAAATTTTCATAAGATAAGCGCACCTTACATAGAGCCGCCGTATATACATAGAGGACCTTATTTGGCACCATTGCAAAAAGTTTATCGGTAGGAAATGGAATTTATTTATTAGGGCAATACAATATTACGGGTCTGAAGAGACTAAGAGAGAACTTAAGGCCAAAAAAGTGAAATAGACTCTATGGTCCGTTAGCACCTTATTTGGCGTATACTAAGGTCTGTAGCATACTAAGAAAGGTCGAGACACTTTAAAAACAGCAATAGCGGACCTCTCTTTTCATTTTACAATTTTGTAAGTTTAAAAGTTGGTCCGAAAATCTTGCCAAAAAAATCTGGTAACCTAGTTTAAAATCTGCCAAATTTATAAATGTAGGTTATGTAACACATCAAAATATTTCATTGGCGTAGATAATTATTTTAAAAAAATATTTTTTATCTAAGGCTAGGAATTTAATTTATAAAATAGAAGATCCGTTGAGTTCGCATTATTTCCAGCGGACCAAATTTATATGAGGGCCGTATAATTAAATTAAATGAGAACCTCTTTTTTGGTTCGTATGAATTGTGCGGTCCAGTCCCTGCCAAACCATAATCTATTAATTTTTCAAGGTTTTTATCTTAGGAATGGTTTACCTAAACTAAAACCACTTTTAGCCCCAATAAAGATGTGTTTGTCGAAAGGTTTCAATGTAGAAAGCGAACACACAAAAAAACATATCCCACATTTAGGGCAACTTTTACAGTTCATAAACTTTATTTAGCACATTTTTTTAACCACTGATATTGATTTATTTTGTTACATTTTTAGTTATCTTACACATTGTGAAAAATAATTGACGTTTAAATTATTGAACTGTAAACGTCGGCTTGTCGGCTTTTATTTTGAAATGTGTAAAAAAAACTAAAAGCATAATGTTGAATTGTCCCAAAAGTGGCCGTAATGGGGGATAGTTTATTTATTTTTTTATTTTTATTTATTTCTAGTTAACGGAAACCATAATAACATATTGATTATTATATAAGGGTAGTATAAAATTAAGATTAAAATTAAGTAAATACTAAAAAATAACAATAATAATATAATACAATTTATTGACTAGAATCTGATCTTAAGCGACGTTTAAATGAATTTATTTGAGTCGTAAAAATATTTATTTTAATGCCGTTTACTAGGTTGGAGATACGTGCTAGAGGTGAGTGCAATCCATAGTTGGTGCGATGAAATTCAACGGACATTAAAGGCATATTCCTTACTAGTCTTCTTGGGATATGAAATCCAAATAGCTCCAGGATTTCAGGACATTTAATAAAATAGTTGATCACTTTAAAGGCAAACATTAGGTCAAAATAACGCCTTCTTTGACTAAGGTATGGCAAGGAAAAATGATTTAAGTGATGTTCGTATGAGTAATCATCAAACTTTATGTTAGATTTGTAGCAAAGCATTTTAATAAATCTTTTTTGAATTTTTTCAATACGTGCTATAGTTGTAGCGTAAGAGGGATTCCATATAATTGAGCAATAATCTAAAATTGAACGAACTAATGTAACATACAAGATTTGAAGAGTGCGTTGATTCCTAAACATCTTCGTGGAGCGATAAACAAATCCCAAAATTTTATTTGCTCGAGCAATTAATGAGTCTATGTGTAAATTAAATGATAGTTTACAATCTAAAACCACACCAAGATCTCTAACCTGAGAAACTGTAGTAAGTGCCACATTGTTGATTTTATAAATGAATTTTGGGGGATCTTTTTTCCTGGTAAACAATATGTGATTGCATTTATCAATATTTAGTGTTAGGCCATTTATTGCGCACCATTCATGTAGATTATTAAGGTCGTTTTGAAGTAAAGCTTGATCATTTACAGAATGAATACGTGAGTATAATTTGCAGTCATCCGCAAAGAGTAAAAATTGACAATGGTTCAAGGCAAACTTTAGGTCATTGATAAATAGTACAAATAGAATAGGACCTATATGTGTACCCTGGCCTACCCCCGAGGTAACTGATATAAAATCAGACTCAAAACCATTAACCAGAATCTGTTGACGTCTACCATGAAGATAATGCTTAATACACGAAAGTAAGGGATCTTGAATGCCATACAATTTTTTTAGTTTAAACAAAACTAAATCGATGGGCACAGTATCGAAGGCTTTACGAAGGTCTGTATAAATACAGTCGACTGAAAATCCTCTCTCCAAGCAGTTATTTACAAAGGTAATAAAGATAAACAGGTTTGAGTCTGTAGATTTTCCCGTTACAAAGCCATGTTGCTCATTTATTATAGCTTTGTTGACATGTGATGTAATAATTTGCGCTAAAATGTAGTCAAAAATTTTTGCAAAACCTGAATTAATTGCTATTGGCCTATAATTTGAAATGTCGTTCCTTAAACCGGCTTTGTAAATAGGAATTACAGTGGAAGTTTTCCATCTGTTTGGAAATATCCCCCTCCTCACACATTTATTAAATATAAGATGTAGTGGCTCAACAAGGTTATAAGAACAATTGAAAAGAAAAAGTAACGATATTTTATCAGGACCACAAGAGTTTTTTTGTTTTAATCGCAAAAGAGATTCAAATATTGTGTCATGAGATATTTCCACACAACTCAAAGTGTCAATGATTGGAAAGGGAGGTATAAATCGCAAATACCTATTTTCAAATATTGTTCTTATATCCGTTTGTGTTTGTGCATAATTTAATTGAAAGAAATTGGCAAATTGATTAGATATTAAGTTACCATCTGCTAAACACTTATCTTTATATGACATAGTGCTAGGAATTGTTTTTACATTTTTAAAGGATTGTATATAATTCCAAAATTGTTTAGGATCATTAATAATTTTGTTTTCGCTTTTATTTATAAAATCAGATCGATTTGAATCAACTAAGTTTTTTGCTTCTTGTCTTAAAGAAGAAAAATGGATGTAATCGTTTGCGTTACCTGAACGTTTGAATTGTGTGTGAGCAGCCTTTTTTTGGTTGATTTTAAGTCGAGTTTCCTTAGATATCCAAATGGGAAACGATGATTCTACACAATATGTAGTGGGAACAAAACGTGTTATAATATCATTGATAGTGTCATAAAAAAGATCAACACATGTGTCCAGATTATCAACATTTATAAATGACCAGTCTATGGTATCTAAAGCAGCGTTAATTAATTCGTAAGAGGCATTATTAAAATTATACTTAAGGTATTTTTTCTGTTTAAGAGTGTTAAACGTAACGTCAAAGATTACCAAAACTGGAGGGTGATGTTTGTCAATTGCAATTAGTTCTTCAGTATGATTCACACTTACATTTGTGTTGTTACAAAAGATTAGATCTAGAATAACGTTATTAAAGTTTGGAATCAAGTTTAGTTGATACATATTTAAAAAATTTAGTCTATCGCAAAAGGATGATTCTAAATCGTTTGAAAACTGAGAGGGAACTGCACCATCTTCATTAGGTTGGCGAGACCAACTTATATTCGGCAGGTTAAAATCACCGAGAATACAAATTGTGTCGTTACCGTGTTGATCGATAACTTTATTAATATGTGCAAGATGATTATAATAAATTTGAGCATCAGAGGATGGCGGTATGTATATTGCACAGATAACAAATGTTTTTTTGTTTATATCGATTCTAACCCAACATTCTTCAAGGTTGGATTGCACCTCCAATTGATATGAAACCAAATTTCTTTGTACAGCCACCAAAACACCGCCGCCGCGAGATTTTTGACTGGTTGTAGCATCTCTGTCGCAACGGTAAACAATATAACGATTGTCTATAAATTCTTCGTTATTAAATGAATCATTGAGCCAAGTTTCGGTTAAAACAATTATTGGATAATTCTCACTTAGAATTGCATTGTACAAAATATTGGTCTTTGTACGCAGTCCACGCACATTCTGATAATAAATGATTGTGTCTTCTTTAATTATATTGTATGTGATATTGGCGCAATTGCTGTTATTGATTGGAGTTGCCCAATGTTTTGGGCAGGTTACGAAAGGGCTGTACTAATACATCAATCGGCCATAAGCTTGGAGCGCTTAGTTCCTCCAAAGATAGATTAGAGCTACCGACTTTAAAGGATTTTTTACGATATTTTGATTTAAGGTCGAATACTAAAATATCCTTATCGGGATATTTTGATTTAACGTGGTTAATAATAGCATCAACCTTGGTGTCAAAGTCGAGACCTCCTACCCAAACCCAGTTTCTACCCTTTGGAGCAGCTTTTAGCTCACAATTGACGGAACCAGCTCCTCTTATAGGACCTTGATGAGCAGGATTCATATTTGAAGGATTATGTTCACTTACAGGTGCCTGAGGCGTAGCGGAATTTATGCTAGGGGTGATAGACCCACTTAAAGGCTCTGAAGGAGGAGCTGAAACTTTACTAGGAGCGCTAGCATCTACAACAGGTCTTTGAAGGATGACAGAAGTACTGTTAGAGGCACCAGCAACATTACCTGGCTCCAGCAATGGAGCGGAGTTTTTATCTGGGTTTGCATCGGCGTTTATACGGTCACGGCGGTGACGCTTTTTACTACCTTTTCTTTTAGACTTTACAGCGGGTTTATTGTCGAGAGATGGATTTTTAATTGGTACCGACTCAGTATCACTATTTGACGAGTCAATTGAAAAAGTGTCTATAATGTCCTCGGGCTGAAAAGGGACAGCTGACGATAATCTGGGTATTCTAGGATTGTATGGACCCCTTTGATCTGATGTTAACAAGCGAACAAGATCAATGTTGGACTCCCTCAAATCCTTGATTTCGCGTTTTACAGTTTCATATCGTTTGGTTATTAACTGCTCTAAGGACCCCCCTTTTACGACCAAATCCGAAATTCCGTCAGATACTGCGTCTAACACAGTTTTTTCAATTGAAATGCATAAATTATCAGTATCGATGTTAACCGTAGAAGAGTTGGCAGATAAACTTCTAGGAGATGATAAAAGATTAGAAGTTAGTTTACCCATAATTACCGGAACACATATATCACAAAACCAAAATAAGTTTTGGGATTCGATTACCGCCTTCTGAACTTGATCTTTTTGTTTTACACACTGAGAATGAGCAACTTTTTGGCAGTAAGAGCACTTTATAAATTTATTATTTACGATAAAGTTATCGTCGCATGCAAAACAAGTTTCCATTTTGATAACGTTGGAATTTTTTTTTTTTTTTTTTATATACAGGGTGTATCACGACGAGTATAAGGCATACGTATCTCAAAAACGGTTTGTTATATTTTTTTCAAATTTAGTTTACACAAGTTTTGGGATAGGATGCATCTACCTAAAATATTTTTAACTTTGTGCAACTTCCGGTTATACCGGAAACTAGTGTCAACTTTGTTATTTTAAATGGAACTACATATTTTTTTTCGATATTATCATTCTTTTTCACATTTTAGGTAAACTTTGCAAAAAAAAATTAAAAAAAAGTTTTTAGTTTTTTTGTAATCAAGGTTTTTCGATTTTTTTTTAGCGTTATAAGGATTTAGAAGATTGCCGATTTTTCAAAAACTAATAAATGATTTTAATTGCATTGTTAGCTTACGGATAAATAATGGTCCGAAAATCAACTTTTGTGATTATAAATAAAATAAAAGTTAACCGGAAGTAAGATATCGACCATTAAATCCACCTCTTTAAAAATTAAATTATCTCATTTTTTTTAAATGTAATGCCATATTTTATTTTATTGTTTCTAACTGGGGTTTTTAATACCTTTCAAATGATGTATCATTGTCCTATACCTATCTCTACTAGTTTTCGAAATAATAATTTATTTCTATTATTACATGCTATTATGACAAAATTAGAGTTTTTTTTAGAAAAATCTAGTAAGTCATGAAAACAAAAAACGACTATTTGACGTTTACCACATTAAAACTCATTGTGGAGTGACAGATACTTGTTTTTTTCTTCAAAGTTTATTCTAAAATAGTATTTTGTTTTCATAACTCACTGGATTTTTCCATAAAAACTCCAATTTTGCCGTAATAGCATGTAAATATAAAAATAAATGATTATTTCGAAAACTATTAGAGATAGGTATAGGACAATGATACATCATTTGAAAGGTATTAAAAACCCCAGTAAGAAACAATAAAAAAAAATATGGCATTACATTTAAAAAAAATGAGATAATGTAATTTTTAAAGAGTTGGGTTTAATGGACGATATCTTACTTCCGGTTAACTTTTATTTTATTTATAATTACAAAAGTTGATTTTTGGACCATAATTTATCCGTAAGCTAACGCTGCAATTAAAATCATTTATTAGTTTTTGAAAAATCGGCAATCTTCTAAATCCTTACAACAGTAAAAAAAATTCGAAAAATCTTGATTACAAAAAAACTAAAAACTTTTTTTAAATTTTTTTTTGCAAAGTTTACTTAAAATGTTAAAAGGAATGATAATATCAAAAAAAAAATATGTAGTTCCATTTAAAATAACAAAGTTGACACTAGTTTCCGGTATAACCGGAAGTGGCACAAAGTTGAAAATATTTTCGGTAGATGCATTCTATCTCAAAACTTGTGTATACCAAATTTGAAAAAAATATAACGAACCGTTTTTGAGATACGTATGCCTTATACTCGTCGTGATACACCCTGTATATGTTTAAGTTTTTATTTTTTAATGATTTTTTTTTTTATTTTTATGATTTTATTACTAATTAATTACAAAATAAGGAAAATGAGACAACAGACACAGAATCTTCACGTACAGAGGCTTTCAGTACGGCTTACATAAAACAGACAGGGGTAAAAGCCATGGATAATAGGTAAAAGTACAAAGGTAAAGCAAGGAAAAAATAAGGATTAAAATATGGATTAAATAACCTATTTAAAATTTGTTTAAAGTGAATTAAAGAATTAAAAGGAAAAGTGGCAACGCTGTGTGTATATTTTAAACTCGGTAGACAGTTGTGGTTAGCGAGTAAACGTATGTCTGAGCTTGATCGGTATAGAATCGATGTTTAGATGATTCAAGAGAGGCAAGGCTATCCGAACTTAATGATGTGGAGTGAGAGGACACTAATTGGATTTATAAACCCATGCGTTTTTGACCAAGCCAGTAAATTTTTATGAACAAATTTCATTTAATTACGCAGACAACTTACCAATAAGGAAAACAGACTGATAATGACATATACACACTTTTTTAAAAAATATTTTTGATTTTTACTTGAGAAAATAAGAATAAATAGGAGACACTAATTAACACTTGTTGCTGTACAGAACGCCACGTTGCCACCTCGTTTATAATGGATTTAATAATACTTTTTGTGTGTTCACTTTTTACGTTGAAATTTTTCGACGGCCACATCTCCATTGGGGCTTAAAGTGGTTTCACTTTAGGTTAAAGTACTTCCAGTATCACAGGAACTTTGGAAAATTAATAGATTATGGTTTGGCAGCGACTGGACTGCACAATTTCTACGAACCAAAAAAAGGGGCTCTCGGTTAGTTTTAATATACGAGGGGGTATCATATGGATGTATTATTTGCCGAAAAACTGTTTTCTTTGATAGAATACCCACATGCCACAAGGAATTCGTTGATCAATATTATAGGATAGTGATTTTTAAGTAATTTCATGTTATAACACAAAATTGTACATTTTTTTCAAGAATATTTAACTGCATATAAAACTGCACTGGGGGTTTAATTTCTTTTAAAAATAATTTCCTATTTATATTTTAAATTTATTGAGTTAAAATGTCAAAAAATTTATACGTTCATGGATGACACTTTTCATCAAAATTTGAAGGATTTTATAATCATAGATAGGAGTTCATGGGTGGTAACATAGCAAAATAAAAAAAACTATAGTGTATTTTATTTCTGTGGTCCAGTGACCAGACTCTTGATACTATCTACAGACTCTAGCGTATTGACAACTGAAATTAGCGTTACGAGATAACTTCCAAACTTAAGTTTTGGGCGCAATTTTAAGATTCTTCAGATAGTAGCTGGGCGGGCTACATTAGATTTTTAGTGCATGTAAAAAAGTCAAAATGACAATTTAAAGTAAAAACTTCATTATAAATTAAAACCGTAATAATGGACTTGCTTTGTGCGGTAAACAGAAAAAGATAATATTTTTTATCTATAAATTTCCCATACATAAAACTCTCGATAATACTTTAAAGGTAAATGAAAATAAAAAATGGACAACCATGCAAAAAAATTCTGAAAAATCGCATCAAAAAGGGGCCATCTAATCAAGACACTTATATTTCTAATTTAATTTTTTAAATTTGAGAAAAGCGGGATTTAGAAGACACAGTCTACTAACCTTGGGAAGTATTTACATTCTTTCGTTCATCGGGTTCCAACAAGTTATTTCTAAGCTTCCTTTTATTACCTATATTCATTTTCTGGACATAGGTCATAATAATCGACACATAATATGTGTGATAAATTTCGTAAATGTGTTTCGTCTAGTAAGATTATGGCCTATTTTCGTAATCGAACAGATTCTTTGTGGGCAACATAATCATTTGGATTTACTGAAGATACTAAGTGTCCCAAATACACTTGCACTTGTACAGCCGTTCAATATTAAAGCCGAAATTAAGATATTTTGATTTACTAGCAAACAATTATGTGAAACCGAAAAAAGAAGTAAGAAATTATGTTTGCAACAATTTTTTTAAATTTTTTTCTTAAATGACAGTTGTGTGACAGACAGTTAACAACTTGATTGACAATTGTTTACAATAAATCATTAAGCACACTTAAGTTAAATTCTAAGCACTTATGACGTCATTGGGCGCACACTAGCCACTAGATCTGTCAAAATTTAAGCCATTGTAGTTAATTTCAGTTGTCAATACCACACTCTGCAAATAGTATTTTTTCTACTTCCACATTTAAAATGACACTTTTCGCACGACTTGGTTGAACCTAAAACAATCGTTTAGTTATGTCTTGCAAGCTGTGGGGAACATGGCACTTTACCCACGGGGGAAGTTGCAACAAGCTCTTTACCCACGGGCCGAAGTTAACGTTACTCGCATAAAATGACAGTTGACATTTTTGTATCTATTATAGTTGTCAAAAATGTATAATTTAATGTGTTCTTTTGATAAAAGTTAATTTTAATTAAAGTAACAGTAAAATTTTAAGTATATGTTTACATTTCTAAAGAATTAAAGCCATTGCAAATGTTGTTAGTTTTTACCGATGTCCACAAGTCCGCTAGAAAAACGCGTTGAAGCTGAAACCGTAAGTTGTTTTTGGAGTATTTTTATAATTTTAGACAGTGTATAGTGTAGCAGAGGTAGGATTTTGATTTATCATAACCGTTTATTGCATATTACAACATGTATCTTCATTTATACTTCTAGAATGTTTTTTTATAACCTAACTTTTCTTCAAGTCAACATTTGTTTTTTTTTTAATGTCCGATATTGTTTGATTTTGGGGTCGTAGAAAAAGTATTGTTCGTAACAGGTGTTACGAAAGTTTATTAAAAAAAAATCCTATCCATCCTATTTTCTTAGAAATTAATAATATTGCAACACATTTATTCTATTCTCAACGAAAATTTCTCTCCTTCATATTTGGAAATAATTAAAGAATCTGATAATATCTATGACTGACAGCTGTATTCCGCAGAATATTGGATCTTTTGAAAAGTGTGTCTAATATTTTGCAATATGTAGTAAAGTAGGTGCCAGTTGGTATAGTTGGTTATTCTATTGCTCACAAATTACGCCTTGCACGATAAATGTCCTATCCGAAACCCATATAATGCATAGAAATACGGCATAGTGTTTAAATAATAATGCACTTAGAAGGCGAAGTAGAGTGTTCTACTCTGCTGGGTTGTCGATAATCTTATGCATTGACTTATATGTTTGCATCCATAACTGTCTTTTTAATCGTAGTATTTTCTCTTGTGATTTCTTGTGTAAGAAGCATTATTAGGTAGGATGAAACTTCTAACCTTTAGGGACCAACCCGGTAAGAGTATAGTAAGATTAGCGATATATTTTGTCGTTTTTGAAACTAGATTTTTTATAAGGCCATTTGTAAATGTAAAAGGAGGCTAAAAGTGTCCTTAGACAACTCCCAAAAATTTCAATTCTGTAGAAACTATACGCAAATCGTTATAAACTCGTGCCCTTTTTGCGGGACACACGGTCTATAAAGCAAAAGAGAGGTCAAATAGTTGCATAAGTAAGGTAGCCATATTTGGTAAACGGAGACTATAAGTGTCAAAATTCAGACCTGCCAACTCGGAATTTGGAAGATTATAAATAAAGTTCCTAGATTTTTAAGATACAGAGGAGCAATCACCTTTTATAATTTTCACATTTTTTTAAAGCACGCTTTATTGCACTTTTCACTTATACAAAACGTAAAAACAAGCTTAAATTCTTTAAAAAACAGTTTTTTTCAAAAAAGAAAGAAATTTAAATAAATAAATGGAAAGTTAATAACCCCACTTTGAGTGTGATCTGACACAGATGGTCTACAATGGTCTAATTTTCCATCTCGTTCTACTGCATGTGCAGTATCCTGCGCTCATGGTTAAAAATTCGTATAGTTCTTTTAGGTATGTGGGAATGGGATTATCCCAAAACATAAACAATTTACTTTGGAATTATTTTCTTTTAAGGCGAATATTAGTAGGTTATCAATTTGTAGTGTAGTCAAAGGCATGCACCAAAAACGTACTGCATAGTTGGAACAGCCTGTAGTTTCAAAATAAAATCTTTGAGCAAGTACCTAAGCCGCCTTAGCATGCAATTGACGCTTTCTTATAAGTTTCAAACGAGGTTTTGAACTACACCTTTTTCAACTGTAAATTCAAAAATATCACTTGTAAATTCAAAAGTATCAAATGTAAATTCAAATAGTCAAATGTAAAATCCAAATAATCAGATGTAAATTCCAACAATCAATTGCTAATTCCAAAATATCACATGTAAATTCCAACTATCAAATGTAAATTCAAAAGCATCAAATGATAATTCCAACTATCAAATGTAAATTCCAAAACATCAAATGTAAAATCCAAATCATCAAATGTAAATTCCAAAGCGCAAAATAAAATTTAAATGTTTTAAGGTTTACTATTTCTGTATTTGTATTTTCCAATCTATGTACATATAAAGTAAATACATTTAAGCAAAACAAGTATTTATTAAATATTATACAGTGTGTTCAGTTTTAAAGTTGCCACCACCCTTATTTTTTATTTAATTTGAACAAATTAATTTTGAAAAAAATCTCGACTCTGGACGATTTTCTTTTAAGGGGAAATATATCTTTTATTTTTTTTTCGCCCCCAAAAAATGACTACGTCAAGTGGAGCCATATTTTTCCAATTTTTTAATTTGAATTGTAGTTTTAAACTACATATTTAAAGTATAATTACCTAAAAGAAAATGCTAAGATAATAATAGCGGGACATCAAAAAATAATAACTCTTATTTTCTTCGTCAGTTCTCCCCTTTAGGTGGGCTAACTACCCCAACAAAAAGTTAAAATTTCTCTACGGGGCAAAGAAAGTCTTATTGTACATAAAGCCACTTTTTTTTTTCTTTTCTAGGCAAATACTACAGTAAAAGGTTAGTAAAAAATGCAATCACATCAAAAAAATTCCGGATAGAATTTTTATTTTTTTTTTATGAATTTTTCTTTTTCGAAAACAATTTTATGACTTTCTAAGGTTCAGTTGCTGTAATTGGAGGTCCGTGGTCTCAAATAAGGTAAAGCAATTTTTGTTAGAAAAAGATTATGAAAAAAAAAAGTTCCTTAAAACCTATCCCCAAAATTTGGGGGGTAAAGAAATTTTTTTTACAAAAATATTTTAGAACTTCATTTGACACATATTTGCAAAATTTGGTGTATACTTACCGTAATTTAATATTACAAATTCAAGGGGGCACCTTGGGGGCTATAACTGTGTTTTCAAAAGTGATAGGAATTCGCCAATTTAAAGTTTAATTCTTTGGACCCCAGTTATAACAATTTAAATTCAATCCGGAATTTTTTCGGTTTGATTGCATAATTTTTGACTCTTTTACTGTACATGGTATTAGCTTTCAGATTACAAAGCAAAATATCTTTATGTTAGTACATACATTCGTAATAACTGGTAATAACCAAAAATAATTAAAATGGTATTTTTTATTTGTAAGATAATGGTGTTTTAAAATGTTATTGCAAGTATTGGAATTTACATTTGATATCTTGGATTTTACATTTGATATTTTTGAATTTACATTTGATAGTTGGAATTTACATGAGATAGTTGGAATTTACATGTGATACTTTGGAATTAGCATTTGATTGTTGGAATTTACATTTGATTATTTGGATTTTACATTTGACTATAAGAATTTACATTTGATACTTTGGATTTAACACTTGATAACTGGAATTTACAAGTGATATTTTTGAATTTACAGTTGAAAAAGGTGTAGTTAATAATCTAACCAGTAGACGGTCACAGATGTGCAAAATTTTAATTAATTTCTTTAAAAATTCACTAAGAACAGTTCCAAACTTCTGAACTTCTAAAAGCAGTAATTCTAGTTTTAGTAATTTTTTTTTTATTTATGGAAGTCACCTAACCACTAACGATTGATTTAATAGATAGATTATAATTTACCAGATGCGGTTATAAGAGCCTCATATCTCCTCCGACTACCATGGTGAGAGGCGAATCGATGCGGGGAACGCTAGCATGAGAGGGCCTACCGTGGAATGGAAAAAGAGTGTATGTGCAAAAATCGGATTTTGAAATAATAAGGTTTTATTCAATATGCTTAACATTGAACTGCAGGTACAACTTCAGACATATTAATATCTAAATATTTATCAATAAAATAATGTTTAAAGTATGATTATCGTTTTCGCATGGTCCAAAAAACGTATAAATCAGTAAACATGTCAAAATCAAATACATTCTTCTTCCATTGCAGGGTAAAGGCTGGCGGAGGGGGAGCCCTTTTCTATGTAAATATTCACGTAATTTAGACTTCAAATATCTTTGCTAATTCTTATCGGATTTTTAAAAAGTTGGTGTCATTGGAAAGCTTATTAAATTTGTAATACTTATTGTTTTTAAAATTTGTTTTTGAGCGCTCAATTTCTTAAAAAAAATAGTTGTTGTTTTTGGCATGGTTTACCCACCTTTGAACTGTTATTTTTGCTAAACTAGGGACCCAAATCAAAATGTGCCAAACAATAAGTATTTTAAAGGAAGTTAAGGTAATACTATCATAATTTTAAAGTCATTGCGTTAATAATAACTCTAAAAACTGCGGTCTAAGTTGTACACAAATTTGCATAAGAGAAGGTGGGCTCTTAGGTATCCAGTACACAATCTAAGTATTAAAAAAAAAACAATAAAAACAATTTTTTCTATCTATACTTATACATATGACGTGGTACTGGAATTAAATCGGCAATATTTATCGTAAACAAAACACGGAATTAGATGTAATGATGCTTTATCTAGTAGTTGATTATTTTTGTAGTCACCTAGTTGCGAATGATATAATATTTAACGCACACATACACATAAAATAGCATGCTTTCATAGGTGAATAGATAGGTAGACTTAATGACTGGCACAAAACAATAATTAGACTATGTCGAATTAATTAACCAAGTACCTAATGTCTTGCTTAGGTCTTTGCTCGCCAATGTTTGTAACTATTAGATAATAACCAAGTGAAATTTATGTATTTTTTTTATACATAATACCTAATGTTTAAAAACTGTACATTTAATAATTTAATTAGTAGATGTTTTAATTACTAATAGGTAAGCTTAACAATGACATAATTTTGCAATTTACGTAAATTTCTTCATAATTTTATACGAGAAAAATGAATATAACAAATGTGCTAACCAGCGAACATGAAAAATATTATTTATTTGCTTTAGTACCGTTATAACTATAATAGCACTAAGCTCAGTATTTTTTTTTACGACTGTCGTGGATAATATAAAATTAATAAATATTTTGTATGCATTGTTTCTTAAATTATCTAATATATACCATTTAGGTATTTCACCATATTTTTCCTAATTCATTTTTAATTACGATTAATGTTGTTAGTTTCATTGTAATTTTTTAACAAAAAGAATGGGTACATGATCTTAGTTTGTATCTATCGCGCTAGATAAAATAATCTGATTTATTTAAATTTTCAACAAAATTGTTTGTTATTAATTATTGATTTTGTAATAAAAATTTTTGCCCCTTAAATATGACCAATGTAACTTTAAGTTTTTGGTACAATAATGTCGCCTTTGCTTCGTAAAACAATAGTGACGTCACAGACATAAGGAATATAAAATGTGAACAAAAATAAAGAAATTTTAACCTAAATTGATTTATAGACCTAAGAAAACAAACTTGTTACATCCGTCCGCTTGTCTGTATGTAGATGTCTTATTTAATTCTTTTCTTTTGACCACATGTGGAATCATGTCTTGAGTTGAGCCATAATTTTTGATCTCATTTTTAACTTCCGACACATTTTTTGTAACCATAAAAAAGTAAAGGGTAAAGTACTTAAACTTGAGAAATCCTCATTAAAGTAAACTTAAAAAGAAGTAATAAAATTAGAAACTTAAAACCACTTCTAGAAAGCTAAAAGGCAGTGCTAAAATAAAACGATAAATTTTCTAAAACAAAATAAGCCAAAATAAACATTTAAAACCATTAAATTACCAGTGTTATAAAAATGGCAGATGCAAACCTTTTACAACTAAAAAAAGAAACACCATGTTTCTGAAGTATTCCAATTTTTTTGATTTGAACTGTAAAATAAGAATGTTGTCTCTTCGTGACAATAAGGAGTTATTCTCCTTCGATAAAATAAATTATTTCATCCGCCAACAAAACCACGGCAAGAGTATGCTAATCTTTCAGATAATCTGAATAAAATAAAAATTCTAAGACAGTTGCAATAAAAATAATTTATTATAGCTATATCAGGGTACTGCCTAAATCTAATAATAATTAAAAATATAATAATTACTAAAGTATTTTCGCTCGAAGGCAGGCTAGTAATGCTGGCTGCGCTGGCTACTTTATGCAAATTTGCTGTGTTTTAAATTTATTATAGTAGTGGATAGCTACAGTTATGTAGTTGATTTCATTTACGAGTAAAACACTATTTTATCTGATGAATTTATATCTATCGCGCTAGAATAATCTGATTTATTAAAATTCCAATAAAATTGAATCAATCGGTGTTGCAAATCGTAATTAATTATTGATTTTGTAACAACATTTTATTGCATCTATCACTGTCAAATTTTTTAATACCTTGTTTTTATCTTTGACCAAATAACCTAAAAAATATCTAAAACCTATACTATTGTATCTAAAAATTTTCTACCGTGATCGGCGGACCCGCCCAATGACTTTGCGAGCGTAGACGAGCGCAGTCATCTAGTCCGAGTGATAAATTAAGAGTATGGTCCCAATCATAACATCTTTCTTTTGACAGTTCTCCTTCCGAGAGTCTACTACGCATGACCTAACCAAACCAATGTTATTTGGACCACAAAATCGAAACCTAGGTTAAAAAGTAAAAACCAAGCCATCGGGACCATACTCCTATCCTATGGTATCTGTGGCGGTTAAATGATAAATATTTAAAATACTGTAATTGCAGTAATTTTGCCCCCCTGTTTATTATTATACATTTTTTACAGACAGGTGGACGGACAGAAACTAAAATGATTAAAAATTCATAAAACGAAAGAATTACAAGTGATTTTTGCTTTAGAAAATGTCCGACCAAATTTACTCTTCGGCCAAGAGTATACAAATTAAATCTACTTTTTAGATCATAGCATTTTTAAACTTTAACTAGCTGAGTCGAGGCCGGTAGATCCGACTCTTGAGTTCATTTCTTACGTACAAATTCATTTTTTTGTTAGAATTATAGCGTTTTTTGATGATAGTCCAGTAGGTCCAAAACATAAAAACAACCTTTTATGATTTTAAAGACATGTTCAATATTTACATTGCATTTAACAAAAAATAGTTTTGGAATAATGAAAATTATACTGAACTTTTAAACCATAAAACCTTTACATGACCCTGAACCCTTGTCTTTTAATTATCCATTCTTTAAGTTTGACTTGACTAATCGTCAAATTATAAATCGTCTCCTGAAGATGACCTCCTAGGTCCGAAACATAAGAACAACCTTTTATGTTTTTGAAAACATGTCCAACACTTACCTTGCATTTAACCTAAGATAGTTTTTTAATAATAAAAATTCTATTGACCTTTCAAACAATATGACCTTGACATGACCTTGAACTTCTGTCCTTTGGTTATCCATCCTCCAAGTGTAAGACCTTTAACTATTGTGGTGTATGAGATAATTAAAGTCAAACTATAAATCGTTCCCTGAAGATGACTTACTAAGTCCGAAACACAAGAAGAACCTTTTGTGTTTTCAAAAACATGTCCAACATTTACCTTGCATTTACCTTAACATAGGTTTTTAATAATAAAAATGCTATTGACCTTTTAAACAATATGACCTTGACATGACCTTGAACTCTTGTCTGTTGGTTATCCATCCTCTAAGTTTGAGACCTTTAACTATTGTGGTGCATGGGATAATTGAAGTCAAACTATAAATCGTTCCCTGAAGATGGCTTACTAAGTCCGAAACACAAGAACAACCTTTTGTGTTTTCAAAAGCATGTCCAACATTTACCTTGCATTTACCTTAACATAGGTTTTTAATAATAAAAATGCTATTGACCTTTTAAACCATATGACCTTGACATGACCTTGAACTCTTGTCTGTTGGTTATCCATCCTCTAAGTTTGAGACCTTTAACTATTGTGGTGCATGGGATAATTGAAGTCAAACTATAAATCGTTTCCTGAAGATGACCCATTAAGTCAGAAACATAAGAACAACCTTTTGTGTTTTTAAAAACATGTCCAAAATGAACCTTGTATTTAACGTGACATAGTTTTTTAATAATAAGAATGCTATTGACCTTTAAAAAGATATGACCTTGACATGAACTTGAACCCCTGTCTTTTGTGTATCCATCCTCCAAGTTTGAGACCTCTAACTATTAAGGTGTATGAGATAATTGAAGTCAAACTATAAATCGTTCCCTGAAGATGGCTTACCAAGTCCGAAACACAAGAGCAACTTTTTGTGTTTTCAAAAATATGTCCAACATTTATGTTACATTTTCCTCAACATAGCTTTTTAATAATAAAAATGCTATTGACCTTTCAATCAATATGACCTTTACATGACCTTGAACTCTTATCTTTTGGTTATCCATCCTCCAAGTTTGAGACCTTTAACTATTATGGTGTATGAGATAATTAAAGTCAAACTATAAATAATTCCCTGAAGATGGCTTACTAAGTCCGAAACACAAGAAAAAGCTTTTGTGTTTTCAAAAACATGTCCAACATTTACCTTGCATTTACCTTAACATACATTTTTAATAATAAAAATGCTATTGACCTTCAAGAAGATATGACCTTGACATGACCTTGAACCCCTGTCTCTTGTGTATCCATCCTCCAAGTTTGAGTCCTCTAACTATTGAAGTATTGGAGCTATGTCAATGCAAACATTGACATTTAAAAACGTCATAGCTCTTTTCCTAGACATAGAATTTTTTTTAAAAATTTTTAACACAAAGGGCCCTCCGAAAGAATATGTTTAAGCAAAAAAAAATCACAATATTTTGGGCTAGATTTTTTTTTGCATGCAATATCTACTAACCTTGACCAGTGGTCAGTATGACCTTGTGGTCATCTTGACCACAAGACTTTGGTATTTACCTATGCCAAGTTTGAACCTTCTACCTAGTACCATAATTGAGTAAATTACGGTTAAAGAAATTTTTTGCTCCGTACATCCATCCATCCATCCATCCTAACATACACCAAAGTGATATTTTTTAATAACAACCCAGTGGATGGTCCGATCGATATGATTCTAGTATCAAAAGATCGGTAATTTTTTGTAGCATCTTTCCCCAACATTTACGTATCTTGCTTCGTTTAGGCACAGTTTCAAAAAAACATCGATTTTTAGAAATTGCAATTACAATAGTACATTTCCTTTAGAGAAATGAACTAAAAGGCAATCTATACCTCTATTATCAATTACTATTAGTTTTGGGCAATTGAACATACAACGGTAATTCAAACCAAAGAATCAAGCAAAACTATTTTAATATAACTAATGATGTGCCATTGATAGCCTACTTGTTTATTTATTGATGATTGATTTAACTAAGTCATTGTGGTTTAAAGTCGAACGAAAAATTGCTCGGTCTCGGTTTAATTTTCACCTACTTCATTATATCCTCGATTATACCTATGGACTTAAATTCTACAAAATCTTTATCGGAAAACAAAAACTTACTATCCATTCACCATTTAAATAAAACAGAGTAGGCGTGCCATAGGGTGATAGATTTTACCCTGTATATTGTCATTAATGTCACTTGTGTTTGCTGGTTATGTAAGAAAAGTCAAAAAAATTAAAAAATGCATTTAAAAACATGTTCAGGGCATCTGAATTAAAAACAATGGTCTTAAAATATCCAGAAATATTTATTTTATTATAAAATTTCTTTATAAGGCACTAATCTTTAAACCATTTAACACAAAATAGGAATTATTTATGTAAGAACTCACTGTTAAGGAGCCATTTTGGGTATCATAGGATAAATTAGCACTTTTACAAAAATTTCTACAATTTTCTTTATAAATTTTCACATCTCAAGCAGAAATTGATTCTTTTTTCCAATTTTTACGCCTGTTTTATGTAACTGTCATATTAGTTTTGGCATTTTTGAATTTTGAGTGTCAGTAAATTAAAAAAGTAATGCCAACTTTGTGGAAAATTCAACTTTTCAAAGAAAAAGGTTCTAGTTTTCATAGGTGACGGTTTTTTTAAAACCTGAATGGATAGTATAAATTTTGTTCTTAAAAATGTCATCTTTAAATGTTATAGAAGGGTACAGAGTACAGCTTTAATTTTGATTTTTTGTGCTGTTATTTATGTGGCCTAATTTGCTAGTTTAAAAATTGCACACGAAAGAAAAAGTTGCAGGAAAATCGTGCCCAGTGAAAATCGCTCTGATTAATCACAATCAGCATAACTATGAAAAGTACCAGACGCGTTGGCATGTCCGAACGGAATGCATATCTTTCCTTTATACCTGTCTCATTAAAGTTTCCGTAGTCGTGCATAAAATAAAAACTCATTTTTTTTCTTTTAGAGCAACTTTAGAGTGAGAGTAATATTCAAAGCGATTTAAAACATTAAAATTCAGTTTATAAAAATTATTTATGCATTCTTGAGATGTTTTCTTGATACTTCTCATGCGTTTAAAATCATCTTTATGCTTTCCAATTATCTTGTTACACGGACAGTTAAAAGTAAAACTCATTCTGTGTCAATCAAATATTTCTTTAAAAAATGGAGCTTTTTTAAAGTTACACCATACATTATTTAGGGTGTATTTGCATTGCACCGGTAATTAAGAAAACACTTGGTATTGCGCCGATTTAGTCATACAGAAATATGTTGCATTGCGCCGCTATTGTTTATAAAAGGTCTATTGTTATACCAGGAGCTAAGCATACCCAGGTAAAAGGGATTAAGAAAACTCGATTTAAATACATTTACAGGTATATTCTAAATTATAAAATATTAAAATAAGTAGAATTTTGGGTTGTTTTCTTAGCATACATTTTTATAATACTACTAGTCTTTTTTTTCTTCATATATTAAAATTTATAAAATTGTGTTGACACATTTTTATGAAAGTGTGTCGATCTCAGATATATTTTAACTATCACGAATAAACGCTGGGGCTTGTTGAATTTCCCGTCTTACAATTTTTGCTGGCTTTTCGGTGATATTATCAGTAGCTTTCCGTTTTCCGCTATTAGATATGTATTGTCTTGGTAGGTAATGTGCTGACAAGGATTCTTAATTTTTCTCTAGTTTGTTTTTTTTTAATTTCAGGGCTTTAGATATAATTTTACAAAAGCACTGGGGGACCTTTTTCCACTTTAGGACACTAGGTTAGGTAGGTTAGGTTAAGATTTGCTGCTAAAATGAAGACTAATGACCAATTTGTTAGGGTGACAAAGGAAGGGATTAAACAGATGCAAACCAGGTATACGAAATGACCTAAAACAATAGGTATCATAAAAGTGGCGCAATACACACTATTTTTGTTTACTCAAATTTAACCATCGGCGCAATAGGCATATATCCATTATTTAAAAGGATCTATTCTTGACTAAGAACTCAACCAAAAAGTCAGAATGCTTTATTTACTACAGTAAAGCAATTCATTAATGTCTTTGGTGGTAAATAAAATTTTTATAATTCTGCAGTTAATTCTTGAATTACTTTTTTGTGCAATAAAATTTAATTTCTGATTGACTCATCCGAATTCCAATTTAATTGTGTAACTAACGGAAACATTAACATCTCTATTAAAATTTTGTGTAATGTCGGTTAAATTTAACAATTCATTTGTGGATTCGGAAATCGGATGTAATGAATTTTGGGTTTAAAGGGGAATGTCGCGAAGCATAGAAAGTGTGTTTATGTAATGTTGGTTGCCTAAAATCAACAGAAAATAGAACTTTTTGATCATTGCTCAGTAGGTTTATAAGAGTTAATTTTAATTCAAGATTGTGCTTACTGGCAACATAGATAAACAAAGCACAATTTGACATATTCTAAAGGTCCATTAATAAGCGATTAAATACAGAATTTTGGCAATTTAGAAGCACTATATTTTTTTGCATTTTTAATTGCGAAAATTCTGTATTTAAACGCTTATTGATGGTCCTTTAGAATATGTCAACCTGTGCTTTGTTTATTTATGTTGCTGGTAAGCACAATTTTTAATTAATATTACCTCTTATAAACCCACTGAGCAATGACCAGAAAGTGCTGTCTTTTGTTGATTTTAGGCAACCAACATTACATAACCACAGTTTCTATGCTTCGCGACATTCCTCGTTAAATCTTCTTGTCTTGATTATCTGTATCTGTAGATATTGTTAAATTAAAATAGTATTTGCCAATTTAGGTATGTTCTCAAATAAAAAACGAAACCTATGGATTAACCTTAATTTTGTCAGTTTTGTTTTTACGACCACCAACTAACTGTATAATTTCCTTTTATTTTTTATAACATTACTCACTATGTACGTACTGACACACTCAATATTTACATTATGGTCAGATAAATTGATATTTTATACAAATGTCTCGACTATAAAGTTCATGCACTGAATGTAGATAAAAAACAATAAAGCATTTGTAAAAATAGGAAAATAACGAAAAACTTGACCAAAATTAGGTTTATTATTATTGTTTCGATTATTGTTGGTTGGGAAATCATCTGCAGAATGTAGTTTATAAATAGGCTAACAGATTTCTTAAAGTCGTAATATTTTTATTTGGTGTCATTTATCAAATAAAAATAGCATTTACCATTTAGAAATACACCAAAGAATATGAAGTTTAGTAAATTGCGGTAAAAAAATAAGATGAGGCCCCAAATCAAATGAGAGGGTAAATAGTTGAAGATTAACTTACATTTTTTTGATATGCCGTTTCCTAGCAATTAACGTGTAGGATTCCCTGTGTCCAGAACTAAAATATTTCATGTTGACTGTTTTACAAGGTTATTGCACTAAGAATATTGCATATAGATATCCAAATTTGCACATAAAGTTAAACACAAAAGTTCACTTGGTCACACGATAAAATTAAAATTGTTTAAACCGTTAACCACGGTTATAAATACGTCAAGTTTTTAGGTTAGGTCCTTTTTTCAACGTCAACAATGTGAGATGAGTTTTATTGCACTTAGTAAATACTCAGCAAATGTTTGCTCGCGTAAAAATAATAACTGTTTTGGTTTGAAAACTGTTTACGTTTACTGAAAGTGTAAACAGAACTGGACCATTGTTATTTTAAATCCCCAGCTTAAACACTTGTTAAACATGATCCAGAATCTTTAAGGGTTGCACTTTCTCACTGCACCTTAACGTTACTCAAGATCAAGAAAAACTGGTTACGTTCACAATGTAAGGTCGTTTAGCAAAAATACACTTTGCACATGTAACTGTGTACTGGTCCATCTTACTGTGGGAACTATTACGCCCTTAAAAGTGTCCCTGCTTTAACGTCATACATATAAGATTTTACACACGCACGTGCGACGTAAATATCGGTTAATTTCGAACGATAGGAACGCACGCTACCTCGTCAACATATCAACGCACACTGCCTGCACTGTGGATGCCCGCTGAAAACCAGAAATGGTTAAGTTTCATTCTTCAATGATTCTATTCAGAATTCCCCCTCTTTTTTCACCTCTTGCTTCGTTGCGAAAAGCTTGCTATCGCCCCATCCTTGTCCACTGTCCACCAAGTTTGATTTTTGATAAGCGTTATCATTGTGACGCATCGCTTTTTGACTTTACGTTACGTACCATAATTTATTTATGAGTATTGTGTGTTAATGTGATTTTTGTTGTCTTGTCTTGTCCATTTTTTAAAGTATGTCATACTCGTACATTTGCTTATCAATTAATTTTATCTTCTAATGTTGTATTGGTTCGTTAACTTTGGACGCATGTCGTTTTAATTAAAATCAAACCGTTGATGAATAAAACCGGCTGTGATTTTCAGATTTTTTGTAATGTAATTACTTAATTAGATTAAAGAACAATACCTTAAATTGCCCGTAAAAATCAGATAAGTTGTCTTTTGTCTTTGCATTAGTATTGTCTTTCTTAATTAGATCTTAATCATATTGATACTGTTTCTATTTCTGCGAAAGCATTAAAAAGAGAATAGGATCGGAAATATGTTTTTTTACTTTGGCTAAGAAAAAAATCATTATTAGCTGATTTTAAGCATGAAAACTTTAATTTCTCTTCCTTGGTTAAAGCCTTTGTGAGGAACAGAATCCAGAATTTTGACTATTTTAAAACTGCCAACAGGTTGCGCAAATCAAAGAAATGAAGTTCTGCGCAGGATTTTTACACCTGTGTACAGTTTGAATCCGGGATTCTGGCATCTGCGAACAAAGCTAGTGAAAAAAAGCTGTTATACTGTAAAAGATATTTATTGTGCAGGATCCATTGGAGACCATATTATAAGTGTCAGTTTACATTTTAAAGTGGGGTTATTAATTTTCCATTTAATTATGTCTTTTCTAGAAGAAACTGTTTTTTTTAATAATTTAAGTTTCTTTTTACGTTTTGTGTAAGTAAAAAATCCAATAAAGTGTGCTTTAGAAAAACGTAAAAATTGTAAAAGGTATTGTCCCTATGTATGTATCTTGCAGATGTTGCAACAATTTTGAGACACCTTTCTTATTTTCATTTTTTTTGTGCACCATTGGTTTGATTGGTATTTGCTAGTGTTTCAAAAACAAATACACTCAAACATTAAACTTGTTAACTATAGGTTCATAAGTACCATCCATTACTATAAAGTTGTCCGTAGCAATAAATAATAATAATTATTGCGCAAACAAAACAATAAAATTGGAAGAAGTAAAACTGCAAACATCTCAAAGAACAACACAAATCATTCAGCTATTACAATTTACATTATTGTGCCTAGCTAGTGGGTATAATCAGCCGTCAGGCAAGACCTTACAAGGAATGCAACTCTCAGATTCTGGTACTCCGAGATCTTAGAAGAAGAAAGTATTACCTCACTCATCCATTCTCTTGCAATGGGACTTTTCATTAGGCAAACAGACAACTAAAGTGAGTATGCCTATTAGGTATTCAAGCTAGTGCTTTGACTACCAATTTATATTACGGATTATCAACAATTAAAGATTTCCTGGAAATGCACACCGGTGGTACTGTACAGGTCTGGTGTGCTTGGTGTCAAGAAATTATTATATTCTTAAGTGTTATGAAATTATAAAATCGACTTGTTTGTGAACCCCTGTGGTTCTTAATTTTATAACTTGAGAAAGTATTGATAAGACTGGTGCAGGTATACATATAGACGACAGACGTTGCATATAGATAAATAGGGGGCACCACCAACGAAATCACAAGTGCCAAACAAACCCTTCAACTTATAAGGACTATAACGAATGTTTTGGTAGGATACGACAAGTATTTTAGCCACAATAATTTTTTTTAAGTTAAGCATGTCCCGAAGAAATTTTTTATGCAAAAACTACTTTTTGCCTACTTTCAACGAAAATTATCTCAACAGCAATGTCTTATCGAGTTGATTTACACTTTTGGCGACAGTGCACCATATCATTAGACTATTTTCTGCTGATTCTTGAAATTCAAACATGGACCCACCCACCAGTCTTAGCGCCCATCCTAAGACAGCTCTACCAAAAACAGAAGTGTCCCGAAAATAGATGGATGCTTTGCACCTTTTAAAACCCGAAAATGCACAAGTGACATATTACAAGATTAAGGCATTCTAAGGCAATAAAATTACTCCAATTGAAAGAATTTAACATAAACAGTTAAATGTGAAAAAAAATATTTTCTGTTGGACAGCCTAATGTTTTAGGGAGGCACAAAAGTACTCTAGATTGACTTTAATGAGTAATCCAAAATTTAAAGTCTGTTCGGCAGTAAAATTTTATAAATCGCATACAAAACAGCGAATGATGAACAATCATAAATATAACCGACAAAATGCTTCTAGGAGGTTTCATGTAAAGAATATGACGAAATACGATTTCTTGTAGCTTGCGAGGTTAACTAAAAATTTACTGTGGCAAAATCGTATCTCTCAAGGAAACTTTCAGTAGAGGAACTTAAAGGTTTTGTTTTGCACTTGTGGTTACCCCTATTTGTCTATATTAAAAATACAATAGACAACCCTCGCGTATCCAAGGAAATTTAAGAACCGGTAAAGGAGAGAAAAATTTAATATAAAATGCAGAATAAACATACGGAAACAGTACAAAAAACAACAAAATTTCGGTATGCAAACAAAATGAACTTTTCGCAAAATGTTTACCCTGAAACAGAGGTATATTACGACATAAAATATCAAACAACCGGTCTTAAGACAAAAAAAAAGCTGATATCATTTAAAATGTAAGCACTTTATAATGATTTATAATGATATGTTATAGTCCTCGAAAAAAATCTAAACCAACTATTTATCTTCAGTATGACGGGAAATGAAAGGTCCTAGTTGAAATCGTACATTCGGAATACCCACCTAAAAGTTAAATAAAACTTTTAATAAAGAATTAGCCCATAACCGTTACCACAACCCCTTTATTAAAAGAGCTTCAACCACTTTAAATCCCTTTTTCAACCCTTGTAATAATCAAGTGAATAACTATACTCTACTTGGGGAAATTTTAAGAATAGTTGAGTGGAGAAATTAAGTGTTGTCGATCATCAGAACAAAAACATACAACAGATTAATGATTATATTGCCATATGTTTGATTTTGAAACGAAGAAAACAAAAATATGTTAAAGAGAATTAAAATAACTAGCAAGATCTTCCTTAGCTTTACAAAGCGCACCCATGTGAAATCTTCTGTCACCCTGGTGCAATATTAAAGAACCAAAGAGATTAAAAGCATGTTACAACTCTCTGCATAAATCTGACCATCACTAGATATAAAGTAGTGGTTATAGTGCTACACTAACGGAAAGCTCGATACTTCTGAGGCAACATGACAATGACTCTATAAAAGTCGCATTATAATGTAGCAATACAAGCTACAATAATATCCCTGATCCGGGTTTAATAATAAGGATAAAAAAAAATCCTCTAGAAGTGCCTTTAGCTTTCTTTTTATTAATATTTTGTTTGTTGAGTTAAATAGTAACTCTATTAAGTGTGATTTATAGTTAAATTAAATTAACTCAACGCCACTCAAAGCTACTTTACTCCACTTAACTTGACGCGACTAAATTAAGCTATTTATAGTATAAATTTACACGTTTATTTACAACACGCTAATATAGTAAACGCCATCTATTGGTAAATGTTAGAATCGTGTTATTTACTGAAATTCTTCGATAATCTTTGTAATTTTAAAAATTTGGTGTAGTAGCTAATAGATGGCTCTAATGAAGAGGCTTACTTTACATTGAATTAGCTGAAATTAAGCAAAATTAAGAAATAGAACCTTAAGTAAACGTCAAGTTACGTTAATTGGATGTGTAAATGCGATTTCATCTTTCGTATAATTTATTTCAGTCGCGATACGTTAATTATAAGTGAAGTTAAGTTAATTTATCTATAAATCATGCTTTTTATGCTTAAGATGTATTTCAATCAGTACATTTTAAAAATGTACTGTTATTCTTCATACCTTGAACTCAAATTTTTAATGTATAAAAAAACTAATAATGCTGAATTAAATATTCTATAAATGATAATGTTGTCGCACTTTCATGCAAATAAAATAAAGAGTGCCGGTCGTGGTTTGTATTTCACGTTAAAGTTTAGGTCCTTTATGATCAGAATTCTCCTAAGTTTCTTGAATGCGGTCCCAACCCAAAGACCATTAGAAACAGAACAACAATGCACAAAGCAACAGAAGTGGAATCTCCTGTTACCCTGTCGGAATATCGAAGAACTAAAGCGGTTTAAAGCATCTTACAACTCTCTGCATAAATCTGACCTTCACTAGATATAAAGTAGTGGTCATAGTGCTACACCAACGGAAAGCTCGATACTTCTGAGGTAACAAGACAAGACAAATGCAGCAATGCAAGCCAGACTAAAGTCCCTGATCCCGGGTGTAATAATGTGGATAAAAAAAACTCCTCTAGAAGTGACTATAGCTTTCTTTTTGTGTCTTTTTTTTATAAGAGTCACATGCTGTAAGGAGACTATCGCGAATAAACGCTGGGGCTTGTTAAATTTTCCGTCTTACCATTTTTGCTGGCTTTTTGGTGATATTATCAGTAGCTTTCCGCTTTCCGCTGTTAGATATGTCTTGTCTTGGTAATTTGCTGACAAGGATTCTTAATTTTTCTCTAGTTTGTTTTTTTTTTTAATTTCAGGGCTTTAGATAGACTTTTGTTAAAACACTGGGGGTCCTTTTTCCACCGGGGGACACTAAGTTAGGTAGGTTAGGTTAAGTTTTGTTGCTAAAATAAAAACTAATGACTAATTTGGGGTGACAAAGGAAGGGATTAATCAGATGCAAACCAGGTATACGAAATGACCCAAAACAATTGGTATCATGAAAGTGGCGCAATACACAATATTTTTGTATATTCAAATTTAAACATCGGCGCAACAGGCATATTGCAAACTAATAAAGATCCAAATAAAGATTGAATTAGTTAAATTTTGCGTTTTCTTTATTAGAATAATAAAAAAATTGGTGGCCTAGTAATTTCGTTATAAAATCTTATAAGGCAAAAAAAGAAATTTCTTTGTCAATTTTTGTTTGAAATTGTCACATAAACAGTAATGCAACATAAATCTTCTATGAGTGTCCCAAATGTATCATCTTCAGTATAATCGCTATAAAAAGCATTTCTACCTAATAAAAGAAACATTTTATTTAAATTCAAATAATAACACCGTAATCCTTAAAGAAACGTGAGACCTCTAATTTTTAACGCATTATAGGCACCACATGAGCTCTCCTTTAATTGCCAAATCATAATCTAAAAAGCTATAATCTCTTTTATGGGCCATATCTTTAACCTTAAATAAAATGTATCACCCTTAGATAAATACCAAAAAGCAACACTGTCCCGTATCGTATTATCTACTTAGTGTTTTATGTCTATTTTTTCCTTTGAATAGGGTTTACTTCCGATTAAGCATCTGTCGGGTAGCGAATTGCCGCCACATGTAAGTGATGGAGTGCAACCTAGTTTTAGATATTTAGTTTTTTACCTAAAACTCTGTTCTCCTTCATTATCACGTTGTCAAAACTGACAGATCTGATTCATTTTGTTCCATATTTTTGAAATAAGAACTAGGGCAAGCTGTCGCTTTATTAAAAAGTGTATTAGTCATCCGTCATCAGTTGTCACCATCAGAGTCTGCATCAGCAGATTCTTATTTTCTTTTAATCAGAAAACATAAAGGAATGCATTTATTAAAAAAAGAAAAGGTATTGCGATATTAACAGACGCCATTTCCAAAAACAAAAGACTACACACGAGCAACCTGTAGTGACGTTTATAAACTGTCTCTTACGAGGTCTCTCTTATCAAAAATACATACACAAAAAGAAAGCTGTAGTCACTCCTAGTGGAGTTTTTTTTATCCATATTATTACACCCGGATTAGGGAATTTAGTGTAGCTTGCATTGCTGCATTTGTCTTGACTTGTTACCTCAGAAGTATCGAGCTTTCCGTTAGTGTAGCACTATAACCACTACTTTATATCTAGTGAAGGTCAGATTTATGTAGAGAGTTGTAAGATGCTTTAAGCTGCTTTAGTTCTTTGATATTCCAGCAGGGTAACAGTGGATTCTCTACTTCTGTTGCTTTGTGCATTGTTGTATGTCCAATGGTCTTTGGGATCCCATTTAAGAACCTAAACTTGAAATACGAACCACCTTCGGCATTATTTTCTTTATTTGCATGAAAGTACAAAAACACATATTTTTATATTTGCGAATAAGAACATTATTAAACCCAAAATTTTATTTTATTAGGTTGGTTATCCAGATGCAAAAAGATGAATTCGTCCCTTGCAAGGTACTTTTTATTTACAGATTTTACTATTATAATCAATCGGAGGACATAGTTTTTTTGTAGAGGGAATAACTAGAAGAATTGGAGAAACGATATCAACGGTTACATTTTTTCAAAAACGTCTATTTATTTAGTATTAAGTGAGTAAAGTAACAAATGTCGTTATTTAATATGTCTGACCTAAATTTACTTTTTACTTCAAAATGTCAATGTTGCCAATTCTATAAAATAAAATTTTAAGTTAAGTTTTTAATTAAATTAATTAAATTAAATAAAGTAAATATAAAAGAATAGTATCAAAAACTGGTTATATAAGGCGTTTTTTGGCACTTGACCATTGGAATACTCGCCTCTGAGCGGCTCGTTTTCCAAACCTGGACGCGTGCTAAAAAACGATCCTTGTAAAATGTGTTTTATATCTAATGCAGTTTTTGTTTTTTAAGACTGGTAAAAATTTGAGTACAATATCTAAAGAAATAAAAGAGGAAATCCTATTAAATTAGCATTGCATTTTCTTTTATCAGTAAATATCTCGGTAAATATTTTTAAAGGGATATTACTAAATATGAATAAGTACGAATTAATTCCGTAAACAAAATATTAATAAAAAGAAAGCTGAAGGCACTTCTAGAGGAGTTTTTTTATCCTTATTATTAATCCCGGATCAGGGAAATTACAGTAGCTTGTATTGCTACATTGAAATGTGACTTTTTTAGAGTCAGTATTGTGTTGCCTCAAAAGTATCGAGCTCTCCGTCAATGTAACACTATAACCACTACTTTATATCTACCGAAGGTAAGATTTATGCAGAGAGTTGTAACTTGTAAGATGCTGTATACTGCTTTAGTTCTTCGATCGTTCGCCAGGGTAACAGAAGATTCCACTTTTGCTGTATTAGTACAGTCAGACATCAACAAAATTCCTGGTAGGGCCGCCTTTTTTATATGATGTAACTGGATGTCCAAAGAGTAAAACCCCAAATTGGCGTATATTTATCTATTGCAGAAACGGTGTTATGGCCCCCCAGAAGGCCCCCTTTAATTCATCACGGTGGAACCAAATTTTGCAAATAGATGTAAAATGAGATAAAAAATATTTATTAACAACTTTTTTTGAAAAAAAAATGTAATGCCCCAATTAAAAGTTCCCTTCGTTTATGGGGCGAAGGAATTGTTTTTTGAAAAAAGTTATAAGGAAATATTTTTAAGCATCTTATTAGGATCTATCTGAAAAATTTGGTGTAAATCCAACGTGATTGGTTATTACTCTTTGGGGGCTATTTAGGGGGTGAAGGAATTTTTTTTGAGATTTCTTTTTTATAAAAATATTTTTAAAATTTTATTTGACGTCTATTTGGGGTTTTACTCTTTGGACATCCAGTTACATCATATAAAAAGGCGGTCCTACTCGGAATTCTGTCGATGTCCACATACGGATTGACTGTACTACTAATAATAAAACTTATCGAAATAAAAATAAATTTATAATCTTAACTTTTTTTATATTTACTAACTGGAGAACTTTCCGATTGCCTATCTTTTATTGATGCATGACTACCAAACTACCTACCAACAAATATTCCAATATTTCACGCTTAGCATTGTTAAATCTGCAATGTTGTATTGCTTTAAATAAAATCTACATCACTATGCCGCTAGGATGCGACACTTGTGCCTTACAAATCCCTGGGTAAATCTTACCACCAGTAAATATATATAGGTGATCCTAAGCATATGCCAACGGGAAGCACGATACTTCTGAGGGAACAAACTAAACTCATACCGCAGAAATGCAGCCAATACAAACCACTCCCTTTTCCGGGTTTATAATAGGATAAAAGAAAATTCCTCTAGAAGTGGCTTCAGCTTCCTTTTTGTAAAAAAATAATTATAGACATTTTCACCAAAATACAGATACAATAATGCTGCTTTGACTGATCAATTTTATATTATGTAATTATAAATGTACTGAGGTACAAAATTCATATTTTCTATTAGTAATAAATAATGAGAATAAAATTATAAACATATTGTGCAAGTGAGGGCTTTATAATCGAGTGAATAAAATCATTTATAAACACATTTAAAAAGTAGAATTAAAGATACACGTTGTAATATGCAATAAACGATTATGTTAAATCCAAATACTACCTCTGCTACACTAAATACTTGTTTAAAATTATAAAAATACTCACTCACGATTTTTGCTTCAACGCGTTCTTCTAGAAGACTTATTGACATCAGTAAAAACTAACACTAAAAACATTTGCAATGGCTTTAATTTTTAAGAAATGTGCCTAAACATTTACTTAATGTTATGGTGCATTCAGGAACTATTAAATTAAGAAATTAAGTTAAATTAAGAATTAATTTAAGAAATCTATAGCAGCTGATTGGTTGATTTGACATTGACATTGAAGTTTCTCATTTGTCAGTGTCAAATCAACCAATAAGCTGCTGTAGATTTCTTAAATAAATTCTTAATTTAACTTAATTTCTTAATTTAATAGTTCCTGAATGCACCATAACTTTAATTAAAATTCATTTTTGTTAAAAAAAACACCAAATTATACGTTTTTGACATGTAAAATAAATACAAAAATGTCATCTTTCTTTTCTGCAAACAACGATAACTTGGACCCGTGGGTAAAGAGTTTGTTGCAACTTCACCCTGTGGGTTAAATTCTATTTACCCACGGCTTGCAAGACATAGCTAAAGGATTGTTTTAGGTTTAATCAAGTGTGATTTTAAAGGTGGAAGTAGAAAAACTACTATTTCAGTTTCAGCTTTAACTAACTTCAAGCCGTGGGTAAAGTTAAAGTAAAGTGCATTTACTCATGGCTTGCAAGATAATGGTTTAAGGATTGTTTTAGGTTGGTATCCGGAGAATTCACCACCCACAATTCACCGCCGACAATTCATCGCCCACAATTCACCGATCCACAGTTCATCGATAAGACAGTTCATCGACAAGTCAATTCATCGCCACACAATTGTTCGATGGGAGAATTCATCGCCTAGTATGAATATTAGATAATAATTACCTAATGATTTTATTAAAATTTCTTGGATATTTATTTACCTAGAATATTTGCAGACTTAAATGTTTAAAAATGGAAAGGATAGAGGTAATGGAATTTTATTACCTGGGTAAAGTCCAATATGCATATTTTTTTTTAAATTTTAGGATTTTAGACTGACTTATATGAAAGCACTGGGGGACACTTTCCACTGGGGGACATTAGGTTAGGTAGGTTAGGTTTTGCTGCTAAAACGAAAATATAAACAACTCTAGCTATGTCGGTGCCTAACAGTGCGTCCAAAATTGTGTGCATTACACTGAGGGACATATTACTAGGTGTTGTTCTCGGTGTTGTTATGCTAAAAATGTACCAACACATTATCAGAAAGCATTCTAGTTTAAAATCATTTCATTTAATATGCATACTAGGCGATGAATTCTCCCATCGAACAATTGTGTGGCGGCGAATTGACTTGTCGATGAATTGTCTTATCGATGAACTGTGGATCGGTGAATTGTGGGCGATGAATTGTCGGCGGTGAATTGTGGGTGGTGAATTCTCCTAGACCCTTTTAGGTTTAATAAAGTTGTGCAATAAGGGTCATTTAAAAGCTAGAAATAGAAAAAATATTAAAAAGACATAAAATACAATCCGTGCCAGGTTTTCGGAGCGTTTCGGATGTTGCGGTTTTAAAACTTAAACACATGGAATGATTCCTAAATCAAGATTATAAGAGGGTAACTTTTTATTTGCAGTGGTCTTCCACCAGACTTTAGAAACACAAACCGTAATTTACGAGGTGTTGCTAAAGTGCAACATCAGGCACAGGGTCTTTCAAACAACTTATTGGATGATGGTCGTCGACGACGCCCAGTGGTCCGGAAATGCAAACATAAATCGCAAAAACATACAAATAATTCACAGCGGACAACGAAACTTCATTTGGAACGAAGTGTTTTCGCAGCTTTGCCTTTTTTAGTGCTTGCTTTGATACCGTACCTTTTTATCCTAATTGAAAGTGTGAATAGAGTTGGAAATGGGTTTGTTTTTACGTAATAAAACACTTTTTTGTTGGTTTTTTTGTGCTCATGAGTAATAGCTATGGTAAGCCTATAATGTTTTATTGACTTTAACAAATTGAACCGACTTTATCTAGTATAACACTTTTTGCTTCTTCCTAGGTATTTTTCATTTGCTTTTTCGTAACATTCTTTTTTGTGTATTTCTGATTAAATATCTAAATTCATTTTTTATCAAAAGCTGATTAAAACCAGGAGTGTCTTAATTTTGACAGATATTATCGCTTTATAGAGTGACGCCATGAATCATTTCATCTCTGTTATACAGATTCTGTCATCAACATAATTAGCAAAGTAACAACAATTACAACTTACGATTGATTACAGAATCTGTATGACTGAGATGGAATGATGCATGAAGCCACTCTTTAGAGCGACAATATCTGTCAAAATCATGAAGGCACTCTAGGAACCTCTTGAGTGGGATCTTCGATTATTTGCTTATTGGACACATCAAATTTTTGCCAATTAAGTTTCCACACGCCAGCAGACACGGTGTCGAGGTAAGCATGACTGCCTCTCACCAAAGTGACCCGGGTTCGAGCCCGAGAGTGATCCAAAAATGAAATAAGTCTGGTGGTAACATTTACAAATGGGATAAATGTTTCTGGTGATGGCTTCGCTCGGAAGACGAAGTAAAAGATGCGGTCTCGTGTGCACATGTGCACGTAAAAGAGCTCTACCCATCTTTGGAAAAGGAAGGGATACGACAAATTTTCTCGGTTGGGGGTAGTCTCACTCAGAGCATCGGTATTAAGTCATAGTTGCAGAAACAGGCTGATGTAAAATAAGTTAATAAAAAAAAATCTCATCACCAATTTAGCGTAATTGGTTACGAATATTGGAACTCAAACATAATTTTCTATTGCCGTCAAAAACTTACAAAGGTCATATTTATTAGAGTTAGGAAAACATTTTTGCAAAAACAAGATTGTATCTTCTTCCGACATAATAAAAAGTGAAGATTACAATTTTATGAACGTAGTTAACTGATACATTACCCTATTGTCGTTTCGAGCACCTTCAGCCGTTACAATAATAATCAGTATTTTGATAAACTATTATAGTAACTATTTTATTACATGTTTTATGGCTGCAAATGTCTAGATCGGTATTATACGTTGGAAATAAATAATTGAAGTTATTATTCGCTGAATCGTATATCTTTATGGTTAAAAATAGGGTAGGATATAATGTGGTACTCCATTGCAACTTGCAAGGTGTTCAATGCCTCTACCTTTGGATAGTAACAGCCAGAGCGTAAGATCGTAAAATTTCTAACAATAACGTAAATGAAATCCAATTTCATACTGGATTGTCAGCACAATTTCACCTTTTGTTAAATGCGCCCAGCCGGCTTTGATGGCATACCATCGTTATTGGTAAACTAAAATCCTTTTCTGTTTTTGTGCAATGGTCTAATCGTGTTCAGCGGATTATTAAAACAAAAACAGGGTAGATATCTAATTCGATTATAAATTTAGAGCGTGCCTAATTGATCGAGGGTGATTTTTTTATCGAAAGGCATTCATTTGTTAAGGCAAATAGGGGCCTCACTTACGTATTATTAATGTTGTGTAAATGCGTAGAAAAATAAAAACGTTTCGTTGTAAATTTAAATTTGCTATTGGCAATTTGAGTCCCAGAACATCCAATAAAGCAATAACATTAATACATGCATGAATTAATTAAGAGTCCATTAGCAAAAAATAAAGATGTAAGTACTTAGAATGATACTTTGTACAAAACGATATTGAATTAAATCAGTTTTCTGGACTATTCACGTTGGTCACATATAAATCAGAAATTAAAATAAATGAGCACTAACTGTAATTGAAGGCAAATTAATCGAAAAAGAACTTTTAATAGTCGATGCTCGTGTTCTTTAAAAGGAATTACCCATTAATAAACCAGCTAAAAAAACCATCTCTACCTCGTAAACATAGGAATATTAGAGTTCATAGGATATATTTAAGAGTCAAGACACTCAGTATTGTCCCAATGGCTTGGTTTTTAACCTAGGCTTCGGTTTTTTGGTCCGAATGACATTGATTTCTAACCAAAGTGTATTTACGGGACACCACTCCTGAAAAACCTGGTATGTTTTAGCGAACCAAAGTAATCGCAGAAATAGCTTGGTGATTTCGGTAAGGTCATGCGTAGTAGAGTCTCGGAAGGAGAACTGTCAGTAAAAAAAGTTACGATATTAGAATTTTTTGTATCCTGTAATTGTAGTCCTACGAGCAGTTTTTTTCTGCTACTGGTTAAAAATGACGTTAATGACATGTTCAACCAATAGCACCAAATAATTCGGCAAACAGAACTGCTTGTATGGTTACTATAAAGATTTCTAATTTATAAAATGAGTAATGCCAATGTAAATAAAAATAAAATTATTTGTTTCTGTAGAGTTTAAATGTATCATGTTCCGCCGCTCAAACTGGTACAAAATAAAATCAAGTTTACCAAAGATGATCCAAAGAAAACCTGTCGTTACCGTAACCAATGGTTCGGTTGCGGATTGGGTCCATACTCTTAAAGGACAGCAATATCCGAAACAATCTCATTTGTTCTATTCTCCATTTTGATCAACTACAGCTACAATAATACACACGGTCAACTCCTACGTCACAGATCACAGATGTACATTAAAAAAATGTCTGTAAAGTAAAATTTTGGTTCTGTTAGATTTAGCCATTTTTTTAGAACAATATTTTGTGAAAATAAAAGGTTTTCTTAAGAAACCCTTGGTATAAAAATGCGCTATAATGTCTTAAATTCGATATTTCAAGTTTAGTTCATTGTAAAACTCTATAATATACAGTTTATGTGTTAATGTTGTGCACCCTCCAAGATGTAAATTTTAAACCCAAATTTCTTGAAAAAGTAACCATATCAAGAGGTCTGGTAAGTATCATTGCAAAATTAACATTTATTTCTATTAATTAGAACAAACCATACCCCTTGATATGGTTGCTTTCTCAAGCAATTCGGGTTTAAAGCTGACATTTTGGTGGGTGATCATCATCATCAGATTAATAAGGGATTTTTTTATTCTTGCGGTAGATTCTCGGGTAATTTTAAATTAAAATATCGTAAATAAGATATAAAGGAACATTTTTACACCAATGGGACCTAAAAAACTCTCTTATTTTTCTTTAAATAATGTTTTAAAAAGACCAATGTTGAAAACACAGAATAAGAAAAAATTGACCACTTTCTTTGGTCCGTAATGTTGGTTGCCTAACAAAATTTCACAGATAGTATTTTAATGCACTTCTGAGAACTGTGACGTAGGGCTTGACCGTGTCTATTTATATTTTTTTAAATAAAAGGTTGCGTTTACACAGAAAATAGAAATGTCGGACCAATTTAATGTCATAGCGAGCGTACGCGAGCGCAATCATCTAGTCTCCTCTCTTCAATGATCCTACAGGCTGTAGAAAATATGAATATTTATATCGACACAACCGTTGAAAATAAAACAAAGACAATTTAACGAGGTACGAACATTATAAGTGTCATCGCAACCAGTATGCAAATAACAAACACCTAAAGTGATTAAGCGCTGAATTAAAACAGAAATTAAAACTCAATTTTATGATGCTATAAATCAAAAACCTATGAAGGTACTTAGAAACAATATGACCCGCCGTGTCGCCGATATTTATCAAACTTTTTACAACAACTGTGCCACTGTTTAATATGCTTTTATTTTGAGACAAAAGATTGGAGCGCACCTTTTGAGGCTCACTTGAAATTACCCAATGTTTTATATGAACGCCCATAAACAACGAGGGACAATGATATGTGCACGGCGGTCTTTTGGCTATAAAATATTGCAGTCAGTGACAACCCTCATGAAAAAATTGAGAGTGGAGAAATGCGTTAGATATATGAGGGGGAGACGTTACGATTAAGCGTCATCTACAACGGAATGTTTTTAACGCTTTTTTACAGTTGCAAAAACACTTTAAGCATTACATAATAACATTTCTTTACTTAGTACAATAAACTGGCATTTCTAACAGGTAGCGGTTTTTAAAACATTAGAAGTGGGATCGTTTTGTTTTCTCACAAGTAAATTGATAGGTGCACATATGAGCCGTAACACTGTTAGAACTTTATAAGGTAACTAATTTGAATCTAGGGTAATCATAGACTTTTCTGCGTAAGTGCGTAATAAAAGGGATTCTGGTTACAGGGTTCTCTGTCCTTGAAAAGCACATTTTAAAAGCGTTGTTCCATCATAATATTGACGGATATACATATGCCTGTTGCGCCGATGTTTATATTTGAATATACAAAAATATTGTATATTGCGCCACTTTTATGATACCAATTGTTTTGGGTGTTTAATTCCTTCCTTTGTCACTCCAACAAATTAGTCATTATTTTCATTTTTGCAGCAAAACTTAATCTAACCTAGTGTACCCCAGTAGACAAAGGTCCCCCAGTGCTTTTATAAAATTCTATCTAAAGCCCTGAAATTTAAAAAAACAAGCTAAAGAAAAATTAAGAATCCTTGTCAGCACATTACCAAGACAATACATATCTAACAGCGGAAAACGAAAAGCTACTGATAATATCACAGAGAAGCCAGCAAAAATTGTAAGACGGGAAATTTAACAAGCCCCAGCGTCTATTCGAGATAGTTAGAATATACCTGAAAATGTATTTTTATCGAGTTTTCTTAATCCTTTTTACCCTGGGTCTTCTTAGCTCCTGGTATAACAATAGACCTTTTATAAACAATAGCGGCGCAATACAAACTATTTCTGTATGACCAAATCGGCGCAACAGCAAGTGATTTCTTAATCAATCGGCGCAATGCAAATACACCCATATTGACTCAGACGCTTAACGCTATACAGTCATTTTTGAACATACTATTTTAGGCAGCTGAATATAGTCATGACATTGTAAATGCTACTTTAACCTACTGGCCTTTACGCTTTATATTTTACCTGAATAATAATGTTTTGTAGATACAATACCATCCAAAGGTTGTCGAACTTTTTGGTCGGTACTATATCAACTACAAATAAAGTAACATGTAAATTATTACCTATAATTCTGTCAATTGTATGCATGATTACACATGTTAATGAAATAAGGGTTGAACTAGAAAACCATTGAATATTTAATAGGCTATACATCATCGCTATTCGATAGATTCTTTTTGACATTTGATGCAATAATTTAGTTAAATGGGGCACCTTCGATTTTGCACATTTAATTTAGTAGCTGATGCAATAATAAATTTGGATGTAAAAAAGTTAAACACGCCCTTCAGTTATCGAAACATACCAGGATGTCTCAGAAAAGTGGAGAACCCCTTAACCTCTCTCTTTATAATAAAAAATAAGTCAAAATGTTTTCTAATCATTGTAATATTATTTAAAAAATTCCACGCTATAGACATCGTCAAGCCCTAGGTCATCAGTTCACAGAAGTGCATTGAAATACTATCTGTGAAATTTTATTAGGCAACCAACCATTACGGACTAAAGAAAACGGTCATTTTTTTCTTATTCTGTGCTTCCAACATTGGTCTTTTTAAAACATTATTTAAAGAAAAATAAGAGAGTTCTTTAGGTCCCATTGATGTAAAAAGGTTTCTTACTATCTTATTTACGATATTTTAATTTAAAATTACCCAAGAAACTACCGCAAGAATTAAAGAATCCCTTATTAATCTGATGATGATGATGATCACCCACCAAGATGTCAGTTTTAAACGAATTTCTTGAGAGCGCAACCATATCAAGGGGTATGGTTTGTTCGTGGTAATAGAAAAAAATGTTAATTTTACAATGGTACTTACCAGACCTCTTGATATGGTTGCATTCTCAAGCAATTTGCGTTTAAAATTCACATCTTGGAAGTGGCTAAATCTGACAGAATCAAGATTCTACTTCACAGACAGTTTTTTAATGTGGATCTGTGACGTAGGAGTTAACCAAAATCTTGATGTGTCCAATATGAAATGAATAAAAAAATAACACTAAAGAGGTTTTGATCAGCCAAGGAAGATCTGGAGTACTGTTAATCGTCTAAGAACGTGTCATGGACGTTGCAATGATATGGGTATATGGGAGCAGCGCACAGACAACCCTTTAGGTATACCAAATAAGTTTGAGCTGCGCACACTTTTGTTATGGAGAGTTAATCCATTTACCCTCATTAAGAAAAGGATAATCCTTTAATTTAAGATGTTTAGATATAGGTACAGCCGTCAGTAAAAATATTTTATACTTTTATTTTGTATGAAGATCAAATAATTTTAAACTACAATGCTTTCTGACTGTGTTGATCCATTTTTAACATAACAACACCGCGAGAACAACACCTAGTAATATGTCCCTTATTGTAATGAACAAAATTTTGGACGCACTGCTAGGCATCAACAGCTAGAGTTTATATTTTCATTTTAGCAGCAAAACTTAACCTAACCTACCTAACCTAGTGTCCCCCAGTGATTTCATAAAATTTAGTCTAAAACCCTAAAATTAAAAAAAAAAACTGCAATGTTCCCTAAGGGTACAACCCAGAGTCTGAGGTAAAAAGATTAGGCAGGTAATTAGATTAATTTCTAGTATTTCTCGAAAATACAATTTGGGACTTCCAGGTAGAAGGATTAAAATGTGCCCTCCTCAAACTCAGCTTTGGGCGCAGTTATAAGTGTTTTTCAGCGGCTGTGCGCAGTTCAAATACACCCAATGATATGTTACATAAGTGGAATTCACTACCGGTCCAGTATGTGAATGTGGTGATTCTCCAGAAACTATTAAACATATTGTAGAGGATTGTCCAAACACCAACTTTAAAGGCGGTTTTTATGAAATACATAATCTCCTAATGCATTAAATTGGTTATCAATCCGAAAACCTCTGCAATTTTGGCAATTTCTTATACCTTGTAATAAAACTGAATTCTGTGGTAAATAGGCAAAAGGGGATAAGTACATATAAAACTGTCATTTGTACATGTCACTCTAAAAATTATTTTCTTGCAAATATTAAACAATATTAATGCAATAGTGAGAAACTTGCTACAAAAATAAGTTTCAAAGTACGTATATGGCTGATCCAAATTCTAAATATCTAAATGTTTCTATTAAAATTCGGTGTTCGAAAAACACATTTTTTTAAATGTCAAATATACTTATCCCGTTTTGCCTCCCTACCACAGAATTGTGATCCAGAAGTTATTTTTTTCATAGTTTTTTCTCTGGCTTAAAGCATATGCTTCATCATCAGTATATAAAAATTCTTCATGGACATCCCAAAACGAACATTACTTGCATTTTTTTAAATTATTACCAACTTAATTTTTTCTATTATTGAATGTAAATATTTGTCAAATACTACCTTCTTTGACTTGTAATTCTTATTAAAAATCATACGAATCATCCTTTGGTACTGGGAGGTCTTGCAAAAAAATATTTAAATCTTTTTTCCATCTTCTAAATCATTCTTTAAAGCTTATAGAAATAAACTGTGACAAAGCTTTGTGGTACGCGTCATATACAAGAAAAGAAGTGCCCATTAAATATTTATAAATCGTTTCATGATACAAACTCATCACATAAAAAGATTTGGGTTGGGTTTTGCAAGAAGCTAAAAGGTAATGTATTGAAGATGCGATATAATGGTATAATAATTTGCGCAAGTGGCTTTCAGATGGCCATTTAGGGCAGTTACTTTTGCAAAGAGTAACTGTTAACAGCATGCATTACCACTATTTTTAATGTTTTGAATTGGTCCTGATTTTAATCCCGCATGGCGTGCCTTCGTATTTATAATACAATGCATTTTTTCGTCGTGACAAGACAACTGAATGACTAAGTAGCCAATCGAATGGCTGAGATATTTTTTGTAAAGTAGCAGTACCTACAAGACCAAATTAGTACTCAAAGCTTTCAGAAGAATCTTTTATTTGGTTCTTGATGAATTAAACTGTTCCAAGAAAGTTAGGGATATGGATGTTTGTCAACTTTTTAGACAGAACATTTTTCTGTCTTGTTTAATTTTTAAGAAGGTCCGGAAGCCAATAGAACACTCGGGATGATCGATATCGGACGATTCTGGTTGATATGGCCAATTTTTTTAAAATAGTCAAATTGTTAAACCTTCTTTTGATAACCGTCAATTTGAAACAGAAGCTACTTCTAGAAATCCTAAAAGTTGTAAATCAGGCGCTGCCACCAGTACCCGAAAGATACCTTACAGATTAAGAGCCCGATATCCCACCTTCTCTTATGCAAATTTGTGTACAACTTAGACCGCAGTTTTTAGAGTTATTATTAACGCAATGACTTTGATAGTATAACCTTAACTTCTTTTAAAATACTTATTGTTCGGCACATTTTGATTTGGGTCCCTAGTTTAGCAAAAATAACAGTTTAAAGGTGGGTAAACCATGCCAAAAACAACAACAATTTTTTTTAAGAAATTGAGCACTCAAAAACAAATGTTAAAAAACAGTATTACAAATTTAATAAACTTTCCAATAACACCAAGTTTTTAAAAATCCGATAAGAATTAGCAAAGATATTTGAAGTCTAAATTACGAGAATATTTACATAGGAAAGGGCTCCCCCTCCGCCAGCCTCTATCGTGCAATGGAAAAAGAATGTATCTGATTTTGGCATGTTTACTAATTTATACATTTTTTGGACCATGCGAAAACGATAATCATACTTCAAACATTATTTTCTTGATAAATATTTAGATATTAATACGTCTGAAGGTGCACCAGCAGTTCAATGTTAAGCATATTGAATAAAACCTTATTATTTCAAAATCCGATTTTTGTACATACACTCTTTTTCCATTCCACGGTAGGCCCTCTCATGCTAGCGTTTCCCGCACCGATTTGCCTCTCACCATGGTAGTCGGAGGAGAAAGCCTTAAAGTTTGTGTAGGTCCTTACGGGAACGGCTTCCGACTGCCGATGGTGCTTCTGGACCCAGATCTAGGCAGTTTAAGAAGAGTTCCACCAACCCCAGATCTCAAACAAAATCCTTTTTTTTACAATTTTTCTAATGTCTGAGGAACTTAAAATTCGACAAAGCTTTTAGAAAAATTATCAATAGGACACAATATTTTGCAAACAATTTCCAAAATCTTGACGAACCTTTCAGTCTCCAAACGAACCTTAAACCTAATAGCACCCTGTATATTAAAACATTTCTCTTGTCTGTAAATAATAGCAGAATAAAATACTGGCTTTACACGTGATTGCCCTTAAGGGTTTAACTTTTAAAATTATTGTCAAAGTAAAACCATAAATTATAATCCAAGACTCTCCATAAAGTCTAAAGTTTCCTAATTTAAAATTAAAGTATATGCAGTGCCTTTAACGGTTATTAATTTTAGAGGAAATGACCTAAAGAAAAAACTAAATCCGTTCACGCACAACTTTGCACTTCCTTCCTGTTTAGCTCGTGCACCATGTCCTAGAAAGGGTACTTTTACATGGCATTCTTGATTACTATCTGATTATCTAGGGAAGGTACCATGCCTATTAATTAGTAGAACCTGGCCACAACAGGTATTTAAAATTAAGTTATTCATTCTCAGGTAAAATGACTGCAAGTCCAATCAAAATAAGTTTGTAAATGAAAGAGATGTCCTATGAAACTTTGATGCATCGACTATCCCTGATATGTGATTCTGATGAGCCCCAAAAGGGAGAAACAGTTTTATGATACCTATTGTTTTGAGTCATTTCGTATACCTGGTTTGCATCTGTTTAATCCCTTCCCTTGTCACCCCAACAAATTAGTCCTTAGTTTTCATTTTAGCAGCAAAACTTAACCTAACCTAGTGTCCTCTAGTGGAAAAAAGTCCCCTAGTGCTTTTATAAAATTCTATCTAAAGCCCTGAAATTTAAAAAAACAAGCTAAAGAAAAATTAAGAATCCTTGTCAGCACATTACCAAGACAATACATATCTAACAGCGGAAAACGAAAAGCTACTGATAATATCACAGAGAAGCAAAAATTGTAAGACGGGAAATTTAACAAGCCCCAGTGTTTATTCGAGATAGTTAGAATATACCTGAAAATGTATTTAAATCGAGTTTTCTTAATCCTTTTTACCTGGGTCTTCTTAGTTACTGGTATAACAATAGACCATTTATAAACAATAGCGGCGCAATACACACCATTGCTGTATGACCAAATCGGCGCAACAGCAACTGATTTCTTATTCACCGGCGCAATGCAAATACACCCAAAAATTACTACCTAGGCAAAATTTTAATTAGTTTGTCTGCTCCAAAGAGTACTATTAAATACTGTGAAAACATCATAGGTTTTTAATCGCAATTAATGTAATGGAAAAACCTAGCTGACCATTATTGTTCCAAAAGTGGGCCAAAACAATTTTACCGAAAGTTAAATCTACGAACATCAATTAACATTGTACAAATTCAATATATAAAACTTTGTAGCTAAAAAAAACCGTTTGCAGGTAATTGGGTAGATAGGCCAGGTACTTATATGGAAAGCAGTCACAATAAATAATTTTTCATTAATCAACAAGTCATTAAAAAAGCGTTTAAAATACTTAGTCAAACACAAATTGCACCTGTCTTCTAGCAGGTACTGCTGCCGACAAGCCGGTGCTCAGTCCTAGACTTCAATATCACCAATTATTATAATATTATATCTCTTTATCGTTGGCTTTAAGCATTTCCAACAATTATTTCTACTTAATGTGGCATTGTTGTTCTTAATTAAATAAAACCCAACAGATTTATTTGGTTGATAAGGTACAACAGGTAGCGATTTAAGTTTAAGCATTAAGGGGCACGTGTTTATGACGTACATGCACAGCTGTGGTGTTTTCTATAAGCTGACCAAGAAAGATTATCTATTTTTATATTGGACTTTCTAAAATGAGGAATCTTAGAGAAATTTGATTTCTTTACAATATGACCAATGGGAATTTGATAAGTTTTGAAGTACCCCAAGGAGACTTTGTTTACCCGACTAATTAGCTTATTATTTTTGACTATTCAGATTAGAAAATGGACCCCATATCGCAAACACCGCTAAAATGGTGGCATTTAATGATTAAGAGATGTCGTAAATTTATTTCTTAGGTTCCATTAAACAATTTGAGAAGGACAAATTTTCAAATAATTCCCTGGGGGCTAAAATCCACCCCCATCTTTCCAAAAATTAAACATTTTTTTATGGATAAAATATTAGCCCAATGGGGCTGTTTTTGTTAAAAATGGGTTTAAATATAATGAATTAATAGGAAACGACACTTTTTTTAATTATGTAGCTGAAAACCGTTTCATAAAAAATGTTTAATTTTTGGAATGATGGGGGTGGATTTTAGCCCCCAGGGGATTATTTGAAAATTTGTCCTTCTCAAATTGTTTAATGGAACCTAAGAAATAAATTTACGACATCTCTTAATCATTAAATGCCACCATTTTAGCGGTGTTTGAAATATGGGGTACGCACTTCAGTCTACAGCCCCTAGGTGGGTAAGGGTTAATTTAAAAATGCCCACCCAAGATCAAATATGTAGAGAATTTCTCGATCTATATTTTATGTAATAACTCCAAAAGTCATTAGAAGCATATTAAAGCCATTATGGGCCAAAAACAGTGTTTCATGACCTTTGACCCCGCGTAAAAAGTTACGCTTACACGATATCGATGGTGACTTTTGAGACAACTTTTATAACATCAAAACAAAGGTTTATCACGAAAGTTCCGCCAGCTCCAAAAAATTCCGAGGTTGATGTTTTATTTGTTTGGTGTATTCCTCAAGGATCTACACAAACCTAAAGGCTTCCTTCGAATTTAATCTGTAAGGTATCTTTCGGGTACTGGTTTGGTACTTGATTTACGACTTTTAGGATTTCTAGAAGTAGCTCCTGTTTTAAATTGACAGTCCTCAAAACTAGGTTTAACAATTTGAATAACCAGAGTCGCCTGGGGTCGTATTTTCCAATTCATACCATAGCCAAATGCATGCATTAACCTGACATATGGTCCGTTTTTATGTCAAACAATATGCCAAATTGCACTTGTGAATAAAAAACCGATCGTTGCCTTAGTAACGAACGGCTAATGCATGCAATAGTTAGTGTATGAATTGGAAAATACCCACCTTGGTCTCAATCATGCCGAGTGTTCAATTTCTAGAACCTAATAAAATTTGAAATGTCCACATTTTGATCAAATTCCAAAAAATTATCGAACCCTTAAAAAAAACTTCGTGGAATGATTTGTTTTTTTTTATTTGTTATTAAAAATAAAATTCTTTTTAAAATTTTGGGAAAGTTGACAAACAACCATATCCCTATCCCCTTGGAGCAGTTTATATCGAGTGAGCAAATAAAAACGGCCCATAAGTAGGCCATGGGGATTGTCCAAATATTGTTAATTGCCAGATTTTACATTGTTCATAGCCTACTTAGAGGCCGTTTTTATTTGCTCACCCAATATAACCATCCGAAAGATTTTTGAAAGTAATTTCTTTAAGGTGGTAAATTTTTGGAATTGTGTTTTTAATTTCCGTGTATTGACTTCTATTTTTATTGACTAAAATGTTACCAATAAGCAACAATTCGCCCTCCTTCGTTAATTAAAAAAAACAAAACTAACAACACCTCACAGCTGCCTAACTAAATCAGCAAAGCAGAAAATTAAGACAATATCACCCAAATTTAAGAATTTATCGCCCAACACCAAAATTATATTTTACGACTAAAAATGTAAATTCATAACCAGACCCAAATATAATGGCCAATTTGTTCAATTGAGTGTATCTTAATAATGGATTGCCATATGGAATGTCGGTTATACGATGTTCTTATTAATTTCTTCACGCTTCTTAAAGTATCTACCTACAAGAAGTACTTAAGGAGGCACAATTATTATTTATTAGGTACCAGGCTTAATGATCTATCCAATTCCAACATTATGGTGCGAAATGATGGGGAACATTTGAGGGAACATTACTGTACAGGTGCAAGCCTCTAGACTCAAATTACCGTCCGGTGGTAACTGTCTTTTAGTTCATTTTTCAAAGAAGTATGTTTTAACATGGTACCAATCAGAAAATTACGTAAATAGGTAAAATTTGGTTTAAAATAAAGCAAGATGATTGTGCTTTAGCAGAAGAAAATACTTAAAATCGTCTATTTGAAAGTATTTGCTGCCCTAAATCGTACTGAGCGTCTGAGATTTTTTAGGGGTAAATAAATAATTTAGCCAAATAAACAAAGTTATATTCATTTGCAATTTCAAGAACTGAACTCAAGAAACATACCCACCCCTTTTACTGGTCTTGACTTATCAAATTTATTATTATTGTGAACAAGTTGATTTACACAATTTAGCTTCTTCTTTAAATTTATGCGGGTAAAAAGTTAAGTCTGCAATTTTATTATAAAAGTTTAACAATAACTACTAATTATGTTCAAAATTAATCATTTAAGAAAGAGTAAAACGAAAACGTATTTTGAAAGCATTTATTTACGACTTACGCCCATTCCTACAATATTATGTTTGTTTATAAAAAAATAACAGTTCCATTAACGGACGGCGTTAGATTTTAGGTTAAAGAAGGAGTTTTGGCTTTCAATAGTTATTTAAGTAAGGGTGTTAATAAAGGCAATTAATAAACGAGCGGTTTTAACAAGAGAGCGATCAGCAAGCTTGTTAATAAGTGAGTTTATTAATCGCCATTTAACATACATAGATCATTATTTAATAAATTATAAAATAAAACAGTTATTTCACCAACTAACAGAAACAATGCGTCATTCAAATTTATTAAAGTTGAAGAAGAAGAAGGGCTGTCATCGAACTTTTATTAATTTTAAATAGAAAATAAATGTTATTTCCTTAAAATGTGGTAAAAGGATCTGCTTCTCATTCTTTCCAACGTTAAATATTTAATTTCCTTCGGTTTTTGTTGCTTGAACCGTAATTAAAGCTACTTTAAAATTTGTAATGTAGAAACATAGATAGTAATTTTAACATAGAAGAGCGTTACTATGAACATGGTATCCATGCATTAATAGGGGTCATTAATCAACGATTTGGAGTGCGTTAATGAATGTCTTTAATAAACAATGTCCGAAAAACTTTTGTATTATTTTATTGGGAGGGTAAATTAATTTTTTTTTTATTAATTTATACTAAATATGCAATTTTAAGTTTTAAAATTAAGAAAGCTTTTTCATATTTGCGTTCTATAATATGCACATTATGAAACCCGAAATTTGGTTTTTTTAAAGTTTCTAAATTGCTTCATTATTAAACCCAAATATTTATTATATTGATTGGTTTTTCTGATGCAAAATGATAAATTCTTTTCTTGCAAGGTATTTTTTATTTACAAATTTTACTATTATAATCAATCGGGGGACATATTTTTTTTTGTAGAGGGAATAACTAGAAAAATTGGAGAAACGATATCAATGATTACATTTTCTCAAAAACGCCTATTCATTCAGTATTAAATGAATAATGTTTACAAATGCCATTATTCAATATGTCTAACTTGAATTTATTTTTTACTTCAAAATGTCAATGTTATGCTATAAGGTTGGTCATAAAAACAAAATTTCATCTTAAGTTTTTAATTTAAATTAAAAATGCTTTTTAATTAATTAAGTGAAGCAAATATAAAAAATAGTATAAAAAACTCGTTTTATAAGGCGTTTTTTATCACTTGTCCAATGGAAAACTCGCCGCTGCGCGACTCTTTTTCCAAACCTGGACGCGTGCTAAAAAACGTTCCTTATAAAACTCTATATTTTAATATACTATTTTTTGGGCCTTTGGGGGGGAGTCATTGCTCCATTAACGACGGGAAAGGTCTCTAGATTAAATCGACGTTAAGAGGAACTTTAACCAAAAGCATTGAATACCAACTCTTAAGATTATATTACTTAATGCCAAAAGTCACTTTTACAAGAAATGAAAATAACGTAAACATGTCACTATAAGGCCTTTATTTGCGAATTATTCTGTTTATCAACATTATTGTTATGAAATATTATTTGTTAATAAGCTTTAAAGCTTGCTCTTTGCGTTTTAATTAAATTTTAGTTAATATTAAAATTAGTTTAGTTTTTGTTCAACACCGTTAATTAATAAACTTTGTTAACTTTTAAGTAGATTGTAAAATTTAATATTCAGAACATTCAAGGTATACTCATCTTATGTAAAGGCACAATTTAAGGAATTTTGTTTCAATGTTAAACTTTTGTTTCAATATTAATAAGCTTCTGTTGTTTAGTTTTTACCTTTAAACATTTTGAAGAGTATCATTTTTGAAGAAGAATGTACAAACTTTTCTTACCTGAAACAAAAAAAAAAAAATTAATAAGCAACAAAAGTTTTAAATCAGTTTGTAAGTTAGATAAGGATTTAACTGATAGAAAGGAAAGGACAGACAGACAAAATAAAAATGCCTTAAAATAAATGAGACAAAAAAAATTGAATAAGTTTTTGCTCAAAGATTCAAGTTTTTTTATAAATTAAAATTTTTAATTTGTTTGATGGGACCTATTGAGTCACCTAGAAGACGTTATCAAGGCTGCTTATTTTCGACCAATTCGGGACTCTGCCGGAAGATAAGATACTCTGCCATATCGTTTTATCGGTTGCAGCAGACCCCGCCGAAAGACATTTTTTTCTACCGTCAAAATAGATGGCAGAGAATGCGGGAGACGCTATTTGCGTGCGATTCTTTAAAAACTTAACCCTAACGGCTTAAATTCTAACCTAACCTATACGTACTGTAATTTAATTAATTCATTACATAGAAATATAATTAATTACGAAGTAACATAACCTATTAATAGTAAATTTAATGAAGTGCAAGTACAAATGTAACAAAAGATAGGTTATGTTTATATTTCTTCTTTTTCTTTTCTCTATTTTTAGGAAGATGTCGTTTTATTAATGCTTGTCGGCAGAATCTCTCTCTTTTTTAGGAAGATTGCAAAAATACGCACCCCAAATAATGTAGTTACCTATTTACCATCTTTTTCAAAAAGTCCATTAATTATGCCAACAAACTTTACATGAATTTATTTGCAGTCCTTTGTAGTTGGATCTACCTAACGCTCAAAAGATCAACAATAAACCTAACCGGATAACAAACTCTGCTTTGTATACGCTAATCAAAAATACGTTAGTGTTATCAAAATGTACAAGCAAATCATAAAAGTGGGCACTTCATTCATAGGTAACATGTCACGCAGAACGAATTAATTCAACACTGTAAAAAACCCTTTGATGAATATCGGGCATTTACATGTGTCACTCAAATATTCGATACGCTTGGAGTATTACCTAGTGACATTCATACCGATGAAGACCCGATACGAAGGCATGTCGAAAATCTACCCTTTACTATACTCTTCACAAAATAAAGGTATGATAAATATTTGGAGAGGTTCCTTAAAAAAATGTATTGTCATTTTAACGATCTTCATATTCATCTATTAAATCTTGCTAAAACCCTAAAATCAGCCGATCAGAAAAGTTCTGTTGCATAGAAATAGAAACGACTGATAATTCTTACCTTAAACTTATTTATTAACGTTAATTTTATTTATGACTATTTTTTTATTTTATTTTGTGGAAAGTGGCCAAACTCTTTCTTTTCCACTAATAATAATCTATTCCATTTACATTGCAGCAACTTTTTGGTTTGATTTACGGGGTAGGACAGGAAATGTTAACTTGGTAAAAACGATCACGTTACCTGTAATCTGCATTGTCCTTTGACAATTTATAAACACTAACAATGTAACAAAACTGACACGCTCATCTGCTCATCTTAATGTAATTAAAGGTTCGTACAATAGTTACTGGTGTGAAATCTGAATACGTAATTTGAATTACACAATAGAAAGGACAATATTCCGCATAGCAATCAACACTCCCTAAGGTTGGTTTAGGCACATTACATGGAAGGTTCTAGAGGTTTTACACTCGCCATTCATCAGGTCAATAATTATAAAGCCCTCTTATTTGCGGACATCCAATATACGGACATTAAAAAATACTCTCCAATTTGCAGACATAGTCATTAAGTAAGAGTTAATCCGTTTACCTGCAGTAAGAAAAGAATTATTCTTTAATTTTAGATGTTTATATGTACAGAAGTCAGCAATAATATTTTATGCTTTTAGTATAATTAGTATAAAGATCAAATAATTTTAAAATACAATGCTTTCTGATAATGTGTTGATACATTTTTTACATAACAACACCGAGAACAACACCTAGTAATATGTCCCTCAGTGTAATGCACATAATTTTGGACGCACTGCTATAGGCACCGACATAGCTACAGTTTATATTTTCATTCTAGCAGCAAAACTTAACCTAACCTACCGAACCTAATGTCCCCCAGTGGAAAAATGTCCCCCAGTGCTTTCATAAAAGTCAGTCTAAAACCCTGAAATTCAAAAAAAATATGCATATTGGACTTTACCCAGGTAAAAAAAAATCACTACCTCTAACCTTTCCGTTTTTGACCATATATCTCTGCAAATTGGGTATGTCCGCAAATTGGTTGTCCGCAAATAAGAGAACATGAATAATTATAAGCTACCGAGTCTTCATGTTTGATTTGGTATTTCATGAAGGTAAAAGAACTAACTTTTTACTGGTAAAAATAGTGACAAACTGAAATTTCGTAAAATATGGTGCGATGTTATCGGGGTTTATTTGGTTAGATCTGTACTCATCCAGATGACGTTTAGGGGTATTTAGTCTGCGACGTATGGCCTATGTTCAGTTATTGGACCATTAAATTAAATGGTAATTGGATTTATTTCCGAAGGGTGATACCCAAAATGATTCATCAGAAAGCAGAATTCAAATTAAAGCATCAGTCTGGTTGGCATCAGATAATTTGCAACTTAGAATAGTTTAGAGTGCAAATGCAAAAAGGCATTCTACTGTAGGACTGGCAGTTTTTCTTTTTCTTTTAAACAACAAAGCAAATTCTTTTCCTTCAGTGAAATAAACTTTTGTTTGATTTCTAACGTAATGACAATTGTGCTAATTCGCTTTGGGATCGACTTAATTAAATTAAATGTGGCTTTAGTAAGGCTTCAATTGTACTTTGATGAATGCGAAACAATTAAGAAAAACAAAATTGTATACATGACCTTAAGAAAGCAATATTAAATTTGTATTGTTCGCAAAATCTTAAGTTTATTCAGAATGTTTGGTTGAAAAAGCAATTTAATAAACAAATAAAGCTGAAAGCACTTTTAGGACTTTAAATCTCGATTCAAACAAGAAACTGAATTATTGGGTTGGGAATATGTACCATCGCTTTAACAAAAAGACGATTTTTCAATTATTTTATAAGACAAAATTCTTAAAAGAAACAATTTTGTAGATGTCAAAAACTGGTTTTGGGGCAGCCAGTAACCCAATACCTATGTTTTAGTTCAAAGAGTTTCGCTTCAAAATTTGTTAGTCATGGTCCAGTTTTAATAAAAATATAAAATAAAACATCTGCCACCAAAAACGCATGCTACCTTATCAAAAACCATAAGGCTCAATTCACGTTTTAAAGAAAATTATTCCATTAGCCTGATTCAATGTCACACCCGATGTGACGCTATGCATCACAAATTAAAGAAGGGTTGGAATTTGATGTCGATAGAAGTTACCCTTCGCAAAAAGTCAGTTTTGAAGTTTGTCCTTTTTTTACAAAGGTATTTCGTAAGAAAAAATACAAATTAGGGGTTCAATTTCGGGCGTAGAGGATTTACGAAGTGAAAAAGGTGGATTAATGCAAAGTTTCGGGATTTTATTGTTATTCTTCTTTGGAATTTAACGATCTCTTAGTAAAGGTAAATAGACAAGCTATTTTACAAGCTAAGCTAATCTCAAGCAGTATAAAGGAAGCGGAGATTTTGAGGAAGAATGTCAGACTACTAATTTAGTGTACTTTTCCCCCAATTTTACGATTAGAGGTTAAAGTTTTTATCTGCTTTAGACCTAGTCCTAATTTTAAGTATTTTTTAGCAACCTTGGCCTGAAAAAGGATAACAATAAAATCCCGAAACGTTGCATTAATCGACCTACTACTAAGGACGAAAAACGAATCCAAAAAATAAAAAATAAATGACAACATTCCTTAAAAAAGATAGGGGAATGTCAAAAACGTTGTTTTAAATTATATTTTACAAAACAAATATTTCGGAAGACCCGTTACCAAATATTGACAATAAATTACAGAAGTTGCTTATCTCCCCTGCTCCATCTCTATAAAAATGCGACAGTCGCACTCGTTTTGTAGTCCCATCAAAGCAGGCGTTGTTTATGACGTCACATAACAATGACCATGGTCACTAGACCGTAGAACGACCCATAGAGCACGCGACTAAGCACTACCATCTGACAAATCTGTCACTGTCGCGTCTGGACAGAATGATAGAATGACGTCGTAAAAACAAGATAGGGATAAAAGGTATATTACAGTTGGTTTGTAAAAAAAAAATTGGTCCGTTAGGTATGGTTTGAATCACATAACCACCTATGTTAGTTAGTGCGTATTTTGGCAATAGTAGTAACTTCTAGAAGTTGCAAAATGTCATTCTGTCCCACTCTATGTCATTGTTACTACCATTCCCAAAAAAAAAACACTCAGTGTGACCACTTGACGACAGAAACTTTTGTCGTTTTTAAAAAACAAACAAAAAATAACTTCTGATAGAGGATTTTGCGAAGTATTTTTGTAAAGTTGGTAAAAGCTAAAGATCCTTAATAAAAAGATACGCTGATACTAGGCAGGTTGACACCTTTTGTCCACTTTACAGTATGGCCAAAAACTTACATTTTGTCATTTTGACAATTTTATTTCGGTTCTAAATGCCACAATATCAAAAATCTATTTTTAACCACAGATAATAAAACTTTTTAAACTCTAGACCTTCCTGTGAAATGGGCAAAAAGTCATAGAATAAACTAATGTTAAACAATGATTAATCCAAATAGGAGTTTACTTGATGATTAGTTAAACAATGGATATCATAGAATAACATCGTATTGGCGCTACTTTGTTTTAAAGGTACTTTAGTAAAAGCTGGTAATTAGGGTGTGATATTTAGCAAAGTTCAAAATTCGCGCAAAAAGTCAGTTTCAATAGATTGAATGGAATTTTAAAAACATTATTAATGTTAAACACTGTGTCATAACATCAAATTAATTTTTAATTAATATATTTTTTTCTAAAGATTAGTAAATATTTAGGGTATTTTTTGGGAAGTTTTAACTCATTGTCATTGTCATAACATCAAATTAATTTTTAATTAATATATTTTTTTCTAAAGATTAGTAAATATTTAGGGTATTTTTTGGGAAGTTTTAACTCATAGGACACGACCAAACATATCTTTGTGAAAAATTTTAGTTTATTTTATTAACCTGAGGAATTACAGACAATTCCAAATTTATTTTTGGAGGACCTGCATCTACGCAGCTGATAATTTACAAGACTTTTTTATTGTTGATGCATCTAAGAGGTTAAATTAAAATCCTAATTAAAAAGTTGGGGAGAAATTTACCACGTTTTTGTATTTTAATCGGTGTTAAAATTAAACCAACGTCATGCATAATTGACACTATTACGCGATAACAGTCGCTCGATGGAAAAATATGTATGACTATTTTGTAGATTATTTCATTTATATGTCAAATCAGAGGTTTATGCCGAAATTTGAAGCATTTTACTGCGAATTATACTGGAAATCACCCGTTGGCAACAAACTGAGCTGAAATATCCCGTTATCAAGCACTGACAGCGAATTAATTTACCTGGATAGAAGTCAAAGTTATAATTTTTTGTTAATTTCGTCAAAAATTGTTCTTTTGATTAGTCGTATTCAGTGTTTAAATTAAATTAATATTATTTTTTGGGTAAGTAGTATTTATAAACAAAATAATCGTGTCGAATAGCCCTCGTGCTCTTGATAAATTTTCGATTTTAAAAGAACTAGTGCTTGTTGAATACGCAAAGTCCCTTAAACGTAAGGGTGTTTTCTTTTGAATTATACACCTCGTGTTTCACACTCGGTAAATAATTAGACAACACCCTTACTTTTGCGGGACATTATTATGCAACAAGCATAGCATTCGTTTAATAATCGAAAATTCATAGAGCACACGTACTATTACTACTGATTATTGTTCAATCTACTTTTTTTTTTGTCAAACGAATATAAAGAGATTTATTTACGAAAAGCTGTGCTCTTCGACCTTTGACCTTCTATAATGGCATGACCCCGGCACGAGATCTTAGGGGACTTTTGATATATTGTATATTATGGAAATATACAGGGTGGTCCAAGCAAAAGTTTCCACCCCCATTATTTCCTGAACGAATTTGTTCTGGAGGAACTGCCGCGACACGTCATTTTTTTTTTGGAGGGGGACATCTAATTAGGGTATTTTTTAATTTTTTTGTTCAACCCTCCAAGCGGGGTGATTACCCCATCAAAAATTTCAAATGGCACTACGGGTCAAGTGGGGTCTTATTTAAAAGCTACAATTTTTCTCTTTTCAAAAATTTTTTTTTTTTCAAAATCGGGCGAAAATTTTTCAAAATTTTTATTTTTTTGAATTTTAAATTTAATTATATTTTACGCTTCTTAAGAAGAAAATGCTTAGACAGGTCGATTTTCTTTTGAAGAAGAACATGTAACAACATATTTCTTAATTTTTTTCCTTAACTCCTCAAGCGGGGTAACAATCCCATCAATAATCTTTAATGGCCATTCTGGGTAAGTGGGGCCAACACTTTCTGTGTGAATGTCCCACCCTTGCCAACCTCAGATTATCCATGTTTGGGGACCCCTGGCCAAACATGGCCGACATAAGTGAGGCCCCACTCAACGTACTTCTTCAGTTCGCCCTCAAGGTGGACGGGCTGAAGTAGGGGCCCCTTCAACTTATGCGGAGGCGGTACAATGGGCCCAATTAAGAGGCCTAAGTGCTAATCGACCCTGTGTCGACCTCCTTTTTAATCCAGATCCATTACTATTTGTTTAATCTTCCTGGGTTATATATAGATGGATATAAAGATCGTTAACATAACAATTGGAATTTCATTTATCTTAAGCTTGTTTAAATTGGGGAAAAGTTGCGTTTTTATTCCATATACAAGCAGATTAAAGAGACCCTCATTATAAATAGTTTCAAATAACAATTAAGTACCCCTTTGCTTTGGACTCGTTCTCTTAAGCTGATGCCTTGATTAATACTGATAAGGCATAAATCATGAGAGTATAATTGAGCTTTATAGAAAACTCGTAGGCTAGTTGTTGACTCTGCATTATGTCTACATCAAGTGATCATAATGGTTTAATAGAAATTAGAACAACTTCCATTTGAGCGAACAGCAATAGCGATTACTTGAATAACGCCTCTAATAAGCCGATAACACTCATAAATTATACACATATAATAACAGCAACTTCAATGCATGCATCAGTTGGAGTTGGAATAGAATTGTCATATTTAAGAAGAATGGAACCATGTAGATCCTAAACGCTAGGGGAGATCTTAGTTTAGCTATGAGGTGAAAGAACTGGTCTAGTTTTTTTGGCAAAGCCATTGATGCGGTAATGATATGTACCCATTTATTTTATTCCAAGTACTCTATTTATCAAATTCGACAGTCGACAGTTATGAAATATAGTATTGTAGAGACCTGCGGCCTTGGATTAAAAGTTTTTAAGAGAAGGGTGACGCAAAAAGAACATGAATTTAAAGCAAATTACGACTTCATAGAAACTAAATTGGCAAAATTTTGATATGTCAGGAATTAATCGAAGATCCTACTCAAGGGCTTCCAGGTTTTGATCAGCCGAGGAAGATTTGGAGTTCTGTTAATCGTCTTAGAATTTGTCACGGACGATGCAATGATATGGTATAAGTAGAGTGCACTACCTGGTCCATTATGTATGTTTGTATGTGGTGAATGTATGTTGTTAATGTATCCGTTTAAATTAGGAAAGCTGTCCACCATCAGTTCTTTCCCCAAAAGAAATTCTACCCAAAACCATAATTGTTCTGTGTTATTCACTTACAAATCAGGGTTTGGCTTATAACCAAATTTAAGACAAACTAAATGTAAAATGAAGACCAATCATGGTTTTAAGTGGAATTTTCTTTGGCTAAAGAACTGAGCGCGTTTTGGTGGACGGCTTTCCTAATGCAAACGGATACATAACAACATTTAAGACCCTGTCGTTGTTCCATATACACATAATATTGGTCATGATTTTATTCTAACACATGATATCGCCCGTCCCAATCTCGCCATGCGGGTTTGCGATTTTTGAGCTAAAGAGAATATTGCAGTTATGAATTGGCCAGCTCAGTCACCAGATTTAAATCCGATAGAGCATGCCTAAAGGAAGGCTTACTTAACGAGTTAGACCATTTGAGGATAGAGAGCAGCTTTTTTAGTGCGTTTTAGAGCAGTGGAGCAAATTGGACCAAGAAATCATTGACAACCGTATTCTAAGCATGCGAAGAAGATGTTAAGCCGTTATCAACAGCAGAGAGGGACATACTAACTACTGAAAGATTGCAATACTTTTATGCTTGTTCACAACTGTTGCTTAGAATTAGCAAAATTTCATGCGATGTTATCCCTGTTTATTTTTTGTTTTTAAATTTTATTTTTTCGCTGAAAATGGTTGGTAATTATTCAGAGGCATTGCAAGAAAATACTGCAATGGTAAAAACAACTACACTTCAAATCACCATCCAAAAATTTAAGAAAAAGAGAGATTGTTTTGATGAGAATACATACTTTGACTCCTAATGCATTAAATTGGATAGCAACCCTGAAACTTCTGTATTTTTGGCAATTTATTTTGCCATGTAATAAAACAAGATTCCTACCCTGGTATGCTGGAATTATCTTTCCCATGATTTTTTCCCAGGTCTTATAGCAGAAACTTTTTCAGTATATGAAAAATTACCCATATAAGCAAAATAACTTTTTAATTACAAAATTTTCCTCTGGTAATATTAATAAAATTCATTGAATATTAAACTTTTGGAGCACCGACACTAAACTTTACTTTGGAGTTTTGACAACTAAACAGCTAAAACTAGTGCAATGACGCGGCGATGTTTGGAAATGCCAACAAAATTTCCATTTTAGTAATTCCGTTATATGTATTGAAGCCGCCAGCAAAGTTGTTCTGAACAATCGGAAAACTACATGCATCATTTAAGATGCCCTAAAAGCTGTTTGCTCTAAAGTAGACACACAAAACGTCATTAGTTCAGTTCAGTTAGTAACTTCTTATCAAAACATTTTCCCTGGCACATCATCGTGTTTCCCCTATAGACCACTAGCGTTAATATTCCTTCAGAGGTGATTTAGTCTACTCGGGTTTCTTAAATAATAACAAATAGAGCGGTCAAACTAGTTGGGGTAAAATAATAAAGTTAGTGGAAGCTACCCTTCCTTTGTGTGAGATGCGTCACTTGGTGATTTATTTATTTATTTTCGCTATAAATCAATGGGGTCACTTAATTAGAGCCATTTGCGAGTTTGAAAAGTGAGAAAGGACGCCAAAAATGTGCTTTCTTATTTCTCAAACTTTATAAATAGTGATCGTTGCGGTATACACGAGTAAATTCGTACAAATATTAGATTAACCTCGGAATTTCTTTCATCAAGCTGCATCAAGCTGAATTCATTTAAACATCCTAAAAGTTGTCTTAAAAGTCACCGTGCTGAGCACGTCGGCGTCACGAGATATTTGGGCCCAAAGCTCGCAAAAAAACGTTTTTGACCAATTACTAAGCATCTAAGGCTATTTGGAATTACCTACCAAAATTATGAGGCCTAAAATTCTTCACCATCTGGACTTTGGTTGAAACTTATACGATTAGCTCTTATTAAGTTAGAGGGCGTAGACTAAAGCCGGTGCCCCATTTTTGGTATGCCTCGAAAATTATGGCATTTAATGATGGAATGATTTTCTTTGAAATATTTATTCCTTAGGACCCATAACACGATTTAAGACGCTAAAAAAAATCCACCTTTTTAAAATAAGGGTTTATTTTATGAAGCTTTTGAGTTAAATATAGAAATGATGGGTCGTTTCCTACTAAATGATTATACATAAACTAATTTTTAACAACATAAACCATATTTGGCCAATATTTTATCCAGAAATGAGATTTAAAAAAAATTTGCACTGAATTAAAAACATTATTGCAGAAAATAGTCAATAACCGGGGTCAGATTTTCCAATTGGTACACTAACTATTGCATGCATTACCTTAAAAAAATCCGTTTTTTTCCTTGGGAATAAATACTTTCAAAGAATGATTTCCTTATTTTAAGCCCCATAATTTTGGTAATAACTCCAAATAGCATTAGACGCACAGGAAAAAAGTTATTGGCCAAAAACTGTTTTTTGCGACCTTTGGGCCCAAATATCTCGTGACGCCGACGTGTTCAGCACGGTGACTTTTAAGACAAATTTTAAAATGTTAAAATGAAGGTGTGTGAAAAAATTCAGCTTGCTGGATGAAATTTCGATGTTGCATATGAATTTGTCTGGAATTTTGAAACCGGCTTTTTTGATGTTGATATGAAACTTTCTATTAAATTAAAAACCATGTGGACCCAGGAGGTCGCATCTTTAAATCTTCAAATAATAATCTAGGTACAATTTAGATATGGTATGAGTAATATTCACACCTTTACATTGTTCAAAATATAACTCTATTACCTTATTTAGGAACCGGTAATGTATGACTAGACCGAAAGGTGCATACTCAGGATACTCATTCACTTCTAATGTTATCTAAAGACGCAATCTTGGTGTACGCATAAGGAGCTATTATGTAATCATAATAATTTAAAGTAAGTTCATAGAAAATAGGAAGTCGGTAAATAATACTGAAAGGCATTATGCTAAAAGAGAACGTCATAAGAAAATAGCAACTAAATCATTTGAAAATAAAGATATTTCCGAAAAAATCATTTCTCCAAGAACGAACTAAAATAATAATTATTATACTCCTCGCAGACAAAGTCAAAAACGAGGAGTATATTGTGATTGTTTTGAAAATTCTAAAATCGTCAAAAATCGTCGTAGAGCAAAAATTCTTGCAGATTCGTGCGTTTCATCAAATTTTGAACAACTTTCAAAAAATCCGTCCGCCAGTCCGTCCGTCTGTCACGTTTTTTGTAGACACTCTAACTAGAGAACCAAAGATCCCATCAAGTTAACATTTTTAGAAAAAATCGTTCTCATTAAAGTCTAGATCCCTATTGTTTTTAAAAGAAATCGCAAAATAATAAGGGGGGCTGCGGCACCCCCCAAGTGAAAAAAAATTCATATTTCAGTTATCATAAAATTTTCAGAATTTTTTTTCTGGTAACTTTGAAGCCCTTTTAATTCTCTACTAAAAGTATACTTAAGTTTTTTTTGTCCGGCCCCACGTAAGCCCCCCAATTTAAAAAAAAGCCGTATCTTCGTTATTTTTTAATTTACAAAAAAAACTTAAGTCATAAAAATGAAAGGAAATTAAATTTTGTATTAAAATATATTTTTTGTTTTTTTTTTGTGAAGTTTTTAAGACAAAAAAGGTCAAAAAAAATAGGTTTTTAGTGATAAAAATGCTCTAAGTCACGTAAGTCTAGGTTCGGTCAAAGTGGCTTTGCAAAAAAAAAAATAAAACAAGAGCATCTTTCTGAAGCCAAATTAAATCCTAAACGTCAGTGTCAGAATTAATACGTATTTATGCTTTTCGCTAATAAATATTTTTTTATAGAAAAGTTAATAGTATAACCTCTTTGCAGATTTTTTTTTGTAATTTTAAAAAATTATTGTTTATTTTAATTATATTGTTTTCTGATTACTGCGAGGAGTATCCCATTTAATGTCGGCATCTTATAAAAAAACTAGAATGGGTAGAAGTCGGAATCGGTAGAAGTCGAAACGCGTAGAAATTACTCTTCGCAAATGAGTAGCTTAAGTAGAATTCGGATTCGGTAGAAGTGTAATTTTATATTCTTTAAATCAAAGCTAAATCAGTATTTTATATAATTGCTACACATTCTATAGCATACTCTTCGCAAGAAAACTATTGAAGGATAATAGTTTTTGTTTAATAAAGCAAATTTTATTTAAAAAAATCTGCGAAGAGTGCAAACTATTAACAGAAAACACGAAGAATTTCATTAACGAAGTGGATAAACGTCAGTTTTGACGTTTAACATACTTATGTGAGGTTATTTGTTCTGACAGCTGCTTTTGTTTTGTCGGTTGAAATATTATTCGCATGGCCTTCTTGACCGACTCGTGACGCAATTTGGACTTAGAAGTTTTTTGCTACTGAAATCGTTTATTTTTTGTTTTTTTAACCTTGCTGGTTAACTTTATAAAAAATAAACCAACATTTTTAATAGAAAATAAAATTTTCATTAATTTTGCAGGGAATATTTTTTTTGTAGATTGAATAATAACGGAGATAGGAGGTTTTTTTTGTGGTGGGGGGTAATTGGGGGGTCAGACAAAAAAACTAACGAATACTTTTTGGTAAAGAATTAAATTGTCTATATTCTATGTCAAATAATTTTTTTTGTAAATTCAATAATAGTTGAGCTACGATTTTTTTTTCATTTGGGGGGCTGAAAAGGGGGCTTTGTAGTATTCGGATTCTTATCAAAAACAATATGGATCTTCCTCTTATAGAGATCGATTTTTCCTTAAAATTTGAATTGGATTGGAATTTTGGTTCTTAAGATAGCGTGTTTACAAGAAACGTGACATACATACACACCGACCGACCGACCGACCGACGGACGGACAAAAAATGAAAATCTTAAAAAGTCATGAAACGCACGAATCTGCAAAAATTTTTGCTCTACGACGAAAATTGACGATTTTAGGATTTTCGTATCGATTGCAATATACTCTTCGGACCTAGTCTTGCGAAGAGTATAAAAAAAGGGTCACTAATATAACCTATTCACTGACCTAACCCACCCACTGATCTAACCCATTTCTAGTTTAAAAGTTAACATCCTCATAAGACCTAAACTTAATTTCTAGGAAATTTATTTATGAGGAAGGAAAAACAATATTTTGGGGTTAACTACCGCAAATGTGTTAATCACAAGAAAATTATTTTGCGGGAATAATAAGTACTTATACTTAAGAGTATTTATTAAATATTTATTTAAACAAAATCTAGTGCTTGTCTTGTGTACATCCTCGTAAAAAACTCAAATAAGCATCTTGTTAAACAAACATTTAAACAAATAAAGAGCTTAGACAAAATTAGCATTACAAGGTAAATAAATAAAAAAATATATGTATAGGTATAAAAGCAGAATACATTTTTAATTAAAACATCAGTCTCTTCTTTGTTTGTAACTTCTTAGCAAACGTCTTTAATTAAAAAAGTTTGTTTTATTCAAATTAGACTTTTAACTCTATTGAAGATGAATACCAAGTTTTTGTTACTAGCTATCGTTGTTCTTTTGGCTATGTTTGAACTTAGTAACGCCATAGTGTGCTCAAAAGATATTTGCAAATCAGTAAGATGTAAAGAAGTTAAATGTTCCAAAAACCAACAAGTTAGAAAAGGATTCTGTGGCTGCTGCAATATTTGTTACACCGTTCTTAGTAAGTAAAAAAAAATGCCAGTATATTTTAAACCGAGCATTTTTCTTCTTGCCAGGAAAAGCATTTTAATGAAATATCTCGTCAAATATTATAAGAAAAAAAATGTTGACTGAGCTTTACTCTATAGTGGATAAAGACGTTTTTACCTGGGTCCTAGGTGAGAAGTAAAATTTCGGAAAGTAGTTACTCTTCACCCAATTAAATGTCACACCTAATAATTGGGAACATGAATGATTTTTTTTTATTTTCTATATCGATTCTCCATGAAAAACCAATATTGTTTGTGTTTAAATATGATCCCAGAAATTAATATTTGTGCAGAAAAAAAATATTTAAAATCGTTTAAAATTGGTAGTTCAAAAACACTTCGTACGTGATGACGTCAGCCCGTACCCTTCAGAAAAAAAAATTTGTTGGTAACGTTTGTAGCTGTCATCAGTAGTCATTTTTGACTTAAATTTAAAAAATAATAAAAAAGACCATTTTACTTGCAAGTTTTGTCCAAAATGTGCTTACTCCAAAAAGAATTGCAAAAAGTTTATTTTGCCTCCTCAAAAATAAATTTAAATTGATCGTCAAGCTGCTTACAATTATTTGTATCATTATTGCAATAATAAACGTCAGAGAGTAATGTGCCGAAGTAGTGAAGAATTCACTTACCGGTTAAATAACTGTTATTTTTTTAAATAAAAGCTTTCTAATAGTGGATTCTCGTAAACTCAATGGGGAACATGAATGATTTTTTTTTTATTTTTTATATCGATTCTCCATGAAAAACCAATACTGTTTGTGTTTAAATATGATCCCAGAAATTAATATTTGTGTAGAAAAAAAATATTTAAAATCGTTTAAAATTGGTAGTTCAAAAACACTTCGTACGTGATGACGTCAGCTCGTACCCTTCAGAAAAAAAAATTTGTTGGTAACGTTTGTAGCTCAGTAGTCATCAGTTGCCATTTTTGACTTAAATTTAAAAAATAATAAAAAATACCATTTTACTTGCAAGTTTTGTCCAAAATGTGCTTACTCCAAAAAGAATTGCAAAAAGTTTATTTTGCCTCCTCAAAAATAAATTTAAATTGATGCGTCAAGCTGCTTACAATTATTTGTATCATTATTGCAATAATAAACGTCAGAGAGTAATGTGCCGAAGTAGTGAAGAATTCAAGTTATATTTTGCCAAAACTCATCAATGATGAAAATAAGTTACTAAATAACATAAACAGATTACAATTATCCTTCTGCATGGGTTCAACAGTCATCATAATTTTTGATTTCGTTTTTAAGTGCAAAAAAACACCAAGTAAAAATTTACACAATAAATCACACCGCTACTACTTGCGATTGGTAAACACTGCACTTGTTCAACTGGGCAATTTTATCACATGCCTAAGAAACGGTAACAAGAAATAAAAATATTAAAAAATGCAAAATTAAAACTAACTTTTTTTAAAACGTCAAATTATGTTTGACACCAGATTTCAAAACAACGAAAGTGCCAACATAATCAAGTTTGTGACGTCAGCTCGTACCCTAAAAAGTAGTGGGGGGTGTTTTTATGTACCCCAAAGTTTAAAAATTAATTTAAAAATGGTGGCTGGCTTAAATAAATTAAAATATGCAATAACGTATTCCAACCTGGTACCTCTTTAGCTAAAATGCAATATTTGGCCAAAATCTTTTACGTTCATGTTCCCTGAATTTTTTTAGGCAATAGCAATTTTGCTTAAAAATGTTTTAAATCAATTCTTTTATTTTTTTAGAAGAGGGAGAAAAATGCAGTAACCTACAATTAATAATTCGAGGGGGTTCACCTCCAACTTCCGGTTGTGCCGATGGTCTAAGGTGTATTCAAGGAAAGTGCAGGTGCAAACAAGTCAAACGGTCATAAATCAGTGGTTCGTTTTGACATTTTCTAATGATTCTTTTGTATTTTATTTTATGTGTCACTTATTTCAAATAAAATATACCTAAGGTGTATTTTTCCAAAAAATATATTATATTTTTTTAAATTTACTAAAGTGTTTTTTTAAACTTCCCCTTAAGAAGTGTTTTTTAAATTAAATTAACTCTCTTTATGCCCAGTTCATAGAGTCTCATCTAAGAATCATTTAAAGTAAAAATCACTTAAAGTAAGAAATCTACGGCAACCCATTGATCTATTTAAATTTGACTTTTAAGTTTGGCATATGTCAAACCCAAATAGACCAATATCCTGCCTTAATTTCTTGCTTTAAGTAATTCTTACTTTAAATGATTCTTAGATGAGACTTTCTGACTTTATGAACTGGGCATTAGAGTTATGGTGAAAGATACCGACTTTGTAAGTTAACCAAAACAACCTATACAGGGTGTCCAAAAATTGGCGCCAAATCGCAATGGTACTGTTGGGCATGTCTAGGGAACGCCAGAAAATTGTTTGAACAAAAATCTATCTCATGCGCAACAAAATTGATATTAGATCCACAGATATGTCCACCGACAAAGAATCTTTAACTACTTGATTTATTATTCTTGGTTTAAAATTACCATAATAAAAATAAAGAAAATTACTTTATATTATCTTTTAATCCTAATTTACCGAATATTATTTTATAGTGTGTTACTTATTTGTCATGCATGTTTAAGTTTTACTTTAGCGCAAATTTTTATATTTTTTACAGCCATTTTTTATTTATTTCTAAGAATTTATTGTATATTTTCTGTTTTCTTTTGTAATAAACATGCATACACATAACATACACTACCGGAATAAATGTGTTTATCACAAAAAAATTATTTCGCGGGAATAATAAGTAAGTACTTACAAGTATTTATAAAATATTATGATATAATTAATATATAACAGAATCTAGTGCTTGTCTTCTGCACAACCTCATAAGAATCATACTCAAATAGAATTCTTGGTAAGCAAATATATACAAATAAAGAGCTTAGACAAAATTACTATTAAAAGGTGAATATATAAAAAAAAATATATAAAAACAGCATTTAAATTATTTAACAGTTCTTATCTCCTATCAATCTTAAAGTAATTTTTTTTTAGTTAAAATTCACCTAATAACTATTTAAGATGAATTCCAAGTTCTTTTTACTCGCTATCGTTGTTCTTTTGGCTATGTTCGAACTTAGTAGCGCCATAGTGTGCCCAAAAGGTATTTGCAAACGAAGAAAATGTATCGAAGTTAAATGTTCCAAAAACCAAGAAGTTCGAAAAGGATCTTGTGACTGCTGCAATATTTGTTACACTGTTCTCGGTGAGTAAAAATTGTGTACTAACTAGTAAAAAAATTATTATACTCTTCGCAGACAAAGTCGAAGAGTATTATAAATTCGATCGGGCCTAAGCTAAAATCGTTATTTTTCGTCGTAGAGCAAAAATTCTTGCAGATTCGTGCGTTTCATCGATCAATTTTGAACAACTTTCAAAAAATCCGTCCGTCCGTCTGTATGTCACACTTTCTTGTGCGCACGATATCTCAAGAACGCAAACTTCAATCATGTTGAAATTTTCTGGAAAAATCATTTTTCACAAAAGGAAGAACCCTATTGTTTTTGGAAAAGATCGGAGAAATATTAAACTGTTGAAATCGATTTCAAAGTTAAAAAAAATTACAACGAAGTTATTATTAAATTAATTTAAAAAATATTTTAAATTAAATTAGGTATTGGTAAAACCTACCAAAATTCTTAATAATTTTTTTTATAACTCTACACGTTAATGAGAAAACGCAATTAAAAAAAGCTTAAGATGCACTAAGAATGTGACTTTATTGCTTCGTTTAGAATGAATTCAAAGAAAAACGTAGTAGTCCTTTAAATAATATAAAACAAATGAAATAATGCAAAGCTAAGTACTTAACGCGTATAAACGAGCGTTATTAGCATAGTCCTGATGGCTGAGTTGGATAAGCATCTGGTCGTCGCGTCAGCCGCCGGACCGGACCGCCCGGGTTCGAACCCCAATAGCGGAATAAATTTTTTTATTTTTATAAAACTTTTTTTTTTCTGCGAAGAGTATTTAATAAAATGTACACACATTATATAAAAACACTTTTGATATTTCACAAATCTACGAAGAGTAACTTCTAACCCGTTCTAGTTTTCAGTTAGAATTATCAAAGATTAAGAGCGTCATATCTCCTCCGACTACCATGGTGAGACGCGAATCGGTGCGGGGAACGCTAGCATGCGAGGGCCTAGCGTAGCGTGGAAAAAGAGTTCAGATTTTGAAATAATAAGGTTCTATTCAATATGCTTAACATTGAACGGCAGCTACACCTTCGACGTATTAATATCTAAATATTTATCAATAAAATAATGTTTAAAGTATGATTATCGTTTTTGCATGGTCCAAAAAACGTATAAATCAGTAAACATGTCAAAATCAGATACATCCTTTTTCCATTGTACGCTAGAGGCTGGCGGAGGGGAAACCCTTTCCTATGTAAATATTCACGTAATTTAGACTTCAAATATCTTTGCTAATTCTTATCGGATTTTCAAAAACTTGGTGTCATTGGAAAGCTTATTAAATTTGTAATACTTATTGTTTTTTAAAATTTGTTTTTGAGCGCTCAATTTCTTAAAAAAAATAGTTGTTGTTTTTGGCATGGTTTACTTACCTTTAAACTGTTATTTTTGCTAAACTAGGGACTCAAATCAAAATGTGCCAAACAATAAGTATTTTAAAAGAAGTTAAGGTAATACTATCAAAATTTCAAAGTGATTGCGTTAATAATAACTCTAAAAACTGCGGTCTAAGTTGTACACAAATTTGCATAAGAGAAGGTGGGATATAGGGCTCTTAAGGAAAAAGAACTTTACCCGGGTTGACAGTATTTTTTTTTAAATAAGCTCGAGCACCCCATAAGATATGATTTAAATTGTCATGCCGCCTTAGTCATTTTCCAAATTAAATTTTGTTTTATCTTCTACAAATTTTGGAGTAATTAATTAAGGATAATATAAACCATTTTCTTTTATTTCTTAGAAGAGGGGGAAGAATGCAGTAACCTACAATCGCTAGCTGGAAGAGCTTCAACACCAACTTCCGGTTGTGCCACTGGCCTAAGGTGCATTGACGGAAATTGCAGACAAATCAAACTTTATTTATAACTTTTATAATAATGTTTTGACAATAAAAATATTTATTTACACTTTTATTTTGTAAGAAATTTTTTATATGATAAGGCTTGGGTTTTAATTTCATAGATCTTCTAATCTGTGCTCCTAGAAACTAACTAATTTATCTCCGTTAATTGAGCTCCCGTCAAGTATATATATATATTCGTATGATTATTAATAAACATTACAAGTCATAGTAGGTATAAGGGTTGGTATGTGACAAATATGAACATTCAAGAATATAATAAAGTTGTAAATAATATAAAAAAGTACAAATAATGTTCTTTTTGGGATGCCCATGGACAATGTTCATATACTGATAAAGCATCTGCTTCGGGGGGGAGGGGCCAGAGGAAAAACCATGGGAAAAATAACTCCAGCATACCAGGGTCACATTCCAGTTAAATTACACGTCAAGTAACACGTCCGTACTATCGTGCACATAAAATTTAAAACGATTTTTTATCAGCCACCTTGAATTTCTTTGATTTTTACTCTATTGTGAATGGGTTTTTTTATGTCAGTTTCGAATGTTATTTTAACAACAAATGCGTCAAATCTATTTTATTAAAATAAATTATGTAAAATGTGCTGGCGGCGAGAAAAATAATAAGAAGATATTTCCTTTTTGAAATAACTTTGTTTTAGGATAACAAAAAGGTTCTAATCTTCGTAAAACTCAAATCAGAGAAATGTTTCTTGTTAATGTTCACTTCGCATAAAACTAGAAAATTGTTTCAAAAATTTAAAGTTAATCCCAAAAAATTTGTTCATAGTCGTGGAAGAAAAACTATACATTGCTTCCTCGATCTTGATTTATTATTCTTGGTTTAAAATTACCATAATTTAATAAAAAATAAAGAAAATTACCTTATATTATCTTTTAATCCTACTTTACCGAATATTATTTTATAGTGTGTTACTTATTCGTCATGCATGTTCAAGTTTTACTTTAGCGCAAATTTTTATGTTTTTTACAGCCATTTTTTATTTGTTTCTAAGAATTTATTGTATATTTTCTGTTTTCTTTTGTAATAAACATGCATACACATAACATACAATACCGGAATAAATGTGTTTATCACAAAAAAATTATTTCGCGGGAATAATAAGTAAGTACTTACAAGTATTTATAAAATATTATGATATAATTAATATATAACAGAATCTAGTGCTTGTCTTGTGCACAACCTCATAAGAATCATACTCAAACAGAATTCTTGGTAAGCGAATATATACAAATAAAGAGCTTAGACGAAATTACTATTAAAAGGAATATATGAAAAAAATAAATATAAAAACAGCATAAATGCTTCAACAGTTCTTATCTCCTATCAATCTTAAAATGAATTTTTTAGTTGAAATTCATCTACTAACTATTTAAGATGAATTCCAAGTTTTTGTTACTCGCTATCGTTGTTCTTTTGGCTATGTTCGAACTTAGTATCGCCATAAGGTGCCCAAAAGATACTTGCAAACGAGAAAAATGTCATGAAGTTAAATGTTCCAAAAACCAAGAAGTTCAAAAAGGATCTTGTGGCTGCTGTAATATTTGTTACACTGTTCTAAGTAAGTAAATATTGTGGCTATTTTAGTTAAACCAAGGTGGAAGTCATTCTTTTTGCCGAGAAAAACATTCGAATTTCGAATTAAAACTATTAAAAAAACTATTTTTAATTAAAATTACCAAGGTGGAGAAAGAAATTTATCCGGGCTGAGAGAATTTTTTTTTAAATAAGCTCGAGCATCCCATGATATGCTTTAAGGCCGATTTATAGAACGTTACTTTCACTTTACTTCCGCTTTACTTCGGCGTAACTATACAGAAAATTAAATAAGATACATGGGAATGTATTAGCAAATGTATACTTCACTTTAGCGCTACTTTGCTGATTCATTTAGCTGTAAGTAGTACTGTCAAAAGCCGAGCTTGGCCGATCATGCGCAAAATTTGCAAAAATGAGATATTTACCCCTATTGTCAAGGGTGGTGATTACGGAATATCGCTTCATACGAAACCTGCTGGTCTTCTTATGTAGGTTTCGTACGAAGCGATATTCCGTAATTACCGCCCAGGTGTAAATAGTCAGAAGTCGCGAGTTCAGACACATGCGCATACTTTTTCCCAATTTCACGTAACTTTACAATCTATAAATTAAGCAAATTTGTTAAGTTACGCGGAAGTGAAGTAACGCCGAAGTAAAGTGAATATAACGTTCTATAAATCGCCCTTTAAACTGTCATGCCTTAGTCATTTTCCGAACTAAATTTTGTGTTAACTTTTACTGGGGTAATTAATTAAGGATAATAAAAACCAGTTTCTTTTATTTCTTAGAAGAGGGAGAAGAATGCAATACCTTTCGATCGCTAATTAGAGGAGCCTCACAACCAACTTCCGGTTGTGCCACTGGCCTAAGGTGCATTGACGGAAATTGCAGACAAATCAATTTTTCATAACTTTTATAATAATATTTTGACAATAAAAATATTTCTTTACACTTTTATTTTGTAAGAAATTTTTTATATGATAAGGCTTGGGTTTTAATTTCATAGATCTTCTAATCTGTGCTCCTAGAAACTAACTAATTCATCTCCGTTAATTGAGCTTCCGTCAATTCTACTAAGTAGCACATCTACATGAGGATCCCATCGTACAATCGTGCACATAAAGTTTAAAACGATTTTTTATCAGCCACCTTGAATTTCTTTGATTTTTACTCTATTGTGAATGGGTTTTTTTATGTCAGTTTCGAATGTTATTTTAACAACAAATGCGTCAAATCTATTTTATTAAAATAAATTATGTAAAATGTGCTGGCGGCGAGAAAAATAACAAGAAGATATTTCCTTTTTAAAATAATTTTGTTGTAGGATAACAAAAAGGTTCTAATCTTCGTAAAACTCAAATCAGAGAAATGTTTCTCGTTAATGTTCACTTCGCATAAAACTAGAAAATTGTTTCAAAAAATTTAAAGTTAATCCCAAAAAATTTGTTCATAGTCTTGGAAGAAAAACTATACATTATTGCTTCCTCGATCTTGATTTATTATTCTTGGTTTAAAATTACCATAATTTAATAAAAAATAAAGAAAATTACCTTATATTATCTTTTAATCCTACTTTACCAAATATTATTTTATAGCGTGTTACTTATTTGTCATGCATGTTCAAGTTTTACTTTAGCGCAAATTTTTATGTTTTTTACAGCCATTTTTTATTTATTTCCAAGAATTTATTGTATATTTTCTGTTTTCTTTTGTAATAAACATGCATACACATAACATACACTACCGGAATAAATGTGTTTATCACAAAAAAAATATTTTGCGGGAATAATAAGTAAGTACTTACAAGTATTTATAAAATATTAAGATATAATTAAAATATAACAGAATCTAGTGCTTGTCTTGTGCACAACCTCATAAGAATCATACTCAAATAGAATTCTTGGTAAGCAAATATAAACAAATAAAGAGCTTAGACGAAATTACTATTAAAAGGTGAATATATAAAAAAAAATAAATATAAAAACAGCATAAATGCTTTAACAGTTCTTATCTCCTATCAATCTTAAAATGAATTTTTTAGTTGAAATTCATCTACTAACTATTTAAGATGAATTCCAAGTTTTTGTTACTCGCTATCGTTGTTCTTTTGGCTATGTTCGAACTTAGTATCGCCATAAGGTGCCCAAAAGATACTTGCAAACGAGAAAAATGTAATGAAGTTAAATGTTCCAAAAACCAAGAAGTTCAAAAAGGATCTTGTGGCTGCTGTAATATTTGTTACACTGTTCTAAGTAAGTAAACATTTTGGCTATTTTAGTTAAACCAAGGTGGAAGTCATTCTTTTTGCCGAGAAAAACATTCGAATTTCGAATTAAAACTATTAAAAAAACTATTTTTAATTAAAATTACCAAGGTGGAGAAAGAAATTTATCCGGGCTGAGAGAATTTTTTTTTAAATAAGCTCGAGCATCCCATGATATGCTTTAAGGCCGATTTATAGAACGTTACTTTCACTTTACTTCCGCTTTACTTCGGCGTAACTATACAGAAAATTAAATAAGATACATGGGAATGTATTAGCAAATGTATACTTCACTTTAGCGCTACTTTGCTGATTCATTTAGCTGTAAGTAGTACTGTCAAAAGCCGAGCTTGGCCGATCATGCGCAAAATTTGCAAAAATGAGATATTTACCCCTATTGTCAAGGGTGGTGATTACGGAATATCGCTTTATACGAAACCTGCTGGTCTTCTTATGTAGGTTTCGTACGAAGCGATATTCCGTAATTACCGCCCAGGTGTAAATAGTCAGAAGTCGCGAGTTCAGACACATGCGCATACTTTATCCCAATTTCACGTAACTTTACAATCTATAAATTAAGCAAAGTTAAGTTACGCGGAAGTGAAGTAACGCCGAAGTAGAGTGAATATAAAGTTCTATAAATCGCCCTTTAAACTGTCATGCCTTAGTCATTATCCGAACTAAATTTTGTTTTAACTTTTACTGGGGTAATTAATTAAGGATAATAAAAACCAGTTTCTTTTATTTCTTAGAAGAGGGAGAAAAATGCAATAGCGTACAACGGCTAATTAGAGGAGCTCCACAACCAACTTCCGGTTGTGCCACTGGGCTAAGGTGCATTGACGGAAATTGCAGACAAATCAATTTTTCATAACTTTTATAATAATATTTTGACAATAAAAATATTCCTTTACACTTTTATTTTGTAAGAAATTTTTTATATGATAAGGCTTGGGTTTTAATTTCATAGATCTTCTAATCTGTGCTCCTAGAAACTAACTAATTCATCTCCGTTAATTGAGCTTCCGTCAATTCTACTAAGTAGTACATCTACATGAGGATCCCATCGTACTATCGTGCACATAAAGTTTAAAACGATTTTTTATCAGCCACCTTTGATTTTTTGAATTTTACTCTATTGTAAATGGGTTTTTTATGTCAGTTTTCGAATGTTATTTTAACAACAGATGCGTCAAATCTATTTTATTAAAATAAATTATGTAAAATGTGCTGGCGGCGAGAAAAATAATAAGAAGATATGTCCTTTTTGAAATAATTTTGTTTTAGGATAACAAAAAGGTTCTAATCTTCGTCAAACTCAAATCAGAGAAATGTTTCTTGTTAATGTTCACTTCGCATAAAACTTGAGCCACTATTTTGACCATATTTACAATGCACAAATTGATCGTTTTAAATTCCATGTCAACGATAGTATGTCTGCGAAGTTCCTATTATTATTACTCAAACTATACGGGTTTATTTATAATTTTTCTTGTTATTTTCAACTTTTTAAAATTTGGTCAAGTAGCCGATAGATGGCGCTAGTGAAAAACGGTAACAGAGACCGACTTCACAAAATTAGTCAAATTAACAGAAATAATCCATGTAGTGGTAAATTTCAACTTTTGTATAATTTATTTAATTTTGTGTCATTTCGCGATACGTTAATTTTAAGTGGCATTAATTTACGTTAACTATAAATCAATCTTACGTGGTTATATGTTTCTAACGGTGTTTAAAACAGCGGCGTCAAAACTTAACGAACCCAAAATGTAAAAAACTATTTCTCTCATACGAAATGTCTATTCAAATCCGCTATTTAACAGAGTCAATCCAATCACATGAAGTATTGTCACGATTTGACGACGGCCCAATGATGGGAAAAAATCACCATAGTCACAGTGCGTTTATCCTATGATTAATGATAGTTGTAAATGATTAATTTGTAATACTATTCACGGATGATTTGCATGAGGAATGATGCGTTATATTAAAAATCCTAGTAAGCCTAGATGCTTTTGTTATTGAAATAGAGTTCTCTCTAGGGGCTTACTATGTCTATGTAGGTATAATGACAGAGATATGACACCACCAGATGCCATTAAATTTTAAACGACCCAGAGTCTACCAGAATGCCGAAATGCAAGATATTTAGATACTTAGTGAGGTACGCTCACTTATCTTCGGAAATCCGGCCAATAGAAAATGCTCATGATGACGTCATTCTCATAGAGCAGGAAAATAATATGTTTGGTTTCTATGTTCATGTTTATTGTTTAGAACTTTCAGCGAAACGCGACTGTCAATTTTGACTTTTATATCAAAAAACTTCAACAAACGCGTGAAATATTGAAAAATTAAATTAATTATAACGAAAGACTTTTTTAACTGTGCTGTAAAATACTAAAAATGTGTATGGTGCTTTATAAAATGATTACTGTTGTGCGAAATAACAAAAACTGCGGTCTTGTCCACTGCGTGTGATCTAAATGTTTTGGCCAATTGAAAAAACTAACTTCTATTCCATATTTTAAGTATGTACTTGTGCAGTTTATAACACTACATACATTACCAGGTATTTAATGAAAAATATTTTATTTAAGAAGCAGCATTGGTGAATCCATAATTAATTATAATGGTTAACTTACCTTTAACAAAGTAATTTTTAATAATAGTTATGACTAACAACAATACACATCAAAACCAAAACAACGTGTATAATTAAACATTATTAAAAACGATTTAAAATATAACGGTAAGTTTAGAATACGTAAAAACGCACATTGTAGATTTGACTTTTTATAGTAGTTTACCTAACAAGTGCGGAAAGTTGTACTTTACCGCACGCGATGGCAGTTGAACGAACGACGCGAAGCGGAGTTCGGTCATGCCATCAAGGGCGGTAAAGAAACTTTCCGCACGTGTCAGGTACAACGTTTTACCTACGAGCAAAAAAAAATAAATAAACACTTATTATGCGTGCGGTAAAGTACTTTACCGCACGGCGTGCGGTAAAGTAACAGCGTGCGGTAAAGTGACACTTTCCACACGCAAATGCGTGCGGTAAAGTGCACTTTACCGCACGCTCGTAGGTAAAAAAATTTAAATTTCACTAAACGTCAAAACAATGTCAGCGGCGGTAGCCGGCGGCCATTGTGGATTTCATGACGTCAGGTCACGTGGTTTTTACCTTCGGCAAATTTCGTAAGACCCGAAGTGCGCCAAGCGAGCGTACCTTATTAAAATATCTAATTTCCTTGGCCGAAATGCATTTTTTGTTGTACAGGGTGTCCGCGATCAATGTGCTTTTTTTTAATGGGAGATAGCTGAGAAAAATCCAACACATTTGGTAAAAACAGTTTTTTGAAAAAGTGCCCCCCTTCGGAAATAATGGCCTTTAAACAAGTAGACTAAAAACACTTAATCGTAAATATTTACCAAACGATTTGTCTAACCATCATGAAAATTGTACTTTAAATAAAGATAATAAAAACGGTCATTTTAAACCCATTTTGAATTTGGGGCCTCCTTTAAAATAGTGTTGATAAAAATTGCATGTAATTTCTTTGCCTTCAAGAATTTTGTAACTTAAGCAAAAACTTTTTTACCTCTTTGATTTCTGAGAAACTGTACCGTTTATCAATAAACTTCCAAAAATTCTTTTAGGGCCGGTTGTACAATCCTAGTTTAAACTACGGTTTAGCTAAACTGACATTTTATCACAGACAGACTTTACCAACTACAACATGGACAGTGTCTAAAATTGATCTCTCTATGGTTATAAGTCAGTTTAGCTAAACCGAAGTTTAAACTTGGTTTGTACAACCGGCCCTGAATGTACCCCATATTTTGCGTTGACTTGACAAAAAACTTACTTCAATGTAGTGACAGTGGTAAGTGACATACAAATTTCAAAAGAAAGTCTAGTTTTATGCAAAAAATGGGGTACATTAAAGGTGTTTTTGGTAGTTTATTCGTAAAAGGTACACTTTCTCAAAAATTTCAAGTGGTAAAAAAGTTTTTACTCGAATTGGGGTGTTTAAAAAAATAAATAAAATTACAAAATTCTCGAAGGTAAAGAAATTACATGCAGTTTTTATCAACACTACCAGTGTTTAACCCATTTTAAAGGGGGCCCCAAATTTTCAAAATAGGTTTAAAATGACCGTTTCTATTACCTTTATTGATAGTACAATTATCATGATGGTTGGACAAATCGTTTGGTAAATATTTACGAATAAGTGTTTTTAATCTACCTGTTGGGGGGGAACTTTTTCAAAAAACTGTTTTTACCAAATCTCTTTGATTTTTCCCAGCTATCTCCCATTAAAAAAACACATTGATCGCGGACACCCATTGAAAACTGAACTCGAGAGATTGTCCTTTAATGACGTTCAGATTATGTAGGGCGGCCATTTGGACCATTTATAAAACTAATGCATCTAGTAATGCAATATCTTTGGGTGGTAAAACGAGCATCTGATATTCAAATACGTGTAATACTCTCTTATATGTTATGTTTGATTCCCCTTCTTATGTGGGATTACCTGCTTCTTATTTGCCTTTATGTTATGGGTTCTTTGTGCATTTTCTATGACAAAAACTTCGGTAGAAGTTTAACGGTAACCTTGTAAACCGACAAAAAGTCAAAAGACATCATTAAAACAATGCATTTATGGTTTAAAGAATTCTAAAACTGTACAGAATTTATTTTTATCGTAAAAATCGAGTTTATAAGGGAAACAAAATTATGGCGGATGCGCCGGGCAAGTAGTATAGTTTGAAGTTTTTTGGTTTATTAGTTCATTTCTCTAATTTATATTTAGTAAGAAATAATTTAAATAATATAAAGTTTTGTGCTAATTTATCTGAAAGGTGTTTGCTGTTTTCTAAAATTACAAATTGCAAAAAGGGAACCATTCATAAAATTTATGGGTATTTATAGCAGCCATGTAGGTAATAGTATTTTTCGATCAAGTGTTATAAACGAGTCTTTATACGCGAGTTTTAACAAAACGAGTGAATAAAGACATTTATAATACGTGTTACGGACAATACTTTTTCTACTACCCCAAAATCAACCAATATCGGACTTTTTAAAAGACAAAAATGTTGACTTGAAGAAAAGTTGGGTTAGAAAAAACATTTTAGAAGTATAAATGAAAATACATGTTGTAATATGCAATAAACGGTTATAGTACAGTCAATCCGTAAGTGGACATCGACAAAATTCCTGGTAGGGCCGCCTTTTTTATATGATGTAACTGGTTGTCCAAAGAGTGAAACCCCGAATTGGCGTATATCTACCTATTAAAGAAACGAAGTTATGGCCCCCCAAAGGGCCCCCTTTAATTCATCATGGTGGAACTGCACCAAATTTTGCAAATAGATGTCAAATAAGGTTTTAAATAGATTTTTATAAAAAAAAAATCTCTAAAAAAAATTCCTTTACCCCCTAAATAGCCCTCTAAGAGTAATAACCAATCACGTTGGATTTACACCAAATTTTGCAGATAGATGTAAAATGAGGTGCTAAAAAATATTTATTAATAATTTTTTCTGAAAAAAAAATTCAATGCCCCCCTTAAAAGCCCCCTTCGTTCGTTCGTATGGGGCGAAGGAATTATTTTTTGAAAAAAAGTTATAAGGAAATATTTTTAAGCATCTCATTTCACATCTATCTGCAAAATTTGGTGTAAATTCAACGTGATGGGTTATTACTCTTAGGGGGCTATTTAGGGGGTGAAGGAATTTTTTTAGAGTTTTTTTTTTTCATAAAAATCTTTTTAAAACCTTATTTGAAATCGATTTGCAAAATTTGGTGCAGTTCCACCGTGATGAATTAAAGGGGGCCCTTTGGGGGGCCATAACTCCGTTTCTGCAATAGGTAGATATACGCCAATTTGGGGTTTTACTCTTTGGACATCCAGTTACATCATATAAAAAAGGTGGGCCTACCAGGAATTTTGTCGATGTACCCCCCTTATTTAGGACAGATTGACTGTAGTAGTAGTTCCTGAACCCATTTTAAGAAAAAAAGTTTGCATAAACATGTGTCCGTAACTTCATCGCTTTTGAGATACAGGCTATCAAAGTATTTCCATAAAAAAAAATTTCTTAAGATAACTAACAAACTAAACCAGATATTTATTTAAAATAACAATAAAAAAGAATAAAATCAACAGTAGTTAACGATGTTTTATCTTCATTAAAATAAATAAGCCAAACATAAAAAAGAAATTTGGTAGCCTTTGGGCAAAGAATTTATTTCTCAAAAACGGTTAGTTTTATTGAAAAAGAACAAGACATTAATGTTAAAGATCATATTAAGGCTTCCAATTATTTTATGAAAATAACAAAAAAGTGGCACACAAAAAAGTTGGAGGTGAACATGGTACCATGGGGGTTGTTCAATGTGCCCCTTCCAATTATAATTTTTAATTTTTTTTTAGCGCATTTTATGCCTTAAGACAAGAAAATTACCCGTGCTAGGTTTCAAATAAATACCTGGTTTAGTTTCTTAATAATCCTAAGAGAAAAATCTTTTTTTTAGAAACTTCGACACCCTGTATCTTAGAAACGAAGGATTTTCGGACACATGTTTATATGAACTTTTTTTTTTAAATGGGTTCAGGAATTACCCCCTTTTTCCTAGTTATTTGGTAACACCCTGTATATCTTTGCGGTATTTATAGTAGTCATGTAGGTAAATCGAACAATTATAATTCTTTGCATCTGCAAAGCCCATCTTTTATCTATGATTTTTATTTTTTGCGTTTCCTTCCTACTTATAACTTTAAATTTAACACAAGAATGTAACGGTCACTTTCATTGTTAACTACTGACTGACCCATATAAAATTTCCATTTGTAGCAAACCACCACTTAAATCAGTTGACCGAGCTTGCATAATAAAATAAAATTCATCTAACACCTCATAGTAAATAAGAAAAGAGAGGCACTTCTTAATGCATCCATGAGGTGTTGAATACTCATTAGATCAAGAATAGAATGAATGTACCTAATGGGTGTTCCATTCTAGGGTCCATGTATTGTTACTTCTATTATTTGTAATGGAAAAATGAGAGGTTTGTAACTTGTCAAACTAGATTTCGAATTGTTCAAGACACTTCAACAGAAAGTGCGCTTCCATATAGACATGTGTTAAGGTCCATTTAGACCTACTTGAATAAGCTTATCGCCACGTAAATTAACGCAAACTTTAAGGGCGATTTATAGAACGTTACTTTCACTTTACTTCGGCGTAACTTCACTTCCGCGTAACTTAACAAATTTGCTTAATTTATAGATTTTAAAGTTACGTGAAATTGGAAACAGGTATGCGCATGTGTCTTCTGACTATTTACATCTGGGCGGTAATTACGGAATATCGCTTCGTACGAAATCTACATAAGAAGACCAGCAGATTTCGTACGAAGCGATATTCCGTAATCACCATCCTTGACAATAAGGGTGAATATCTCATTTTTGCAAATTTTGCGCATGATCGGCCAAGCTCGGCTTTCGACTTACAACTAAATGAATCAGCAAAGTAGCGCTAGTGAAGTATAAATTTACTAATACATCCCCATGTATTTTATTTAATTTTCTGTAAAGTTACGCCAAAGTAAAGCGGAAGTAAAGTGAAAGTAACGTTCTATAAATCGGCCTTTACGCGATCAAATTAGTGCATTTAGAGATTCATTAATTTACCTAATTCAATTTTATACAATGCTCTACAAGAACTGAGATATACTATTATCTTATACATACGTGTGATTTTTGTACACATTTTTTTCTAACAAAATACAAAATTGCGTTTACACATACACATTTTTGACATTGTAGGTAGTTAGTTTTATAAACGTCTTATAAAACCTTGCTTGGGCTCGTGTTTTAAAAAGCTCTTGAATAAAGACTCGTTGCAAAAACTGCTATTTTTACTTTGAGGTTACATCTATTTAAAGGTATTTTTTATTTTTCCAATACAAAGTCATACATTGGACATACCAATCCCGTTGACGTTCGGTATCGTTATACTTGGAAATAGGGGACCACCAGCATCACAATGACTCGAGTCAATCTGACGTTTCCCAAGTATAACGACCACGAACGTGCATCTAAACGGATCGTCTATTAATTCATTGTTTTTCAAGAACATATAAGGGTTTAATTATTACCAAACAAAAATATTGATTTTTAAAAATTAGCCCCTATTTTTAACAACGTTTCTGACTGCTTAATAATCTAACCCAATAGATCGCCAATTCAAATAAACATAGCACATAAACAGTAAACACCCCGTTGCGATTAAAAGAAAAATGCAACCAATAAAGTTGAAAGCACTCGAGAGAAAATAAAAGAAACAAACGTCGCTTCATACTTGTCATTCGCATAAATCATTGTTGAAAGTAGGGTAGGAGGGATGCAACCATTGTGTGTGTGGTACAACTAAACTTACCTACTTGCCAAAACTTTCAACCCCTTTATTTATACTTTTCGTTGACAAGGTAAAAAACTTGCTGAAAGTAGGTATTGCGACTGTTATAATTTTTATACTTGGGTCTAAGGTGGTATCCCACCTTCTCTTATGCAAATTTGTCTACAACTTAGACCGCAGTTTTTAGAGATATTAATGACATTGAAATTTTGATAGTATTATTTTAACTTCTTTTAAAATACTTATTGTTTGGCACATTTTGATTTGGTTCCCTAGTTTAGCAAAAATAACAATTTAAAGGTGGGTAAACCATGCCAAAAACAACCACTATTTTTTTTAAGAAATTGAGCGCTGAAAAACAAATTTTAAAAAGCAATAAGTATCACAAATTTAATAAGTTTTCCAATGAAACCAAGTTTTTAAAAATCCGATAAGAATTAGCGAAGATACTTGAAGTCTAAATTACGTGAATATTTACATAGGAATGGGCTCCCCTCCGCCAGCCACTACCATGCAATGGAAAAAGAATGTATCTGATTTTAACATGTTTACTGATTTATACGTATTTTTGACCATGCGAAAACGATAATCATACTTTAAACATTATTTTATTGATAAATATTTAGATATTAATACGTCTGAAAGTATACTTGCAGTTCAATGTTAAGCATATTGAATAAAACCTTATTATTTCAAAATCCGATTTTTGCACATACACTCTTTTTTTTTCATTCCACGGTAGGCCCTCTCATGCTAGCGTTCCCCGCACCGATTTGCCTCTCACCATGGTAGTCGGGGGAGATATGAGGCTCTTAATAATAAACATGAATCAGAAAAAAAATGTAAACCCAAAACAAAGAGGTGTCATCAATTATATGATGCCTTATAGAAGGGTTAAAACCAGACCAAAAAAACACCCTCATAAAATTACGAAAAGTACCTAGACAAATAATCAAAGTGCAATCTGCAATGAAGAAAAGTTGATGAGCAAACAATTCATATTCTGACATTGATGGAATGCCTGAATAATTTGACCAAAGTGTAACGCGCTCATTGTTATCTCACCACATTATCCTTATTGTTACATGCTTTTTTATGCATTTTTTACTGGCTTTGGGTCATCTGATCGTTTCAGAAACAGATGTTCACTAGGACCTAATCTGATAGATTTGAAATTGATTATATCATCATTTGAAAACAAGATGTTTAAACAACGGTAGAATCTGATTCTTGAGTTCAATTCCTAAACTTTTCAAGAATAAGAGCGGGTTAGATCATTTAAAAATGTACACTTCGCAGATAGGTCTTTCCTTTATAACTGTTTTTTTATTGTTATAAAATTTTTAGACTTACTAATAATAACTTTTACTTATATGAAGGTGCATTTTTTATTTTATTGAAAAAAATCGCAAATTTATTTTTTTAGAAACAGGGGATACAAAAAAATTATCCCGAGCTCTCTTACTTTGGGGGTGTTTTTCACCCTCTATTTATTGTTGGATTTTTTTCCAAAACAATAGGGTTCTTTTAGAATGAGAAATTGATTCAATTCAATAACCGTTCTTCAGTTCTCGTGATAACGTTTCGTTACAGACAGACAACGGACAAAAAATAAAAGTCTTAAAGTCATGAAACGAACAAATATGGAAAATATTGTGCTCTAGGATGAATATTAACGAATTTAGAGAAGGTCCGACCGAATTCAATATACTCTATCTTCGACTTTGTCTGCGAAGAATATAATAACACAATTCATAGGTTCTTTAAAGTAGATTTTTTGCACATCGTTTATTAAAGACATTCATTAATACTCCAAATCGTTGATTAATGACCCCTATTAATGCATGGATACGAGCCCATAGTTACGCTCTTCTATGTTTAAAATTACTATCTATGTTTCTACATTACAAACGTTAAAGTAGGTTTAATTACGATTCAAGCAACAAAAACCAAAATAAATTAATTATTTACCGTTGAAAAGAATGAGAAACAGATCCTTTTACCCCATTTTAAGGAAATAACATTCATTTTCTATTCACAATTAATAAAATTTAATAAATTTGAATGGCCGACGCGTTGTTTCTGTTAAGTAGTTGGTGAAATAGCTGTTTTATTTTATAATTTTTTTACGATGTGCGAAAAAGCTTTGAAACCAGTTCGTATGTTAAAAGTCGATTAATAAACTCTTGCTAAAAAGCGGCAGTTGATCTGTTGATGAAATGGTTTAGCCAGATAATAGTAGAGTAATTGTCCGTGAGTCACTTCTACGTTGGCAGGTGGCAGTAACTGCACTTGTCCTTTCTTTGGTACGTGTTAAAAAAAAACAAGTGTCTAAGTTTGTTCCTGATACGTGATTCTAATAAGCCTCAGTAAGGCACAGCAGCTGTCAATGACTTTAGGTTTGGAAGATGCATAAGAAATAAAAAAGGACACATTATCCGTTCATACCCAGGTCGACAAATCTCAGATCCTACGTCAAAATAAAACTTTTCACAAAGTAAAACGGCTAGATGTATCGGTGATTGATTAATTTAATAAATTTAATTACTCTTTGCCACTGATGTTGAAGAAATGAACCAAAATGCGTATTTCTCGTTAATGCCCTAATGTAGGTCGTAATCCGATTATTGCCAATTCATTTTATTTCAATTTGGTGTAGATTTAGATCAATCAATCATGTGGGTAACCAATAATACCTTCGGCTTCAGATTTAATCAAAACAGTGCCGGGATCCTAAGCCTAACTTAGCGACGCTATGCTTCCCCTTCTACCACCCAATTTTGCTAACTCTAAAATTGGTATCCTCAAGTCCGCTAAATCTAGCTATAGCAAGATAGCGTAGCGAGACTCAAAAGGTATTGCTAACTCATAGCGAGTGTATTTTTAATTTAAAATGACTGTTATTTCTTTAGAATTGCGGTTATTTTTGGTTTATATATATTTTTTTTAATAATGACAATAAGTATAGGGTAAATTTAAAAGTAAACTAAAAAGCACAATTACTTGGGTATTAGCATGGACGAAATAAATTCAATAGTATTAGGTATATTAGATAGGATTTGTATAAAACACAAATTATTCTTAAAAAAGAAATACTCTTTAATTATCACCTTATTTTATGTTTCCTTATCGATATTCCTAGATAAATTGAAAACGTTCTTTTAAATCTATTTTTTGCCTGGCCTTTTAAAAGTAGGTAGTATGTTAATAAACTCTAGTTGTTGCAGATTTAAATTTTAATAATTTTTTTCTATCCCAAAATAAAATATTTTTTTCCATTAAGCACTTATTAGATACATAATACTATTTGCTATAAGTTATAATTAGAAAAAATTGATTTTTATTTTTTTTTTGTTTATGTACATTTTTTTATTAGTTTACGAATAGAATTAGCAGATGCTTTAAACAATAATAAAGTTTAGGGCAATAAATAATACAAAATAAGTTTAAAAAATCTAGCCCCTCAAACCGTAATTAATTGTTTACTATTAATATAGTTTTTTATGTTATGCAGCCTACATTATGTCTAGGCAAATATATAAAAACGTTGTTAACCGTAAATCACCTTTTTTTTACCGAAATTTCAATCATTTTTTAAGAAATATATTGATGTAAAATACCTAGCTGTTGCATTCTATTTTCATGTCAATGGTGATTAAGGTTCAATATGCCCTAATATCCAAAATAAATGCTTATGTTATTAGAACTGGTAATATTTCTCCGAGAGAAGCCGAAGATACTTAGCAAGTACTATTTAGGGTAGCTCTTTGCTTAGCGACGCTACGCTATCAAACGCTAACTTGCTAAATTGCTAAAATCAGCTAGACGTGAGGATCCCTGTACAGGGTTGCTTTCGATACTCAATTGAATTTAAAAAGTATTTCCATGCTACAAACTAAACTAATGTACCTAATATAATCTATGTATTCATATTTTTAGGTACATTAAAAAAAAAACAATTTTTTCGTTAATCCCTACCAAACATAATCCAGTAGTTTAATAATAGTTAATTATTGCAGAGGTAGACAAAATCAAACATTTAACACCCGCAGGCTTAAAATACACGGTGGCAGTGTGACGCAACTATAGGTACCTATTTGTACATATAATTACAGTTTCCTATTTAGCTTCAGCCTGCTGCGATTTACCTCCTTCGGCGTTGCATTGAATTAAATTTGATAAAATAGAGTTGAAGGTCGCAAAATGGGTGCATTAAATGGGTAGGTACACATTTAAATGCAATAAAAACAATCGAACGAATGTTTAATTACCTAACCAACCATGTAGCCTGCAGCATTTTGTTCGCACCTTTACAATGTTACTATTTTATGATTTTTTTTTATTTCTTTTTATATGGTACTTTGTTGAGACAGTCTGATGGATACAAAGCAAGTTGAAAAATGCGTGGGAAGAGTGCTTTTTAGAACAAGAGCGAAGTAAGCAAAGTCCACGAAAGGGCGACAAGTGTTTCGACATTTTTGAAAAATAATCAATGGTAATATCATAAATGCTATAAATTTATCCGATAAATTTTTAAAAACTTTTTGCTTGATAATCAAAGAGTGTCAAATTTGACAGATATAAAAATCACGACAGCTGGAGTGGTTTGTTTGTCAAATTTGCACGATTTGATTACAAAGCAGGAAGTTTGAAGAAATGTATCGAAGGAAATTCAAAGCATGAATGATATTTGGTAAAACTATTTCACGAGTTGGCTACATTAAACAAGTTTATTTAATCCCAGACTAAAAAAAAAATTTGGTTGCTGTTAGTCAAAATCTCGGTCAAAATTAACGGCTACTTAATCCCAAAAAAGCTACTGTAGGTTTTATCAGTGAAGATGCAGTTTTATCATAGGTAATATCCCTAGGGCATTAAATTTTTCCGGAAAAGGTCGAGGCCAACTGTATATTTAAAATAATAATAATAAAATATACAGTTGGTCGAGACTTTTTCGGAAAAATTTGTTGCCCGAGGGATATTTTTTGGCAAGAGTATATCCCGAAATAATACGTATTATAATAAAATAAATAGATAAGTCAAGATTGTGAAAGATAAAATTTGTATTAACATCAACGTCAAATTTGACAGCCGGGGTTTTTCCGCGAAAAAATTTGCCGCCGGCAATTTTTCCACTGTAAAACGCCAAAAATGACACCTCAGATCACTGTATATGACAGGAGGGATATACTCGAATGAAATTCAAAACATGAATGATATTTGGTACATTAAACAAGTTTATTTAATCCCAGAGACTAAAAATGAAATTTGGTTGATGTAAGTCAAAATCAACGGCTACTTAATCCCAAAAATGTTACTGTAAGTTTTATTCAAATTCAAATTCTTTATTAATCTATAGCAGACACGTCTAGATAGGAATAATAAGTATAAAAATTAACAATAAGTAGATCTAACAAAAACATTATCAAGGAAGATGCAGTTTTATCAGTATAAAAAGAAGGAAATGACACCTCAGATTGCAGTATATGAGAGGAGTGGAATAATCATAGGTAATATCCCTAGGGCATCAAATTTTTCCGGAAAAAACTCGAGGCCCAACCAAGGAAATTAGATTTAGTAAGGTACGCTCGCTTGGCGCACTTCGGGTCTTACGAAGTTTGCCGAAGGTAAAAACCACGTGACCTGACGTCATGAAATCCACAATGGCCGCCGTGTACCGCCGCTGACATTGTTTTGACGTGTAGTGAAATTTAAATTTTTTAAAAAGTCAAATCTACAATGTGCGTTTTTACGTATTTTAAACTTACCGTTATATTTTAAATCGTTTTTAATAATGTTTAATTATACACGTTGTTTTGGTTTTGATGTGTATTGTTGTTAGTAATAACTATTATTAAAAATTACTTTGCTAAAGGTAAGTGAACCATTATAATTAATTATGGATTCACATACTTAAAATATGGAATAGAAGTTAGTTTTTTCAATTGGCCAAAACATTTAGATCACACGCAGTGGACAAGACCGCAGTTTTTGTTATTTCGCACAACAGTAATCATTTTATAAAGCACTATACACATTTTTAGTATTTTACTGCACAGTTAAAAAAGTCTTTCGTTATAATTAATTTAATTTTTCAATATTTCACGCGTTTGTTGAAGTTTTTTGATATAAAAGTCAAAATTGACAGTCGCGTTTCGCTGAAAGTTGTAAACAATAAACATAGAAACCAAACATATTATTTTCCTGCTCTATGAGTATGACGTCATCATGGGCATTTTCTATTGGCCGGATTTCCGAAGATAAGTGAGCGTACCTTACTAAGTATCTAAATATCTTGAGGCCCAACTGTATATTTAAAATAATAATAATGAAATATACAGTTGGTCGAGACTTTTCCGGAAAAATTTGTTGCCCGAGGGATATTTGGCAAGAGTATATCCCGAGATAATACGTAGAATGATAAAATAAATAGACAAGTCAAGATTGTGAAAGAGAATTTTTTTATTGAAATTAATTAAATTTGACAGCCGGGGTTTTTCCGCGGAAAAATTTGCCGCCGGCAATTTTTCTACTTTAAAGCGCCAAAAATGACACCTCAGATCACTGTATATAACAGGAGGGATATACTCAGTATAAAACGAAGGAAATGACACCTCAGATTGCAGTATATGAGAGGAGCGGAATAATCAAAAATAACAATACCTAAATAAAAGAAAAACCTAAGCGCAAAAGTGAAATAATCAATTATTTCGTTTAACCCTCGTAAAAAACGATTTACCGAAGTAATAAAAAAGCAACGACAAATTATTATAGACAAGCTAGGTATACAAAATTCCAATTAATTTTGTTTCCGGCGCCATTTTTCGTGCTTTACGATCCAAAGTGAACATTAATTAATGCCGATGGTGATTGAATGACAATAAAACATTAATGAAATTGGACGCCCGCCTGCTTGGGTGCCAATTATCCATCCGCGCGAGGCAAAAGTTCAAATCAAAGGTCATTGCCGGAACGGAAGCAATTAATGAGATTCCTGATTTGAAAGTAGGTAATAATTTTGTTATTTTTTATTTTTACGGAATGAATGAGAAAACATCTAACATTTTACTGCTGGTAGGCGTCACGATATTACTTCGTGTATACATCGCATTCAGCTTTTTAGTAACATCATTTTTTAAAAACGTTTTTTGGTAAAATAAAAATAGATTTAGGAATGTCTAAAATTAATATGATTTTTGACCAATTTTACACTAACGTTATAAGTGTGCCCCCCTATGATAAAAAAATATAGTAGAAACCTTCTTTATAAAAAGAGTATTTTAAAGAGCCCGATAAAATCTTACAAAAAATCCTTGATTTTCATAAATTTTCCGGGAAGCACAATTTTTGTGGGAAAATGTAATATTTAATATCTAGAAACATAATTAACATTATTATATTATACTGGGTGTCCGCGATCAATGTGCTTTTTTTTTAAAGAGAGATAGCTGGGAAAAATCCAAGGCATTTGGTAAAAACAGTTTTTTGAAAAAGTGCCCCCCTTCGAAAATAATGGCCTTTAAACAGGTAGACTAAAAACACTTAATCGTAAATATTTACCAAACGATTTGCCCAACCATAATGAAAGTTCTACTATCAATAAAGGTAATAAAAACGGTCATTTTAAACCCATTTTGAAATTTGGGGCCCCCTTTAAAATGGGTTAACCACTGGTAGTGTTGATAAAAACTGCATGTAATTTCTTTACCTTTGAGAATTTTGTAATTTTATTTATTTTTTTAAATACCCCAACTTAAGTACAAACTTTTTTTCCACTTAAAATTTCTGAGAAACTGTACTGTTTATCAATAAACAGCCAAAAACTCTTTTAATGTACCCCATATTTTGCGATGACTTGACAAAAAACTTACTTCAATGTAGTGACAGTGGTAAGTGACATACAAATTTCAAAAGAAAGTCTAGATTTATGCAAAAATATGGGGTCCATCAAAGGTGTTTTTGATAGTTTATTCGTAAAAGGTACACTTTCTCAGAAATTTCAAATAGTAAAAAAGTTTGTACTTAAGTTGGGGTATTTTAAAAAATAAATAAAATTATAAAATTCTTAAAGGTAAATAAATTACATGCAGTTTTTATCAACACTACCAGAGTTTAACCCATTTTAAAGGGGGTCCCAAATTTCAAAATGGGTTTAAATTGACCGTTTTTATTACCTTTATTGATAGTACAATTATCATGATGGTTGGGCAAATCGTTTGGTAAATATTTACGATTAAGTATTTTTAGTCTACCTGTTTAAAGGCCATTATTTCCGAAGGGGGGCACTTTTTCAAAAAACTGTTTTTAACAAATGTCTTAGATTTTTCCCAGCTATCTCCCATTAAAAAAAAGCACATTGATCGCGGACACCCTGTATATGTACGTATTATACAAACGTATTTTGTGCTAAAGCCTCCCAAAAAGCTCCCCATTCGTAATACTAAATCATGATGGATCTAGAACAAATTCTGCAAATAGACACCAAACAAGGGTCTAAAAGGGAAAAAAATTATTTCCCAAATAAATTTCTTCACCCCCTAAATGGCCCCAAAATAAGTAATATTTATCATGTTGGATTCACACCAAATTTTGAAAGCAGATGCAAAATTATTTTTTACCCTTCATGAAAAATAAACCCTTAGGCCTCAATGGGGCAAAATGCTTTTTTTAATATTGAAAAAGGGTTTTTTAGAACCTATTTTGCTTCTTTTTGCAAAATATGGTGTAAATCAAACCTGATGAATATTTTTCATTTTGGGGGGAGAAGGAATTTTTCAAGGAGTAATTTAGAAAACCTTTTAAGAACCTTGTTTGGCGTCTAGTTGCAAAATTTGGTCTGGATCCACCATGATCTAAATAGTATTACCTCGAGTATTACGAATTATGTTTCTAGATATCAAATGCCACATTTTCCCACAAAAATTGTGCAGCCCGAAAAATTTCTTGACCAAATGTAAGATTTTATGGGACTGTAAACAAAAGTTGTTTTCTAACATTTGACCTAAGCTAGACGATTCATAATCTTGACTACATAATGAATAAGCGAAAGGTGGTAAAATCTTAACTAATTAGTAATTATCTTAAATTACTAAAAGACTAATTTGAATTTTGTCAGAATGATTAATACGCTTCATGATTTCTGTCTAATTTTCTTTCGTAAATAATTACAAATAACCGCTGTTAGCACTTAGAATTCACTGTTGAAAATAAAAGTTTTTTTACAAATTGCTGGTTGATAAATTAAGAGAGTTAAGGCCTTTACCCGATTGGTCATTTTGACATTAGAATAGTACCACCACTTTTATCTTTTTTAGCTAAATAAAGACGGTCAACTCCTACGTCACTGATCACAGATCCACATTAAAAAACTATCTGTGAAGTAGATTTTTGATTGTCAGACTTAGCCACTTTTTTATAACAATATTTTGTGAAAACGAGAAAGGGTAGAAGTCGGAATGGGTAGAAGTCGAAACGCATAGAAGTTATTCTTCGCAAATAAGTAGATCGAGTAGAATTCGGAATCAGTAGAAGTGTAGTTTTATATTTTATAAATCAAAGCTAAATCAATTTTTTTATATAATTGCTACACATTCTGTGGTATACTCTTCGCAAGAAAACTATTATAGAATAATTAATAGTTTCTTATAAAAAAAATGTATGCAAATAAAATTTGCGAAGAGTGCAAACTATTAACAAAAAACAGGAAGAATTTTGTTAACGAAGAGGATAAACGTCAGTTCTGATTCTGACGTTTAAAATATTTGAGGTTAATTGTTCTGACAGCTGGCTTTGTTTCTTTGTTTGAAATATTTTTGGCATGGCCTTCTTGACCGACGTGTGACGCGTTTTGGACTTAAAAGTTTTTTGCTACTGAAATCTTTTAGTTTTTGTTTTTTTAACCTTACTAGCTAACTTTACAAAAAATGATCCAACATCTTTAATAGATAATTAAATTTTTATTAATTTTGTAAAAATTATTTTTTTTGTAGATTGAATAATAACGGAGATAGGAGGTTTTTTTTTGTGCAGGGGGGTAATTGGGGGGTTGGACAAAAAAAACTAAGGAATACTTTTTAGCGAAGAATTAAATTGTCTATATTTTATGTCGAATATTTTTTTTTTTTTAATTTAATAATAGTCGAGCTACGATTTTTTTTTCATTTGGGGGGCTGAAAAGGGGGCTTTGCAGTACTCGGATTCTCGTCAAAAACAATAGGGTTCTTCCCCTTATAGCGATCGATTTTTCCTTAAAATTTGAAATGGATAGGAGATTTCATTCTTAAGATAGCGTGTTTACAAGAAACGTGACATACACCAGACCGACCGACGGACGGACAAAAAATGAAAATCTTAAAAAGTCATGAAACGCACGAATCTGCAAAAATGTTTGCTCTACGACGAAAATTGACGATTTTAGGATTTTCTGATCGATTGCAATATACTCTTGTGAAGAGTATAAAAAAGCCTTTGGTATACAAATGTGCTATAATGTATAAAATTCGATATTTCAAGTTTAGTTCATTGTAAAACTCCATAATATACAATTTATGTGTTAATGTTGTGCACTCTCCAAGATGTGAATTTTAAACTCAAATTGTTGGAGAAAGCAACCATATCAAGAAATCTGGTAAGTACTATTGTAAAATTAACATTTTATTCTATTATACCTAGAACAAACCATATCCCTTGATATGGTTGCTTTCTCAAGCAATTTGCGTTTAAAACTGACATCTTGGTGGGTGATCATCATCGTCAGATTAATAAGGGATGTTTTAATTTTTTAATGCACTTCTGTCATCTGTAAACTTATGACGTAGGCTTGACCGAGTCTATTAAAGTTCTTTTTAAAAACAATAGACAAAATATAAAAATGGTTAACAAAAGCAATACATTCGCAATTCGTTTTTGATTGAGACCTTTAAAGATTATAAAAAAACAGTCAAAGTAAAAAAACAATAGAAAAAGAACAATAATATTTCGGTAATAGAAAAGTACCAATTTCAAACGTCAAGATGTTCTATTCACAACAAAACTTACTAGTCTACCATCTTACCTTCAAAAGAAACATAGCTCTACCTTTTTCGCACCTTTGCTTAAAGAAGGCACAAAAAGTATTGTGTAACATATAATTACAAGACTAAAGGTACAAATTATAACGATTAAATTTTGATAAGTTCAAAGAACCAGTTTAAACATACGTGTAATTATTCTAGTGTTATGTATCAGCCCATCTTTTACGTTGGGGAATGAATCCAAATCATACTATTATGATTAGCAATTTGATTTATATAATATTTATTCCTGTAGGGATGAATCCTATCGTAGGTATCGGAGTGAAAAATTGGATTTTTTTTACCTGCTTTTTTCTACATCAACCTATTGTTCTTTTGGAAAGAAGTTAAGAACTCGACCTAGGATGGGTGAGAAAAAATATCTTCAATAAATAAAAACTATTACTATAAAGTATGCAGCACACAATACTTAAACGTATAAAATAAAAAGGAACCTTGCCTAGTCAAGAGAAAGTAACTTATAAGTAATTAAGTTTAATTTATTGTACTTATATTAGGAATTAAGATTATAATTTTATGTTGTGAACGTAAAAAATAAATAGAAAATGGCAATAAATAAATATAATGTTTAAAAAATAGGTTTGAAATTCGGTGATTTCATTTTTTTAGAAATGAACATTTTTTTATAATTCTTAAACTGACTTTATTTGGACAATTTTGGCACAAAAACTTAACGACTAGGGTTACCTTATTTAAAATTCTTTCCGTCAATTGCTATTGATAACTTACCTGAAACAAAAAACATAAATTAGAATATTAAAAATAAACAGAAAAACTTTATATGATGCAATCTAAGATTCAAGACGCGCGATCCTGAGCGGAACTGTCAAGTTATAAAAGACAGAGGGTTAAGGAAAAAAATTATTATTATATTTTTTAGATGTCCCACTCCGTATCTAAATTGACCTATTTTTTCTTAAAAATGTATGTGCTATATTAAGAAAGTTATAGAGGGTGTCTATCCTCAATTGAACACACTGTAGATGTATTATTTAGTAGAATAGATACCGTCCGAGAGCTCAACAGAGATGACTTATACGAGCTTCTAGAGCACAGATCTTCTAATCTATAAACTTAAATCTTTAACCTTAAGTAAGAATCACTTAAAGTAGTAAATTTAAGGCATCTTATTGGCCAATTTGGGTTTGACAGATGACCATCTTAAATGCTTAATTCAAATGGACCATTGAGATGCCGTAAATTGCTTACTTCAGGTCACTCTGACTTTAGATGCATTTTTTTTATGGTTGAATGTTTATGATTTTAAATAACGTATTAATATCTAAATATTTATCAATAAAATAATGTTTAAAGTATGATTATCGTTTTCGCATGATCCAAAAATCATATGAATCAGTAAACATGTAAAAATCAGATACATTCTTTTGCCATTACGGTAGAGGCTGGCGGAGGGGAGCCCTTTCCTATGTAAATATTCACATAATTTAGACTTCAAATATCTTTGCTAATTCTTATAGGATTTTTAAAAACTTGGTGTCATTGGAAAGCTTATTAAATTTGTAATACTTATTGTTTTTTAAAATTTGTTTTTGAGCGCTGAATTTCTTAAAAATAATAGTTGTTGTTTTTGGCATGGTTTACCCACCTTTAAACTGTTATTTTTGCTAAACTAGGGACCCAAATCAAAATGTGCCAAACAATAAGTATTTTAAAAGAAGTTAAGGTCATACTATCAAAATTTCAAAGTCATTGCGTTAATAATAACTCTAAAAACTGCGGTCTAAGTTGTACACAAATTTGCATAAGAGAAGGGGGGATATCGGGTTTTTAAAAGAAGGAGTTAAAGGTTTCTGCATTGTTTAATACAAATCATTAAAGTGTCATAAAAACAAAACAAAAAATTAATAATAAAGTACCAATACAATAATAATAATAATTTCTCCCAGCTATCAGCATTGTTCTGCAATCACACTTAACAAATTGCCAAATTAGACACACTTCACTACTTCATTATTTCTTTTGTTTAAATAAGTACACTTACTTAGGTACCATTATAATTCAATTCCCAAACTGTTATAATACAATTGAATCCAGTTGGCTTTAAAGATCTTTTGCAATATGAGCAACAGAAGAAAAAGGTGAACGGATTGTTATTATGAAAGAAACTAAAGAAAGACAAAAGAAATTCGTTACTTATTGTCAGCTCGTTATTCTTTTGCAAAGATAATGATACCCTAGGCGAGGATTTAGAGAAACAAAGAAGTCAATAAAAACTTTACGATACCAGGTTCATTAAGATGCAGATTACTTCGATTGTTATTTTATGACTGATTACTCCAGATTTATTACTTCATTAGGACTTTTTACGTTAACTTTGGAAATTTGCTTTCCATTTTTTGAATCATAATATTTATATCCGATGGGCAAATCGATTGTTGAAATTGTGTACACTAATTCACAAATTCTAGAATTTGTTAACAAATTTTACAAATTCTCAACAAATTCTAAGCAAATTTTACAAATTCTTAACAAATTCTTAACAAATTCTTCACAAATTCTCAGCAAATTCTTGACAAATTCTACAAATTTTTAACAAATTCTACAAATTCTTAACAAATTCTTAGCAAATTCTACAAATTCTTAAAAAATTCTTAGCAAATTCTTCACAAATTCTTGACAAATTCTTAACAAATTTTTAAAAAATGTACATTAATTCTTCTATTGAATTGCCCCTCGTTTATATCCCTTAATACTAGAAAAAATCAACTTTTTAAAACTGTTTCGTTAAACGGAAATGTCGCGAACCATAGAAACTGTGGTTATATAAATGTTGGTTGCCTAAAATCGACAACGAACAGCACTTTCTGGTCATTGCTCAGTGGGTTTATAAGAGCTAATTATAATTAAAAATTGTGCTAACCAGCAATGACATATTCTTAAGGTCCATCAATAAGCGTTTAAATCTCGGTTTAAATACAGGCAATGGCAATTTAATATGCAAAAAAATAGTGCTTCTAAATTGCCAAAAGTCGGTATTTAAACGTTTATTGATGGACCTTTTGAATATGTCAACTTGTGCTTTGTTTATTTTTGTTGCTGGTAGGTACAATTTTTAATAAAAATTAACTCTTATAAACCCACTGAGCAATGACCAGAAAGTGCTGTATTTGGTTGATTTTTGGCAACCAACATTGCATAACCACAGTTTCTATGCTTTGCGACATTCCCCTTTAAGCCATATTTTTTGTTAATATGTGCAGTGCAAGCCTTAAAAGTGTTGCACTTTGGGGCCTTACATCTACAAGAATATGAGATAGATTTTTTACCAATTCTCTAAGAATCCCTAGGCAAGCAAGGTGGTGCGCCAATTCTGGAACGTGTCTTTATATTTGCGTACTCCCAATTTGCGGACATACCCAATTTGCGGACCTAAATGGTCAAAAACGAAAAGGTTAGATATAGTAAGTTTTTTTACCTGGGTAAAGTCCAATATGCATATTTATTTTTGAATTTCAGGGTTTTAGACTGACTTTTATGAAAGCACTGGGGGACATTTTTCCACTGGGGGACATTAGGTTAGGTAGGTTAAGTTAAGTTTTGCTGCTAAAATAAAAATATAAACTCTAGCTATGTCGGTGCCTAGCAGTGCGTCCAAAATTGTGTGCATTACACTGAAGGACATATTACTATAGGCGTTGTTCTCGGTGTTGTTATGTAAAAAATGTATCAACACATTATCAGAAAGCAGTGTAGTTTAAAATTATTTTATCTTTATACTAAATAAAAGCATGAGATATTATTACTGACTTCTGCACATAAACATCTCAAATTACAGGATAATCCTTTTCTTAGTACAGGTAAACGGATTAACTCTTACTTAATGACTATGTCCGCAAATTGGAGAGTATTTTGGAATTTCCGCATATTGGATGTACGCAAATAAGAGGGCTTCATTCTGGAACACCCGTATACCGACTTTTTATTTTTCTGATTGAATCATCATCAAGTATCCTGAGAATTTTCGTAAGCCTGTTTGATATTCACTTTAATGTTGACTGATCGAAATAAGACGTATATTGATGGACATGGAAAATAAACTGAAGCATTTTTTATAATAACTAATGACTCAAAAGTTTTATTAGTGCAGAAGTGCAGCTTCCGTTCCTTAAGTAATACAGCTATCATTGTGCACACATGTCAACTCAGTTTTAATGAATTCTTTAATTATAAAGTCCCATATGTGCAAGTTTGCAATACTTAAATAACCAATTGCAATAGAACATTCTTGCTTAATCATCATTAATGAAAGTAACGGTCCTGGCACGTGATAAAATGTTTTACATTCGACAGTTATGGACATTTTTAGTCTAAACAAGGTTAGGTTATTATTCTCTTGAAAGTTTACATGTTAATGAAAATCATAAATTTTATGCAGTTAAACACATTGAAACAAAAATTGATTAGGATGTTCTTTGAATTGCGAAAGTTAGAGAAATTTTGTACAGGACAATTATTACAGGGTGTCAGCGTATATAGTTTGATTTTTTTGACATGGCAAATAGCTGAAAAAAATCTAAGACATTGAGTAAAAACAGTTTTTTGAAAACAGAAGAAATGTCCCCCTTCGGAAATAATGGTCTTTAAAGAGGTAGACTAAAAACACGTAATCGTTAATATTTACCAAATGATTTGTCTAACCATCATGAAATTTGTACAACCAATAAAGGTAATAAAAACGGTCATTTGATACCCATTTTGAAATTGGGATCCGCTTTTAAAATGGGTTAAACAATGGTAGTGTGGGGAAATTTAAAAAAAAATGTTTTAGCGAATGTTTTGGATTTTTCCCAGCTATTTGCCATATCAAAAAATGCAAGCTATACGTGGACACCCTGTATAATGGATACTTTGAAATAAGATGCATTTATTTATGATTGTAAGGACTAAAGAATAAAGGTTGTAGTTAGATAAAAGAACTAAAGATAAAAGAAAATTTTAGTGGATAGCTAGATAAAGAAATTTATATATATCCTTCTATTCTCAAGGGTTTGCATTGACAACCAAACCTGAGGTGATTGACAACTGTTTTACCCTATTGGAACTCATCAGAATCACGTATCATCAGGGTATAGTCGATGCATATAACCGAAGGAAACATAGATACTTGTATATTTTAACAAGTACCATAGAGAGGACAAGTGCCGTTACTGCCATCTGCCGAGACAGAAGTGACTCACGCACAGGCAGTCTGCTATCTTATGGCTATGCAATCTCGTAAACAGATCCGCTGTGCACCATACAGCGAGTCCGAAGCTTCCAAAGTAAACAACTACTACATTACATAGTATATATATACACACATCAAAATAATCTAGGGGACAACATCTTTTCCTTAAATTTTTCGATGGTGATTTAAAGTTTAGTTGTTTTTACCAATGCAGTGTATTCTTGCAATGCCTCCGAATAATTACCAACCATTTTCAGCGAAAAAAACTAAATTAATAAAGAAAAAATAAACAGGGATAACATCGCTTGAAATTTAGCTAATTTTAAAAAAAATTTAAACAACAGTTGTAAACAAGCAAAAATGTAATGCGATCTTTCAGTAGTTAGTATTCCCCCTTCTGCTGGTTTTAGGTAAAATTTCTCTTGGCGGAAGAACTGAGCGCGTTTTGGTGGTCGGCTTTTCTAATACAAATGGATACATTAACAACATTCAGGACCCTGTCGTTGTTCCATTTACACATAATATTGGACTCGATTTTATTCTAACACATGATAGAGCCCGTCCCAATCCCGCCATGTCGGTTCGGGACTATCGAAATAAAAAGAATATTGCAGTTATGAATTGGCCAGCTCAGTCACCAGATTTAAATCCGATAAAGCATGCTCAAAGGAAGCCTTACTTAACAAATTAAACCATTTGGGGAAAGTGAGCTGCTCTCTTAGTGCGTTTTAGAGCAGTGGAGCATATTGGACCAAGAAATGATTGACAACCGTATTCTAAGCATGCGAAGATGTTAGGCCGTAATTACTAGCAGAAGGGAGCATACGAACTACTGAAAGATCGCATTACATTTTTGCTTGTTCACAACTGTTGTTTAAATTTTTTTTTAAATTATCTAAATTTCAAGCGATGTTATCCCTGTTTATTTTTTCGTTATTAATTTAGTTTTTTCGCTGAAAGTGGTTGGTAATTATTCAGAGGCATTGCAAGAATATACTGCAATGGTAAAAACAACTAAACTTCAAATCACCCTCAAAAAATTTGAGAAAAAGATGTTGTCCCCTAGATTATTTTGATGTGTGTATATATTCGTATGATATTATAAATACATGTCAAAAATAGGTACAAATGAACATTATAGAATGGAAGATGGTTAAATTCCAAAAGGTTTAAGTTATGTTAATTTTTTCACGTCCATGGCCGATTTTTATTCTTCTGGTAAAGCATTTACTTCGCGCCTGAGGAAAACCATGGAAAGAACTCAGGCATACCAGTGTTGTCAAAATTGTAGTGGTACAATAAATCACAGCGAAAAAGTTACAGCTGTTTCAGGGTTGATATCCAATTCAAAGTTTCTGGAGTTAATTGGTGTATTTCTTGAAAACCACCCTCAAATTTAGTGTTTGGACATTCTTCTACAATATGTTTAATTTAATCGTTTCTGGCAATGCACCACATTCACAAAGCGGGCTTGGTAATGCATTCCATTTATAAAGCATATCATTACAACGTCCATAGTAAAGAGGACTGATAAAAAATGGTGGAATCAAAGGTTCACATGTAAAGAATTTTTGGAAAAGGAATGCTTGAGGGTTTCTAGTTTCAGATAATATTTATTGAATTGAAAGACATGGCAACTATTTTATGGTATTCTTTTTGGTTGGTGCATAGTCGCGACATGATTTCTTTCATGACAGTACTTATGAAATAATATTTAACTTAGTATGTTTCAATTGGGTGTTAATTTTAAATCTCTTTTAAACATTTTAACTTAACACCAATTCTTTAGCAAAAAACTGTATGCCATGATACATACATGTTTTTTTTTTATAATTGGAATAATGTAACCTAGATATTTATCTACCGCACTTTTAATATGTATTATTAAAAACATTAATACATAAATATGACAAACCACAAAGGTCAAAACTAAAAAACACCTGATATTCTACTATATATATTCGTATGATATTATAAATACATGTCAAAAATAGGTACAAATGAACATTATAAAATGGAAGATGTTTAATTTCCAAAAGGTATAAGTGATGTTCATTTTTTCTACTTAAAAGAAAAAACATCTTTAACCAGAAACTTCTCAGCAAAACTTTAATTGTTCAAAGTCTCGGTACAAGTTCGCCCATAATAATTACTCTTATTATTTTAACGACCTTTCCTTAAACCCTGGTGTGTAACGAAATTAGATGCACGATCTCGGAACTGGCTTCTAAATGACGGTAGTTAAATGTTGCATAAACTTGTAGAAGCTAGCCTCGAGTCCCCAGAGTGGTCGGTCGGTCGGAGTGATGGGCAACCTGTGGTGAAGTAACCTATTATTAGGAAAGCCCCGGGCCCAAATATTGCCCACGTTTGTTGTTTGCTTGGTACGGAACTATAGACTATTATACTACAGAAGGCAAAACATTTGTCGAGCCAATGCTCCATGCAAATATTGTCTTGACAATACTGTGGTAGGGAGGCAAAGGGGGTAGAGATGGAAATGTTATTTGTGCATGTCACTTTAAAAATGGCCCTTTCAGTTGTACCAAAGTCGACGGTCGTCGCATCTCAGATACGTCCAAATACGTCAGAAATAAACGAGTCATTCTGACGGCTTCTAAGATGCGTAGACCGATGAACGGAAAGGGTGAATAGGGCTAATTAAAATTGTAAAAATCTAAATGTTTTTATTAAAATTCGGTGTGCGATTTTTTTAACCGTCAAAAATACTTTTTCCCTTTTGCCTCCCTACCACGAAATTTCAACAAGAAAAATGTTAAATTTTTTGACAGACAAAAAGTGATTTTGTAGCAAGATTTACTTTATTTTATGAGGTCGGTGTAAAGTGCCTAGAGATATTTACAAATAAGTTTTAGTATTTTTACGGCTCATAAGATCCATTGAATTATAATCCGTTCTAGAACAATCATAATTCTGTGGTAGGGAGGCAAAAGGGGATAAGTATAGAAATGTCATTTGTGCATGTCACTCTAAAAATGGTTTTCTCACAAATATTAAACAATATTAATGCAGTAATGAGAAGCTACATAAAAAAATTGATTATACAGTACGTATATGGCTGATCTAATTTATAAATATCCAAATGTTTCTATTAAAATTCGGTGTCCGAAAAACACATTTTTTTAAATGTCAAATATACTTATCCCGTTCTGCCTCCCCAACACAGAATTGATCCGTGAACCAAGGAGACAATATGATTGGTCGAAAATTGATTCAATGGATCCTGTGATATTCCGTAACCATAAAGAAAGCACAAGGCTATGACAAAATTTTTGCGTATTTATGATTTTATTATTATACAGAAACAGGGTGGCGCATAAAAGCAATGATTTGCTCTTAAAGCATTCTCAGGAATTCCTAGAAAATTGTAAAAAAAAATCCATCCGTTATATTCATCGAGAAAAATAAGAACAAAGTTGCATAAGTTCGGCAACACAGTTTGTAAAATACATCTTAAAAACTCATCTAGATTCTTAAGCATACATTTTTGCATTAGATCACATTGACATTGTTGTCAGCTTCATTTCGCAAAAATTTGGTAAAATTAAATTGATTATAAAAATTTAATTTGACCATATATAAGGCAGGCAAATGGTAAAATAATTTTAAATAGGTCCTGCCTTTGTATTTAGCCATTTCTATCGTTAATATGTGCTGTAATCTTCAAGATGGAAGCTATTAAAGTTTTTCACTTGGGGGCTTCATATTTTCAAGGGAATTTGAGATTATTTTTAGCAAATTTCTAAGGCTCCCTTGACATGTCACAACAACGTACCATCGCCATCGCATTTATGGACATCCTGTAGTTAACGAACCATACCGTTCTGTAGTTATTTAATCTATGGTAGATAACTACTAGAAGCCGAGCTAGAAGCACAACAACGATGAGGAAGCTAGAGCATGTTTAATCACGAGTGTATCTTCGTGAGAGAAGCTAGACTTAGATGCAATCAAAAATCGTAGTAATATTACACAAATAGAAGGAATTAAAGAATGCGTGAGATTCAATGATGCACCGTATCTCTGGCGCCGGTAGTTCCAGAATTGTGAAAGCCAATTAATACTATCAGAGATATGTAGCCTTGAGTTAAAAAAGGAAGCTTTAAACAAAAAAAAATGTTTTGAGAATAAAAAAAATAATTAACATTTGAATAAATAACACCTTCGATTGTGCCCAAGGTGTTACCTTGCGGCACACCGTAACTTATTATTAGGTCTACACTTTGTATCTCATTAATGTTAATACATACTTGATTTATTTGACAATGGTACTGATAATAGGCTCTAGTTTTATACACTAATCTACCCAGATACTGAAGGTATTTGCGAATCTTCAGAAGCTAAAAGGGAATGGGATAAGAACGATAAGGTTTAATTTGAGTTGGAAAAATTCCCCTTACATTTTGCAGATGATTTCACCTAACAGACTTAAATCAAGGTAGTCCATATGGCAAGAGGATTTTATTCATCAGCCCTTTTCCGTTACTGATATATGGAAAAATAAGTGGCAAGAAATTAATGATTTAACCAACAAAGAATTGATTGAAGATCAAACAAAGGTAGTTCCAGGGTTTGATCAGAGAGAGTATTGTTAATCGCCTCAGAACGTGTCACGGACGTTGCAATGATATGCTTTATAAATGGAATGCAATACCTAACCCGCTGTGTGAATGTGGTGCATTGACATAAACGATTAAACATATTGTAGAAGAATATCCAAACACTAAATTTGAGGGTGGTTTTCAAGAAACACACCAATTAACACCAGAATCTTTGAACTGGATATTAACCCTGAAACAGTTGTAACTTTTCAGCTGTGATTTATTGTACCACCACAATTTTGACTAACACTGGTATGCCTGAGTTCTTCCCATGGTTTTTCTCGGCCGCGAAGTAAATGCTTTACCAGAAGAATAAAAATCGGCCACGGACGTTAAAAAATGAACATCACTTATACCTTTTGGAAATTAAACATCTTCCATTTTATAATGTTCATTTGTACCTATTTTTGAAATGTATTTATAATATCATACGAATATATATGTATAGGATCATGTTTGGATTAAAAATAATAAAGACAGTTTAGCAGCAGTTTTCTTGAAAAAATTGACACAAAACGTTGGGAAGAGCTTTAAACGCAAAATACCAAAGAGCGAAAAATTGTAATTCCCTTTGGTCAGATATATCGGTAATTTGTTAAGTGTGGATTTTTGCTTTAAAATAATCCGTAAATGCTTTACAGAAAAAATCAAAAAGTATAGTTATTGTTTATGTGCAATGGCGCATTTAATGGTAGAAAGTGTTTAGGCGTGATGTCAGTCATCTAGCACCACCAGCACCGGAGAAACTTGTCATCACATAAACACACATTTAACAAACACAAATATTTACTAATAAAACAACCATTAAGAAAACACAGAAAGAAAGCACAAGTCAACCACAAATGGTATGTCTTTTATTTTCATGTTTATTGAAATTAAAAACAAGCCAACAAACTTTAACTCGAATAGGTCATTTCTAGATTCTTAGGTTCTTTTAAAACAAAATCTCTTTTTCATTTCTTTTACTGTATAATTAAATAGTAGATTAAGGAGAATCTTTTATTCAACGCTACAATACAAAATTAAATTTGAATAATGATTTAAGCTGCATAATTTTTTAGCAATTAAATACTCACAAATGAAATGAATAAATAAAAGCGGATAGAGAGCTAACGAAGTGTTAACAAATAGAATTTGTAAATTTGCTTTATTAATTTTGTTCCCATCATAATAATTATACATATTGTGTTAACTTCAACAGCTTTGTGTTCGTAATTTGAGAAAAAACAAACGAAATTATTAAAGTTACAGTATTAGGTAAAATTACTAAAATTAGGGTTCAATGACACTAATTTTCAACATTATATTTGCACTCCTTGTGGACTTTTTTAAGCTATTGTTTTTTGTAAGTAAAAGGGTATACCCCAGTTATATAAAACATTCAACCTCGGAATTTTGAGAAACAAGCTGAATTTTTGCATACGCCTTTGTTTTGACATTATAAAAGTTGTCTCAAAAGTCCTCATTGATACCGTGTGAGCTAAACTTTTTACGCGGGGTCAAAGGTCGCGAAAAACCGTTTTTGGCCAATAACTTTTTTCCTGTGCGTCCAATGCTATTTGGAGTTATTACCAAAATTATAGAGCATCAACTTTTCTACAAATTGGACTTTGGCTAAAATTTTTATCATTAGCCCTTATCCAGATAGAGGGGGTATATCGTAGCGACTACCTCATGTTTCCAATGACGCTAAAATGGTGACATTTTATAATTATAAAATTTCCTTTCACAAATTTATTCTTTGGGACTGTATAAACCATATAAGGGGGACAACCACTTGTTTCATCCCTGGGGGGCTAAAAGCCAACCCCCTTTTTCTAAAAATAGAGCATCCTTTTGGGAAGCCCCATTAAGCGATATACCCGAACAAGGTACCATTTTCTACTAAATGATTATATATAAACCCATTTTTAGAAACACTACCCCATTGGTCCCATACTTCTTCCAAAAAAAATTATTTAAGAAAAAATTACATGGACCTCATTTCATCATGGTATAAATTTGTCTGTAGCATGTTTTTTACGTAACTCGCGACTGATATGGTTACTTTTGTCATTAATAAGTTATAATAATTACTTTTTTTTTTTTGGGGTGGGGGTAAGTGTGCAACTTTTTTTTTAGCGGGGTAGAAATTCGTCCATGGTATGCTTTTCATATAATTTAGGGTAACTGAAGTCATTTCTAATAAAAATAAGCAATTTTTTTTAACTTAAGTTGTATGGGGTGGGGAGAAATGGGGTGATTTTTTGAAATTCATTAATAAATCCATGCATGGTATGCTTTTCTGGTAAATCGTGGCAGCTAAAATCATTTTTGGTATTAATAAGTGATTATATTTGTTTTTTTTTGTGCGGGGTGGGGGTAAGTTGAAATTTTTTTTTTATTTGGGTTAGAAATTCGTCTATGGTATGCTTTTCATATAATTTGAGGTACCTGAAGTCATTTCTGATAAAAATAAGAGATTTTATTTAACCTAAGTTGAATGGGGTGGGGAGAAATGGGGTGATTTTTTGAAATTCATTAATAAATCCATGCATGGTATGCTTTTCTGGTAAATCGTGGCAGCTAAAATCATTTTTGGTATTAATAAGTGATTATATTTGTTTTTTTTTGTGCGGGGTGGGGGTAAGTTGAAATTTTTTTTTTATTTGGGTTAGAAATTCGTCCATGGTATGCTTTTCATATAATTTGAGGTAAGTAAAGTCATTTCTGATAAAAAAATGCCAAAAATAATTTCAGCTGCCTCGATTTACCTGAAAAGCATACCATGCATGGATTTATTAATGAATTTCAAAAAATCACCCCATTTCTCCCCACCCCTTCAACTTAGGTTAAATAAAATCTCTTATTTTTTTCAGAAATGACTTCAGGTACCTCAAATTATATGAAAAGCATACCATAGACGAATTTCTAACCCAAATAAAAAAAAAATTTCAACTTACCCCCACCCCACACAAAAAAAAACAAATATAATCACTTATTAATACCAAAAATGATTTTAGCTGCCACGATTTACCAGAAAAGCATACCATGCATGGATTTATTAATGAATTTCAAAAAATCACCCCATTTCTCCCCACCCCATACAACTTAAGTTAAAAAAAATTGCTTATTTTTATTAGAAATGACTTCAGTTACCCTAAATTATATGAAAAGCATACCATGGACGAATTTCTACCCCCCTAAAAAAAAAGTTGCACACTTACCCCCACCCCAAAAAAAAAAAGTAATTATTATAACTTATCAATGACAAAAGTAACCATATCAGTCGCGAGTTATGTAAAAAACATGCTACAGACAAATTTATGCCATGATAAAATGAGGTCCATGTAATTTTTTCTTAAATAATTTTTTTTGGAAAAAGTATGGGACCAATGGGGTAGTGTTTCTAAAAATGGGTTTATATAAAATCATTTAGTAGAAAATGGTACCTTGTTCGGGTATATCGCTTAATGGGGCTTCCCAAAAGGATGCTCTATTTTTAGAAAAAGGGGGTTGGCTTTTAGCCCCCCAGGGATGAAACAAGTGGTTGTCCCTCTTATATGGTTTATACAGTCCCAAAGAATAAATTTGTGAAAGGAAATTGTATAATTATAAAATGTCACCATTTTAGCGTCATTTGAAACATGAGGTAGTCGCTACGATATACCCCCTCTATCTGGATAAGGGCTGATGATAAAAATTTTAGCCAAAGTCCAATTTGTAGAAAAATTGATGCTCTATAATTTTGGTAATAACTCCAAATAGCATTGGAAGCACAGGAAAAAAGTTATTGGCCAAAAACGGTTTTTCGCGACCTTTGACCCCGCGTAAAAAGTTTAGCTCACACGGTATCAATGAGGACTTTTGAGACAACTCTTATAATGTCAAAACAAAAGCGTATGCAAAAATTCAGCTTGTTTCTCAAAATTCCGAGGTTTGGTGTTTATTTTAGCGTATATAACTGGGCTAGTAAGAGTTTTTAGTTATTCCAGTTATTTAAAAGAAAAAGATACAGTAGAGTATAAAGGGTCAAAGGACTAACATATTTGCTTAAAGACATAATGAGAAAACAGAAATAATGCATACCAAGGGACAAATAAAGGACAACGCAATGTCAAAGTAGATACTTCTGATGCATAGCTTGTTCTTTATAAAGTTGCACTACATAGTTGTTTGCCTTACATTACCCTACACCCTTTTTGTTAGAGCTTCCTTTGTATTTAAAGAGAAGCACCAACGTTTAAGATACTTAAAAAAATTGCGATGTATACTAAAGTAAATAGACAGAATAAAAAAGAATACCTAAACCTGTGTAGCATAAAAAAAATGCACAAGAGAAGATGTTATTATTAGTAGGTAACAGAAAAATGCATTCAAGAAAGTTCCTAAAAAAACCTGCCTTTTTTTCAAAATAATTTGATGGATATTTATATTTAAGGCTAGAGACTCAAATTTATTCAGTTTCAAAGATCTGTGCTCCTAAAAGTTCATATAAGTCATCTCCGTTGAGCTCCCGTCAATTCTACTAAGTAGCACATTCACAAGAGGGATTCATCGTAAAAATAAAACTAAATGTAATTTTGAAAACTGGAGAAATAGGGCTACAAACGTATTATGGTTTCATGGAAATCGGTTATTTCTGTGTAGCATTTTAAAAATCATCTTAATATTTTTGACACAAAGAAATTTCAGATTTAAATGAAACCAATACGTTTGTAGCCCAATTTTTCTAGATTTCATTACATTTAGTTTAGATATAAAATGGTGGAATCTAAGATTCACTGTTGACCCTAGGCGGGACGCCAAGTTATAAAAGAAGTCCTTCTTTATTTCTTAAAGGTATGTACCCACCAAATATTCGATTTAAATGAAACCAATACGTTTGTAGCCCAATTTTTTTAGTTTTCATTACATTTAGTTTAGTTTTTATATACGATGGGGCCCTCATGTAGATGTGCAATTTTATAGAATTGACGGGAGCTTAACGGATATGACTTATACGAGCTTCTAGAAGCACTGATCTTCGAAACTGTGAATTTGAATCTCTAGCCATAATTAAATGTAATGAATAGTACAATTGATCGAAAGGTCTAGAAACGCTTTCCCCAAATCTGATGGGACATAATATTCTCCTTTGGCAGATTGCTTTATATTTGCATTGCATTAGATTTAAATGATACTGATATAATGAAAGTGCGGAACCTCAGAGTCTAAGAGAGTTCAAAGAGATTCTCGAGTCTATATGCTGCAATTTTCCTTTCAAATTAGGTCTACGTCTTGTTTCACTACCTCAAAGGATTCTCCAGAGGTGCACTTCGACTAAATTACCATTTCGTGTTGCGTTTTACGAATAAGAAGTTCTTATCTAAACATTCGCTTTAGTTTAATGTAAAAGAAGAAGAAATCAAAACAGTTGACATTTTCATAATGAAAGAGTTATTGACGAAATAACTTGAAATTATTGTAAAGTAATTACAAATTTTAAAATCTAGAATACTTTTATAAAATGTGGGTGGCCGCTTAATGCTAATCACTCATCTGTAATATGTTTATCTGTGATAACTATAAACAAATAGACATTAATGTAGGTTATAAACAATAAGAAAACAAACAATTTGAAAGAGATAAAAGAATCAACAACCAAATAATTTACAAGAATTACCTTGGAATAATTATGGTACTCACTACTCAGTATGTTACCTAGGTTATGTAATAACTCAAATAAGTAACTGTAAAAATACGCGATATATTGAATTTAAGATCCATATCAAATTAGATGAACCTAATAATATGTATGTAGGTAGTTAGAAAAAGTAACTGCCTATTTACTGGTTATTAATTTACCTAGGCTATTCCCACTTAATTTTTTTTAGTAAAAATTATAATATATATATATTCGTATGATTCTTCTTAAAGTTACAAGAAAATTACAATACGTTTTGATTCAGTTGTTCGGTATTGGTGGCGGCAACTTTTGCAAGCCCGGGAGAGTCCTAGGGACATGGTCCGGGCATCTAAGTGACGACTATTTGGACTGCAATATATTCCATTCCAGTCCATGATGAGCCAAACGTTGGCTGTCGTCTTCCATCAATTAATAATAATAATAAAACATCGTAAAATTTATAAAAATATTGTAAAAGAAATTAAAAAAAAAAAAAAAAAAAAACTTGACATATTTTTGACAAATTAATAAAAATTATAATAATAATAATATGCTAAATTTTCTGGGCTGATCAAATCCTGGAACTTCTTTTGTTCGATCTAGAATCATTCTTTGTTGGTCATATTATTAACTTATTGTTCCACACACAGGGTATCCAAAATTTGGCGCATAACCGCGATGGTACGCTTTTGGGGCATGCCTTGGGATTCCTCAATTATTGTTAAAAAAAATCCATCTATTATAGTCATTAAGGAAAATGCGAAGCATTAAAAAAATGCATAAGCAAAAAAAAGGCTGTTGAGGAAAATAATTTTTTGTCTTTTGGGTTTTTTAAGTTAAATCTCTTAGGTAGCGGTAGCATCTACAAATAAATTTTTCCAACTCAAATCTAACTGTTCGATTCGAACATAATTTCATTTTCTTTTAGCTGCTTTTTTGTAAAACTTATTTGTGTTGCCATTTTAAAAGCAGCTTTGGCTTATTGTGCTCTTTCATATTCTCTTTTGGCAAATCTCACTTCCTGATAAAAGAAGTTAGGGTATTTTTCTTGACCCATATTTTTGTGTGTCACGTGTGTGTAAAACTACTTTGCTTTATATCTATTACATATGGGCTAATTTATAGTTCGGTTATTCTCGACAATATGTTAGTGTAACTGTACTGAAACCGGGACACATAATGCTGTACAGATTCTCTTTGGATCATTGTCATATTTAGCATTATCTAACTCGAATAACCGACCATAATGTTCTTGCGGTTTTTTACATTAATTTATATTATATTAGGTACTTGTTCTCAGTTATACCGATTAACAGAGGCATTCATGGTTTACTTTTATATAAAGAAGCCTAACTGACTACTTAATGTCGGTAACTTTGATTGATTCTAATGTGCCTCTACAATAAAGAATTAGCTTCGAATTTTTTGCTAAGACTTGGGTTTCAAGTTCAGAGATTTTCGAATCTGTGCTCCTAGAAGCTCGTATAAGGCATCTCCGTTGAGCTACCGCTAATTCTACTAAACAGCACATCTACATGAGGGCACCATCGACATCGTCTATTAAAACCAAATTTAGTTTTGAAAACTAAAATAATATGGCTACAAACGTAGAATGGTTTCATTTAAAACGGTTATTTCTTTGTGTCGAAAATCAAACTTTAAAAATCATTATACTATTTTTGATTTTTTTTTCGACTACGGATATATTTTTTGGTTTATATACATTACGTGGTCTATGCCAAACCATAATGCGTTAATTTACCATGGCTTTTTTAAGCTTGTAAATGATTAAAATTGCAACTTACGTTTTTCCCTAATAAAGATGTGCTCGTTCAAAGATTTCATTGTAGAAAGAAAAACACCGAAAGTACTATTTTACTATATTTTTATTATTTCTTGCACTGATGTACCACTTATATGTATCACAAACATTACCATAAATATTTTTAATCATAGTTATTGATGTATTACTCCGTATTTTATCATATTTTGTTGAAATTTCGAAAATAACTGACATTCAGGAAGATGACTTTTCCGAACTTTTGAGTGCACAGAACTAAAGTGCCTTGATGTCATATTGACAGATATTGTCGCCTTATAGAGTGGCGACATGCATCATTATAAGGCGACAATATCTGTCAATGTCAATGACATCAAGGCACTCTACACAGAACATCCCATTTATAAATTTAAAACCCACATTGCAACTTTGTTATAATTTTTGAAAAAATTTATTGGTAAACATCCCTTCAGATTTGCATGTTTTTTTAGGGCTATTGGAATTAAAAATGGTCAACAAACAGAAACAACATAAAACTGCTCTTTGAATCTAACACAGAGATGATGATAAATATTTCAGCAAAGAAAATGTAGCTACAGTACGTTTTTAATTTTCATATATTTTTTTCTGAAAATGTTGAACCGTTTATTCAAATATTATAACACTATGTAGCCTTAAATTAAAGAAAAATTGTGGATGTTTTCTAAACATATTGCGATAATATCAACTTAAATAAATAATGCACCATTCATAAATTGAATGAGTTAATCAGTTCAATAACATATTTATTAATAGATGTCAAGTGCATTCACAAACTTGCATTGGCAATAAAATACAGATACTACTAAAACAGGCCAACAAGTAAAAGTAATTATTTATTTAGGATGAGCAAAACAGAAACAAAACTAGAATGGAACATTTTGCTGAACAAAAATCCACAATAGTTGCAAAACTAAAGTGCAACTCAATATTATTATAAAGACAAATAACAACCGTTTAGCTTAGTATTTTGTTTTAGTTAAAGAAATAAATAGACAGATTTGCTTATTTTAATGCTTCCGTGGATATACAATCTATCATTCTTTCTATGCACCAGTTAAATAAATTCCATTAGGATGTATTTGTTTTAAACGTTCGAAGAATTATAAGGAAATTGATGTTATTAAGTTTTTCCTTTTATGATTATTGTAATACGAGTGGTTTGGCAACAGTAAATTTTTTAGTTAACCTCGCGAGCTGCAAGAAAACGAATACCTCTTTTTGGCTTATTCTGACAGAAGAAAATACATAAAATACTCCGCGCAGATTGAAATGCGCATGAGTATAAACCCGTTCGTCTAAAACCAACCAATAAGAAATGATCACCGTCGTAGAAGATCGTCATTAGTCGGAGGAACCACCAATGAAGGCAACTCTTTTTGATTGCACTGCCAACGCGCATGTGCATGAACTCTTTCGTGTCATCTTCAATTTAGCACGTTTTGCTTTCGCGCATCCTATAACATTATTATTCTAAATATATATTTTTATGCTTATTCTTTACATGAAATACGCCAGAAGCTTATTGTCGGATATTTTCAATTTTTTTTGTGTAAATTTATAATCGGTTTTGTATGCGATTTATAAAATTCCACTGCCAAACAAAGTCAAAATTCTGGGTCACTAAATAAAGTCTAATTTTGTGCCACCCTAAAAAATTGGGCTGTCCAACAGAAAGTTTTTTTTTGCACAGTACTGTTTCTGTAAGATTCTATGCCCTAAAATGTATTAATCTTGCGGTGTGTCACTTATGCATTTTCGGATTTTAATTGGCGCAAAGCACCCATGTATTTCCTGTTTTTGGTGGAGCTGTCTTAGGATGAGCGCTAAGACTGATGGGTCTATGTTTGAATTTCAAAAATCAGCAGAAAATAGTCTATTGATGTGGTGCATCGTCCCCAAAAGTAAAAATGAACTCGTCAAGACATTGTTGCTAAGATAAAATATTTCGGTGTAATCCAAATAAAATTAAAGGGTTGGTTTGGCACTTGTGGTTACGTTGGTGGTGCCCCCCATTTGTCTTTATGTAAAATTTAAAGGACAACCATCTATCTAATCGACAGTAAGAATGGTATGTACACCAAATTTAGGTACTTATCATCTGCTTTGTCGAATTTTCACCAATCAGTATTAAAAAGTGTATCACTTAGGTACATTATGTAGGTAGTTGTTATTTTTTTTAATTTCGCCATTCTACATTATATTTAACCCAAAATGTTTCTGGTACTTGCCTCAATTAATCCATGGGTACAAAACATGTCGAAGTTAACCTACCGAATAATAATCTGAACCAGTTCTAATGTTTATCCTCACCAACAGCTATAAAGCAGTAGAATTTATGATATTCTTACGTTCTACTAATCATTATGTTTGGCCTAAAATGTCCCTAGGCATTACTTAGATGGTTATATTACTAGACCATACATAAGTTGTGTAAATGTTCATTAAAATAACAGCTAAAAGATATATCTTTCTTGCATCAAAATGATAATAGATCCGAGTATCATATTAACTCGTTTTGCGATTATTATGCAATGCAAATGTATATTTTGTGAACATTAAATTTTAACAACTAAACACGAAGCTTTGGGTAATTCTGCGAGAGGACAAGATAAATTCTTACTTGGACAAATTTCTTATAAAAATAGATTTGCAGAGGTTGCCCCCCAATCGGTTAAAATCATGGCAAGATTAATTTGTATACGACCACTTTTCAGTATCTGATGCGTTTAAACTTAATTGGCAAAATGTTGATGTGTCCCAATAAGAAATTACTATAGAACATCCAACTCAAGAGGTTCCAGGTTTTGATCAGCCAAGGAAGATTTGGAGTACTGTTAATCGTCTTAGAACGTGTCAGGGACGTTGCAATAATATTTTATTAAGTAGTATGCACTACCTAGTCCATTTTGAAAATTTTGTGAACCTTCACAAACTATTAAAGATATTTTAGAGAGACTGTCCAAACAATTTTGAAGGCGGTTTTTATGAAATACATAATCTGACTTCTAATGCATTAAATTGGATATCAACCCTGAAACCTCTGTCATTTTGGCAATTTCTTGTATCTGTAATAAAACTGAATTGTGACCCTGGTATGCTGGAGTTATTTTTTTATGGTTTTCCCTCTGATTTTAAAACAGGTGCTTTATCAGAATATGAACATTGTCCATGGGCATCCCAAAAAGAACGTTACTTGCAATTTTTATTAACAATCATACAAATATATACTATAATCGTCCGGCGATTTTAACGTTTAATCACTACATGTAATAAATGCAGACATCAAAAGGTATCATTTCATTTAACGCTTCAGTTAATAACTTATTAATTTTGGATTTTACTAATCCGGAAATAAAAGATTATAGTTTATCAAAAATTTGCAGTCATTGCCCAATAATCCTGTATGGGAACTCCTGATATCGAGGGTTTCTGTGTGTATTGTTTATTTCCGGACTGATAAATCCAATACTTAATTTCTTTACATACAAAAGGCAATTTTATGCAGTGGTAAATTTAAATTCTGCTACGTACAACTCCATATAAATACGGAACTAAGTTGGCTAAGCATTTTACAGCATTCCTCATTCCATAATTAACTGTGCCTGGATCGTAATTAAATTAGATCATCGTAATTAATTAGCTGATGGATGGGCAAAGGAAATTACAAACCCATTTATTTGCTGTTCTATTTGATTAGATTGAATTGCAAACTAAATAACTAATTGTAGCAAAAACATTTCTACTACGACAAACATGTAGATCAAGTTTAACTTTATTTTTAATCCAGTTACAATTACAATTTAGATAAGCTATTTGCAGAAAACAAAAAAGATTCTCTCGAAGCATACCTTATACCTACAATGGAATTTCCCTAAAAATGTGGACACCAGTATAGGCTGGTTATGTTAGGTTAGGTTAGGGTTCCTATAGCTTAAGGAGGAATCCAAATCAATTTAATAAACTTGCTTTATTTATAAACTTGTGGTTTCCAAAATTTGGTGCATAAAATAACTTAGGTGAGGTTGGACAACCATTTAGGCGACGTGTTAATCCAAAAAATTGGGAGAATCGGTTAGATTAGGATTCTTCACCATATAAACAGTTCTTTTGCTAAATGGAATCAAACAGTATGATCGAATGATATTAGAATTCCACCTAAAAATGGAAGCACTTTATGGGATCGTATATGGACCAATAATCTTACGATGTACAGTATTATTAACGAAAAAGCATGTGAATTACTCTGGCATACTAGTGTTAGTCAAAGTTGGGGTGGTACAATATATATATATATATATTCGTATGATATTATAAATACATGTCAAAAATAGGTACAAATGAACATTATTAAATGGAAGATGTTTGATTTCCAAAAGGTATAAGTGATGTTCATTTTTTCCCGTCCATGGCCGATTTTTATTCTTCTGGTAAAGCATTTACTTCGCGGCCGAGAAAAACCATGGAAAGAACTCAGGCATACCAGTGTTGTCAAAATTGTGGTGGTACAATAAATCACAGCAAAAAAGTTACAGCTGTTTTAGGGTTGATATCCAAACTTTTCTCGGCTGATCAAACCCTGGAACTACCTTTATTAGATCTTCAATCAATTCTATGTTGGTTAAATCATCAATTTGTGGCCACTTATTTTTTCACAGGGGTCGTATTTTCCAATTCATACCATAGCCAAATGCATGCATTAACCCGACATATGGTCCGTTTTTATGACAAAAAATGTGCCAAATTGCACTTTTCCATAAAAAACTGATCGTTGCTAAGGTAACGAACGGCTAATGCATGCAATAGTTAGTGTACGAGTTGGAAAATACCTACCCAGGTCAGTAACAGAAAAGGTCTGTTGCCATATGGACTTCCTTGATTTAAGTATGTTAGAAGAAACAAACCAATAGGTAAGGGGATTTTTTTTAACTCAAATTGAATCTTATTCCTTCCTCTAATGTCAAGTGGAACAACATAGCTCCACCTGGGGTGTATTTGCATTGCGATGGTGATTAAGAAAACACTTGCTGTTGCGCCGATTTGGTCATACAGAAATATATAGTTTGTATTGCGCCGCTATTGTTTATAAAAGTTTATAAAGTTAAACCAGGAGCTAAGAAGACCCAGGTAAAAAGGATTAAGAAAACATTTTCAGGTATATTCTAACTATCGCGAATTACGCTGGGGCTTGTTGAATTTCCCGTCTTACAATTTTTGCTGGCTTTTTGGTGATATTATCAGTAGCTTTCCGTTTTCCGCTGTTAGATTTGTATTGTCTTGATAATGTGCTGACAAGGATTCCTAACTTTTCTCTAGTTTGTTTTTTTAAGTTTCAGGGCTTTAGATATAATTTTATAAAAGCACTGGGGGACCTTTTTCCAATGGGGAACATAGGTTAGGTTAAGTTTTGCTGCTAAAATGAAAACTAATGACTCATTTGTTGGGATAACAAAGGAAGGGATTAATCAGATGCAAACCAGTATACGAAATGACCCAAAAGAATAGGTATATCATAAAAGTGGCGCAATACACAATATTGCTGAACGCATCATTTCCTTGCTGATTAAAGACGTTCTTCCATTTGCAAGATTATTTCCTGTCACATCTAATTAAATTATAATAAGCTGTCCAACTATTTATATCGATACAAATCAATATAAATGCAATTCTGTCTCGTATAGTTGATCTAAATCATGCTAATGTTGGAAATGGATAGCATCAATAAGCATAACAAAATAATAAATTTAAACAGATAGGATAAAATACTGCCGACAAACTAACATATTCATCAAAGTGACATTCAAGATTGTTTTATTATGGTTCAGATAGGTGTTTTGTAAGCTAAGTAATGCAATACTTATATCTACTAAAACACTCTTTACTAAAGCAAAGAAATCATAAATTAACATATTCCTGATATGAAAAATAGGTACAGGTGGCTAACTTGTAAGTTAAGAAGAATATTCTTCTAGATGCTACCCAAGAAAAAAAGTTTATCTTGGTGAAATGACTTCAATTATCGTCCATAATCAATGCTTTTGTCTAAGGGTGACCAATTACATAATAGTATATTAAAACACAGAGTTTTATAGGGAACGTTTTTTAACACGCGTCCAGGTTTGCACAAGTGCTAAAAAACACCTTATAAAACGAGTTTTTTATACTATTTTATATATTTGCTTTATTTAATTTATTAAAAAGCATTTTTAATTTGAATTAAAAACTTAACTTAAAATTTTATTTTTATTGGATTGGCAGCAGTGACATTTTGAAGTAAAAACTAAATTTAGGTCAGACATATTGAATAATGACATTTGTAAACTTTACTCACTTAAGAGCCCTATATCCCACCTTCTCTTATGCAAATTTGTGTACAACTTAGACCGCAGTTTTTAGAGTTATTATTAACGCAATGACTTTAAAATTTTGATAGTATTACCTTTCTTTTAAAATACTTATTGTTTGGCACATTTTGATTTGGGTCCCTAGTTTAACAAAAATAACAGTTTAAAGGTGGGTAAACCATGCCAAAAACAACAACTATTTTTTTTAAGAAATCGAGCGCTCAAAAACAAATTTTAAAAAACAATAAGTATTACAAATTTAATAAGCTCTCCAATGACACCAAGTTTTTAAAAATCCGATAAGAATTAGCAAAGATACTTGAAGTCTAAATTACAAGAATATTTACATAGGAAAGGGTTCCCCCTCCGCCAGCCTCTATCGTGCAATGGAAAAAGGATGTATCTGATTTTAACATGTTTACTAATTTATACGTTTTTTAGACCATGCGAAAACGATAATCATACTTTAAACATTATTTTATTGATAAATATTTAGATATTAATACGTCTGAAGGTGTAGCTGCAGTTCAATGTTAAGCATATTGAATAAAACCTTATTATTTCAAAATCCGATTTTTGCACATACACTCTTTTTCCATTCCACGGTAGGCCCTCTCATGCTAGCGTTCCCCGCACCGATTTGCCTCTCACCATGGTAGTCGGAGGAGATATGAGGCTCTTAAGGCGTTTTTGAGAAAATGTAACCGTTGGCGTTGATATCGTTTCTCCAATTCTTTTAGTTATTCCTCTACCAAATAACTATTTCCCCCCGATAGTTTATAGCAGGAAAATTTGTAAATAAAAGTACCTTGCAAGGAAAGAATTTATATGTATGTTTGCATCTGGAAAATCAACCTAATAAAATATAATTTTGGGTTTAACAATGAAACAATTTAGCAACCTTAAAAAAACCAAATTTCGAGTTTCATAATGTGCTTATTATAGAACGCAAATATAAAAACATTCTTTTCAAATTTGTTTTGACATTTGTAGCCCACCTAGAAATGGAGTTACCACCGGTAGAGTATACAGTGCGAGGCAAAAGTCTCCCCCCCCCACCTTAACTTTTGAACGGTTTAAGATATTGATTTAAAAAAAATTCTTGGCAAATTAGCACTAAAAAAACTACCTTTTGACAAAATTGGTTTTTCAAAAAATAATAACCCCCACATAGGGGGACTATCTACTTAATTTTTTTAAATGTAAAGGGGGGTCAAGTGACCCCTCATTTGAAAGCTATTTTTATTTCCAAGACAATGACGTTTACGAATTTTAGATTGATTCAGTAGTTCTATTGTACTGTGTGTTTTAAAATAAAGCACAAAAATCCTGTTTTACGTAATAAATGCAACAATAAAAGACTTAAGTGAATCCAAACTAAGTAGGGTGTGTATGTTTTCTTTTTATTTAAAAATATTAATAATTTTTTTTTTGTTGGTATGTTTTATAACAAATGTTTTAAAATAACCTACCAAAATTATTTTTTTTCAAAAAAACGAAGTAAAATAGGCTTAAAAAATATAATTAATTAAAAAAAAATTATAAAGAAGCATAAGGTTTTGTTTTTTTGTATTTTATGTTGGGACACAGGGTATAACACATTTTAACAAAAAAATATTACATATTTTTTTTAATTAAAGAAAAACATGCACCCTTACCTAATTTCAAATAGTTTCATTTTTTCACTGTTGCATTTATTAGGGAAATCGTTCTTTTTATTGAGAAGCTCCTAGCCAAAAAAATAATAAATATATCTTAAATTGGTAAACACCATTGTGTTAGAAATAAAAATAGCTTTCAAATGAGGGGTCACTTGATCCCCCTTTTTATTTAAAAAAATTAAGTAGATAGTCCCCCTATGTGGGGGTTATTATTTTTTGAAAAACCAATTTCGTCAAAAGGTAGTTTTTTTTGTGTAAATTAACCTAAAATTTTTTGAAAATCAATATCTCGAACCGTTTAAAAGTTAAGGCAAGGGGGGGGGACTTTTGCCTCTCACTGTATAAACATTTTGTTTTTAACAATTTTGTAATTTCATTGTTGCTGGTAGAAAGGTTTACAAAAAACTCACCAGCCAGGGGGTTAAAAGTCTATCTGTTTTTTCTTAAACTTTTAAAACATACTTAAACCCTTTTAATTAACGCCTAAAGACTTGTGAGTTGTGAAGCAAAAACCATTGACAAAGTTATGTTCGTGATGGCTCCCAGCGAAAAAATAATCAAGTCCCAGACGCTTAAAAAAACAATTAATTATAATATATCAGCAAGTGCAAAAATAAATGCAAATCGCTATCATAAAAGTCATACACATATGTAATTACTGATACAACTTTCTTAATCCAAATTAAAACTTCAACTTCCTTTTCGTTTCACATAGAACATACCAAAGTGGGTTCTCTGATAAGTACTTATACCTAATTTAACCTACTATTTCAAGCACGAACAACACAACTGCATATTTTTACCAAAACAAAACATACAACGTGATTTGGTACTCATTGTAATATAATTATATATATATTTTTTTTGTACTTTGAAGAAATGATATTGCAATAGACTAGGCAATAGATTTTATGCAAAACATATCATTTAGAATCAGGTTTTTTATCAACTGCTCCCTAAAAAGGCTTGTCTGTCACGTAAAGGTATTTCTTTAAAATAAACACAACATTTAAAGGCCGATTTATAAAACGTAACTTTCACTTTACTTCCGCTTTACTTCGGCGTAACTTAACCGAAAATAAATAAAATACAGTTAAATTCACATAAAAGTGGTACACTGTCAAACTTGTTTAACTAAATTTGGCATTAATTTCTTGATTTCTGGTAATTTATTGACTGTATTCGTAAAATATGGTAAAGCAACGAAACAACCATCATGGATATGATTGAATTAGGACAAAATTAAGGCCAAATTTACTGAAAACAAATTTGACAGTGTACCACTTTTATGTGAATTTAACTGTACATGGAAATGTGTTGGCAAATTTATACTTCACTTTAGCGCTACTTTGCTGATTCATTTAGCTTTAAGTCGTATAAAGTCGTACTAACCCGAGACCCGAGCTTGGCCATCATGCGCAAAATTTGCAAAAATGTGATATTCACCCTTATTGTCAAGGGTAGTGATTACTGAATATCGCTTCGTACGATACCTGTTAGATCTTCTTATGTAGGTTTTGTACTAAGTGATATTCCGTAATTACCGTCCAGGTGTTAATTGTCAGAAGTCGCTAGTTCAGACACATGCGCTTAACTGATCCCAATTTCACGTGACTTTGCAATCTGTAAATTAGGCAAATTTGTAAAGTTGAGTGGAAGTGAAGTTACGCCGAAGTAAAGTAAAAGTTACGTTGTATAAATCGGCCTTTTTAGTTTCTAAAACATTAATATTTGGGCCATAGTTACGTATAAATTCACGTTTAGATTGAAGAAATTTAAAGGGAATTTAAAGAAAAGAGAGAATTTAAGGAAATTGTTGCAGAAAGTAGCTTATTGATCACCATTAAACTATAAAAATCTTAAAAGGGACCAATGAAATGCATCGGAAGAATAGGACGCTTTTTTGCTTTAATAAAGTTCAAAAATATTGCGGCAAAATTCATTGCCTAACCATTGTTAACTTTTAAAAACCAAGATAAATTAAAGGAAATTAAAGAAAATTTAAAGAAATTTGAAGAAAATTAAGGTGGCGTTTTATTCCTTTACGGAAGAGAAAGATTCTGTCGATGCAACCTATTGGTTCACTGGAACTAAAAATTAAAAAAAAAAGTGCATATGCCAATTCTATTCCTTCAAAACAAAACGCACCCTCAAGACTTGGGTTTCAAATTCATAAATGGGATGTTCTGTGCACTCAAAAGATCGTAAAAGTCATCTTTCTAAATGTCAGTTATTTTCGAAATTTCAACAAAATATGTAAAAATACGGAGTTATACATCAATTACTATGATTAAAAATATTTAGGGTAATGTTTGTGATACATAGAAGTGGTACAGAGTGCAGGAAATAATAAAAATATGGTAAAATAGTTCTTTTGGTGTTTTTCTTTCTACATTGAAATCTTTGAACAAGCACATCTATATTAGGGAAAAACGTAAGCAATGTAATTTTAATCATTTACAAGCTTTAAAAAAAACCATGGTAAATTAACGTATTATGGTTTGGCATAAACCACGTAATGTATATAAACCACAAAATGTATCCGTAGTCGAAAAAAAAAAAAAGATCTGTGAATTTAAAACCCAAGTCTTAAAGTAATTTAAAGGAATTTGATTTGACTGGTGGTTCACCCAAATAAATTAATTATTTTATGGAAAAAGTTAACTGTCCTCTTACAAGTTACCTTACCGTCTAATATGGTGCATTATGCCACCATACATTTCTTTAATTATTTATTATTAGTATGCTATAAAATAGTTATTAAACTTTCTATTGTTTATGTTCTTACTCGTCTTTATAGTCTGAAGGACTTATTTTATGTTTTCGATATCGAAAATTGATTTTAACTTTTCCATTATCACTTTTACAGCGTAAGTTTTTCCAAGAACAAGATAATTAAAAAAGTTTTTGAAGCTACCGTGTGGATAATAAAAATAAAATTAATAAAACTGTCATTTATCAAACATTTGGTCAACTTAAAGTAAGATTGGTGCAATATATTGTGCTACTGGGTTTACTTTTACTTGTCAATTTTTGTGGGAATACCTTTCGCAAGCTTACAATGATTTTTTTCCCCTTCCACCTTTAAAATGACACTCGCACGACTTGATTAAACCTAAAACTAGTTTTTAGCTATGTCTTGTAAGTCGTGGGTAATATGGTAATTGGTACTTTACTCACGGGGTGAAGTTGCAACAAGCTCTTTACAGTGGCGTAGCTACCAGTGTGCAAGGGTGTTCAAGAACACGGGCCCGAGACGGCAGGGGGCCCGCAGGGCCCCTAGGTTTTTTTTTAGATTACTTTTTTTTATCTTAATTTTAGTTTTTTCAATTTTTTTTATTTTAAAATATTTTATTTACAAAACTCTAATTTCAAATATAAGCCTGAATGGATTTGAAATGTTCCTACACTACCTTACTTACTTATACAGCCAGTTTCTATTATTCTATTTAAGCTTTAATTGCACTATGATGTGAGTTTGCAGATACAATATTCAAAGGATATTTCAAATGAATTTCCTCTGCAAATAATATCTCTGGTAAAATGCATGAGAGATCATTTAGAGAAAATTGTCTCAATCAGGGATCTGGCAGAATTGCTGCTCATTAAATTTCACCAAATTTCAAGCAATTTTTCCGAAGTAATTTCTGCCGTCTTGTTATTTTTAACTCTTCTAGTTACATCGGCATGTGCGGAGAGGTCGTTTTCAAAACTAAAAATCATAAAAAATTGTCTAAGATCCACCCAAAACGAAGAAAGGCTAAGTGATTTAGCCATCCTTTCTATCGAAGCAGAGGAGGCCGCTAAGTTGGATCTTAGACAACTAATAATAAAATTTGCATCAGCAAAAGCAAGAAAGAAGAATTTTGTTTAAATGGTAAAACGACCTCTCCTCACTTGTTGATGTACTATCGTGGACATGGAATTTAAAACGATTTTTTATTAGCCACCTTTGATTTATTAAATTTTACTCTATTGTGAATGGGTTTTTTTATGTCAGTTTTATAATGTTATTTTGACAACAAATGCGTCAAATGTATTTTATTAAAATAAATTATGTAAAATGTGCTGCTGTCGAGAAAAATAGTAAGAAGATATTTCCTTTTTTTAATAATTTTGTTTTAGGATAACAATAAGGCTCTAATCTTCGTAAAACATCAGAGAAATGTTTCTTGTTAATATCCACTTCGCATAAAACTAAAGCCACTATTTTGACCATATTTACAATGCAAAAATTGATCGTTTTAAATTCCATGTCCACGATAGAATCTTTTCTCTTTATGTTCATGTGTTCTTATATTCTGGTCAAATAATATAGTTTATTTTAAAGAAAGATGTTTTTAGTTGAAACAGTTGTATTGTTGTAGTGTTAATGTAATTGTTATTTAAAAAATAAATAATATAAATATATAAAGCAAATACTTTTTAAATTTCCAATCTTTACATAAAACAAAAATAATTTCGTAAAAAATAAGTAAGGTTTAAAAATTTAATTTGTTTTTACCAAATAGGGGCCCAATTCTTAGCTTGCACACAGGCCCATAATTTGTAGCTACGCCACTGGCTCTTTACCTACGGGCTGAAGTAGGCGTTACTCGCAGAAAATGACAGATGACATTTTCTGTAGTAATTTAAGGGTATAGTCCGTAAGTCAATTTGGTAAACCAAGGTGACAATTAATTGTAACAATCATTTTCTATGACAACGAATTGTGTAACAAGTCGTTTTCTGTCACTTTGGTTTACCAAAATGACTTACGGACTATACACTTAGCTGTTAAAAACGTATAATTTGGTGTTTATTTTTAATAAAAATGAATTCTAATTAAAGTTACAGTGAAAAATTAGGTGTATGTTTACATTTCTTAAAAATTACAACCATTGTAAATGTTCTTAGTGTTAGTTTTTACGGATGTCAACAAGTCTGCTAGAAAAACGTGTTGAAGCAAAAACCGCGAGTTGTTTTTGGAGTATTATTTTTAATTTAGGCAGTATTTAGTGTAGCAGAATGAGCTTTTGTATTTAACATAACCGTTTATTAAATATTACAACAATCTTCATTTCTACCTCTAAAATGTTTTTTCTAACCTAACTTTACTTCAAGTCAAAAATTTGTTCCTTTAAAAAGCGCGATATTGTTGGATTTTGGGGTCGTAAAAAAAGTATTTTTCGTACACGTATTATAAACGCCATTATTCACTCGTTTATTACCTTTTGCTGGCTCGATAATAGGGACAAATGATGTACACTAAATTTGACTTTGGGACATGATTTGGGACCCTTTCAGGATGACCAAGCCATAAGGTGCCGACCCCGCACCTGGTCGATAAGTCCGCCATATTGGATTTTATGTCAAAATGACAGAACGTCGTATCTCGGTAATGGATAAGTCAATTTGAAAATTTTTTTTTTGATAGATTTATAATTTTATTAGGAATAAGAAAAAAAATATAAATGTAGTATTATTTTTGTAAAAAGCTAAAATAAAAGTAAAAAACCAAAGTCAAAATAATGGATTTTTGAAAAATGGCGCCCAACTTTTTTATTTTTTAATTTTTTTCAAAATTTTTCCTATAAGACTTTTAGCCTTAAGCCTATACTACATTCCAGTTTTTATAAATTCAAATTGTCTTTAAAACTAAGAGAGTAATTTAAATGAAAAGGTCAAAAAACAAGGTTTTTTTTTTATTTTGGCAACGTAAAAACTATTTTGATCAAATTTTTTTTTTATCAAAATGACGTAAAATTTTATTATTAACATTTATTTGCAAAGTATTTTTTAATTAAAGCAAAACAAAAAAAATATTGGCAAAAAACTAAATTAAAATTTTTTTTTTATGTTTTAATTTACTTTTTGGCCTATACTTTTTCGCCTAATTTTTTTTTTTTAATTTTATTAAACAATTATTAAGAAGTAAGGTTTCCTACATAATTCAGCGTTTGCAGAATAAAGATATCTCTATCAACAAATAAGTTATTGTTAAATAAGTGAACATGCTATACCAGCGATTACTTAATGTTAGTGTACTGCGTAAGCGAAATTAATCTGCATTTTGTGGTAGAAACATGAAATTTGGAAAAAATGTTCCTTAGAATATCTAAAAAATATTTGGATATAAAAACCCCCTGAGAAAGTCCCAGGAGCCCCCCCAGGGAGGCCAAACATTTTAAATAAAGAGGGCCCCCCTGGGGGGGCTCCTGGGACTTTCTCAGGGGGGTTTCATATCCAAATATTTTTTAGATATTCTAAGGAACATTTTTTCCAAATTTCATGTTTCTACCACAAAATGCAGATTAATTTCGCTTACGCAGTACACTAACAACACTAACATTAAGTAATCGCTGGTATAGCATGTTCACTTATTTAACAATAACTTATTTGTTGATAGAGATATCTTTATTCTGCAAACGCTGAATTATGTAGGAAACCTTACTTCTTAATAATTGTTTAATAAATTTTTTTAAAAAAAATTAGGCGAAAAAGTATAGGCCAAAAAGTAAATTAAAACATAAAAAAAAAATTTTAATTTAGTTTTTTGTCAATATTTTTTTTTGTTTTGCTTTAATTAAAAAATACTTTGCAAATAAATGTTAATAATAAAATTTTACGTCATTTTGATAAAAAAAAAATTTGATCAAAATAGTTTTTACGTTGCCAAAATAAAAAAAAAAACCTTGTTTTTTGACCTTTTCATTTAAATTACCCTCTTATTTTTAAAGACAATTTGAATTTATAAAAACTGGAATGTAGTATAGGCTTAAGGCTAAAAGTTTTATAGGAAAAATTTTGAAAAAAATTAAAAAATAAAAAAGTTGGGCGCCATTTTTCAAAAATCCATTATTTTGACTTTGGTTTTTTAATTTTATTTTAGCTTTTTACAAAAATAATACTACATTTATATTTTTTTTCTTATTCCTAATAAAATTATAAATCTATCAAAAAAAAAAATTTTCAAATTGACTTATCCATTACCGAGATGCGACGTTCTGTCATTTTGACATAAAATCCAATATGGCGGACTTATCGACCAGGTGCGGGGTCGGCACCTTATGGCTTGGTCATCCTGAAAGGGTCCCAAATCATGTCCCAAAGTCAAATTTAGTGTACATCATTTGTCCCTATTATCGAGCCAGCAAAAGGAGTATATGCGCTCGTGTTTAAACAAACTCATAAATAAAGACTAGTTTATAAAACTTAATACTATATATACTATATAACTGATAATGCTCAAAAAAAAACACTAACTGTTTAATAATTTTAAGAGTATTTTCTATTTGGTATCAAAACTTTATCCATGCAATGACCTAACTTAATTCTAGTTTTCTGTATGCATTACTACTTTACTGACCTTATTCGTGATTATCATATCTACTATGTTGCATTTTGAATTAACTCAGACCGATTAAGTACGTATAAAGTAGATAAAATATGCACAATGTATGTAATAAGTAAATGCCTCTCCTTTGTGTTGGCTGGGCATATTCTTGAGTTCTTGCTCAAATAATAGTAGTAATAAAATACCGCTTATAAAGCGCAATAATAAATCGCTACAAAAAATAAACCCGATGCTGTTTTTAATTTATAAAAGACTGATTTGTTTTTATAGGTTTAAAGACGGTAGTTTTTTTTAGATACCGAATTGTTATACGTTTATTACTTTAAAGGCTTCGGGCATAAGGTAAATTAACGCCCCTTAGAATTAACGTATCGCGAATTAACAAAAGATTAAATTAATTATACGAAAGTTTTTTTTTTCTTTTATTAACTTATTTTACATCGGTCTGTTTCTGCAACTATGGCTTAATACCGATGCTCTGAGTGAGACTACCCCCAACCGAGAAATTTTGTCGTATCCCATCCTTTCTCAAAGATGGGTAGAGCTCTTTTACGTGCACATGAGCACACGGGACCGCATCTTTTACTTCGTCTTCCGAGCGAAGGCATCACTAGAAACGTTTATCCCACCAGTAAATGTTACCAGTAGACTTTTTTCATTTTTGGATTACTCCCGGGTTCAAACCCGGAAACAGTGATATATGCGAAAGTTGACGTCTCATTTATAGATCAAATTTACTCCACTTAAGAGGAGAGTTGAAGTTTATTTCTGTTAATTTGATTATTTTTGTGTTAAGTCGAGATGGTTCGGCTTCTGTTGCCGTTTCTCACTAGCGCTATCTATCGGTACAACTAGTGAACTAGGCCATTTTTTTTTTTAAATTAAAACTAAATAGTCAAGAAGAAATCTGTAAAATAAAAAGATTCCTATAACTATAAAGGTATATTCTTATTTCGGAGAGATACCGATAGATGCGTTTATCTTAGTTGATTTGAATTAGTTAAATTAATGAATGCCCTTATTTGGTCACATTTAATTCGCGTTATTTAAGTGGTGCTCAGCTAAGCTAAACATTCCTTATAAAACTTTTAATATACTATTTTATATCTATTTTTTTTCTTTCGCAAATTCTTTTAAGTTCGGTACGTTGGTATGAACATCCGCTTTTCATCAGTTCTGGTCGCTACTATACATAGGTACATGTTTTAATTTAGTTTTATCTTTTAATTATTATGAGAAAGATCGCTTTGAACTTTATGCATAAAGCGATAATGGTTTCAATGCAGAAGTGCATGTGCCACACAAAGATTATTACAAATAGAATGCATTAAAAAAATTAATGACGTGTCTGTTGCGATTATAATTTATTTACAAAATTATGCATAAGGGTTTACTGAAATAAATGCTGCATTTTGATTTTTGATGAATCGACAAAAAATAAACTGATTTTTATGGAGTATGTTGTAAAAGCTGCTAGTTTAAAAGAGAGTAGGACAACATGGCTAACCTTTACCTTATGCATGCAATTAGTTAAATTAATGAAATCTCTAAATGCACCAATTTGGCCACGTTAGGTACGCTTTAATTTGAGCGGAGTTAAGTGGCGTAGAGTATCACTAAATAGAGCTCAAATAAACCTTTATAGTCATTGTAGGCTGGTTTATAGTTTAACTTAACTTCACTTAGAATTAACGTATCGCGAATTAACAAAAAATTAAATCAATTATACGAAAGCTGTAATCTTAGGGTATGTTCCATTATCCATTTTGGTTAACCAGAATCCCAATTAGTCGTTCCGTTATTCAAAATCAAAACATTTTGGAACTGTCATTAGTCATTTCTGGTTAACGAGGTTGCAAACCACAACGACCGAGCACTGAGAGCGGTTGTTGTGGTTGATTGGGTTGTCATTGTTGCAATATACTGTCATTTTCATTTATTAACCTCAAAAACCAACTAGTTAGGTAGTAGAAGCCGCTAAACCATACAACCGTATAAACATGGTTAACCAACATTTTGGTTTGCCATTCAAATAATGAAACACACCCTAATTCATAGATCAAATTAACGTCACTTAACGTTCACTTATAGGTTATATTTGTTAAATTAACTAATTTCGGGTATGATAGGCATCTGTAACCGTTTTTCACTAAAGCCACCTATCGGCTACTAGACCAAATTTTTAAAATTAGAAAGAATACCAGTTAAATAATGAGATTCTAAGATTTACCGATAGATGGCGTTTATTGCTTTGCATTAGTGAAATAAGGGAGTCTATAAATGAATTAATTAGTTTGTGTTAATTTAAATGGAGTGAAGTGGCGTTAAGTTAATTATAAATCAAGCTTACATCTTCTAAAGTGAAAAGTTTTCTTCATTCGCCATATTAGTGGTGACGTCACTGAAACTAGTTTCCATGGTTTTAGTAACTACGAGTCAAGATATAATTCTCGTAATTGTCATTTTGGCGACATGTGCAATTGTCGAAACGTCAAAGCCATGAAACCGATTGGCTGTTTAAACTTCAGTGACGTCACACTAATATGGTGTATTAAGGGGTTTAAAATGTGTACTATAATATTTTAAACCATTTTCAGTTGCAAATCATTGTTTATTGACAATAGTGTCTAAACGTTTTAAACCACAAAAGGATAATAAACGTCATAAATTTAGAGTAGGTAGGTTCAAAACGTTTAAGCCAAATCTCTTCAGTAGGTTTGTTGGTTAACTTATGCTTATGGTAACTACTCTTGTAAGTATGTTTGTAATGCAAAGTATAAATCATTTTAATCTTAAATGTTGATTTTCAATTTAGTACAAGTAGGCTTTTGCTTTAGTGCATGCAGATGTATGGTTGTGTATGTATTTCATGCAGCGGGCTGTGGTATTTAGATCTGATGGTTGATTTCTTTGAGAGTCTGCAATTGCCGCTCTCGAAACACTCAGATTTTACTTTTTTTGTTTTGTTTTTTTTTAATCCAGTTGCCAGTCTTGTATCTTTCATAACAAACTGAGCAATAACGTTTTAAGAATGTGATTACGTTGTTTTCTTATTAAAAACATTACTATTATTAAGTATTAATAGGGTCAGTTGGGGTAATTGTAAACGGGAGTAAACAAAAACCTCCTTTAATACGCAATGTCCTATCGTGGACATGGAATTTAAAACGATTAATTTTTGCATTGTAAATATGGTCAAAATAGTGGCTTAAACATCTCAAGTTTTATGCGAAGTGGACATTAACAAGAAACATTTTTCTGATGTTTTACGAAGATTAGAGTCTTATTGTTATACTAAAACAAAATAATTCAAAAAAGGAAATATTTTCTTACTGTTTATCTCGCCGGCAGCACATTTCCATTTATTTTAATTAAATACATTTGACGCATTTGTTGTCAAAATAACATTCGAAAACTGACATAAAAAACCCCATTCACAATAGATTAAAATTCAAAAAATCAAAGGTGGCTGATAAAAAATCGTTTTATATTCCATGTCCACGATAGTCCCTTTCCCTTAAAAGTAAGGGTGTTGTTTTTTAAACATTCACTTCGTGCTTGGCACGCGGTAAATAATTAGACAACACCCTTACTTTTGCGGGACATTAACATGCAACAAGCACTCGTTTATTTTATAATCGAAAATTCATAGAGCACTCGTACTATTACCACTGATTATTTATCTACCAAAGTTAAGGTTATCTTTAGTTAGAATAATGGATACTCTCTTACCTAACCTTTAAAGGGAAATGTCGCGAAGCATAGAAACTGTGGTCATGTAATGTTGGTTGCCTAAAATCAACAAAAAACAACACTTTTTGGTCATTGCTCAGTGGTTTTATAAGAGTAAATTTTAATTTTAAATTGTGCTTACCAGCAACATAAATAAACAAAGCACAAGTTGACATATTTTATTCTCCATCAATAAGCGTTTAAATACAGAATTTTGGCAATTTAGAATTACTACTTTTTTGCATTTTAAATTGCCAAAAATCTGTATTTAATCGCAATTATAGATGCACCTTTAGAATATGTCAACTTATGCTTTGTTTGTTTCATAGAAATAGAATGCCTAGAAATAAATTGCTTATAATCATAACATTACCAGTGTGTGGGTCCAAGATCTAAAAGGCTAGCATAGGGAAATTCCATTGAAAACGTTTGTTTATTTACGTCCACTTACTCATTAGTCCATATAACTTACATTGGGTAAACAAAAAGATCTTGGCCCCAAACAATGAATTTTTATACCTTCTCTATTGTAAATTTAATCTTTTTGGTTTATTTACATATGTTGCTGGTAAGCACAATTTTTAATTAAAATTAACTTTTATAAACCCACTGAGCAATGACCAGAAAGTGCTGTTTTTTGTTGATTTTAGGCAACCAGCATTACATAACAAACGTTTCTATGCTTCGCGACATTCCTTTTTTGATTGTTTTTTTATGCTCTTGTCCGAATACACAACTGCGATCAAAACTGTTTCTCATGTTCAAATAAGAATCTAAATATGTTAAATTTTAGATTAGAAATGACTAGGTATTTGGCTGGAGGCTTCATGAGACTTTGACAAATTATTAAATAGTAAAATATTTATATAACAATTAGTGATGATGACAAACGCATTTTATTTTTCCACAACATGAATCCTCGGAACAAGAAAATTGAAACGTTTTATTTTGGTGATTTAAGAAGTAATTCAAGTCATTTTTTTTATATTCTCTCTTACAAAAATAACGAAATTGAGAGCAAATGTCAACAGAATGCAATATATGAGTTTAAAAAACATAATATGCTGTCAGATTTGGCCAGTTCGAAACAGCCGATTAAAGGCCGATTAAAGGCCGATTTATACAACGTAACTTTCACTTTACTTCGGCGTAACTTAACCGAAAATTAAATAAAATACATGGGAATGTATTGGCAAATTTATACTTCACTTTAGCGCTACTTTGCTGATTTATTTAGCTTAAAGTCGTATAAAGTCGTACTAACTCGAGACCCGAGCATGGCCATCATGCGCAAAATTTGCAAACATGGGATATTCACCCTTATTGTCAAGGGTAGTGATTACGGAATATCGCTTTGTAAGATACCTGTTAGATCTTCTTATGTAGGTGTTGTACGAAGCGATATTCCGTAGTTGTACCGTCCAGGTGTAAATTGTCAGAAGTCGCGAGTTCAGACACATGCGCTTAACTGATCCCAATTTCACGTAACTTTGCAATCTGTAAATTAGGCAAATTTGTAAAGTTAAGTGGAAGTGAAGTTACGCCGAAGTAAAGTAAAACTTACGTTGTATAAATCGACCTTAATAGGTTTTGTGAATTTCACTACATGGATACAAAATTACTTAGGGCCCCAATTTCTAGATTAAACTGACTACACGGTCTAATCTCGACCACATTGGGGTATAAAGGCACCAGCCTATTAAAATCTCATTTTATGGCATGATATCAATTTAGAAATTTATAAGACAATCAAAAAATATTGTTGTAAACATACCCTTCATTTTCGTTGGTGACCAACTGCTCCAGCATTTGTATCTTCAACATTTTGCTTTTAAAAATAGGTAATCCAAAACACCAAAAACTAACATTCACATAATCTAATATTGGTCAACACTTAATTGATTAAAATATGCACTTTAGTTTCCAAATAAAACACAATTAGAGGTTACTTTCAACACTAGAAAGAAACGTCAAAAACACATGTTTTTTATGCAATTGTTATGTTTGTTTCCGTCCAAGGCTATCTATATGCACACAAAATTACGCTAAATCCACAGAACCATTCCAAACAATCATAGAATCGCGTAAGTATAAAACGACGCAACAAGTTGTTTTGGCACTTTCTACCGATTGAAACACCCAGTAATAACTGTTTGATTTATCTTAATTCATTACAACAATAATAATTCACGCTATTTTTATGGTGATAAGGTACGACAGAACATGTTGGACAATGTCTAAATTAATGGTTTATACGGAAGAAGACGCGCAATCAGTTTGTAAACAAAACAGAGCGCAAGGCTGACAGACGCCTACTCCGCGCGTAGCAGGAAAACACTGACTTGAGTGAATAACTGCATGGACATGGAAGCCTGCTTGATGTGATGTGATTCCACAGCAGGCTGGATTCTTTCAATATTTAAGAATTAAGTGCTGCTGCACATCGATCATGATAAGGAATGTTTTGTCGAGTAGAGTGTGTCCGAAAATTGGCGACCATCTGGTTAATACACATTCTGAATTATAAACTCTGGTAACATCCAAATTTATATGGTTAAAACTGTTAAAAGGGGTCCCCAAACACGGTTTTTATATTTGCATTCTATAACGCACATTATGAAATCCGAAATTTGTTTTTTTAAGCTTGCTGAATTACTTCATTATTAAAGCAAAAATTTTATTTTATTAGGTTGGTTTTCCAGATGCAAAAAGATGAATTCTTCCCTAGCAAGGTACTTTCTATTTACAAATTTTACTATTATAAACTATCGGGGGACATAGGTTTTTTGTAGAGGGAATAACTAGAAGCATTGGAGAAACGATATCAACAGTTACATTTTCTCATAAACGCGTATTCATTCAGTATTAAGTGATTAAAGTTTACAAATGTTGTTTTTCAATATGTCTGACCTAAATTTACTTTTTACTTTTAAGTGTCAATGTTGCCAATCCAATAAAAATAAAATTTTATGTTAAGTTTTTGATTCAAATTAAAATGCTTTTTAATAATTTAAGCCACCAGCACCAACGTTTGTGAGTGTCAATTAAGGTTTAAGTGACGTTTAACTATAAAAACCACAAGTTTTTGTAATAGATAGGTATTCGTTTTTGCAAAAAAATATGATCGTAAAAAATAGCAGTGGATTTACAAATTCTAAGTATCTATTTTTTTAATTAATTGTTGATTGATCGATTGATCTTTACTTTGTTTATATAAACAAAGGTTTATTGATAGTAAACTTAAAATAAATATTTAACTTGATAAAAATAAAACAAATACAAAATTATTCTTATACAGGGGGTCTAAAAATTGGCACATAAACGCGACGGTACGTTATTCGAACACCATTAGTTTATCTTTTAATTGGTCGACTTACATTTTTATAATCAATTTAATTTTACAAAATTTTCATGAAAAGAAGCTGACAACAATGTCAATAAAATTTAATGCAAAAGTGTATGATCAAGACTCATATACGGAATTTTTAGATGTATTTTCCTTGGCTGTGTTGCCAAATTTATGCAACTTTGTTCGCATTTTCCTTAGTGAATATAACAGATGGATTTTTCTTAACAATTTTCCCTAAGCATGCCACAACAACGTACCATCACGTTTATGCGCCAATTTTGGGACATCCTTACTCCTGTTTACCTATAAATTATTGTTTAAACAATTTGCTTGGACTCTCTTAAACTAAAAAGCTCATTGCACAATTTTTGTTAAAAAAAATAAATAAAAATTAAAAAAGAATCTAGAATTTATCCGCTTGTTTCTTAGGTTATCTAGGGCGTAAATTAAACGTGATATCCGAGCTGAACTCTCTCAACTTGCGTGATGCTGTGTTGAAGGTAAATTATTAAAGGTGTTATTACAAAATTCTTTAATTAATTTTTTGTACAGGATCATAAATTTTTAGAAAATAAAAGATAGCATGTCCGATGTCGGTCACATTATTTAAAAACTAACGATTAAATAAAAATCTCCTGAGGTATTATGGAATACTAAAAGAGACTAATTTGTAGATAAATTTAGCTTTGCATCAATACAGAGTGTCCAAAAATTGGCGCATATAAAAGCGGCGGTACGTTTTTGGGGCATTTCTAGGGACCCCTAATAAAATGTTAAAAAAAATCCATTTCATATACCCTTGGAGATATGAGGTCCCAAAGTGCAAAACTTCGAACGCTTATATCTTGAAGATAACAGCATATTAACGAAAAAATGGTTTAAAACAAAGCAACAGTCCATCTTAAACCATTTCACCATTTGTTTATCTTTTAAATGGTCGAATTACATTTTAATAATCAATTTAATTATATGAAATGATGCTGACAACAATGTCAATAAAATCTAATGCAAATGTGTATGATCAAGACTCATACATTTTTAGGGATTTTTAGATGTATTTTGCATGTTGCCGAATTTATGCAACTTTGTTCGCATTTTTACTAATGAATATAACAGATGGATTTTTTTAACAATTTTCCAGAAATCCCTAGACATGCCCCAACAACGTACCATCGCGTTTTAATTTTTTGTTAAAGCTAATTATTCTTAAATTATTTAAAGTAAAAATCACAATTTTTTTAGTGTTACTTTAAATTTGGGTGACACCTAATCATAAACAAAGTTTACGGCACCTCATTGGTTCACTTTAAAATGTGTCTTTTGTCAAATTGAATTGGACCAATTAACTGCCCTAAATTTCTTACTTTAAGAAGTGATTCTGACTAATTTCTCGTATAATTCTTTATATATAATTATAATGGATTAAGCTACCTACCAAAGTTTCGTAAACTCTTTTCTTAAAAAAAGTGTTAAGTCGCGTTATTTTCAAAATCGTTTAAACGAATCAAGATAACGACTTTAAATTATACAGGTAAGTATACGATAATAATAAAACATAAATAAAAAAAATTAAAGGTGTTATGCGTGTGAATTACACCTGATGGATAATAGATAAAATTACAGAAATTGAAAACTATGTATAAACGCGCTCAAGTTTGAAGGAATAGGAATGCCATTAATACTAACGGTAATTACATAGCAAAAAAGTAGTTATAAAATATCAATAGGTAAAGATAATTAAAGTCTTCTTAAATTGATAAATAATATTCGATTAGCAAAAACAGAATTTATCCTATGTAGCCGGGTCAAGGTCGTTCTTAATATTATTATACTCCACGCAGACAAGTCGAAAACGATGAGTATATTGTGATTGGTACTAGAGCAGAAATTCTTGCAGATTCGAGCGTTTCATCGAATTTTGAACAACTGTCAAAAAATACGTCTGTCCGTCCGTCCGACTGTCCGTCTGAACTCTGTCACGTTCTTTGTAAACACGATAACTTAACCTGTAAATTTGGTAGCTTCATCAATTCTTAAGACACCTGATTTAAAGTCCATTCACATAAAAATTAAGAGTCTTAATTTTGCTTAACTTTGTTGAAATTAAAGACCTTGTCAAATGCATATCAATGAAAGCGTTAACATAAAAAGACCAAAATTAAGGAAAATTAAGACTCTTAATGTTCTATGTAAATGGGCTTTTAGACTTTACATACGTAAGTTAACGACACTTAGAATTGGCAAATTAATGCCGAGTTCATGAAGTCTCATCTAAGAATCATTTAAAGTAAGAATCACTTTACGTAAGAAATGTCCGGAACCCATTGGTCTATTTAAATTTGAATTTTAGGTTTGATATATGTCAAACCTAAATGGACTAATCACCTGCCTTAATTTCTTACTTTAAGTGATTCTTAGATACTTCATAAACTGGGCATTACAAAAACTTAAATAAGTTATAGGAAAATGGTTATTTTTTTTATAGGTTTACTCTATTTAAGAGAAGCGTTGTTTCCGTTAATTTGACTAATTTCGTATTAATACGAGAATCTCGGGCCTTACGCAAGGTCGAGCAACTAACTCTGGGTAGGGTGACAATGCAATTGGTATAGGGTAGAATCACTCGAAGTGGACCTCTTGAACAATACTATTTATTTCATACTAATAACAGAGAACAAAGAAAAACAATCGCTTATAGCGCATGCTTTAAATTAGTTTAATTAATGAATCTCTAAATGCACTAATTTGGTCATGTTAAGGTCGCAACTTCGCGTTAATTTAAGTGGCGTTAAGCTAATTCAAATATTTTAAACAGTAAAAATTGATCAGTTGATATCTCGGTTGATATGATATAATAAAATAAAATTGTTTTTAATTTAGGGAAATCATCTTTAATGAAAATTTCTGCTCTAGTATTTTTGTGTTGCGTATCTGACCTTTAATTCTGGATCTGGAAATACATCCGACTCACTGGCGACAAAAAAGATCACGTAGAAAGTTTTAATCTTGGCATAAAGTTTACGTTTTGTTGATTGGCAATCGGATATTGCTCGTTTTCTTTTGATTGCTATTTACTACCAGCTTCGCTATCAAAACATTTCCACTTTATCTAGTTCTTTTTGTACCTATACGTTTATTGCACAAATTGCTTTTCCCGGATTCTGGTTAATTTCATGCTTAATGCTGATCACTGATCATTGCTGATAAAAACGCGCAATTGAGATCAAAGTTATTTGTGGGAAAACTTTATAATTTTTGTAATAATTCTTATTTTATCATTAAATATTTTATTAAAAGTTTAATTGCAACGGAGAACAGAACAAGAGGTTTTTTAATTTATAATTTAAACTTAATAAATAAAAATTGCGGTTTCGCCTAACGTTGCAGAGTTCTGAATAATGGATTCAATGTTTACTGGGTTTTTGTGAAAACATGTGACACTAATAGATATTTATTGTTGTAAGATACTCCACAGACCAACAACACGTTTCCGCTTTTTGCTTTTATTTGTTAATGGCAGTGCTATTTCTTATAAACTATAACTTTCGACTGTCTCGTAAACTCTTTGTATCACGCAAATTTTCGTTTGTTGTTCCGTTTGTACATACACAACCACCATAAAATAAACACTTCTGTTTTGATCTTTCCTAAAATATTAATTTCTTGGATGATTTAAAATAAACGTATGATAATTTGTGCTCACAAGTAAAACAAAAATTTGGGCAAATTTGAATTCTTGGTTATTAATACTCTTTTCAGAAGGATTAAAGAGTAAAAGATTGTCTATTCACGATTTAAAAAAACCAAAGTCAGCGATGAAAACTAGAATCTTTTTCAAAAGTTGAATTTTCCTTAAAGTTGGCATTAAATTTCAAATTTACTGTCATTAAGGGCATGGTCCGAATGGTAATCTTTTTACCGGTATAAGAGATGAAGAAATAACCACGGTTAAAAACCAGGCCATTCGAACTATACCACTACCATCTAGACTATGGTAGTGACTATACCCTAAAAATAAATTTTATTTTTGCTTCAGAAGGGATAATTACGATTTTACTATCCATTCACATTTTAAAAAAACCAGATTATGCGAGCCTCAGGGTGATAAATTTTATCCTGCATTTTATCATTAATGTCACTTGTGTTTGCTCGTTATGTAGGATAAGTCAAAAAAATTAAATAAGCATTTAAAAACATGTTCAGGGCATCTGAATCAAAAACAATGGTCGCAACATATATATACAGAATTTATTTTACACAAGTTTACGCAAAACAGGAATTATTTATGTGGGGTACTCACTGTTAAGTCCTTTTAGGTATCATAGGATAAAAGCACTTTTCCAAATATGTCTACAAATTTCTTTTAAAATTCTTACATCTCAAGCAAAAATTGTTTTTTTTTAATTTTTAGGCCTGTTTTATGTAATTGTCATATTATTTTTGGCATTTTAAAATTTTTAGTGTCAGTAAATTAGAAATGTAATGCCAACTTAGGGTATAGTCCGTAAGTCATTTTGGTAAACCTAAGTGACGGTTTTAACAATCATTTTCTATGACAACGAATTGTGTAACAAGTCGTTTTCTGTCGCTTTGGTTTACCAAAATGACTTACGGACTATACCCTTGGTGGAAAATTCAACTTTTCAAAGAAATAGGCTCTAGTTTTCATAGGTGACAGCGTTTTTTTTTAAACGTGATTGGATAGTCTGTAGTAAGTGCATTTTTTGGAAATTTTTTTTGAATTAAAAGTAGATAATTAAAAATATCCACTTCAAATGACGACGAGTTGCTTCTATCTACCTACTTTGAGTTAGGGACAAACTTTTTACCTATCAGCACACCGGGTGGTTTCTGTTTTAAAGTTTAATTTAAATTCAATAAATTGCACCCCTTTTATGCATCAAGAACAACAACAATGCACCACCATTATGCAATTTCGAGACCGGATTCCCCTTTATCTATACTTACCACCCAGTCGCTTATGCAGACTATACCCTAATGACCCATGGTCAATCCAGAGCGTTGAATAAATAGGTCCCGTACGAATAATCCATTGTTAAACCCGTCCATAAATCAAAGTGAACAAAAAGTCATAATTTAATTTAGGCCTGTTTGTTATTTGATATGAAATTATCAAGGTGGTAGTACGATATTTAATCCGTTCTTTACAATCCTGTTCATTTTAGATTAAGAGCAATGTGGTGGTCATCTGCCTGTTATGTAAACAAACGAATAAATTATTACGGTCATTTGGCCATTCTTATACAATGTTTAAAAAATACTCTTTAACGCTCGTTCTTTTGTTCGTTTTATGTTAATGATAAGTTTAGTACCTATAAAATATGTCCCTTAAAATGGTAAGATATTTGCACCTTGGAAGTAAAAGTGGATTCAAGTAAAATCATCAGGGGCGGATTTTGAGCAAAAGGCCCGATCTGAAAAAGTCTACACGGGGCCCAGTATTTTGATAAAATACTAAAAACTTTTTGAAAAAAACAAATTCTTTTCAACCCTCTCCCGCTGGGCTTCTGTCGAGGGCCCACATAGCAAAAGGCTTATTCAGGAATTTCTGACCAGCCTGACCGCAAAATTTGCCCCTGAAAATCATTTAACAATTAACTGTAATTTAAGAAATCTACAGCTGCTCATTGATTTATTTGACATTGACAAATGAGAAACTTCAATGTCAATTCAACCAATAGATTTTTTAAATTAAATGTCAATTTTTAAATGATTTTCCGTGAATCCACTATAAAAAACGGTATTTAGGCAATGTAACAATCAACAACCGAGACAGTTTCGAAAATTGTATGTTTTCATCCTCAGTCAGATAAATATTACATACAGGATGGCCAAAAAATGGCGCATAAACTCGATGGTACGTTGTTGGGACACCGCAATAGGGAACCCCAGAAAATTGTTAAAAAGTCTATCTCATATACCCTCTAAGATATGTTGCCCCAAAGTGCGAAACTTTAATCTTGAATATAACAGCACATATTAACAAAACAAACAAAAAAAATGGTTTAATACAAAGCTACACTCTATCTTAAACCATTCCACCATTTGGTTATTTTTTAAATGGTCGTATTACATTTTTATAATCAACTTAGTTTTACAAATTTTTTATGAAATGAAGCGGACAACAATGACAATAAAATCTAATGCAAAAGTGTATGATCAAGACTCTTAGATGGGATCTTTAGATGTATTTTCCTAGACTGTGTTGCTGAATTTATGCAACTTTATTCGCACTTTTTTCAATGAATATAACAGATGGATTTATTTTGAGAATTTGTTCAGGGATCCCTGAAAATTCCCCAAGAGCGTACCATCGCGTTTATGCGCCATTTTTTGGACACCTTGTATATTTAGGTAATAGAAAATCATACAAGAAGCAAAGCCCTATTGCAATTTTTAATTTTTATAAGTGCAAATAAATAAGCTTAAATTTTATAACTAAGTGAGTTAAATTTTAATTATTATACGCCTTAATTTTTCTAAAAGCAAATTTTACAAAAACAGACGATGCCCCAAACGAGCTGACTTTTGGCTAATGCCCACTTGGATAATGTCTCATTTTCTCTAACAAGAACACTTTCTTTTACATAATTAACTAAAGAAAATTAGATTAAGTAAGTTCATAAATCAGAAAGCCACTTTAGAAATATTGCTATTTTCTCGCTTCTCGCTAATTTTCCATTATCCTTAAATTAACGTGGTAAGAATTCTTTAGTGGGTTTCATAATTAACTACTTTTTGGATACCTAAATTTTGCCTCTAAAACATTATATCTCTTCTTCCAAAAATTGGCGCATAAACGCGACGGTTCGTTATTGGGGCATGTCTAGGGATTCCTAGCAAAATGTTAAAATAAATCCATCTCATATACCCTTGGAGATATGAGGATTCGTAGTGCAAAACTTCGAACGCTCATACTTTGAAGCACATATTAACGAAACTATAAATGGGTAGAATTTATACTTTTCACAGATTTATCAATTTTTTTCAAAAGTTCTTCTATAAAATGTGTTTAAACAATTTGTGAGATACTCTTTGCAGTAATAAGCAAACAAATAGTTCTTTATTTTGATTAATATTACAAAAATCTGCAAAAGATGCAAACATAACTAACATAAGAACAAGAAAACAAGAGCGGGTTAGATCAGTGAGGGATAGATCATTTAAAGAGTTAAACTTCGCAGATAGCTCATTTTTTATGACTATTTTTCTATTTTTATATAATTGTTAACGAAAATATGAATTTTTTTCTACTTTGTGGGTGTTTTTAACCCTTTATTTATTACTTGATTTTTTCCAAAAACAATAGGGCTCTTCCTCTAAATGGGATTGATTTTTGTGTTAAATCTCAAGTCGATCCGATAAACCGTTCTTGGTTATGGTGGTCACAAATTTCGTTACAGACAGACAGACGGACAAAAAATAAAGTCTTAAAAAGTCATGAAACGAACAAATCTGCAATTTTTGCTCTAGGATGAATATTAACGATTTTAGAGAAGGTCCGAGTAATCGCAATATACTCTTTTGCGAAGAGTATAATAATTTTGTTAGTAAAGAGGTTATGTGAATGTCAATTCTGAAGTTTATGATTTAAAAGTTCAACGTAACTCTCTTATGTTTGTCAAAGCCATCTGGACCAACTGAGTTAATAACTGACTTTTTTATTACTAAAATCTAGGATTTTAATTTTTTTTACATAAAAGAGTAAGTTAATAATACTAATTTTATTAAGAAATTAGTAAACATTTATTCTGTAAAACAAAAATTTCTATAAATTTAATAATAACTGAGATATGAATTTTTTAAAAGTTGGATGGCTGCGGAACCCCCTTCTTAATTATCCAATATTTTTTAAAAACAATAATGTTCTTCCTCTAACCGCAACCGATTTTTGCTAAAAGTTTTAACTTAATTAGAATTTTGGTTTTTAAAATATAGTGACACCAGAGGGACAAAAATGAAAATCTTAAAAAGTCATGAAACGCACAAATCTGCAAATTTTGCTCTACGACAAAAATTGACGATTTTAGGATTTTCTGATTGAATTTATAATACTCTTCGACTTTGTCTGCGAAGAGTATAATATAAAACAACGCCTCTGTCAATCTTTTGTTTGATTTTGTGAGTTTAGCACATTACAAATTGGGCGCTCAAACTGGTCCGAATAAAACCAAGTTTTTCAAACCAAAAATGAATTAAGAAAATCTAACGTTACCGCAACCAAACCATTCGTTGCGATTCGGACCATTCTCTTTGTTAACATTTTTTACTAAATATTTAAACTAACTTCAACTAAGGTCAGCGGTCAGCTTAACTATAACTATTTAACATAAAAAGAAAGTATTAAAACGAAATTATCTGTCCAATAATGCCCACGTTTCTTAGTGCTTTTATTGCTATTATTGAATTATTGACTATTAAGTAGGAAAAACCGATAAAACAAACCCACAACCTACACCAATCTTAACTTGAGATCGCCGAGTCATGCATTAAATATCTAAATACTTCTTTACTTATTAATCGCTTCCTTTCCTGTTAAGGATGTGGCTACGAAATATATATGAATTTTGTAAAACTATTTCGCCCACGATGTCAATTCTAGCACTTCCAAGTTCCAATTCCGTCAGCACCTATTTATCGCATTCGCATAATTAGTTAGCATGTTGTGTTGAGATAAATTTTAATAATCAAATTCTAATTATCAACCTACGGTATGTTTATACGATACCTACTTAACTAAAAAATTAATTTTAATTATTAGTTGCATTCAAGGATAGATTTGTTTTGTCATGACATGATTGTTAAAAACTCGGAAATACGCAAAAAGTTAGAACTACAAAAATAACTGGTTCAATTTAGGAGACTATGGAGACTATCCTAATTCGATTTTTGTAAGACTATTTTCTTTTGTAAGACCAGAAGATTCATATATTTCTTATACTAGTACAGTCAATCCGTATTTGGACATCGACAAAATTCCGAGTAGAGATATAATGTAACTGGATTCCCAAAAAGTAAAACCCCACATTGGCGTATATACAGGGTGTCCCAGAATTGGCGCACCACCTGTATGGTACGCTGTTAGGGCATGCCTGGGTATTCCAGGAAAACTGTTAAAACCATCCATGTTATATTCATTGAGGAAAATGCGAACAAAGTTGCATAAATTTGGCAACACAGTCTAGGAAAATACTACACAGTCTAGGTAAATAAATCTAAAAATCCCATCTATGAGTCTTTAATTATACACTTTTGCCTAAAATTTTATTGACATTGTTGTCAGCTTATTTTAAGAAAATTTTGTAAAATTAAATGGATTATAAAAATGTTATTTGACCATTTAAAAGAAGAAAAATTTGTAAAATGGTTTAAGATAGACTGCAGCTTTGTATTAAACCATATTTTTCGTTAATACGTGCTGTTTTTGAGGTATATGCGTTTAAAGTTTTGCACTTTGGGGCCTCATATCTTCGAGGGTGTATGAGATGGATTTTTTTTGACAATTTTCTGGGGATCCCTCGGCATGCCCCAACAACGTACCATACAGGTGGTGCGCCAATTCTGGGACACCCTGTATACCTATTGCAGAAACGAAGTTATAGCACCCCAAAGGGTCCCCTTTAATTCATCACGGTGGAACTGCACCAAATTTTGCAAATAGATGTTAAATAAGTTTTTAAATAGATGTTTATAAAAATATTACCTCTGAAAAAATTCCTTCACCCACTAAATAGCCCCCAAAGAGTAATAAGCAATTACGTTGGATTTACACCAAATTTTGCAGATAGATGTAAAATGAGATGTTCAAAAATATTTATTAATAACTTATTTAAAAAAAAAAGTTAAATGCCCCCCTTAAAAGCCCGAAGCGAAGGAATTATTTCTTGAAAAAAAGTTATAAGGAAATATTTTTAAGCATCTTATTATGCATCTATCTGCAAAATTTGGTGTAAACCCAACGTGATTGGTTATTACTCTTTGGGGGCTATTTAGGAGGTGAAGAAATTTTTTTAGAGATTTTTTTTATAAAAATCTTTTTAAAACCTTATTTGACATCTATTTGCAAAATTTGGTGCAGTTCCACCGTGATGAATTAAAGGGGGCCCTTTGGGGGGCCATAACTCCGTTTCTGCAATAGGTAGATATACGCCAATTTGGGATTTTACTCCTTGGACATCCAACGTTACATCATATAAAAAAAGGCGGCCCTACCAGGAATTTTGTCGATGTACCCTTATTATTTAGGACAGATTGACTGTACTACTGGTTCAATTTAGGAGACTAGACTATCCTCTATTCGACTTTTGTAGGACTATTTTCTTTTGTAATACAAAAAGATTCATATGCATATATTTCTTATACTGTTTAAGTTTTTTTAAAAAAGTCCTTGTTTGATTAGAAATAAATTTAAACAAAAAAGAATTTTGGCAACCTTATGCTACTAGAATCTTGATTAGGGAAAAATTATTCTTACAGACTTACTGCCAGCAGTTAAAGAAGAAAAATTTAAAATAGTAATTGACGGAGCGAGCATCTCAACCTCTCCCATCCAAGAGACCCAGGTGCAATTTTTTTGAGTTACCCGAAAATAAAGAAAATCTGCTGGTAACATTTACTGGTGGGATAAATGTTTCTAGAAATGCCTTCGCTCGGAAGACGAAGTGAAAGATGCGGTCCCGTGTGCACATGTGCACATAAAAGAGCTCTACCTGTTTTTGAAAGAAAACAGGACACACCAAAATCTCTCGGATGAGGGTAGTCTCACTCAGAGCATCGGTATTTAGCCATAGTTGCAGATATAGACCGATGTAAAATAATTAAGTTAATAAAAATAACCATCAATGTTAAAAGTAGGTGTTCTCCAAGAAGATATGATTGGGCCGTTAATTATTAAAACAGATAAATATTTATGAGTGCAGTAAAAAGAATAAAAACAAATATTGATTGAAATTAAAAAGCTGATGCTACTAGGTAAAACTAATAACGTAACTTAAATCTGGCAATAAAAATTCCCATATACTATTTAAATTGAACCATTTTCCACTTTGCAATCTATTTTATACATGTCAGATACCTATATGCATGCATGTTCTCATTTCGAGCAGCGAGCATTCGCAATTTTAATATCCATTTACTCTTGCATTTAGTTTATGAACTTCACTTCCCACTTCCCTGTTCCTAATTATAATTTATTATAGTATAGGTGAAGGTCAACATTATGCCAACAGTCATTTATTAATATGCGTCCCTATCTCTTAATGAATTATTATTTAGCGTAATTTTTAATTTCCCTTGTGAATTGTAAACGTCACCGCTGTTCTATTTATACAGCACTACAAAAATAAATACAGTTAAGTTAATACCAAGGTTCTGTTTAAGTTAATTTTCTTTGTTGAAACTTAACCCTACGATCGACGCCTTGGTTGCCCGTCTTGTCAAAAATAGGGGAGAATACCAACTGGCCGCATCTACGTGAAAAGACTACTAGCTGGCCGCGCCTAATTGCAGGGTGCTTGGTCGAACTGGCCGCGCGATTTTTCTTGTTTGGTCGTACTGGCCGTGTCATTAACTTCCTGTTACCTAGATTTATTTTTATGTATCCGATGCTTTATTAGATATTAGAAAATTATAAAACAGAGAATCCTGAATAAGAATAATACACAGACTTTTATTATTATTAAAACAAGCCAGCAACGTTGGAAGGAAGTACTCAATGCATGTGTTTTTTGGTTCTATTGTTACCGACACACTTTTTTAAAAACACTGAGAGGAAATTTTTCAACTGGGGGACACTAACTGTCAATTCTTCCAGGCACTCTAGGGGACACTAGGTTAGGTAGGTTAGGGTAAGTTTTGCTGCTAAAAAGAAAATTTAAACAAATACGCTTATTATATGTCACCAAACTGCAATGTAAATAATTTTTCCAAGAAAATACTGATAGTTATCGTTGTTATTTCATAAAAATAAAATTGGTTTGGTACTCATCCTTCGACAAATCTTCCTTTTATACCTTCTAAACATGGCAACAGGTAAAAGAAGTGCCGCGGCCAGCTCTACCATCACCTATGCAGGAAATTGCGGCAAGTTCGACCTAAGCACCCCTCATTAAATATTATAACGCAGCCAGCTCGTATATGCCCAAAAATAGCACCTTCTTAGGAGAAAGCACGTGGCTAAAAGAGAGTAGAACAAAATTCATTTTTAATTGGACAAATTTCATATAAACCTATACAGGGTGTCCAAAAAATGGCGCATAAACGCGATGGTACGCTCTTGGGGCATTCTCAGCGATCCCTAGAAAATTGTCAAAAAAAATCCATCTGTTATATTCATCGAGAAAAATGCGAACAAAGTTGCATAAATTCGGTGGAATGGTTTAAGATTGACTAAAGCTTTTATTAAACTATTTGTTTCGTTAATATGTGCTGTTATATTCAAGATATAAGCGTTTAAAGTTTCGCACTTTGGGGCCTCATATCTCCGAGGGTATATGAGATAGATTTTTTTTAACAATTTTCTGGGGCTCCCTAGACATGCACCAACAACGTACCATTGCGTTTATGCGCCATTTTTTGGACACCCTGTATAATATTTTCAGAGGTTGTCCCCCAATCGGTTAAAATCGAGGAAGCCCTTATAGCAATAGAAATTTGTACACGACCCCTTTCCAGTATCCGATGTGTGGAACCTTAATGGGCAAAATATGTTGATGTGGGTGTATTTGAACTGCGCACAGCCGCTGAAAAACACTTATAACTGCGCCCAAAGCTGAGTTTGAGGAGCGCACATTTTAATCCTTCTACCTGGAAGTCCCAAATTGTATTTTCGAGAAATACTAGAAATTAATCTAATTACCTGCCTAATCTTTTTACCTCAGACTCTGGGTTGTACCCTTAGGGAACATTGCAGGTTTTTTTTTTTAATTTTAGGGTTTTAGACTAAATTTTATGAAATCACTGGGGGACACTTTTCCACTGGGGGACACTAGGTTAGGTAGGTTAGGTTAAGTTTTGCTGCTAAAATGAAAATATAAACTCTAGCTGTTGATGCCTAGCAGTGCGTCCAAAATTTTGTTCATTACAATAAGGGACATATTACTAGGTGTTGTTCTCGCGGTGTTGTTATGTTAAAAATGGATCAACACAGTCAGAAAGCATTGTAGTTTAAAATTATTTGATCTTCATACAAAATAAAAGTATAAAATATTTTTACTGACGGCTGTACCTATATCTAAACATCTTAAATTAAAGGATTATCCTTTTCTTAATGAGGGTAAATGGATTAACTCTCCATAACAAAAGTGTGCGCAGCTCAAACTTATTTGGTATACCTAAAGGGTTGTCTGTGCGCTGCTCCCATATACCCGTTGATGTGTCCAATAAAGAATTAATCGATAATCCCACTAAAGGGGTTTCAGGTTTTGATCAACCGAGAAAGATTTTACTGTTGTCTCAGAACGAGTCACGGACGTGCAATGATATGTTATAAAATAGCGAATGTGGCGAATCTTCAGAAACTATTGAACATATTGTAGAGGACTGTCCAAACACCAATTTTGTAGACGGATTTTATGAAATACATAATCTGACTCTAATGGATCAAATTGGATATCAACTCTGAAACATCTGGATGGTGACCTTGGTATGCTGGAGTTACAAACACAGAGAAAACAATAGTTGCAAGATAAAGGATTTTGATGGACATAGGACACCGTTAGGAACATAATGTACCACACCTTGTTAGTTTAGGAGTGGGCGAAATAGTAAAACGCATTGCCAATATCCAATACCAATAGAGAATGAAATTAAGAGTGTCGTTTATAGTGTGTTGACAGGGGCCCTAATGAATGATAAAACCTGTCGAGTTTCACATTACGCTATTTGTTAGCAGAGCAATAAGGAAATGTTTAATATTGTTTGTTATTTAATGTGGTAGTAGGCAGACTTATTGTGGGTTTTCTTAACATAAACACTAATTTATGGATATTTTCTTTGTCCTGCGGTCTATTAATTATTATAAGAAGGGTTTATTTATTGAAGCGGTGTCATACTTAAATACAGTACCAATTAGAAAGAGGCACTTTATTTGTCAGGCTGCATAGGTTTTTATATATTCGTATAATTATTAATAAAAATTAAATTAAAGTCAAAATAGGTATTGGTATGATACAAGGTTCGAATGATTAAATATTGCGCTTTAGGGGCTATTTAGGAGAATTTAGAATTTTTTTAAAATTTACCTATTTGTAAAATTTGGTGCTGATCCATCGTAATCTTATGTTGCAAATTAAAGGGGGCTTTCTGAGAAGCTACCCCGCCAACCCTAGACTTTTATTTGTGTGCATTTTGTGGATTTCTAGTCCGATAAAATCTTCCAAAAAATCCTTGTTTTTCAGAAATTTTTCTGGCAGCACAATTTTTAAGGGAAAATGTAGTATTTGATATCTAGAAATAAATTACCATAATATGCGAAATTAAGGGCATATTAGCAGTTTGTGCTAAAGCCCCCCAAAAAGCCCCTCTTCATTCGTAATACTAGACTAAATTCTCTAAGAAAAATTTTTTACCCCACCATGAAAAACAGCCCCTCAAGATGGCAAAATTTTTAATTTAAAAAAATATTAAAAAAACGTTTTTTCGTGTAAAATAAACGTAATACATATTTCTCATTTTGGGGCTGAGGTAAAGGAATTTTTTAAGGAACAGATTTTTTACGCAAACTTTTTTAAAACCCTGCTTGGTGTCTATTTGCAAAATTTGGTCTAGAAGGAACCCTGTGGGGGGCTATTGCCCAAAATGCTAATATGCGCATGAGTGCGCACATGGTTATTATGGTTGCGTATTTTCGACCAATGCGAGACTCTGCCGGAAGATAAGAGACTCTGCCATGTCGGTTTATCGGTTGCAGCAGACCCTGCCGAGAGTCATTTTTTCGACGCTATTTGCGCGCGATTTTTTAAAAACTTAACCCTACCGGCCTAAATTCTAACCTAACCTATACGTACTGTACTTTAATTAATTAATTACATAAAAATATAATTAATTACGAAGTAACATAACCCATAACTAGTACATTTAATGAAGTGCAAGTACAAATGTAACAAAAGATAGGGTATGTTTATAATTCTTCTTTTTCTTTTCTCTATCTTTAGGAAGATGTCGTTTCTTTAATCCCTGCCGGCAGAATCTCTTTTTTTTAGGAAGATCGCGAAAATACGCACCCTATGTTTCTAAGTAAAGTAGTACTCTTTCCCACAAAAATTGTGCTGCCCGAAAAGTTGCTTGACCAAATGTAAGATTTTATCGGTTTATTTGGCTTTCTAAATAGATGTTTTAACACATATAAAAATGTAAGAATTTCTATGTTTTTTTACAAACTATATCTTGGCATATAGGGTAACCGGTATTTCGACGAATTAAAAAGGTGCAAATGCATACCTATCAGAAAAACGTTTGCATTTCCGAAAAAAGATTTATTTTATCAAGTAAACTGAATATGCCAAAATTTTGGGTGGATCTCGTACTACGTAAACTATACATTTGTCAGACAATCCTCGTACACGGTACATGAACTTACCTATTATCGCAACTTAGGCTTCGGCAAGTATCCTTCTTTTGCAATTGAAACCTGTGACGACCTCTAATGGGAACACGCGGAACATCATCCTTTCCACCCGAAACTGGAAGACTTCTTTGCGACCTTGAATGTTGCAAGGGGTGTCTCTTATGATCAGCAACCATGTTGTCAAAAAAACAATATTTAATCCAAACGGTACACTTTTAAACACACAATAATTAGATGAAGACACAACGCATTAATCACTACACAGATTTCAAAAATACTTCTAAAACAAACTGTTAGGTAATTTTAAAGCAAAAAAAATCAAATGCCAATTAAGACGCAAAATGTTAAGCACGCACCGTCGACGTAATAATATCGTTAAAGTAACTAGCACCCATAAAAGCTAAAACAACTATAACGTAACACTTGATCCACAAATAAAGCAAAAAAGCTCGATTTAGCTAAGGCGATATTTAGATTTTAGATTCGCCTTAAGGTAAACTAAATAAATCCGATCGTGATTGAATGAAATATTTGCAAAATACTGCAAATGACTTGAGTGGAAGTGGACTCGCACTATGGGATATTATAATTGTGTAGGTTTATTGTGATTTCAAGATTAGCAAGTACCTTGCAATAGATTAAATAAAAACTGTCACTTTCCCAATGCAACTTTACCATTGATTCTTTGTTGTTTAGATAGTGAACAGTTTTTCGTATCAAGTTTTATAAACGAGTCTTTATGCAAGCGTTTGTTAAAACACGAGCGCAAGCAAAGTTTTATAAACAAGTAAATAAAGACGTTTATAGAACGTGTAGAAGGACTATACTTTTTCTACGACCCCAAAATCAAACAATATCCCTCTTTTTAGAAGAAGAAAATTTCGACTTGAAGTAAAGTTAGGTTATAAAAAACATTTTAAAATTAGAAATGAAGTAAATTGTTGTTATATTTCAATAAACGACAATGTTAAAACAAAATTCTACCTCTGCTATATTAAATACTGTCTAAATTTATAAAAATGTCCAAAAACAACTTTTAAGCAGACTTGTTGACATCCGTAAAAACCAACACTAACAATATTAGCAATAGCTTTAATTTTTAAGAAATCTAAACATATACCTAATTTCTCACTGTAACTTTAATTAAAATTTATTTTTTATTTTTTATTTATTTATTAAAAGACACAGAAGTAAATATAGAGAAAGGCAATTCTTGTTTCTAAAGGCTATACATTTCTATTAAGGCAACTACATTTGCTAGAAACTTCGTTTCTATGAAGTTTCTAGCAAATGTAGTTGCCTTAATTTTTATGTTAAAAGACGACACCAAATTATACGTTTTTGACAGAGATAAGGTATATAACTAGATTGCGGATTGTACTAATGCGCAACCTAAAACAATGGGGACACTACTGGAGCTGCCATTGACAGCTTATTTTGTTGTGTTTTAACCATAAACCTATGACGGCAGGTGAAATATGTGTGTCTGACAAAGATAGCGTGCCGAATGTAAACAAAATAAGAGGCAACATGGTAGCGAGTCTTTTTAGCCAATTCGCGTAGATTTAACCTCAATCTAGTTATATACCTTATCTCTGGTTTTTGACAACTTAAATAAATACAATGTCATCTGTTACTTTTTGCAAACAACGTTAACTTCAGCCCTTAGGTAAAGAACTTGTTGCAACTTCACTCCGTGAGTAAAGTGCCATTTTACCTACGACTAGCAAGACATAGCTAAATGCTTTAGGTTAAATCAAGTCGTGCGATGAGTGCCATAAAAAAGGTGGAAGTGGAAAAACTATTATAATTTCATAAAAATTTCTAAATTTTAGGTTACGTTCGTTAAAAGTTATTTAAATCATGGAACTAGCCTTCTTCTAAATTATTTTAACTCAATGGTAAAAGCCTCCTCTACATAAAAACCTACACAGATAAATTTTATAACTAGCGAATGAATACTGTGTGTTACATTAAACATGGAAATGTCAGATAAAGTGGAAACCCACGTTGATATCAACCTCACTTTGTTAACTACGCTATAAAATATCGTGACAAGATTGCAAGATTGCGTATATGCTTTATTGAGAATAAAAGATGTTACAGAAGCCATTTCTAATTCACTTAAAGGGGTATGTCGCGAAGCATAAAAAACTGTGGTTATGTAATGTTGGTTGCCTAAAATTAACAAAAAACAACACTTTCTGGTCATTGCTCAGTGGGTTTATAAAAGTTAATTTTCATTAAAAATTGTGCTTACCAGCAACATAAATAAACAAAGCACAAGTCCATCAATATGCGTTTAAATAGAGAATTTTGGCAATGCAAAAAAATAGTTCTTCTAAATTGCCAAAATTCTGTATTTAAACGCTTATTGATGGACCTTTAGAATATGTCAACTTGAGCTTTGTTTATTTATATTGCTAGTAGGCACAATGGGCATGTTTCACAAGTAACAAATTTAAAATTTTTGGTTAAAAATAAAAAGTAGACTTAGGCATGAGCTTTCACTAATAATCTCGTGTTTATCCAGTGGCTGGTTTAAGTGTTCTAGCGCTCCAAAGTTTAAATTTTTGGGGCACTTCCCCTCGATTATGGGGCACTTCCCCTATCCCTTCCACTATTTTAAGGTATATTACATTGCTTAGCAACATAAAAATGTATTCTTTTCTATGTTTCTTAAGTCAACGCTTAGTGACAGATAAGCTAAAATATGAAGTATTTTTATCTTTTTTTTAATTTATTTATCGTGGTGTTGATAAAAAATACTGAAAATGTAAGTAAAACAATAAATTAAGTAAAAAAATAGAAAATGTCACTTTGACAATGAAGTAAAAGTATAGATTCAAGAAGGTGGTAGGGGAAAAATGGCTGCTAAAGCTGGTCCAATTAAACGCAATTTTTAAATTTTATTTATTTTTTTTCTCGAAAAGTAGAGACTTGTGTATTCTAAAAATTTGCAAAACAACATAGTTTAATAAGAGGAATCGTTTAAGCAAATAAAATTTTTTCATGAAACTCGCCCATTATTAATTAAAGTTGACTGTTATGAACCCACTGAGTAATGACAAGAAAGTGCTGTTTTTTGTTGATTTCTGGCAACCAACACTACATAGTACATAACCACAGTTTCTATGCTTCGTGACATTCTCCTTTAAAAAATGTATCAAATCAACAATCCACAAGTTGTTGATGGTTATTCCTAATAGCACTAAATTTAAAAATTTGATCCATGGCAAGAATCGAGGTAGTTTTTTGAGGGTCGCTAGTTAGTTATAAAAAAAGTAAACTTCACCGATTTTTTATTTAAGCAAGCGACTTATTTGCGAAGAGTAGCTTTTAGTCATTTAAATTAATTACGAAGTACAATCTGAAAGTAACTTTTCATTTTTTATGCTATGTAGCATTGTACATGTACAAAATCGACATCATGGCGACATCTTTTAGATAAGTATCGAAACTCGCATTTGGTTGATAGGAAATTAAATAATTTTCGTTTTACTGGTGGCCTATATCTCAGTATTCTTAACATAAATCTAGTACAATGTAAGGAAATTAAAAAGTAAATTTAATAGGCCAAAAAATATATAACTTTGCATTTAATTTTTCGGAAATAAAACGGGTTTAATGTATCGATATTCAATGGCGGATTTTTCACTTCAGGTTACGATTTTTGGTCAAATATTTAGATAAAAATGTTTTTTTAGCATCTTAATTATACGTTGCTTAAATTTCATGCCAAAATATTAGCCATGTAAAGCGCAATGACCTTTCTTAAAAACTGCTGTAACTGGCAAAAATTTAAGAATTTTTTTTTTTGTAAAAACTAAAAAAGTTGGAGATTTCGGACTTTTAACAAAATAATCCTCATTTTTAGGAGTACTTAAAAATATAAAAAATATAGGGTGTTTCGTTTAAAATAAAGAAGTGCATGTGTGTTCCGAGTAAATGTACCCTGTAGAGTGAAACATTACTAAAAATAAAAATTTGGTTCATTACAAACAATCCTGCAAAACAAAAATTTGCTAGCATTTTTAGTTCCTGAGAAATGAGGTTGGGTCATCTTACGTGGGATACCCTGTACTATAAAACTAAAAGTGTAAAGATAGTGTGTTTTTTTACTAGTTATTGAAGTCAAATTTTATGAAAATCATATTAACATTTTTATGACGATGACATAAGTTACAGACTGCTGGCATCATAACAAATACGTTTTATAGACGGCACGCCACTATTACAAATCTAAAATAAACAAAAAAATGTAGGTATATTACCTAATTCTTGTTAGTAAAGAACTTAAAAGTTTTAAAATAAAAAAAAGCTATTACTAAATAATCTTCAATAAATTGAACTTTAGTCGTAAGTTAAGTTAACCCGTCTATATTTCTTGGAAAATTGGTGAACCCCAAGGATCAATTCTTTTTCCGATTTTTTAAAATTATTAAACACGTGTTTATTTGTTTAGTTTTAATTGGTCAAAACTGCACAAAAAAATGTTCTATTAAGTTCAATGACCTTGTAACAATAAAAGTCTAAATAAATAGCTTTAAATCAATATTTAATTAATAGTCTAGTAAAAGAGAAACCTATTTTTAAACCCGGATTATAGTAGGCGCCAAGCACTACTCAGTAGTGATATTACCATTAAATTGCATCATTTCTATTTAATTAAATTATAAAATCACCTGGTCATATGGCACCAAGTGTTAGAATCAGCTGGTATTGATCTATACTAAAATGTTATTGCTTTAGTCAAAACACGCCTTTATGGCGATGGGTGCCAAGGGTTCTGTAAATGTGGGTCATCGAAGAACATATTACTACTAACTCCTCGTGCCGTGAATTAAAGAAGGCGCATGGAAACTTTCCCACGGAGAAAAGTCCTTCCAAATATATATTACGAAATTCACTGTCATAATAGACCCACTAATTACGATGCACAAAAAAGTGCATTTTTGGTACTCTAGTTATGAAACTCTAACAAATGCATGGCAAGACGTCAAATTTTGTGGATCGCTCGATATTTTCTGCTTAAGATGACAGCATAGCTGTCAAAATATGTATTCAAATTTTTAAATAAAGTGTGATTTGAGAAGAATAATTATATTGACATTTATTTTTAACAAAAACAACCCCTTGGACCAATACTTCTTCCAGAAAAAATTATTTAAAAAAATTTGCATTTACTTCTTGCAACCAACGGTAACATGAAAATATGAAGTATGCGCCGCGCGCTTTGATACCTAAAAATCTGATATCAATGGATCGTAGAAAAATTGGTTGGGATAACCTACGAGATCTGTCATACCACCCGTCGTTCCAGATGCTAACTGACATTACTTATCTTTTTTATACTTTTATTAAATATAACGCTAATATACCAAAAAACAGCAAACTGCTGGTTTAAAACATTCAATGTACCATCTAAAAGGTTTGTATAACATTTAGAGAGTGGTTTACATCTTTAATTTTTTATAATTAGGTAAAAAAGACAATTATGACTAATTTACAAAAGGATTTCCGTGAATGTTTAAAATAATCAGCATTTTTTTGATGTACGAATTTTGCATTAAAAGTACCTTTGTAAATGAGTCATTATGCCTTTTTTTGCCTAATTATGAAGAATTGAAGTTGTAAAACACTCCGTAAATGTTATACAAACACAAACCATTTAGCTGGTACGTAGAATGTTTTTTGGTTGGCGTTATATTTGATAGAAATATAAAATTCAGATGTAATGTCAGTTGGCATCTGGAACGACGGGTGGAACGACAGATCTCCTAGGTAATCCCAACCAATTTTTCTACGAATACGCTCCATTATACCATAATTTAAAAAATTAGTGCTTTAACCCCATCTCACACAATAATGATCGAATATTTTGTCACAGTCTCACTTAGAGCATTGGTGTTAAGCCATAGTTGCAGAAAAAATGATGTAAAATAAGTTAATAATAAAAAAAAAAAATATTTAGTAGAAAACGACACATCATTTCGATTTGTACGGTTTCATAAAGATACGATTAAGTTTTAAAAATAGAGAGTTAGTTTTTTGCCCTTATGGGATAAAACAAGTGGCTTTTCCTCTTAAATTGCTCATAGGATCTAAAAGAATAAATATGTATTCCGAAAATAATCTCTCTTAATTATTAAATGGCATCATTTTAGGGCTGTATCAAATCTGGTAGAGTGCCTCGATGTCATTTTGACAGTTATTGTCGCCTTATAGAGTGACGACATGCATCATTCTCTCTCTGTCATACAGATTATGTCATAAATTGTATTTGTAAGTTGTAATTGTTGTCATCTTTGCTAATATGTGAATGACGTTATCTGTATGACAGAGAGGAAATGATGCATGTCGTCACTCTATAAGGCGACAATAACTGTCAAAATGACATCGAGGCACTCTAAAATCTGGGGTAGTGGGGTAGTTGCTTCGGTCTACGCCCTTTCTCTCAATAAGGGTTGGTGATAAAAAATTTACCTAAATCCAAGATAAAATTTGTAGATAATTTGATATTGTATAATTTTGTATTGAATCAAAATAGCTTTAGAAAAGTAGCAAAAAAGGTATAGGCCAATAACGGTATTTCGTGACCTTTGACCCCACATAAGAAATTAGGAAATTAATAAGGACTTTAAAGGCAACTTTTATAAGGACAAAGAAAACATTTACAAAAATTCACCTCGTTGTCTCAAATTGTATTTGCAGATAAAAATGAAATAAAAAAGGTAGATGGTTGAGTTGACATGAGCCAAGAAAGCCAACACAAGCTCAATGGGCCAGTCTGTAGCAGTTTTCTCCAGTGCACACAATCCATCTCTATTCCATCTTTCTTACTCCACCATTAAACTCTGTAGTCTACCTATACTAGGTCTCTGAGGCGCACTCGCCAAAAACACAATTATCGAGCGCGGTTTTGTTTTGATGATACATTATCAAACATTGTTCTGTTAGTCGTGCTTTCCCAACAAAGTTATACACTGCCAATTATTTACTTACAACCATAAATACTTAACGTTAGTTTGTGTGTGTCACATACCAATAGTGGAATATTGATCTTGGTCTTAATTATATTCATATTTGATAATATCCAAGTTTCGAGGTGTTTTTTCGAAAAGTCGATCTACATACTTGGTAAGTTGGTTTTAAAGACATTACTTTTTATTTTTATTAAGAAACGAATATTTTTTGCTTCTTGAAAAGACCAATATTTGGAAAAATAAATCTCTTTGATTAATATTTGACCTTTTGTAAAGGTCAAATTAAAAAAAAAATTAATAGAAATAAGCAGGAGAAATCTTTCTTATGACCACCAATTAAGACGATATTTAAAAACTTGAGATGGGTTAAATCAGTGAGCAGGTACTTTTTTTATAAAATTCTAACATTTATATTATATTCCTCGCAGTTTTAAGACAATATATTATCGTGGACATGGAATTTAAAACGATCAATTTTTGCATTGTAAATATTGTCAAAATAGTGGCTTAAACATCTTAAGTTTTATGCGAAGTGGACATTAACAAGAAACATTTCTCTGATGTTTTACAAAGATAAGATTAGAGCCTTATTGTTATCCTTAAACAAAATTATTTAAAAAATGAAATATATTCTTACTATTTCTCTCGCCGGCAGCAGATTTTACATAATTTATTTTAATGAAATACATAACGCATTTGTTGTTAAAATAACATTCGAAAACTGACTTAAAAATACCCCATTTACAGTAGAGTAAAATTCAAAAAATCCAAGGTGGCTGATAATAAATCGTTTTAAATTCCATGTCCACGATTCACTTTTATTGCTGACCAAAGCGATACCGATAGCGAGTAGCCAAACTAATTTCCGAGACGTCACAAAACTGGATCGTCTAGAAAATAAGGCCTCCAGGATTCAAAAAAATGAACATGAAAGTGCGCGGGCCTGATAAAATAAAGTATGCCTTGCTACGAATCAAGTTTTGTCTGCCAAAAAATGTGACATTTCTCTTGTTGGAATCATACTGTTCGGTCATCAATTTGAATTATGTAATGCGAAGGTATTAGATCATTTATTATTTATGTTTCTAATTTTAAAAATGATAAAAATAAACATTACCTCTACCTTTGAAGGTTTTTATTTAAATACCAGGTAGTTCATAACTTTTCTTGTTTAGTTAAACTTTAAAAAATATTTAGTATGTTGGAGACAAAAAAATAAGAATTTTGTCTGACTTACTAAACTTACCCATGATTTTTTTCAAATCTTGGTTTTTTTTATAAAAATGTTCCTAATTATTAACTAGAATGGGTAGAAGTCGGAATGGGCAGAAGTCGAAACGCGTAGAAGTTACTCTTCGCAAATAAGTAGCTCGAGTAGAATTCGGAATCGGTAGAAGTGTAGTTTTATATTTTGTAAATCAAAGCTAAATCAATTTTTTATATAATTGCTACACATTCTATGATATACTCTTCGCAAGAAAACCATTATAGGATAATTAATAGTTTCTTATATAAAAAAAATTATGTAAATAAAATCTGCGAAGAGTGCAAACTACTAGCAGAAAACACGAAGAATTTTGTTAACGAAGAGGATAAACGTCAGTTCTGACGTTTAAGATATTTAAGGTTATTTGTTCTGACAGCTGGCTTTGTTTCTTTGTTTAAAATATTTTTGGCATGGCCTTCTTGACCGACGCGTGACGCATTTTGGACTTAGAAGTTTTTTGCTACTGAAATCTTTTAGTTTTTGTTTTTTTAACCTTACTAGCTAACTTTACAAAAAAAGAACTAACATTTTTAATAGAAAATTAAATTTTTATTAATATTGTACAAAATAATTTTTTTGTAGATTGAACAATAACGGAGATAGGAGGTTTTTTTGTGCTGGGGGGTAATTGGGGGGTCGGACAAAAAAACTAAAGAATACTTTTTGTCGAAGAATTATATTGTCTATATTTTATGTCGAATAATTTTTTTTGTAAATTTAATAATAGTCGAGCTACGATTTTTTTTTCATTTGGGGGGCCCAGAAGGGGGCTTTGTAGTACTCGGATTCTCGTCAAAAATAATAGGGTTCTTCTTCTTCTTGACGATTTTAGGATTTTCTGATCGATTGCAATATACTCTTGTGAAGAGTATAATAATAAATAAAATACAAAATATTTTTATTAAGTGAAACTTAAAAGGCCCCTAATTACTTATAAGGATTTTTTAAATAATGTTGAATGTGTTGCTTATTACATTTTTTAATATTTGGCAAATTAGGTACCTTTATCATATAACTTGTAAATTACAAGTAGTGCTTATATTTCTTTAAAAAATGAACCTAAATTACTTCAGTTAAATATCATATTTCTTCATTTCCTTTATGTTTTTTCAATTGTTTAGACTTCGTCTGGTATTAAACCAATCAATGATCAAATATCAAATTTAAGCAAATAATCGGATACCTACGTTTTTTAGGCATAGCATAATTTGATTTAAAGGTATAACAGAAATCTTGGCAAAACAATAATGTTCACATTTACGTAGCATTACGAAGCATGTGTAAAATATTTTACGGTAAATTATACTTTATTACTTAAGTCCATTTTATACTCTCTATCAAATTAATGAATGCATACAGGATGTTCCTGTCCATCACTGATATGGTACTTCGTTGGGCCATCCCCAGGGATCCCCAGCTGATTTTTTTTAAAACAATCTTCTTGGAGAAAACCCCAATTCACTTTTATTGCTGACTAAAGCGATTACCCCAGTTATATAAAACATTCAACCTCGGAATTTTGAGAAACAAGCTGAATTTTTGCATACGCCTTTGTTTTGACATTATAAGAGTTGTCTCAAAAGTCCTCATTGATACCGTGTGAGCTAAACTTTTTACGCGGGGTCAAAGGTCGCGAAAACCCGTTTTTGGCCAATAACTTTTTTCCTGTGCGTCCAATGCTATTTGGAGTTATTACCAAAATTATAGAGCATCAATTTTTCTACAAATTGGACTTTGGCTAAAATTTTTATCATCAGCCCTTATCCAGATAGAGGGGGTATATCGTAGCGACTACCCCATATTTCAAATGACGCTAAAATGGTGACATTTAATAATTATACAATTTCCTTTCACAAATTTATTCTTTGGGACTGTATAAACCATATAAGGGGGACAACCACTTGTTTCATCCCTGGGGGGCTAAAAGCCAACCCCCTTTTTCTAAAAATAGAGCATCCTTTTGGGAAGCCCCATTAAGCGATATACCCGAACAAGGTACCATTTTCTACTAAATGATTATATATAAACCCATTTTTAGAAACACTACCCCATTGGTCCCATACTTTTTCCAAAAAAAATTATTTAAGAAAAAATTACATGGACCTCATTTCATCATGGTATAAATTTGTCTGTAGCATGTTTTTTACATAACTTGCGACTGATATGGTTACTTTTGTCATTAATAAGTTATAATAATTACTTTTTTTTTTTTTGGGGTGGGGGTAAGTGTGCAACTTTTTTTTTAGGGGGGTAGAAATTCGTCCATGGTATGCTTTTCATAGAATTTGAGGTAACTGAAGTCATTTCTAATAAAAATAAGCAATTTTTTATAACTTAAGTTGTATGGGGTGGGGAGAAATGGGGTGATTTTTTGAAATTCATTAATAAATCCATGCATGGTATGCTTTTCTGGTAAATCGTGGCGGCTAAAATCATTTTTGGTATTAATAAGTTATTATATTTGTTTCTTTTTGTGCGGGGTGGGGGTAAGTTGAAATTTATTTTTTATTTGGGTTAGAAATTTGTCTATGGTATGCTTTTCATATAATTTGAGATAACTGAAGTCATTTCTGATAAAAATAAGAGATTTTATTTAACCTAAGTTGAATGGGGTGGGGAGACATGGGGTGATTTTTTTAAATTCATTTATAATTCCATGCATGGTATGCTTTTCTGGTAAATCGTGGCAGCATGAATCATTTTTGGTATTAATAAGTTATTATATTTGTTTTTTTTTGTGCGGGGTGGGGGTAAGTTGAAATTTTTTTTTTTATTTGGGTTAGAAATTTGTCCATGGTACTTGGTATTTGTCCATGGTACATGCTTTTCATATAATTTGAGGTAAGTAAAGTTATTTCTAATAAAAAAATGCCAAAAATAATTTCAGCTGCCTCGATTTACCTGAAAAGCATACCATGCATGGATTTATTAATTAATTTAAAAAAATCACCCCATTTCTCCCCACCCCATTCAACTTAGGTTAAATAAAATCTCTTATTTTTATCAGAAATGACTTCAGTTACCTCAAATTACATAAAAAGCATACCATGGACGAATTTCTAACCCAAATAAAAAAAAAATTTCAACTTAGCCCCACCCCGCACAAAAAAAAACAAATATAATAACTTATTAATACCAAAAATGATTTTAGCCGCCACGATTTACCAGAAAAGCATACCATGCATGGATTTATTAATGAATTTCAAAAAATCACCCCATTTCTCCACACCCTATACAACTTAAGTTAAAAAAAAATTGCTTATTATTATTAGAAATGACTTCAGTTACCCCAAATTATATGAAAAGCATACCATGGACGAATTTCTACCCCCCCTAAAAAAAAGTTGCACACTTACCCCCACCCCAAAAAAAAAAAGTAATTATTATAACTTATTAATGACAAAAGTAACCATATCAGTCGCGAGTTATGTAAAAAAACATGCTACAGACAAATTTATACCATGATGAAATGAGGTCCATGTAATTTTTTCTTAAATAATTTTTTTTGGAAAAAGTATGGGACCAATGGGGTAGTGTTTCTAAAAATGGGTTTATATATAATCATTTAGTAGAAAATGGTACCTTGTTCGGGTATATCGCTCAATGGGGCTGCCCAAAAGGATGCTCTATTTTTAGAAAAAGGGGGTTGGCTTTTAGCCCCCCAGGGATGAAACAAGTGGTTGTCCCCCTTATATTGTTTATACAGTCCGAAAGAATAAATTTGTGAAAGGAAATTGTATAACTATTAAATGTCACCATTTTAGCGTCATTTGAAATATGGGGTAGTCGCTACGATATACCCCCTCTATCTGGATAAGGGCTGATGATAAAAATTTTAGCCAAAGTCCAATTTGTAGAAAAATTGATGCTCTATAATTTTGGTAATAACTCCAAATAGCATTGGACGCACAGGAAAAAAGTTATTGGTCAAAAACGGTTTTTCGCGACCTTTGACCCCGCGTAAAAAGTTTAGCTCACACGGTATCAATGAGGACTTTTGAGACAACTCTTATAATGTCAAAACAAAGGCGTATGCAAAAATTCAGCTTGTTTCTCAAAATTCCGAGGTTAGGTGTTTATTTTAGCGTATATAACTGGGCTAGATACCGTTATAGCGAGTAGCCAAACTAATTTCTGTGACGTCACAAAACTGGATCTTCTAGAAAATAAGGCCTCCAGGATTCAAAAAAATAAACATAAGAGCGCGTCGGCCTGATAAAATGAAATATGCCTTGCTACGAATTAATTTTTGTCTGCCAAAAAATGTGACATTTCTCTTGTTGGAATTGTCAATAAAATCTAAAAAATTTACCTAAAATAATGTTTTAATACAGGGCGTCCAAAAATGGCGCATAATAGCTATGGTACCCTCTTGGGTCATTCTCAGGGATGTCTAGAAAATTGTATAAAAAAACCATTTGTTATATTCATCGAGAAAAAGTTGCATAAGTTCAGCAACACAGTTTGTAAAATACATCTTAAAAACTTATCTAGATTTTTGAGCATGCATTTTTGCATGCATGCATTAGATCATATACACCATATTAGTGTCTCGTCACTGAAGCCAACAAAGACAAAATCGCATCGTAGTTTACATGGTTTTGACGTTTTAACAATTACTTCGACAATTACTTTTTGACACTTAGTTGTCAAAACTTAAAAACCATGGAAACTAAGATGCAATTTTGTCATGGTGTATTGTCATTGTAGTCAGCTTCATTACATAAAATTTTTGTAAAATAAAATTGATAATAAAAATGTAATTACATTTAAAAGATAAACAAATGCTAAAATAATTTTAGATAGATTGTGTCTTTGTATTTAGCCATTTCTTTCGTTAATATGTGCTGTTATCTTCAAGATATAAGCGTAAAGTTTTGCACTTTGTGGTCTCATATCCCCGAGGATATTTGAGATTTTTTTTAACAATTTTCTGGGGCTCCCTAGACATGACCCAACAACGTACCATCGCGTTTAGGAGCCAATTTTTTGACACCTTGTATAAAAAAATATTTTTCTTTGCAGAAATGACTTCTCCAGCAGCAAACAATGGCAATGGCCAGAATAAAACCTCCACATCAAAAACAAACTCAAACGCATCTTTGGCAGCATCTACATCACAAAATGTAGCAAATACTCCAACACCGTACTTGGTGTCTTGTTGGAGGGTACTTAAATTTGTTGATTTATTAATGCAGGGAAAATGTTAAGCAATTTACATTCTGGTAGTAAGAAAACCTAGATAGTAAGACAAATTAGTATACACGTAATATTTCCAAAAATGTTTCAGAATATTTAAATATTCTAAATAGGTATTTAATATTATTCCCATGTTGTTATATTTCAGAATTTTTCGCTAATTGATTAATAATACATTCATTAAAAAGGTAATACTTTCACATTTTAAAGTTATCTAATTTTAATGTTTATTTAAATTTGTTGCTATATCAAAAAAATTTAATTTACCTATTTTGTAAGGTATGATATTATTCTAGTCAAATAAATACAGTTTTTATTAAGTATTAATTAGGTGTTTAATAGTAGTTTACCTAACAAGTGCGGAAAGTTGTACTTTACCGCACGCGATGGCAGTTGAACGAACGACGCGAAGCGGAGTTCGGTCATGCCATCAAGGGCGGTAAAGAAACTTTCCGCACGTGTTAGGTACAACGTTTTACCTACGAGCAAAAAAAAATAAATAAACACTTATTATGCGTGCGGTAAAGTACTTTACCGCACGGCGTGCGGTAAAGTAACAGCGTGCGGTAAAGTGACACTTTCCACACGCAAATGCGTGCGGTAAAGTGCACTTTACCGCACGCTCGTAGGTAAAAAAATTTACACAATTAATTCCCTTTTTTGTTTTCAATCAATAGACACGATCAAGCCCTACGTCACAGTTCACAGAAGTGCATTAAAATACTATCTGTGAAATTTTTTTAGGTAACCAAAATTACGGACCAAAGAAAATGGTCACTTTTTTCTTATTCTGTGTTTCCAACATTGGTCTTTTTAAAACATTATTTAGAGGTAAATAAGAGAGTTTTTTAGGTCCCATTGGTGTAAAAATGTTCCTTAGTATCTTATTTACGATATTTTAATTTAAAATTACCCATGAATCTACCGCAAGAATTAAAAAATCCCTTTTTAATCTGATGATCATGTTGACCCACCAAGATGTCAGCTTTAAACGCTAATTGCTTGAGAAAGCAACCATATCAAGAAGTATGGTTTGTTCTAGGTAATAGAAAAAAATGTTAATTTTACAATGGTACTTACCAGACCTCTTGATATGGTTGCTTTCTCAATCAATTTGCGTTTAAAATTCACATCTTGGAGGATGCACAACATTAACACATAAACTGTATATTATAAAGTTTTACTTGAAATATCGAATTTAAGACATAGCACATTTTTATACCAAGGGTTCGCTAAGAATGCTTTTAATTTTCATAAAATATTGTTTTGAAAAGTGGTTAATCGTGACAGAATCCAAATTCAAATTTCACAGACAGTTTTTTAATGTAGATCTGTGACTTGTGACGTAGCACTTGACGAGCCCTATTAGGGACTTCATAAGTTTGCATACTTTTAAAACAGTATGTAAAAATACCTACATATTATTAATTGTGACTTACGTTATAAAATGGGTTCTTAATTAAATTAATTGTTTACAATATTAATTTTTAATTACAGTAGCTTTAGTTCAAGCATTATTAACCATTAAACTGTTCTATCAAACCATATGTCGATAAATTAAAAATAGAACAACAATATTGCATTATAAAAAAAATTAGAACACCATCTTGGAAGTGCATGCGTATCCAAAAATAATGTTAATAAAATCTTAGAAGTATGTAGTTGCAAGAAAATTGTAATTTCTTTACTTAGTTATTACCGAAAACTTTATGTCATGTTAAAACATAATAAAATTATTATAAAACTACTTAAAGCGGGTTTGGTTTGTGAAGGGGTTATGTCAGGTATTTTATTGCATTTTTTTGTGAACAAAATTTGAAAGGTTTTCTACCCTATACATATTATGTATTGACAATTATTGCATTAAATATTAAAAAAAAATAAGTGAAATGTTTCATTTGAACTTGATACCAAAATGACTGATTTGTAAAGAATAACTTCCACAGGATTGACTTATTTTTAATTTCTTTTTTGAAGAATCTTTTTGATTGTCTTTTGCACTTGTTATAGATTTAGAGGTTTAAGCTTAATTCAGAAAACGTAACTTTCACTCTCTTAACTTACGAATTTGACCATCAAAGCAATTAGTTTCAAAAAGGAGCTTCTAAGTAACTGAATAATATATAATATTATAACCTATCATTTATTGAAGTGAAGTAAAGTCGAAGTTAAGTGAAAGTAAAAGTTAGGTTTCCTAAATAAGGTTTTAGTGTTAATCTGTTAAGTAACAATTATAGTGGTTATCAATAGGAGAAAAAATAACAATAATAGATGTAAGGTATAAACAAAAAATAAAAGTTACAATGTTATAAAGTTGTTTCTTATTGTCTGGGCCTTTGTATAACGTGATTTTATACACCTACTCAACAGTTAAATAACTAAAGTAGAGTAGGTTTTCTTATTTCACAATTCAAGAGTGAAATACAATGATAATAATTACTATTTCTTCTATAAAATTTATGGCCTGTAAAAGCTTATTTATGACAATGAGCAAAATAGGTGCATAGCTACATTTGTATCTATGCACCTTTTACAAAAGATATTTATTTTGTTAACGATGAATATCGCGAAGCATGAAAACTGTGGTTATGTAATGGAGGTTGCCTACATTTCAGGAAAATAAACCCTTCTTTGTTCATGAACTCAGGAAATATAAGAAACATTTAGGATTAAAAAAGGTACTTACTCGCAAGAAAAAAGATCAATGAACAATATGAGTGGTTAAAAATATATATCACAATGTACTAACATTCCAAACGATAATATGGACAGAAAAAATGTAATTCTGTACTGCCTTTAGACGAATACAGATTCGACAGATTTTCTGATACATCCACAATACCAAACCCGTACACGGTGACTATCAGAAAATTAACCAAATATGGATTCGTCTATAAGCAGTACAGAATTACATTTTTCTGTCCATATTCTCGTTTCCTTGATCACTCTAATCGTTGCCGTTTGGGGTTATTTATTATAGCGTTCTTAGGGTTAACTCCTCTTAAAAATTGCCTAAATCCTTAATTGCTATTTATCTCTCTCTATCTTGCACAAGGGTTTTAATACCGTTAAAATGAATGCAGAAGCTCCAGTGGCTTTAAAACACCGATCGCGCAAGGGTCCTCTCGTACCTTCAGGCTTCCGTTGCACTTATACGTTGGATATATTTCTTCTATTGCTAATAAAGTTTAAGGTCTCTACTTTCTGACTCCTCAACAAAAGTTCCTGTTTCAAATTAACGGTTATTCAAACGGGATCCAACACTTTGACTATAATTTAGGAAAATGACCCTATCAACCAAACGTTAGGGATCTCAATCAGTCCGAGTGCTTAATTAGCTATTAGATAAAACAAGACAGATACCCCTACTATAAAAAATGATTTGAAAGATTTTACGGCCGATGATATAATTCTAGATAAGAGTCCAAAAATTTATCAAATTCCTGGCAAGTTAAAAAGAAACATACCAAGAGCTTTGTTTTTTCTTATTTGTTATCTCAAAAGAAAAATTGTATTTCTAAAATATTCCAAAAGTTGGAAAAACTAGATATTCCTAACTTTTGAACAGCAGTTTACTTCTTCCACCAAATGTCCTAGGTTTTTACCCCTCTATCTTTCAAAAATACTCATTTTTATTTTAAAAATAAAACCGAATGCACTCGCAAATACATCTGTTTTATTATCACAAACAAAGGAAATAATTCATGCGGTCTTTTTACAGGAAAATAAAATTAATCAGTCCACATTACAAGTATTAACTTGAATTTTAAGAACATCATTTATATTTCTTAGCTAAACTAACATTTTATCACAAACAGACTTTGTCAACTACAACATGGATAGTGTCTAAAATTGTTCTTTCTATGGTTATAAGTCAGTTTAGCTAAACCGAAGTTTAAACTTGGTTTGTACAACCGGCCCTTACCACTTTAAAAAAAAATCTAAAAATCAAATGTTTTTAAAATAGAAAAAGAACTTACCTTTGGTTTTCGTCGTCCTCCAAATTAAAGCTTGACCTCTGTTGGTAATTTTTCAAAACTGGACTGTTTGGCAAAGACGAAGTTTTGCCAAAATGTCCATGTAATCTTGACCGAAACGAGGACGATTGCCGTAAAAATCTTAAAGGAAGCAACTGTCGTTTTACCGGTTTCGGACTCTTTGTAAACACTTCTTCGTTTTCGTTTTCTAATTTCGTGTAACAGAAATTAGTTTTCTCCCGAGTTGGCTCCATTTTCGCACTAAAACTTAACGTTTTTAAAAAGTTATTTTTTTACACAATTATTAATATCTCAAGTTCTCTAAGAAGAAATACACTTTAAATAATAGATTTTAATGTTTATGGAAAATTGTAAAAATATTTACTGGAATCGACGCAATAATAATACTAAAAATAAATTATTTAAAATGTCTCTGAAGTTTATTATGATAACAGGAACTTCCTGTTTTGGTAAACCACGTCCGCATTTTGAGTTTTAAAAATTTTGTTATAAATTTATTAAAGTGCCGCTTTAATCAATAAAAAGGGACGTTATCTTTCGCAAAAAAAATTCCATTTTTAACCAAATTAGTCAAATATTATAGACTGAGGGAAAACAAGGCTTGCTGATGTCCTAAGAAAGAAGGATCGGTTTTTTTTTTAAGACAAAATAAGCTAAAAAAACTGTATATATTTGGGTAATTATGGCAATATTTAACAAAAATATTTAAAATTTAAAAAGATTATTCAGATTGATAATGGTATTGTAGATTAAAAAAAAAGTATTTACACAGAAAAAAACCAATAAAAATTGTTTAAATCATACACAGTATAGAGAGCTGGCAACAGAAAAAAACAGCCATCGAACCATTATGATTCTTTGAGCATAACAAAATATTTAATCAATATTAGTGTATAACTTCGTTCCCCAGTAATAAACATCTATTTCCAATGAAAATTGAATAGAAAAATATTTAATATCCTTTTACTTAACAGGAAATATCATAAAAAATCTAAATTGCCAAAATTCTGTATTTAAACGCTTATTGATGGAACTTTAGAATATGTCAACTTGTGCTTCGTTTATTTATGTTGCTGACAAGCACGATTTTTATTTAAAATTAACTCTTATAAACCCACTGAGCAATTACAAAACGTGTTGTTTTTGTTGATTTTAGGCAACCAACATTACATAACCAGAGTTTCTATGCTTCGAGACATTCCCCTTTTATCCAATAAACTGGCATTTACAACAGGTAGCGTTTTTAAAAACATCAAAAGTGGGATCATTTTTTCGTACAAGTAAATTAATAAGCCATAACTTTATGAGGTAACTAATTTGAATCTAGTGTAATCTATAGATTTTTCTGCGTAATATAAGCGATTCTGGTTACAGAGTTCTCTTTTCTTGAAGCAATGTGAAAATATCAATTTTGTTGTACGAAGAAAACGATCCCACTTATGATGTTTTAAATTAAGTAAAAAAAAAAGCTACCAGTTTGATCTGCTATTTCATTGGACCTAAAAGGTAATATTAAATATTATGTAATTTTTAAATAATCATTACAAGGTTGATGAAGTGGATTTACATTTTGCCAGCTCCTATACTATAAGATTTTGGGCAACTTTGCTTTTTAACTCGCCTTATGTTTTCATTACTATGGCACCTCAATCGAGGTCTGCTCACCTTTTTTATATAAATTAAAATATGTAATTTTTGGAAAACTTTAAAAATTATATCAATCCAAAAGATAAGGTATTGAAAAAAATCAATGTATTAAAGTATTAAAAATATTCTTAACTTAGTATTCTGGAACACCAGGAAGAGGGAATTTCTCACTAAATACTTCGATTTCTTTCCTCAAAGCAGCAACTTTAGATTGGAAGGTGGCATCGTTGTGGATCATGTTTTTGAAATCAACCAATTTTGGGCCAGATTTTTGACTTATTTCAAGCGCCAGTTTTAATGCTTTGTCGATAAAATCTACTACTTTGTCAAAATCAGCTTCTACCAATCCTCTTGTTGTCAAAGCAGGGGTTCCTGTAATAAATTATATTTTGTTACTAATAATGTAAAAAAGAAAACATTTACTTTAAACCTTTCCCGTCGTCGACCACCTTCGCGGTCGTTATACTTGGGAAACTGAATGACCACCAGCATTGTGGTCAATGTCAATGTCTCTAGAGTCAATCTGACGCTTCCCAAGTATAACGACCACGAAGATGGTCAACGGCGATAAAGGTCTATAGGCTAACATGCTTTATTTAGTTGACCAGAAAATAAAGCTTCATTATCAATTTTCACAGTTTTATTTTATTTGGCATTTTTGTGGGCAAAATGCTGATTGAAAAAAAGAAGAAAATGATTGGCGTAATAGTTATTTATATATCAAGGGCGTAAAGTAATTGTTTTTCGCCCGCTGAGTTATAGTAATAACTCAAGGGCGTAAAACAATTACGCCCGTGATATATACACTATTTTTTTCACGACCGCAACATTTTTTAATATTCTTGTTATAGTCCTACAATATAAGTTAGAAAAAAATAAAGATTTAAAACCTTACTTTACGTACACAAAGGCGGGCCAAAAAGTGCACTATTGCGCACGGTCGTGAAAAAAATTATAAAAATTTGAATTTTTAAATTGATCTATCATCTTGACATTTTGTTTTGCGAGCGCAAAAAATATTTTTGCGCGGGCTTAAAAGACGCCCATGGTCGAAAAAACCTAACTTTACGTACACAAAGGCGGGCCAAAAAGTGCACTATTGCGCCCGGTCGTGAAAAATAGTATATTGTGCAACTAGTGGTGAAAGTAGCACTTTTCACACGCTTGTGGCGTTTGTGGCATGAGCCGTTAGGCGAGTGCCATAAGCCACATAAGTGTGAAAAGTGCCTTTCACACGTGTTGCACACTATACTTTTTCTACGACTACACCAAAACACTAAAAAGACATGATTTTTTAATTTTCTATTAAATATCACTATTTAAAATTCTTGTTCTATGGTTATAAAGATAAAACGAACATTGGGTTCGAGATTAAAAAAACAAAAGCCTACCTACTTGATTTAATGCAGTAAAGACATATTATGGCTCATTCTTGACATTCCAAACAGAACAAATGAGGGCGAATTCTTTGCACACGCTTTTAGCGTGCGCAATGGATTTATCGCACGCTGTGTGCAATAACTGATTTTCAGTTATAGTAAGTAGTGTTTTTTTAGACATTTTCTAAGCAGTCGTAGAAAAAAGTGATTTATCTATGGTTAGTGGTGTTTTTGCCCACTCCAATGTCAAATTTTTGGTTTCATTTTTGAAATCTTGTTATTAATCTAGTTTATTATGTATTAAGTCTATGGAGAAGATAGATAAGTTTAAATTTTTAACTTGCAAAAAATACACAAATACACAAACAGCCAAATTTTTCATGTGTTAGAACATCTATTCAGGAAGGTAAATCCACAAAATGCACATTAATAAGGGTTAAGGGTTGGTGTTAACGCCCCCCAAAAAAATCCCCTTTAATTTGCAAGATTAGATCACGATGGAACTGCTCTAAATTTTACAAATAGGTGCTAAATAAAATTTTGAAAAAGTTCCTTTAAAAATTATTTCGCTAAAAAAAATCTTTCGCCCCAAAAATGACCCCCAAAAAGTATTCCCAAATGAGATGAAGAATTTATTTACAAAAAAATTATGAAGTTAAGTTCTTTAAAACCTTCTTTTGCATCTGTTTACAAAGTTTGGTGTGAATCATGATTGAATATTACTCTTCGGGGGCCATTTAGGAGGGGAAGGAACTTATTTGGAAAAACAATTTTTGGGGAAGCCATTTTAAAATCTTATTAAGCACCTATTTGTAAAATTTGGTGCAGACCCATCGTGATCTTACGTTGAAACAAAAAGGGGGTTTTCACGCCAACCCTTAACTCTTATTAGTGTGCATTTTGTGGATTTAGCTTCCTGAATATATGTTCTAACACATTAAAAATCTGGCTGTTGTGTATTTTTTGCAATGTAAAGTTCTATCTATCTTGGTCAAAAATAAGGAAGATTAAATGAAAGTATGCATTTTTTACACCCTGTATAATTAGTTTAAATAAACGACAAATGATGGAGCTGACGTTTTAGATACCTTTAGCATTTACAAACTATTTTTTCTATAAAGTGTGGGATAAGTAAATATAGTAAACGCTTTTTACTTTTCTTTCACGCCGAACAAATGTGAATTTTTAATAAAGTTTTTTGACAGCAGACTTTTATGGTAAAACCATTTAATTTTTTGTAATCGGGGGCTTCAACAAGCCCATTGCCCCCGACTTTGTTTAATTAAATAAAATGACTGTTTTTCTTGCTTAAATTTAGCCTTACAATCGATTTTTAAAAAGCAACAAGTATTACAAAATTAATTATCTTTTTAATGACACCAAATTTTTCAAAATCGGATAAGAATTAATTAAGATATATGGGGTCTAAGTTTTGTGAATATTTGTATAAAAACGTTTAGCAAGCTCCAGAATTAGACCAAGGTCAAGCCTTTCTCTACTTGTACTGGTGGTAGGTGGCTACTCTAGAGACATTCATGATGAAAATATATCTGTTCAACTAGTCTTTAGACTATTCTGGCCACCGCAGCCCGTAGCCCCTCTACATGGTATAAGGACTGAGAGTACGATAGTATGTTTTTTCTAAATGACCCTGTAAATTTAGTTATAATAAATGACAAGAGATGGAGCTGAAGTTTTATGTATCGTTTATATTCAGAAACAATTTGTTTTATTAAATGTGAACTAAAGGATTTTTTTTAACGTTTTAGGGGCATACAATACATTTCGTCACAGAAATGTTTATTTTTCGTAGTCGGGGGCTGTTGCCCAAGTCCCCGACATATTCAATACACCATACTAGTTTGACGTTACTAAAGCTAACTATAGTATAGTCAATCTGTCCTAAATAGTGAGAGGACATCAAAAAAAAGTCCGGGTAGTGCCGCCATTATAATATGTTATCACTGGAGGTCCAAAATGTAATACCTCAAATTGGTGTATCTCTTAGCTGTCTTGGAAACGGGGTTATGAGCCCCCTAAGAGCCTCCTTCAATTCGTTATGTAAGATCAGGGTGAAAATGCGCCAAATTTTGAAACTAGATGTCAAATAAGGTTTTAAATACAAAAAAACAACAAACTGCCGGTTTAAAACATTCTACGTACCAGGTAAAAGGTTTGTATAACATTTACGGAGTGTTTTACAACCTCAATTCTTTATAATTAGGTAAAAAAAAGGGCATAATGACTCATTTCAAAGGTACTATTAATGCAAAATCCGTGCATACAAAAAAATGCGGGTTATTTTAAACATTTACGGAAATCCTTTGGAAATGAGTCATAATTTCCTTTTTTACCTAATTATAAAGAATTAAAGATGTAAACCACTCTCTAAATGTTATACAATCCTTTTAGATGGTACATTGAATATTTTAAACCGGCAGTTTGTTGTTTTTTTTTTGGTATATTTAGCGTTATATTTGATAAAAATAAAAAATTCAGAAGTAATGTCAGTTAGCATGGAACGACGGGTGGTATGACAGATCTCCTAGGTAACCCAAACCAATTTTTGTACGAATACACTCCATTTAGTTTTTTCAAAAAAACCATTAAGCGTGAACTAAAAATTTTTTTACATACACTGACTTAAAATATTATTATAAAACAAGGATACTGAATTGACAGCTAAACTGTCATCTTCAGCAGAAGATAGGATTCTATCTTCTGCTGAAGATGACAGCTTGGCTGTCAAAATATGTATTCAGATTTTTCTAAATAAAGTTTTAAGTTTTTTTCAATAAAATAAAAAATGCACCTTTTTAATCATCTACTGGAAAGAGTATCTTATAGAATGTGTAAAAATTATACAATATAATAATGAAAAATAGTCATGAGCTCGACTCAAGTCAAAATATCATTTTAATTACAAAAAAGTCGGGGGTTTGTAGCCCCCGATTACAAAAAATTTCACTTTTTTTTTTTCTGTTTCGGCAGATACCCTTTTTTTTAGCCAACCACATTTACGTCTCAAAGTTACATTTGGTAACTTTGTTCGTAATCTAAACCAGAAGCCTACAATTTATATCAAAAATAGTTCATCAATACAAAAGGTACTTGAAGTGCCAGCTCCATCACTTGTCATATTTTTAAACTAAATGTATGTACAGGAGATCCAAAAATACACAATTTCTTGTTTTTTGTTTTGTACAGCAGTAGTGAAGCTAGTCTCCATAGTTTTGTCGAGGTAATTGTTAAAATAATTGTCAAAACTAAACATTAAAAGTAAACATGGAAACTAAGGTGTACATTTTATCTTATAGTACAGTCAATCCGTATTTGGAAATCAACAAAATTCCGGGAAGGGCCGTCATTATAATATGTTATAACTGAGGGTCCAAAATGTAAAACCTTGAATTGGCGTATTTCTACCTGTCTTGGAAACGGAGTTATGGGCTTCCAAAGGGCCTCCATTATGCATGAACTGCGCCAAATTTTAAAACTAGATGCCAAATAATATGTACATAGGACCTTTAATAGTAGTTTAACTAGTAAGTGTGTTAATAAAGGCGATTAATAAACAAGCGGTTTTAACAAGCGAGCGATCAGCGAGCTTGTTAATAAGTGAGTCTAATAATCGCCATTTAACATACGAACTGGTTACAATGCTTTTTCGCACTTCGTAGATCATTATTAAATAAATTATAAAATAAAACAGTTATTTTACCAACTAGCAGATAGAACGCGTCGGCCATTTAAATTTATTAAAGTTAAAGAAGAAGAAGATGCTGTCACCGAACTTTTATTAATTGTAAATAGAATATGAATGTTATTTCCTTAAATGTGGTAAACGGATCTGCTTCTCATTCTTTCCAATGGTTAATATTGAATTTCTTTTGGTTTTTATTGCTTAAACCGTAATTAAAGCTAATTTAACTTTTGTAATCTAGGAACATAGATAGTAATTTAGAGCATAGACAAGCGTTGCTATGGTCGTCGTCGCTTTTAAACATAGATGAGCGTTACTATGGACATGGTAACCATGCATTAATAGGGGTCATTAATCAACGATTTGGAGTGCGTTAATGAATGTCTTTAATAAACGAAGTGCGAAAAAAAATATTTAATTTGCGTCCAAGACTATAAAACATATTTTCAATCATGTTTCACTTTTCATGTTTCACTTTTCACGTTTCACTTTTAACAAACTTACCCAATCTGATTCCAGAAGGATTTAAAGCAGACTTATCACCAGGTACGGTGTTTTTATTGCAAGCAATGGACACTTCTTCCAAGATGTATTCAGCCTTAGCTCCACTAAGTTTAGCTGACCTTAAGTCGACCAACAACATGTGGACTTCGGTTCCACCGGTTACCACTTTGTAGCCCCTAGCTTGAAGACCGGTACTTAGGTGTTTGGCGTTGGCAATGATTTGTTTTTGGTAGGCGACGAATTCGGGTGTTTTGGTTTGTTTAAATGCGGTGGCCATGCCAGCGATTGTGTTGTTGTGGGGACCCCCTAAGGACAAAAATAACAATTATAAATTACCGAAATTCTATGCGAACAAAAAATATACTGTCCCGCAAAAAACTTATTTTACATCGGTCTGTTTCTGCAACTATGGCTTAATACCGATGCTCTGAGTGAGACTACCCCCAACCGAGAAATTTTGTCGTATCCCATCCTTTTGCAAAGATGGGTAGAGCTCTTTTACGTGCACATGTGCACATGGGTCTGCATCTTTTACTTCGTCTTCCGAGCAAAGGCATTTCTAGAAACATTTATCTTACCAGTAAATGTTACCAGCAGACTTTTTTTATTTTGGATCACTTCCGTGAATCTAACCCGGGTCACTTTGGTGAAAGGCAGTGATGCTTGCCCCGAACCGTGCCTGTTGGCTCTTAAGAGATATAAAAGGCTAATTTTTTTGCTCGTTAACAACCACGCTTAAGAGCCCTATATCCCACCTTCTCTTATGCAAATGTGTGTACAACTTAGACCGCAGTTTTTAGAGTTATTATTAACGCAATGACTTGAAATTTTGATAGTATTACCTTAACTTCTTTTAAAATACTTATTGTTTGGCACATTTTGATTTGGGTCCCTAGTTTAGCAAAAATAACAGTTTAAAGGTGGGTAAACCATGCCAAAAACAACAACTATTTTTTTTAAGAAATTTAGCGCTCAAAAACAAATTTTAAAAAACAATAAGTATTACAAATTTAATAAGCTTTCCAATGACACCAATTTTTTTAAAATCCGATAAGAATTAGCAAAGATATTTGAAGTCTAAATTACAAGAATATTTACATAGGAAAGGGTTCCCCCTCCGCCAGCCTCTATCGTACAATGGAAAAAGGATGTATCTGATTTTAACATGTTTTCTGATTTATACGTTTTTTGGACCATGCGAAAACGATAATCATACTTTAAACATTATTTTATTGATAAATATTTAGATATTAATACGTCTGAAGGTGTACCTGCAGTTCAATGTGAAGCATATTGAATAAAACCTTATTATTTCAAAATCCGATTTTTGCACATACACTCTTTTTCCATTCTCGCATGCTAGCGTTCCCCGCACCGATTCGCCTCTCACCATGGTAGTCGGAGGAGATATGACGCTCTTAACCATATAAGCATAATTATATCAGACAAAGATAAATAAATACGTTTTACTTACAACAAAAAGAGTCAGCAAATAACTATGGTTGTATGGTTATTGACGCCAACAAATTTCTAAGGATTTAGTATTTTGTATGTATTTTGTACAGAAACGAAATTCTTGGGATTTTTGTAGGAAATTTCGCCATCTTTAAGATGCATTAACAAACAAATTTGGTTAAGTCAGTAAAAGTTACTTTTACTGTCGCCGCCGCCCGGCAGTAAAAAAAAAAACTCTATGATACAGTTCAAAAAAGTGCTACTTTATGTTTGCCATATACGTCACCAAAGTAATGTTTTTTTGACGTTTGTATAAAAACTAACCTTGTAATCCTGGGAATACAGCTTGATTAATCCTTGATTCCAAGTCATACATAACATTTTCTCCTTTGGCATTTACTGATCTGACTCCCTTTCTAAAGAAGATAACTCCAGCTCTTGGTCCTCTTAAACTTTTGTGAGTAGTGGTGGTCACAATGTCACTGTGTTCGAATGGACTAGGAGTCACCCCTAAAAAAGGAACATTGAGATAGTTAATTATTTTTAAACAAGCGTAAATTAATTCATCATCAAAATATCAAAACATAACTCTTTTCTAGGATTAAAAATCGTTAAAATAACGCTTTAATGCGTAATTTATTTATCCTAATCACGAATTTTGCTTTAAAATTGTAGACTATTTTTAAAATAATTGTACCCCCTGAAAATACTCTATCGGAATTTAAACGTATACCCAAGTTTGCGTGGCAACATCAAAATCTTTCCTTACCTTCTGCGTGTTTATCAGATAGCCAAATATTGTGCCTACGAATTTAAATGATGCTCTATCTATTTAATTCTCTCATTATTGGGTTTTATCAACTTAAAATTCTTACCAGCAGCAACAAGTCCAGAAATGTGAGCCATATCGGACATAAGGTAAGCTCCAACTTCATTGCAGATATCCCTGAATTTTTTATAGTCTAAAGCTCTGGAATAACAACTAACACCAGCAATGATCAACTTTGGTTTGAATACTCGTGCAGTCTTTAATAATTGATCGTAATCAATAAGACCGGTTTCTGGGTCTACCTACAAAAAAAAATTATTTAATTCAAAGTTCAAACACCTTGTCTAATTACCTGAAATTAAGTAAATTAAAGCCTGATGTATAGTTAAATTAAATTAACTGAACGCCACTTAAATTAACGACCAAATTAATGCAATTTATAGATTCTTAACTTCACTAATTTAAAACACTAAATGCCATACATCGGTAAATCTTAGAATCTCCTTATTTTACTGGTTTTATGTTCATTTTACATTTTTTACATAATTTTAAAATTTTACGCTAGATGGCTTTAGTGAAAAACGGTTACAGATGCCTACTTTACCCAAAATTAGTAAAATTAACAAATATAACCTATAAGTGAACGTTAATTGACGTCAATTTGATATACAGGGTGTCCAAAAAATGGCGCATAAACGCGATGGTACATTCTTGGGGCATGTCTAGGGACCCCCAGAAAATTGTTAAAAAAAATCTATCTTATAAACCCTCGGAGATATGTAGCCCCAGAGTGCGAAACTTTAAACGCTTATATTTTGAATATAACAGCACATATTAACGAAAAAAATGGATTAATACAAAGCTACAGTATATCTTAAACCATTCCACCATTTGTTTATTTTTTTAATGGTCGAATTACATTTTTATAATAAATTTAATTTTACAAAATTTACATGAAATGAAGCTGACAACAACGTCAATAAAATCTAGTGCAAAAGTGTATGATCAAGACTAGAAAAGTGTATAATCAAGACTAATAGATGGGATTTTTCCTAGACTGTGTTGCCGAATTTATACAACTTTGTTCGCATTTTTCTCAATGAATATAACAGATGGATTTTTTTGATTATTTTCTAGGGATCCCTGAGAATGCCCCAAGAGCGTACCATCGCGTTTATGCGCAATTTTTTGGACACCCTGTATAAATGATATTTCAACTTTCGTATAATTTTGTGATAATTCACGATTCGTTAATTCTAAGTGGCGTTAAGTTAATTAGAATAGAATATAGTTTATTTATACTTTAATTCAACTGTGAAACAGTCCTAAGGGTTGTAACTTACTTTGTATGGTACAGATTCGAAGAAAATAGATGTAGCGGAAATTTTCTTGGTTGGAGTAAAGAATCCATGGGTTAAATGTCCACCATCGGGCAAATCTAGACCCATGATACGTCCGTGTGGTTCAACAACACCTAAAAAATATTTTTACGATTCAAAAAGTACACGTCATTGAACGCTTTCATAGTTCTTTAAACATTACATATTATTTAATTTTTCTTTATTTAGTCCAACAAACTTTAAAAACATCAGAAGTGGGATAGATTTTTTTTGTAAAAGTAAATTGACAGAAATTTATAAAGTAATCAATTTAACTCTAGTGTAATCTATTGTGTATTCTTTTGCGTAACATAAGCGATTTTGGTTGCAGAATTCTCTGTCCTTGGAAAGCACATTTTAAAAGCGATTGGCCTATCATAAAGTTCTGACAGGGTTATGGCTCGTATGTGCAAATATATATTTTATTGTACGAAGAAAGAAATCCAACTTATGATGTTTTTAACATTAAAGAAACGCTACGTGTTTTGTTTGACCTGCTATAGGTATTTTGTGTCTAAAAAAGTTAAAATTAAATATTATGTTATTCTCAAAAATCAAAAACAACGTTGATGACGTAGATTCACATGTAGCTATACTATTTGGACCCCCTATTTAAAACATGCGATGTAAGCCTCGATCAAATCAAATTTTAATATTGTGCTAGCTAACTTCATGCAAAATTTCATAGCTCTTAATTTTTTTCGCTACGCAAACGGACTAACATTTTAACTATTTAAACTTACCGGTGTAAACTGCAAAATTGCAAGGAGATCCAGAGTAAGGTTGAACATTAACGCCCCATTCTTCGGGATTTAAATTGTAAGCTTCCAAAGCTCTTTTCTGGGTTAGAATCTCAACTTGGTCAATAAATTCATTACCACCATAGTACCTAAAGTAGATTAGAAAAGTTGTTTCAAATTAAAGATCACTTTAAAAGGCTAGAATGGGATATTTAAGGCATTTAAAGGACAAAACAAAAAATTGACTTACCTTTGTCCAGGGAGTCCCTCAGAGTATTTGTTATGAAGACAAGAACTCAAACATTGCAAAACAGGCAAAGATGTAAAATTTTCTGATGCAATTAGTTCCAGACCAGTCTGCTGTCTTCTTTTTTCCTTCTTCATCAAGTCAAAAAGCTCTGGATCAGAATCCCATACGTTTGAGTTTAACAATTTCATGGCTGAGCTACTCATTTTTGCTGCTTGTGGTTTAAAAACTTGATTAAAACTCTGGAAAATGAATCGTGTAACATTCTTGTGCATTACGAAACTCATGTAATGGAAAAAAGTTCCACAAAATGTAAACAAAATGTTTTGAGGTTAGAATCTGAACTAACCTAGCTTAATTGTAAAAAATCATTACCTGATGCTTTTACGCCTAAAAAAACTGCAGATTGTTAAGACTCTACGTACCGGACTGATTAAATGGTGCGGTTTAAGCTAACACAATCTAATATTAACGTAATTGAAGCAAGAATAAAAATTGAGATAACCTTTCGCAACAACTTGATATTAAGCATTAAGGTCACTTTTTAAATTATGCAATTTGTACTAAACAATTTCTTCATTAAGCAATGCGGTAGCAAACAACATTTATATCAATCTTATTTGTGTAAATTAGAAATAATTAACCAAAGTTGTTTACATACCTGACGGCTCAACAGGTGGCTGCAATTTGAAAATGCGCGGGAAAACATTTCCTATTTGATTTTTTGGTTCTGTAAAACTGTTGCGTATCCGAGATAGTCACTAGGGGGTCTAATTAAAATTAAAGTAAAAAGATTGGCACCAAATTTCTTTTGTGACCTTAGTTTATTTCTGATAAGAGTAAAGCAAATTACAAATTTTGTATTTAATCAAGAATTTAATAACTTTTTCACAATAGCACAAAAGTACGTTGTATCTTGCTCAACTAAATTACTAATCAATGCATTCTTTTTTGATAAGGAATAGTATTAACATTTATGGATAACAGTGTTGGGGACAGTTCAATATTTTGTTTTTCTGCTTTTATGCAGTATACTCAAAGAAACTTATTTCAATACTTTATTTTCAAAAATTCTAATCAAAAAAGACTCGAATGTAATTTGAATTAAAGATTACTTACCTTAACTTTTAAAATATTAAGGCTAAACCTCTAGCCTTCACCACAAATAACTCACAGATCTTGTAATAAGCGCTCTTAGAAGCTCTTACAAAAATCATCTCCGTTAAGCTCCCGCCAATTCTACTAAATAGCACATTTACATAAGGTCCCCATCGTATATTAAAACTAAATGTAGTTTTATAAACTAGAAAAATAAGGCTACAAACGTATTATGGTTTCATAAAAATCGGTTATTTCTTTGTGTCGAAAATTTGACTATGACAAAAAACAAAAATATTGTAATGATTTTTGAAGTCAGATTTTCGACACCAAGAAATATGCGATTTTAATGTAACCATAATACGTTTGTTGCCCTATTTTTCTAGTTTTTAAAACTTCATTTAGTTTTAATATACGATGGGACCCTCATGTAGATGTGCTATTTAGTAGAATTGACTGAAGCTCAACGAAGATGACTTATACGAGCTTTTAGAAGCACAGATTAGAAGATCTGTGAATTTAAATCTCTAGTCTTAAAGAACTTTTAAAATAATTTGCCGTCCATCTGTTCTGTTATGTTTAGTTTCGCTTGCACATAATTAAAATAAAGTATGAAAAAATCAGGTGAAAATCATGCCGATTTCATGTTCTCTTTTGAAGATTTTAAAAAATGTTTTTTTTGGTAATTTTTGACTTCTTAAGGAACATTTATTACGATACCTGTTGGATGCCAATTGGGAAGATTTTTTAAAATAAAAACACCATTGAAAACCAGATAGATTCTTTAATTTTCATCAAATTTTTCAATTCACAATAATAAAATAATTATTGAGCAAAATCTACAATATTATAATAAAATGAAATAACTTGACAATGAAGCTTTGTGCAAATTTATTTTCTAAGTCAGTACGTATCAGTTTATTCTGTTGCCAGAAAGATAACAAACAAAAACTTACCAACTTTTAAAATAAATTCGCTTGATTATAATATTTTTGTAAGTTTATGCAAATAAAATACAGTCTTGCACTGAATCAATCAATTAATAAAAGAACAACCAAATTGAAGTAACAAGATAATATTGGGGGAGAGGGGGTTGTTTTAGTGAACAATACAGGCTGACACATCTAAAGCTTTTATAAAATATGTTTCGGTTGACATTCATTAAAAATAATTTATTAAGATAAAAAGAAAATATTCCAACATCTATACATTTATGCAACACTTTTTCGTAAGCATTTCTAACAGTTGTATGTGTTTTTCATAGGCCATATTCGTACAAAAAAAAAACCATATTAGAATAAAATCAAAAATTGGTTGGGGTTACCTAGGATATACGTCATACCACCCGTCGTTCAAGTTGCTAACTGACATTACTTCTCTATTTTATACTTTTATCAAATATAACGCTAATATACCAAAAAACAACAAACTGTCGGTTTAAAACATTGTATGTACCAGCTAAAAGGTTTGTATACAATTTAGAGAGTGTTTTACATCTTTAATTCTTTATAATTATTAATTAGGTAAAAAAAAGGAAATTTTATTTATAAAAGGATTTTCGTGAATGTTTATTAAAATAATCTGCATTTTTTGGATGCTCGGACTTTGCATTAAAAGTACATTTGTAAATGAGTCATTATGCCCTTTTTTAGCTAATTATGAAGAATTGAAGTTGTAAAGCACTCCGTAAATGTTTTACAAACCTTTTAGCTGGTACGTAGAATGTTTTAAACCGGCAGTTTGTTGTTTTTTGGTATATTAGCTTTATATTTGAAAAAAATATAAAATTCAGAAGTTATGTCAGTTAGCATCTGAAACGACGGGTGGTATGACAGATCTCCTAGGTTACCACAACCAATTTTTATACGAATACGCTCCATTAAAAAAAGGTGTGGGATCTGATACTGACAATAAAACTTTCAAATGCGCTATTTTAAAGTGCAGTTGATGAAAAAAATGTAGTCCCTTATTTCTTAAGAAACTAAAGCATGTCACTTCTTAAAATTTTGTTTTTTAAAATATAACCCCTTGCAAACATCATAACATTTCATAAAAAATTAAATTACCGTCATAATTTTAACATTAGCTTTGCAACATCTTCTAAAACAAGTCAAGGTCAACACTGCATAATTTCCAAGGTCAACCGAGACAAAACCAAAAGCCCGAGACGCCTCAACCTGTACAATATGTTACCTAAACATGTAGACATTTCAAATACATAATAATATATACATATGTGGTGTATTAGACGAATACACACGTCCGCATACAGTGGTTAAGAGATTAAAGCTAACCGATAATACCAGATAGACATGTAGAGATGTGGGTGCAGTACAGGGACGACCGACAGAGGTCACCACCTTACAATGTCAATGTTAGCCGCCCTCACGTCGAGACACACGTGTGTAGATTGGGGGTGAAAAAGAGGGGTCATCATCAGTCTCAATTGTAGATTTTGATGGCTTTCTCCAAGTAGTTGAAGCGAGACCGTTTTGGGGTCTTGTTTACGTGGTCGAGGCCAAGCCAAGGTCGAGGGCTGTTTGCTGAAAGAAAACAAGAAATGGGTTAGATCTTTGAGTGGGTTAGAAGTTACTCTTTGCAGATTTATTGGGTTCAAGGGATTTTTTCTATATAATGTATGCACATTTTATTGGATACTCTTCGCAGTCATAAAATTAAAAAAAAACAAAGTTTTATAGCAAAAAAAAAAAATTAAAAAAAGTTTTGCCGCTCTTGGGACCCGAACCCGAGCAGTCCGGCTGAGAGGCAGAAATCTAACCACTGAGCTACCGACGCTATGTAAATTAAGATCGATTATACGCGACAAAAACTTAGCTTTGTATTGTTTCATTTGTTTTATATTATTTAAAGGATTACTACGTTTTTCTTTTGTTTTCATTCTAAACGACGCATAAAGTCCCATTCTAAGTACATTTTTAGCTGCTTTTTCTCATTAACGCGTAGAGTTATAAAAAAAAATTTGATGAATTTTGATAGGTTTTACCAATATTTAATTTAGTTTAAAATATTTTTTAAATTAATTTAATAATAACTTCGTCATAATTTTTTTTAACTTAAAAATTAATTTTAACAGTTTTATGATTACCCGATTTTTTTCAAAAACAATAGGGTTCTTCCTTTTGTGAAAAATTATTTTTCCAGAAAATTTGAACATAATTGAAATTTGCGTTCTTGAGATATCGTGCGCACAAGAAAGTGTGACATACAGACGGACGGACGGATTTTTTGAAAGTTGTTCAAAATTTGATGAAACGCACGAATCTGCAAAAATTTTTGCTCTACGACGAAAATTGACGATTTTAGGATTTTCGGATCGAATTTATAATACTCTTCGACTTTGTCTGCGAAGAGTATAATAAAAATATAAATCATTGGTATGGGGATTATATTATTTTCATATTCATGTTTTCCTACTTCCTTCTTTAAAATGACACTTATCGCACGACTTTAACCTAAAGCAATCCTTTTTCTACTTTCACCTTTAAAATGACACTTTTCGTATGACATGATTAAACCTAAAACAATCCTTTAGCTATGTCTTGCAAGCTGTGAGTAAAATGGCGCTTTACACACGGGGTGAAGTTGCAACAAGCTCTTTACTCACAGGCCGAAGTTAGCGTTGCTTGCAGAAAATGACAGATGACATTTTTTTGTATTTATTTTAGTTGTCAAAAACGTATAATGTGGTGTCTTCTTTTAATAATCTGAATTTTAATTAAAGTCATAGTGAAAATAAAAATTAAATATAAATTTACATTTCTTAAAAATTAAAGCCACTGCAAATGTTGTTTGTGCTAGTTTTTTCGAATGTCAACAAGTATGCTAGAAAAACGCGTTGAAGCTAAAACTGTGAAATGTTTTTAAAGTATTTTTATAATTCTACTTTTAGACAGTATTTAATGTAGCAGAGGTAGAATTTGGATTTAACATAACCGTTTATTGAATATTACAAACTGCATCTTCCTTTATACTTCTAAAATGTTTTTTCTAACCTAACTTTTCTTCAAGTAGACATTTTTTTCTTCTAAAAAGTCCCATATTATTTTTTTGGGGTCGTAGAAAAAGTATATAATTATAAGTATAGTTTGTAAAACGTTTTATAAACGGCTTTATTCACTCGTGAATAAAGAGTTGTTTATAAAACTTGATATAAAAACTACGTTTTTCTATTTTCACCTTTAAAGTGACACTTATCGCACGACTTGATTCAACATAAAACAATCTTTAGCTATGTCTTGCAAGCCATGGGTAAAATGGCACTTTACCTACGGGATGAAGTTGCAACAAGCTCTTTACCCACGGGCCGAAGTTAGCGTTACTCGCAAAAAATAAGAGATGATATTTTTATATTTTTTTGAGTTGTCAAATACGTATAATTTGGTGTGTTCTTTTGATAAAAGTTAATTCTAATTAAAGTTACAGTGAAATATTAAGTATATGTCGAAGTAGATGTTTACATTTCTTAAAAATTAAAGCCATTGCAAATGTTGTTAGTGTTACTTTTTACGGATGTCAACAAGTCTGCTAAAAAACGCGTTGAATTTAAAACCGTGAGTTGTTTTTGGAGTATTTTTATAATTTTAGACTGTGTTTAGTGTAGCAGAGGTAGAATTTTGATTTAACATATCCGTTTATTGCATACTACAACATGTATCTTTATTTCTACTTCTTCGAGTCAACATTTTTTTCTTTTAAAAGGTCCGATATTGTTTAATTTTGGGGTCGTAGAAAAAGTATTGTTCGTAACACGTATTATAAACGTCTTTATAAAGACGTAAAAAAAATGCTACTTCTCACGGCTTTCAAGGCAGTTTTGCCTTTTTTGCCATTTTAAGGGCAGAAGGTAAAATATAAATTTTAAGGATTTTAACGGACAAATAAAACATTTGGTGCATATTTTTCTAATTAAATTTGGCCCATTTGATTAAAAAAACAAGAAATAAGTAGAAGTCGAAACGCGTAGTAGTTACTCTTCGCAGATAATAGAGTGCCTTGATGTCATATTGACAGATATTGTCGCCTTATAGAGTGACGACATGCATCATTCTTTCTCTGTCACACAGATAACGTCATCAACGTTATAGCCAAAGTGACAACAATTACAACTTACAATCACAATTAATGACGTTATCTGTATGACAGAGAAAGAATGATGCATGTCGCCACTCTAAAAGGCGACAATAACTGTCAATATGACATCAAGGCACTCTAGCAGATAAGTAGCTCGAGTAGAATTCGAAACCGGTAGAATTGTAATTTTAAATTTTATTAATCAAAGCTAAATCAATTTTTTATATAATTGCTACACATTCTATGGTATACTCTTCGCAAGAAAGCTATAACAGGAAAATTAATAGTCTCTTAAAATAAAATTTTGTTAATAAAATCTGCGAAGAGTGCAAACTATTAATAGAAAGCACGAAGAGTTTAGTTAAAGAAAAGGATACGTCAGTTCTGAACTTTAAGATATTTGAGGTTATTTGTTCTGACAGCTGGCTTTGTTTCTTTGTTTGAAATATTTTTGGCATGGCCTTCTTGACCGACGCGTGACGCTATTTGAACTTAGAAGTTTTTTGCTACTGAAATCTTTTAGTTTTTGTTTTTTTAACCTTACTGGCTAACTTTACAAAAAACGAACCAAAATTTTTAATAAAAAATTAAATTTTCATTAATTTTATGAAAAAGATTTTTTTTGTTAATTGAATAATAACGGAGATAGGAGGTTTTTTGTGGTAGGGGGTAACGGGGGGGTCTGACAAAAAAACCAACGAATACTTTTTTGTAGAGAATTAAATTTCTATGTTTTATGTTGAATAATTTTTTTTGTAAATTTAATAATAATCGAGTTACGATTTTTTTTTCACTTGGGGGGCTGAAAAGGGGGCTTTATAGTACTTGGATTCTTGTCAAAAACAATAGGGTTCTTCCTCTTACAGAGATCGATTTTTCCTTAAAATTTGAATAGGATTGGAAGTTTGGTTCTTAAGATAGCGTGTTTACAAGAAACGTGACATCCTACAGACCGACCGACCGACGGACGGACAAAAAATGAAAATCTTAAAAAGTCATGAAACGCACGAATCTGCAAAATTTTTTACTCTACGACGAAAATTGACGATTTTAGAAATTTCTGATCGATTGCAATATACTCTTGTGAAGAGTATAAAAAGAAGAAAAAACCATTTTTTGCAGTATTAAAATAGGTACTTACTTTGTGAAGGAACTGTTTTAAAATCACTTAAACTCATGACATCATCGTCTTGTATAAATTGTGGTCGCCCCAATGAAACTATTGCAAATTTAAATTTCTCCCATTCTTTTTCAGGCACAGCCAATTTCTTTTGTATTCGTTCTACAAAAAATACAAATAAATAAACTTACCAAAAAAATTACAAAAAAAACCTGTACCTTTAACTTTTCCAAACGATTCTCCTTGCTTAATTTTCACCAGAAAAGGTATTCCAAAAACGGAATATATTTCTTTGTGAAAATGCGCACAAGGTATTAACATCTCATCTTCCTGAAGAAGGAGTTCCTCTCTAGGTATTTCTTCAATCCTATAAATTCTGTTTGTCATCACGGCTAACGATTCTAAAGGTGTATCTTCTTTTGGGCCTAAATTTATTTTATTTGAATTTACTTCTGTTAACCTAAAAAACAAAAAAAAACACATTTTAAAATTTTTTTTTCTTTTTATTTTTGTGTCGAGTCTACCTTAATTTGCCGGAACTGCCCTCTGAGAACTCAATTTGTTTTTTAGCTTCTTCTAATAGATCTGCTACATTTCCTCCTTTATTAGGATACAGTATAATTTCTTTTTCTTCTTTCATTTTAGGTCCTACATAAATACATTTAAATTGCTTCTTATTTTCAAGTTCATTTACTCTGATGCTAAGTTGTTGGTAAAATATCTTTTTGGGGACTTTTGGCTTCGAGTACACCAGTAAATCTTTTAAAGTTCCCTCGAATGTACATCTTAATGCGTTTCCGGGCTGGTCTTTATAACTAAAAAACAAGAGCGGGTTAGATCAATGAATGGGTTAGATTATTTAAAAAGTTACACTTCGCAGATAGGTCTTTTTTTATGACTGTTTTTTTTTTTTTGTTATATAATTGTTACACATTCTATATGATACTCTTCGCAGTAAAAGATTGAAAAAGTTCATTTTTTAATTTATTAAAAATAACGTAAAACTTATTTTTTTTGTAAACGGGTGGGGATACAAAAAAATACTTAGATGGTTTTTAATAGGAAAAAATACAATCTTTAATTTTATTAAGAATATTTTTTTTCGTAAAATTGATATTAACCGAAATATGAATTTATTTCAACTTTGGGGGTAGTTTCTACCCTTTATTTATTATTTGATTTTTCTCAAAAACAATAGGGTTCTTCCTCTAAACGGGATTGATTTTTGTACCAAATCTCAAGTCAATTGAATAAACCGTTCTTCAGTTATCGTGATAACAAATTTCGTTACAGACAGACGGACAGAAAATAAAAGTTTTAAAAAGTCATGAAACGAACGAATCTGCAAAAATGTTTGCTCTAGGATGAATATTAACGATTTTAGAGGTCTGGCCAAATACAATATACTCTTCGATTTTGTCTGCGAAGAGTATATTGCAATCGATCAGAAAATTCTAAAATCGTCAATTTTCGTCGTAGAGCAAAAATTTTTGCAGATTCGTGCGTTTCATGACTTTTTAAGATTTTCATTTTTTGTCCGTCCGTCGGTCGGTCGGTCGGTCTGTGGGATGTCACGTTTCTTGTAAACACGCTATCTTAAGAACCAAACTTCCAATCCTATTCAAATTTTAAGGAAAAATCGATCCCTATAAGAGGAAGAACCCTATTGTTTTTGACAAGAATTCGAGTACTATAAAGCCCCCTTTTTGGCCCCCCAAGTGAAAAAAAAATCGTAACTCAATTATTATTAAATATACAAAAAAAATTATTCGACATAAAACATAGGAAATTTAAGTCTCTATAAAAAAGTATTCGTTGGTTTTTTTGTCAGACCCCCCCGTTACCCCCCACCACAAAAAAACCTCCTATCTCCGTTATTATTCAATTAACAAAAAAAATCTTTTTACAAAATTAATGAAAATTTAATTTTCTATTAAAAATGTTGGTTCATTCTTTGTAAAGTTAGCCAGTAAGGTTAAAAAAACAAAAAAAAACAATTTTTTTAATAGCAAAAAAACTTCTAAGTCCAAATCACGTTACGTGTCGGTCAAGAAGGCCATGCCAAAAATATTTTAAAAAAAGAAACAAAACCACTTGTCAGAACAAATAACCTCAAATATTTTAAATGTCAGAACTGACGTTTATTCTCTTCGTTAACTAAATTCTTCGTGTTTTCTGTTAATAGTTTGCACTCTTCGCAGATTTTCTTGCGAAGAGTATACCATAGAATGTGTAGCAATTATATAAAAAATAGACTAAGCTTTGATTTACAAAATTACACTTCTACTTCTACCGATTCCGAATTCTACCCGAGCTACTTATCTGTGAAGAGTAATTTCTACGCGTTTCTACTTCTACGCGTTTCGACTTCTACTCATTTCTAGTTTGTTTTATGCTTGTTGGGTATTTCCAATGATGAGAGAATTAAATAGATATAATATACACCAAAATTATTTGGTGGTAAACTGATAAACAATTCTGGGGGTTAGGGGAAGTATTTAAATATTTACCATATCTCTAATAGGCTGACAAGAATTAACAGCAGCTGGTAAATTTCTTTAATTTTGTCTTTTTTAATCTTTTTATGATATTCCATTATAAAACACTGATATTTACTTGCATATTTAAAATTTAATGTGCTATAATATCTTTATTTTCTTAAAAATTTGGTTTGTTACCCAAAACTGACAAATATACAAATGTGAGGTTAGAAAACGCCATTGGCGGAGGCTAATAGTGGGTTATTTCTTTTTCAGAAGCCATAACAAATTTTACCTCGCGTTCGCATTAAAAATAAAATAACGCTAACGAATGTGTAATTAAATTACCCTAATCACGAATTTTGCAAAAATTGAAGACTATTTTTAAAATAAATGTATTTCTTAGAAACTATACGCTAATTAAATTGTAAAAGTATACACAAGCTTGTGTAAAGAAAGGGCAACATAAACATCTTAACCTTACTTGCTGCGAGTTTATCAGCCAAATATTGTGCCTATTTATGATGCTTCATCTATTTAACTCTTTTATCATTGGGTATTTCTTTATGCAATTTTATATTTTTTGAAACTTATGCGAAATTTGTAAACTTCACTGTAGTACAGTCTTATAACTTACCTCTGACATTTAAAAAACTGTAACAAAAACGGATCAGTCCCCACCCTTTGGGCAACCGCCCTTGCCAACTGATCATACGTCATCCTCTGCGACAATTCCATAGTGAAACCCTGATCATTCGGTATACATTTATCTACAAACGTTACTTCTACCCTATAAAATAAGTCCTTAAAGTAGTCCACAACCGTTGGCAGGTCGGAGAGCTCTTCACGCTCATCCTTCTCAAATACTAGAATATCCCCGTCCATCAATTCTTCCAAAACCTTCGAAAACAAACTCTGTAATGATTGCTAAAGAACTAAAGTGGCTGACAGTCGTCAGGCCTGGCACTCAACTTACCCGTGAACTTACCTTTTCAAGAGGGTCAACGAAATTGGTTATTTTCTCGATTAGATTCGGTCTGATTTCTTCATATAGCACCAATTCTGTATCGGGTGGGAATCCTGCTCGCTCGTTGAGGAGCGGAATATGATCGGCCAGTTTGCTGGTCACTGGGAGATAGCTGTGGCCACAGTAGTGCATTTTCTTCTGTTTTGGGTCGTACATTTTGAAGAACAAGAGAACATCGGTGACTTTGTCGAAAATTGGGAGAGCTGTAAGGCCAGAATCAGGAGGTAGGAGCTCCAAGAATATGTTCCAGGGGTTTTGGTTCTCTGCGACTTCAGTTACTGGTCTGTGAAGTTCTGCGTCTGAAATTAATGACACATTTTTAGAGTGACAAAATACAAAATGAGCTGAGATGTTTTAAACTATTTAAATTAAGGAGGCTGTCGGAACTGGCGTAAACATAGATGAAAATCTAGGGCTATTCTTTCTGTGGTTAAAAAGTCTGGCAAACGTGTAAATAGTCAGAATTTTCTATAGTGCCTGGACGAAAAATATTTCATGTCACTACCTGTCACTTTGTTTACGCCGGTGTCACTGTTCAAAATGAAAAGAGAATTTCAGACGGTGGCTGCTCTGTAAATAAAAAACTTTCAAAAACGGGAAGTTTTTTCTAATTTTACTAGTATTTATAAAATTGTGCGGTGAGGCGAGTGTTCTGTGTTATTATTTTTGGCTAGAATATAGTCGACGCGATTTGCTCCGACCATTTCCCTCGATACTACACACAGACACAGTTAAAAAGTATAATGCGTAAGACGTTTAATAAACGGCTTTATTTACTCGTTCGTGTTTTAACAAACTCGTGAATAAAGAATGGTTTATAAAAATTGATACAAAAACTACTCTTTTGTTTTTAAACTTCTCTTTAGTTTTAATATTATATACGATGGGGCATTTATATTCTGTCGTTTTTTATCGACTCATCCAACGTTAACAATCAATAAGACAATAATAGATATTTAACCAGTAAGTGTGTTAAAAAAGACGATTAATAAACGAGCGGTTTTAACAAGCGAACGATAATAAGTCAATTTATTAGTCGCTATTTAACATACGAACTGGTTACAATGCTTTTTCGCACATCGCAGATCATTATTAAATAAATTATTAAATAAAACAGTTATTTCACCAACTAACAGAAACAATGCGTCGGCCATTCAAATTTATTTAAGTTGAAGAAAAAGATGAGCTGTCACCGAACTTTTATTAATTGTGAATAGAAAATGAATGTTATTTCCTTAAAAGTGGTAAAAGGATCTGCTTCTCATTCTTTCCAACGGTAAATATTTAATTTGTTTTGGTTTTTGTTGCTTGCACCGTAATTAAAGCTACTATAACATTTGTAATGTAGAAACATAGATAGTAATTTTAAACATAGAAGAGCGTTACTATGGGCTCGTATCTATGCATTAATAGGGGTCATTAATCAACGATTTGGAGTGCGTTAATGAAAGTCTTTGATAAACAATGTGAGAAAAATAAAAACCTGTTAAGAACAAAAAAGTTACGACATTTTATGCACCCTATCGGTAGCAACCTCACTTTAAGGGGGGCTACAATTGTCAAAACTAGTTCAAAAAGATGTTATTATTCCTTAATATTTTTTTTAATTTTATTAAGTTTTGACAAACCATTTTAAAAATATTAACGATTAAGTATTGTACTACTCTTAAAGGGCTGTCGTAATTGTCTATTTCCTCGTCCTTTATCTACCCTCTTAGAAGATGAACTCGCTTCGCAGACACACTTTATTTATTTAAAAAAAATACTTCATTTTTTTGGGGTAAAAACACTCACCCAAATCAAGTACACTGGGCCTTGAAGTTTGATTCGACCTCAAGCAAATGGGCCAAGGTCGTATTTGCTCTGGGGGATACTTGAACGCATCGGCCAGCATCTCCATCATCTCTGCCACAGTGGCCATCTTCTTGATCTTAAAGATGCGATACAGCGCTCGTTCGGTGTCATAGAGGTCGTTGCCTTGGTGCCCATCGAAGGAGTCCTCCAGAAGCACATTGATTGTCATGTAGAGATGGGCTTCGTTGCGTTCTTTGCGACGGACCTGCTCCATGCGCTTTTCTTCTTGGAGACGGTCGGCTAGTTCGCTGGGGATGTCTGCGTCTGTTACCTATGAAAAATATAAAAAACAAGGCTTATAAGGAGAGGCAATAGCTAGGGGAGTAACGACATTCACATTCGCTGAAATAACATTTAAGACCGATTTATAAAACGTTACTTTCACTTTACTGCCGCTTTTCTTCGGCGTAACTTTACAGAAAATTAAATAAAATACATGGGAATGTATTAGCAAATTTATACTTTACTTTAGCGCTACTTTGCTAATTCATTTAGCAGTAAGTAGTACTGTCAAAAGCCGAGCTTGGCCGATCATGCGCAAAATTTGCAAAAATGAGATATTCACCCTTATTGTCAAGGGTGGTGATTACGGAATATCGCTCCGTACGAAACCTGCTGGTCTTCTTATGTAGGTTTCGTACGAAGCGATATTCCGTAATTACGGCCCAGGTGTAAATAGTCTTTGGGGCAACATATCTCCGAGGGTATATAGATTTTTTTTAACAATTTTCTGATGCTCCATGCCCCAACAACGTACCCTTGGTTTCATAAGACACTAGGACACTGTCAAATTTCTTTAGCGAAATGTGACCTTAATTTTGCCATAATTTAATCATATTCATGATGGTTGTTTCGTTGCTTATCCATATTTTACGAATACACTAAAAAACTTCCCAAAAATAAGGAAATTAATGCCAAATTTTATTAAAGAAATTTGACAGTGTCCTAATGTCTTTTGAAACCAAGGTACCATCGAGTTTATGCGCCATTTTTTGGACATCTTATATATGAATAAACTAGAATGGGTAGAAGTCGAAACGCGTAGAAGTTACTCTTCGCAAATGAGTCGCTCGAATAGAATTCGGATTTGGTAGAAGAAGAATTTTAGATTTTTTAAATCAAAGCTAAATCAATATGTTATACAGTGAGAGGCAAAAGTCCCCCCCCCTGGCCTTAACTTTTGAACGGTTCGAGATATTGATTTCCAAAAAATTTTAGGTTAATTTACACAAAAAAAACTACCTTTTGACGAAATTGGTTTTTCAAAAAATAATAACCCCCACATAGGGGGACTATCTACTTAATTTTTTTAAATGTAAAGGGGGGTCAAGTGACCCCTCATTTGAAAGCTATTTTTATTTCTAACACAATGGTGTTTACCAATTTAAGATATATTTATTATTTTTTTGGCTAGGAGCTTCTCAATAAAAAGAACGATTTCCTTAATAAATGCAACAGTGAAAAAATAAAACTATTTGAAATTAGGTAAGGGTGCATGTTTTTCTTTAATTAAAAAAAATATGTAATATTTTTTTGTTAAAATTTGTTATACCTTGTGTCCCAACATAAAATACAAAAAAACAAAACCTTATGCTTCTTAATAATTTTTTTTTAATTAATTATATTTTTTAACCCTATTTTACTTCGTTTTTTTGAAAAAAAAATAATTTTGGTAGGTTATTTTAAAAAATTTGTTATAAAACATACTAACAAAAAAAAAATTATTAATATTTTTAAATAAAAAGAAAACATACACCCCTACTTAGTTTGGATTCACTTAAGTCTTTTATTGTTGCATTTATTACGTAAAACAGGATTTTTGTGCTTTATTTTAAAACACACAGTACAATAGAACTACTGAATCAATCTAAAATTCGTAAACGTCATTGTCTTGGAAATAAAAATAGCTTTCAAATGAGGGGTCACTTGACCCCCCTTTACATTTAAAAAAATTAAGTAGATAGTCCCCTTATGTGGGGGTTATTATTTTTTGAAAAACAAATTTCGTCAAAAGGTAGTTTTTTTAGTGCTAATTCGTCAAAAAAAAATTTTAAATCAATATCTCAAACCGTTCAAAAGTTAAGGTGGGGGGGGCGGACTTTTGCCTCGCACTGTATAAGGGCTACACATTCTATAGAATACTCTTCGCAAGAAAACTATTATAGGGTAATAGTTTTTTTTAAGTTAAACATTTTTTTTTTATTTATCTGCGAAGAGTGCAAACTATTGACATAAAACACGAAGAATTTCGTTAACGAAGAGGATAAACGTCAGTTCTGACGTTTAAAATATTTTAGGTTATTTGTTCTGACAGCTGCTTTTGTTTCTTTGTTCGAAATATTTTTGGCATGGCCTTCTTGACTGACGCGTGACGCAATTCGGACTTGGAAGTTTTTTGCTACTGAAATAGTTTATTTTTTGTTTTTTTAACCTTACTGGTTAACTTTATAAAAAACAAACCAACATTTTTAATGGAAAATTAAATTTCCATTAATATTGTGAAAAAGATTTTTTTTGTTAATTGAATAATAACGGAGATAGAAGGTTTTTTTGTGGTGGGGGGTAACGGAGGGGTCTGACAAAAAAACTAACGGATACTTTTTTGTAGAGAATTAAATTTCCTATGTTTTATGTCGAATAATTTTTTTTGTAAATTTAATAATAATTGAGTTACGATTTTTTTTTCACTTGAGGAGCTGAAAAGGGGGCTTTATAGTACTCGGATTCTAGGATTGAAAGTTTGGTTCTTAAGATAGCGTGTTTACAAGAAACGTGACATACACCAGACCGACCGACCGACCGACCGATGGACGGACAAAAAATGAAAATCTTAAAAAGTCATGAAACGCATGAATCTGCAAAAATTTTTGCTCTACGACGAAAACTGACGATTTTAGAATTTTCTGATCGATTGCAATATACTCTTGTGAAGAGTATAATAAAGATAAAAAAAAAGCAAAAAAATTGGGTATAAAACAACATCGAAATAAAAAATGTTGGTCAGAATGCGAGCGCTCCCCTTTAGCGAATGCAAGTATCTTAAACAGTGGCACATTTTGTACGAACCTCACACAGTCATTGTTAACTTAAACTACTTCAAAAGGTTTTGAATATGTTTAGCCAAGAGCTTATCATTTGTTTATAAGATGTGTTTCTTATTCGATCTGATATTTCTGTCAATTGTTTTTAGTAAAATTTATTTGTTATTTGTACGTCAGATTTTTCTGTCTGGAAATCAAGTCGAATAATAAAACACGTCTATTGTTCATTTTTTTAAATAATAAATAATAATACATGAGGTAATTGTTTGTATTTTTAGAGAGTTTAACAGTTTAATTTTTATTGACTCACAATAATAACGTTAACATGATAGCGAGTTGAAATATGTATTTAGGCTGTATGATTCACAATGAATTAGCTTGTATAAGCTCATACAAGCTAATTCTTAGTGAATGATTGATATGGCATAAATACATTTTTCAAGCTCTTGCAAGCTACCTTAATTCTTACAAGATGCAAGCTAACTTTCCATGATAATGCTCAGAAGGACAGGATATACTTACATCTTGAAGCACGTTGTGTAACTCGGAGTCCCTAATGTAGACCAACATGTAAGCATTCGTGCAATGTTTAACTGTCATGCTCATATCTTCATCGTGACCTCCAAAATTATGATCTATTGCCTCTTGTTTAGTGCAACGTGACACGACGTCATCGTCAAATTTGCACCATTTTCCATCTCCTAAAACACAACACAATATTTGGTAATAATACCTAAAAGTAACTTTTATAATACAGAGAAGTGTCCGCGTTTAGATTAGTTGATATGCCAAATAGCTTGGAAAAACCCAAGACATTCATAAAATACAGTTTTTTCAAAAAGTCCCCCTTCGAAAATAATGGACTTTAAGCAGGTAGACTAAAAACACGAAATCGTAAAATCGTAAATATTTACCAAATGATTTGTCTAACCATCATGAAATTTGTACAATCAATAAAGGTAATGAAAACAGTCATTTGAAACCCATTTAGAAAGGACATCGCCCTTTTTATAGGGAAAATGGCTCTATGGGTGATTTGCTGCAATTTTGATATTTTGTAATTTGGAAAATTTGCTTTAAGCTCCCAAAATCTTGTCAACTTTGTATGATAGGTTTTTCTTCAAGAACCGAACGAAAACTCGGGTTGACTTAAAAATTAAATCTTTTGCTGTGCTTGACATTTTTATTTAAAGTTGCCGTCTGTGATATTTAATTATTAGAAATGTCACACAAAAATCAAAAATTATATATTTTTAAATAAACTTCAATACTCTTCAAATGTACCTCATACTTTGCATTTGACTTGACAAAAAAAACTTACTTCAATTTAGTGACACTGGTCACTGACATAGAAATTTCAAAAGAAAGTCTAGTCTTATGCAAAAATATGGGGTACATTAAGAGTGTTATTGGCAGTTTATTCGTAAACAGTACAGTTTCTCAGACATTTCAAATGGTAAAGAAGTTTTAATTTGAATTGGGGTATTTAAAAAAATAAACAAAACTCTCAAAGGTAAAGAATTTACATGCACTTTTTATTAACACTACCAGTGTTAAATCCATTTTAAAAGGGGCCCCAAATTTAAAAATGGGTTTTTATTGATTGTATAAATTTCATGATGGTTGGACAAAACATTTGGTAAATATTTATGAAAAAGTGTTTTTAGTCTACCTCCTTAAAGGCCATTATTTCCGAAGGGAGGCAATTTCAAAAAACTGTTTTAACCGAATGTCTTGTTTTTTTCTCAAATATTTGCCATATCATAAAAAGCGAATTAAACGCGGATACCTTGTATTTAAAATTATGTGATAGACAATTGATTACAATACTTGGGTCCATTATTTTCATCTCTTGTTAAACGGACTTTTAGTTAAAGTTCCTGTTAACGTCGATTTAAACTATCGTGATTGGCTAAAATTGACTTTAAAAGGACTAAAAGTCAGTTAAACAAGAGATGAAAATAAAGGACCTTAATTAGATAAAAATAAAATAACCTAAGAAGTAAAACTTACCTCTAGGATTAATAAAAACAACATAATGCCCGCCATGATTATCGCCAGAATGCACCAAGACAGCGTGCAGAGTATAATTAGCAGGGTTATTCGGGTCCGGCTCTTGGATATACTCATCCAGAGATATTTTCTCGTAGAACTCAAAGCGATCGTTGAACTTGACCGAGCAGTCTGTGATGGGATCGTACTGGAAACGCATGAGGTGTAAGTGAAGAACGGGAGGAAACGCTGAGAAGATGACACCCTTTTCTGCGTCTTGGAGACCGTGTTCGCCTGCGTCATATTTGTTGTCACCGTCCAAGGTTTCCTTTGCGATGTAGTCCTTGAAGGATTCGTCAACTGAAAAGTATTATTTTCTTCACTGCTCAAGAACGTTTTGCAGATTTTAAAATTAAAAAGTAGTATTTTATGCTGTTATTAGTTTGCAGGCTTTTTTAATAGACCTTTTTTTTTGGTCCATACGGAAGCTTCAAATGTTGTTGACGTTAGTAAAACAAATGTCATTCAAATGTTTTCCTTTAAACTGGCGTGTTTCATAAAAAATATTTATTTGCTAAATTGATTTCTCTTATAAAACTATGGTGTTTTGCAAATTTTTATAACATATAATTCTCTACTTCGAGAAACAAATAAAAAAATTGAAAATTGCATCAAGTTAAACAAGCTTTAACACATGATTAACCCTTCCACCGCCTCGAGTTTATACTTTTTCTTCATTGCACGAATCACGGTAAATAAATCAAACTAAAGATACATTTTTTCCATATTTTAGCCAATCTTTTACCAAGCGTTGACGGTTGACTTAAGAAACATAGAAAAGAATATATATTTATGTCGCTAAGCAATGTGCTAAACCAAGACCGATGAGACAGACGCACTTTACACCTGCGGCCTTTTTTTGATTGTTTGCATATTGTTTGGTATCCGTCAGACATTAGAAAAGTATTGTACAAAACGTCAAAAAATGACCGCAAGGTAGATGCAGATGTAAAGTGCGTCGGCCTGATCTAACGTCGATCTTGGCTACACCCTAAAAAGTGGGAGTGGAAAAGGGAATGAACCAAATTCGGGGAAAAGTGCACCAGTTTAAAATGTGGAGCGCTAGAACACCTAAACCAGCCATTATTTAATTAAGATTTGTAATCCTTGAGCATTAATATATGCAGAGAAAAAGAGCCCGATGCTCAGTCCCCTTATACCATGTAGAGGAGGTACGGGCTGCGGTGGCCAGAATAGACGAAGGACGGATTTTTTTGCGAGAACGCGCGGCCTACTATGGTTGAACAAATTTATTTTAATCATGAATACGTGTCTAGGGTACCCACCTAGCACCAGTTCAACTAGAGAGAGGCGTGCCTTCAGTTTTTAAAAGTTGTATTTCGTAAGCTTGCAGCAGCTTTTTAACATCCGCAAAATTTAGACCCTAAATATCTTAGTTAATTCTTATACGATTTTGAAAAATTTGGTGTCATTAGAGAGATAATTTATTATGTAATACTTATTGTTTTTGAAAATTAGTCTTTAAGGCTCAATTTAAAAAAAAAAACAGTTGTTGTTTTTAGCATAGTTTCCCCTTCCTTCAACTGTTGCTTTTGCTAAACTAGGACTACAAAACAAAATGTGCGAAACAATACGTATTTTAAAAGGATCTAACGTTATATTGTCAAAATTTTAAAACAATCTACAACTACAACTGGGTTGAAGTTGTACACAAGTTTGCATAAGAGAAAGTGGGTAATCGGGCTCTTAAGCGTGATTTTTTGGGGTAACTTTTTCCCAAAGACATGCTTTCAAAAAGATATTCCAAATTTATAAATTATATCTGATAAATTCTAATAATTTTGAATTGCATTGTGTTTTTACTTACTATTTTTCTTTCCTTTAATATTCAACTGAATATCATAAAATGTTTCTGATCTAGTACTTGAATAATCCACATTCTTGCATCTAATATATGAATTCATTTTCCCTTCAAATAACTTTGGAACTGTTCCTTCAACGCAGGTTCCCTTCATTTTGCTTTCCAACTTGTCCAATAATACCTATAGCAAAGAAAAATCATAAAATCCATTTTCGGTTTTAATGGTTTCAAAATAAATTCGATAACAAAAAGCAATAGACACCGTCAAGTCCTACGTCACAGTTCACAGAAGTGCATCAAAATACTATCTGTGAAACTTTTTTAGGCAACCAACATTACGGACCAAAGAAAATGGTAATTTTTTTCTTATTCTGTGTTTCCAACATTGGTTTTTTTAAAACATTATTTAAAGAAAAATAAGAGAGTTTTTAAGGTCCCATTGGTGTAAAAATGTTCCTTTATATCTTATTTACGATATTTTAATTCAAAATTACCCGAGAATCTACCGCAAAAATTAAAAAATCCCTTATAAATCTGATGATGATGATCACCTACCAAGATGTCTGCTTTAAACGCAAATTGCTTGAGAAAGCAACCATATCAAGGGGTATGGTTTGTTCTGGGTAATAGAAAAAAATGTTAATTTTTCAATGGTACTTACCAGACCTTGATATGGTTGCTTTCTCAAGCAATTTTCGTTTAAAATTCACATCTTGGAGGGTACACAACATTAACACATAAACTGTATACAGGATGTCCCAGAATTGCCGCACCACCTGTATGGTACGTTGTTGGGGCATGCCTAGGGATACTCAGAAAATTGTGAAGAAAAATCCATCTCATACACCCTCGAAGATATGAGGCCCCAAAGTGCAAAACTTTAAACGCTTATACCTTAAAAACAACAAAGCTGCAGTCTATCTTAAATCAACTCACCAATTTTTCTTTTTTTAAATGGTCAAATAACATTTTTATATATAATTTTATTTTTCAAAATTTTCTTGAAATAAGCTGACAACAATGTCAATAAAGTTTTATGCAAAAGTATGATTTGTCTATGCAAAAGTGTATGATCAAGACTCATAGATGGGATTTTAAGATGTATTTTCCTAGACTGTGTTGTCGAATTTAAGCAACTTTTTTCGCATTTTCCTCAATGAATATAACAGATGGATTTTTTTTTAACAATTTTCCAGAAATCCCTAGGCATGCCCTAACAGCGTACCATACAGGTGATGCGCCAATTCTGGGACACCCTGTATTATGGAGTATTACAATGAACTAAACTTGAAATATCGAATTTAAAACATTATAGCACATTTTTATACCAAGGGCTCCCTAAGAAAACATTTTATTTTCACAAAATATTGTTCTAAAAAAGTGGCTAAATCTGACAGAATCAAAATTCTATTTCACAGACAGTTTTTTAATGTGGATCTGTGATCTGTGACGTAGGAATTGACCGTATGTATTGGTAAAAAATGACAAAGAAACTTTAAAGCTACGCTACAAAATACTTACTCGAAGAAACTCTTGAACATCATGCTGCATAAAAGAATCCAAAGTCTCCCAACCGAAGCTCTTGGTGAGTTTCTTAGTGCCCACGGGCTTATCGCAGAACTGTAATTCATGAAAAACGCGTTGCAAAGCTAATGCTACAGACTTTGTAGAGTCGTCCGATTCGGTTGGCATTTTATAGACTGCTTTTCTTAACTGATTGGTGAAGTAGAGAGTTTGTAACAGAGAGTTCATGTAGCAGGTAGCACCCTGGTTCTTCAGACCAACATAACCTTCAAATACAAATATGTTTTAGTCTCGGTTTTTGCAATTTATTGATTTAAAAACTTTCGAAAATAATTGCTTATTACTCTGCTAAATGATAAAAGTTTGGTTTACATTTCTTGTGTACAAAATATCGCTTTTAAAATCTTTGAAAGACCACATCTTTATTAGAGACAATTTTAAGTATTATTTCCAATATAATGGGGCCTTTATACAGGCTGTCCCGATGATAAGTACACTGAGTTAGCCACAAAGCACCTGGAGAAAAATAAGTCAATTTAATCTGACACCTTTCTTCCAAAGTGCATCATTTTGTAAATACAGCCCTTTAAGCAAGGTAGACTAAAAGCGCCCTTATTCACCTTTCCCGCCCTTTGTCACCTTCGCGGTCGTAATACTTGGGAAACGTCAGATATGCGTAAGAATGACTCGTGTCATTGTGATGCTAGTGGTCATTCAGTTTCCCAAATATAACGACCGCGAAGGTGACCAACGGCCGGAAAGATCTATATTCTATAGTAATTTTTTTTAAATGGTTTGTCACCCAAATGAAATTGACGCATGTTTAAAATGTTGTTAAAACTAACATTGTAACCCCATTTCAAAATGAACAGCCCCTTTTTAAAAGATATGTGGTGAGAATAAAAATGCTTTTAACTTTTTTCTTAATTACTTTGCAATTTTACGAGCAATTTTAGTTATTTCTAATCTCGTTTCTAATAATAATTGCTCATGTAGGAATTTTTTTATCACGCAGCTTTTTGTTACACCTCGAGTTACACCAATTCAAATTTTGTATGTCTTGGCAAAAAACTTAATTCAGTTGAGTGACAGTATACATTGACAGAAAAATTAATACAGGTAGTCTAGCCCAATCCAAAATATGGAGCACGTTAAAAGCCCTTTTGTTTAAATCGAGGGTAAAATTTTCTAAATGGGAATATTTAAACAAAAAGTTGCGTAAAAAAATTGGTTTCTACATGTTACAAGAAAGTAACAAGCCATTTTTATTCTCACTAGAGATGGTTTTACCTAGTGTTGTGAGAAGGTTTTTTTACCGGATTTTTTACCGGATTTTTAACCGGTTTTTTTACCGGTCAAAAATGATTTTGACCGGTCAATTTGGCTAAAAATGATTCTTAAGCTAAAACAATTGTAAGAAGAAGAAGAAATGGCTGTTAAATGTCAATTTTTGATTTTTTTTAAGGGGGGTTCTGTGGGTTATACTTTTATTTGTTTAAAAACCTAAAATAAAAATAATAAAAAAATCGACGAATGAGAAATTAAGTTATTGAAATTAGTTTGCGAAGGTTATCTTAGTTTTATATGTAATTACCAATGCAGACAAATGTATAGCAACATTTTGATTTTTTAAGGTTTTTTACAAATTTTGGTAAATGTGGGCAAAAAAATTACAAGTATTTGGTCATTTTAGAATCCCCTAGGCAAAATACATCCATTTTTGAAATAAAAAAATAAATCATTTTTGACCGGATTTTTTACCGGTAAAAAAACCGGTCAATTTGGCTAACTACGTTTTTGACCGGTAAATTAACATCACTAGTTTTACCCCATTTAGAAGGGGGCAGTAAATTTTAAAATGGGTTTAAAATGTCAGTTTTAACAAAAAAAAATAAGTGCATCGATTACATTTAGGTGCGACAAACCATTAACAATTAAAGTAATTTTAGTCTATCTTGTCTAAAGAACTCCAATTACAAAGCTGTGCACTTTTAAAAAAAAGATGTCGGGTTTAATCGACTTATTTTGTCGATCATCAACGAGACACCCTGTATAAATAATGATAAATCAATTATCAATTATTGTGTATAAAAAATAAATTACCTGTGTGTTTTTTGCTGTCCCAAGAAACTCCATGAGGAGCATCTGCTACCACATGAACTTCAAGGGTGATTGAATCATCCTTTATAAATCCTTTTTCAAGATCAAGGACCTCGTTCCATGCCATAAAGTGGGAGAAGCCCCAATCATTTTCCTGAAAACAATAAAATTTAGCGTAATGTCCTCCTAATGAATGAAATAATCATCCCATATTTTAATAAAAGATTTGACTTATTTTATTAAATTTACCTTAGAATAAAACAAGTGTTGTATCTTCCTGGAAAAAGGCTCGACATCTGGACGAACACTCAACAAGCGTAGCTCAGCCACAGCATAACAGGACCAAGAACTGGATTCGCTTTCCCCGTTGCATTGCAGAAAGAATCCCAATGACCTCTGAGTTGTTCTGTCTTGACCTTGACTGTTGCGCGGCATTATCATTATCTTCCATGGTAGATTTCTTACATAGCATGGTGGAGACAGAACTGAATCCTGTAACAACAATGTTATTTAAGTTTCTGGTGAATCCTATTGTTAATCTATGTTTAATTTTAAACATTTAAATAAAAAAAAACCTTTCTTGATCATCACTGATTTCGGTTTCTAAAAGCACTGTTAAAAATAAATATACCTTTTGTTTTGCAAAAAGAAAAATGCCCTAAAATAGTCTGTTAAATTTGAATTAAGTAAAAAAATGCATTTGGAAAAATGTACGCTTTTTACAAAATAGACTATTAAATTAAATATTAGCAATCGTTAAATAGAGGTTGGACAGTTTATGTGAATAATTTATTTTTTATTTTAAGTAATTATTCAATAAACTCCCACGCTTGTCACGAATTGTGCATTTAAATACCTAATTCCCGAGAATATGCCTCGTTTTATTTTATTTTAATTTTATAAAAATTTGCTTTTTAAATTCAAATACATTTTTATATCCAAAAGTTAAACGCATTTAGAGACATGTCCAAGGAGATGCTTTTTTTTTCTTCTGAAATTTTAATTTTGATTAGAAACTTAAAACCAAGATCAAAACATAACCCTTATTTTTTTATTATTAAAAAACCAAACGACGGCAAAGACTCATCGTAAAATTATCCTACTCTTAAGGCTGGGAACTCAAATTCACAGATTTGAAGATCTGTGCATTAGGAAGCTCGTAGAAGTCATCTTCGTTGAGCTCCCGTCAATTCTACTGAAAAGCACATCTACATGAGGGTCCCATCGTATGTTAAAACTAAATGTAGTTTTGAAAACTAGAAAATAGGACTACAAACGTATTATGGTTTTATTCAAATCGGTTATTTCTTTGTGACGAAAATTTGACTTGAATCATTACAACTGATTTTCGACACAAAGAAATAACCGATTTAACTAAAACCATAATACGGTAGTCCCTTTTTTCTAGTTTTTAAAACTATATTTATTTTTAATATACGATGGAATTCTCATGTAGATGTGCTATTTAGTAGAATTGACGGAAGCTCAATGAAGATGACTTATACAAGCTTTCGAGGGCACAGATCTTCTAATCTGTGAATTTGAGACCTTAGCCCTAAAACTTAAGAGAGCGTAAACTAATTGATGGCTTAAAAAATGCCAAGCTTCTTACAATTTTTTTTAAAACCTGTCAATCAAAAGAAAAGCCGTAAAGCATAATATAAATAAATAATTCATTTATTGCATTTAAAATTGTAAAATAATACAATCATAGCAATGAGAAAGAAAGAATATACACCTTTCCCGTTGATGTACACCCTTGCGGTCGTTATATTTGGGAATATGATGACCACCTGATCACAATGACTCGAGTAAATCTGACGCATATCTGACATTTCCCAAGTATAACGACCGCGAAGGTGGTCTTCAACGGAAAATGTCTATACTCGAGTTAGAATGATCTTTTACAAAACCGCGAAAACAATGGCCTTTTAATCACTTCGGACTAAAACTAACAACCTTGTCTCCTCGCTTGTTTTTAAAAAGTCTAATAATTACAAAATACCCACACAGATAATACAGTCTTTTAAAGCATAAAAGCTAACTGCAAATGCCTTTTAATCAACTAATGAAACTAACGTCCCTTGCAATTTATTGTTTTCTGTCTATTGAAGTTGTTTTCAATTTGATTCTATATAAAATATTATATTCTCCATCCTAATCTACCCAGATTAAATCAACTAATTGATAGTTTGATAGTTTTAGTAAATTCCGGTAGATGGATGGATGAATTGGAAATAAATCGACCCTCTTAAATGTACTTACTTGGAAATTTTCTGTATAAGCTCGCAAAAATATTGACTTTTAAGAAATCTCTTGTATTAATGAGTCTGTCTACAGTATCGTTAACTAAATATAATTTTAAGTCTGCTTTTATTAAACCAAGTATCTAAACCTCGAATCAAACGAAGTCAATTTTTGTACTGTTTTTGACGTGTCCTCTTATTTGCGTACACCCAATTTGCGGACCTAAATGGTCAAAAACGGAAAGGTTAGAGGTAGTGAGTTTTTTTACCTGGGTAAAGTCCAATTTGTATATTTATTTTTGAATTTCAGGGTTTTAGACTGACTTTTTTGAAAGCACTGGGGGACATTTTTCCACTGGGGGACATTAGGTTAGGTAGGTTAGGTTAAGTTTTGCTGCTAAAATGAAAATATAAACTCTAGCTATGTCGGTGCCTAGCAGTGCGTCCAAAATTGTGTGCATTACACTGAAGGACATATTACTAGGTGTTGTTCTCGGTGTTGTTATGTAAAAAATGTATCAACACATTATCAGAATGCATTAAAATTATTTGATCTTTATACTAAATAAAAGCATAAAATATTATTACTGACTTCTGCACATAAACATCTCAAATTAAAGGATAATCCTTTTCTTACTGCAGGTAATCGGATTAACTCTTACTTAATGACTATGTTCGCAAATTGGAGAGTATTCTGGAATGTACGCATATTGGATGTACGCAAATAAGAGGGATTCTGTTTTTGAGTTACATGGTCAAAAATTTACAGGCCAATAAAATAAAACCCGAAATAAAGCAACTCAAACAATCAATCAAAAAAAGAACAAATCTTCGAAAATGTTTGTAGTATGTTAGGACGGGTGTTTGCATTGGGATAGATTAACTCATTAAAGTTGGGAAGAGTATAAGATAACGTAATTAACAAAATAATAGTATTCACACAACTTGCCAAAGTTTTATCTAAAATGGAATAGATTGAATAGAATCTCAAGTAAGTTCAATAACTATTTAGTAAATCAATAATTTTTCTTTCCTGAGTTCAATCCAATAATCTTTGTTGATGATCGTACTTGCCAAGGTATTTACACTCAATTGTTTAAATATTAGGACTTCGGTCGATGGAAATTTGTAAACCACAAGTTACAATACCTCTTCGGAAAAATAAAGTATTGTTTTTTATCAAATTAAAAAATATACGTTTGTTTTGGTAAAAGCGCTTTCTCAAAAACAATAATTTTGCGCTCGATTTTGCGTTTAATATTGCCTATCATTATAATTGTTTTGTCTTTGGCAATATTATTACCATAAAAGAACTGTCCACAAAAATAATTCACTTTTTAAGAGACTTTTTATGTTTTAAAAAAAGTACATCATAAGTACAATCCTAAACTTGTCTTTTTGTGTTGCATACTCGCTGGCATATGAATAAATACAATTAAATGAAAGAATCAGGAATTTGACTGGTTATTTGGACAAAGAATGTCCACAATTACATTGCAAAAATTACCTTTAACTTGCTGAACTGCTGCACGGTGTACCGGAAAGTGGCCTCAGAGCGGGCCTCATCCTCATCCATATCTGCATCCTGCACTATGGACATATTGGGATCGGGCTGCGGCCCCATCACCACGTCTCCGTTCTGAGCCTGGTCCATTTCTCCGCCTCCAGTATCTGTGATGTATTCCGTTGTAGTCACTACACGTAAATAGGTACTTCAAAGTAATGCAAAGCGAAACTAACAGCCGTCAATTTAAAAATAAACAACAGTCAGTCACACAGGTGACATTTCACTGTCAAAAGCAGCCCTATTTAGCAGCGAAATGAAGCAACAAAACTTACCTTCTTGGGTTTCCATTTCTTCCATGGGTTCGCTACCGTTGTTTGGGGGGTTTGTGTTGTCTTCGTTTCTTCTGTACTGGCCTACAAATGGCACGTGGTTCATAACGAAGGGTGGCGTTTTTGGAGGAGCTGATTTGTCCTTTCCTAGAGAGCCAAATACCCCTTTGTTCTTTTTAATAAGCAAAGCAGATTCTTTGTCCGTTACACCACAATAAGTATCGCTGGTATTTATGTTGTGTGAATTATTTTTAGAGCCGGAGACTGCAGTCAATTTGACGAAGTGCTTACTTGCTATGCGCCCAATGTCTGCTATTTTTTAAACCCTCTAAGTGAGGGGCACGCATATGACACATATATGATTATATTTACGAACTTTGTATCCTTTTATGCACTGTTAAATTATCATTTATGTCGGGTTGTTTAAGTTTTTTCGGATGCCGACAATACTCTTTTTCATTGAGAGGAAAATAAACAAAATGGAGTCATTTTCTAAACTCTCGCCGCTTGCGCTAAAAAATTTTCTCACGAGCTGTCAAAGCAAAGCCAACTGTCCCACGTTCCAAGGCCATCATGATTTAGATGCGCAATTTTATATTTTTGCAAATTCGGTATTTCTTTAGTTTTTAGGGTTCTTTTTGAATTATTTTGATAAAGAATTTAATAAATATTCTTCCTTTATCATTAGAAATTGCCCAGAATTGATTAAAAACGAGAATTTGTAACAAATAAAACTAGAAATCGTCGAACGCACCCAAGCTTTGGAAGGACATGTTCAAATGTTTTTGTGAAGATAAAGAAGAAGCGCCAGCGCATCTGTCAAATATTTTAGGTTAGGTTTGTTTTTTTTTCTTTTTTTAAATAAAAAGGGTTTAGTAAAACATTATCGATTGTTAACATTAATGTTATTTAAATTAAAACGAATGCTTTCTTATATTTACCTACCTTAAAAATTCATTCAGTAGTTTTCCAGAAGTTTTACTTTAAATTTTTCTTTATTCATGCACAGTGGCGTATCAAAAACAAGGTCAAAAAACGACATTTAAATTTTTTTTTAAATATTTTATTTTAGTAATTTATTTTATTATTAATACAGTTCCGGGTCTTTAAAAATTTAAACGCAGGGTTTGACGTAGATGCACCGTATTTTACCTAAAATTGTTAATAAAAAGGAAAGAAATTCTTTCTTGGTCAAATAGATTTTAATGTTTCTCTTTAATGAAATGTAAAAAAAATCATGGATCTTTAACTTAATATTATTTGTTACAAACTTTTGCTTAGTTTTACGAGATATTTCTGTAATTTTTCCCTTTTTACATTATTGAAAAATGAGATTGTAAATTCTATTGAATAAAAAAAAAAACATTTTTGATTTGATCATGATTTTTATTGAACTTTTTAAAGTACAAAATAATTGAGCCCAAAACCCGATACTAGTTATATACAAATACGAATTCAGAGATGGTTTATACAAAAATTGTATAGATATCAAATGCCAAGTTAAGTTTTTACAAAATAGTATGTATTTCTACAGAATGACAAAATTGTAATTCAAGTAGATGGCAGCTATTTTTAAAAAATACTATCATTTTATTATTACTTTATTGCCAATTTGGATATTGATAAAAATAAATGCATGCGTATCTTTTTTAATTATAAGCTCGTTTATTTTAAATTACAAAATTAAGCAACTGTTACCAAAAAAATTAATACAAAGTGTTTAATCAGTATAAATAAAATATATGTAAATTAATATTTAAAAAAAAAAGTTTAAAATTATTTCTACAGTATTAATAAAGGCAGGTTATAAAAAAGCTAAGAAATAATTAATATATCAAAAATAAATATGGCTTTAGGTCAACACATTATTAAAGATATTTTGCTAAAAGCCATTTTTTGATAGGCAAAACGTATTTTAACAAACAAAATATAAAATCCCAATACTTATTTACATAAATAATAATGGTTAACCATAAATACTTTTATTTAAATGCCTTAACAAAGAAATAACCGAATTTTTGCGTAACAAAATAAGTACAGAAAAGGGGGAACGCTCGCTACTTATTTTTTCAATAACTAATTCGATTAAATTTTCGTAACATACTGGATAATAACATTCGTTCTTTGAACCATCATGCCTATTATTATCCTAACTAACGTTTAATAAGATACGGAATTGTTAAATATAAGTTGGTACGCCTTGAATGGTTTAGATGGGGGTGTCATCGGCTTCTATAGAGTCATCCTGAGCAGAGGCAGAATCGTCCCCTGATGCGTTGCCGCTGGCGGACATGGAGCCCCGCTTTGGACCGAGGCGCAAGCCCATTGTGCCGGGGTTTCTTCTAAAACAAAATAAAAATTAGAAAAATCTAGCAAAAATATTTTAACATAGGTGGTCAAGGAAATGTGCAGACTGTTTCCAAATAACGTCAAAAATCGAGCAAAAAACATAAAAAAGTATTAAAAAATGTACCATATTAGAACGAAAATATGTTTGGGATTTCCATAGATACCTGTCATAGGTTCCATTTTTTGTTTTAGATGCCAACGACATAACGTCATTTTTTACAATTTAGAAGTTTTGTGCTAAATGAATAGTTGGGAATAAAAATATAGGAGTAGATATGCTATGAGAGTTCTGGCGCAAAATCGACCATTTTTACATGTAAATCTCCATAAGGAAATCTAAGGTAGATTAGGTAGGTCAGCTTTTGTTTTTCTTGTAGTTTTTTTTTTTTTTGTATAGTAAAGCATTAATTTTAAAATTGCTTATCTTTTTACTTTTTGTTATTATATACAAATAAATTTTCTTTTTTACTTAGTTTCCATCGAGGGGCAATTCAATAGAAGAATTAGTGTACACATTTTTTAAGAATTTGTAGAATTTGTATAGAATTGGTGGAGAATTTGTATAGAATTTGTTGAATTAGTGTAAACAATTTGCTTCATCGATTTTCCCCTCGGTTTCCATTAATGAATAAGTGTCGGTTTTTTTTAGGTTTTTTTTTCTTTTTATTTACTATCAGCCAGTTTGTTTTGATTATTTCTTTCTTTTTATTATATTTAGGTAGGTATATAGAATTGTTTAGTTTACTTTAATTTTTATAATTCTCTCTTTTTCATTGCTATGATTGTTCAGTTATCAATTTTAGAAGCAATAAAGATATTTATTTATTTATTTATACTTTTATTAAATATTAATTTATTAATAAGAGCGTATTCGTACAAAAATTGGTTGGGGTAACCTAGGAGATCTGCCATACCACCCGTCGTCCCAGATGCTAACTGACATTACTTCTGAATTTTATATTTTTATGAAATATACGCTAATATACCAACAAACTACAAACTTCTGGTTCAAAACATTCAATGTACCATTTAAAAGGTTTGTATAACATTTTTAATTCTTTATAATTAAGTTAAAAATAAATAATGACTCATTTACAAAAGGATTTCCGTGAATGTTTAAAATAATCCGCATTTTTTTGGTCCACGGATTTTGCATTAAAAGTACCTTTGTAAATGAGTCATTCAGCCTAATTCTATATGCATTGAGATTGATGTCAACGTTGACATTATGACAGATAACTGACATTTTACATGTAAAATTGTCATTTATCTGTCATATTTCAATGTTGACATCAATCTCAATGCATATAGAATTGGGCTGATGCCCTTTTTTATCTAATTATAAAGAATTAAAGTTGTAAAACACTTCGTAAATATGTATTATACAAATCTTTAAGCTGGTACGTAGAATGTTTTAAACCGGCAGTTTGTTGTTTTTTGGTATATTAGCGTTATATTTGATAAAAATATAAAATACTAAAGTTAAGTCAGTTAGCATCTGAAACGACAGGTGATATGACAGATCTCCTAGGTAACCCCAACCAATTTCTGTACGAATACCCTTGGTTTCACAAGACACTGGGACACTGTCAAATTTCTTTAGCGAAATGTGACCTTAATTTTGCCATAATTTAATCATATTTATGATGGTTGTTTCGTTGCTTATCCATATTTTACGAATACACTAAAAAACGTTCCAAAAATCAGGAAAATAATGCAATGCTTATAAAAGAAATTTGACAGTGTCCCAGTGTCTTGTGAAATCAAGTGTACGCTCTATTGAAACTACAAAGTGACAAAAGTATGAAAATAGTGAAGTTATGTCATTTAGCATCTTAAATAACACATATTCATGAAAATAAAATAAATAAATTCGTATTGATTTCTGACGTTGACGTTATTTGAAAACAATCCAAACTAGTAAAAGACAAAACGCAATTATATATCATTAGGACAAGAAAAGGAATTAGTTTTTTTATAATGGTAATATAACATGCATTTTTAAATTTAAATAAACTGATTTTGAGGTGAAAAAACAGCTATTAAAATAAAAGTTCGGAATTTGACACATGACTAACATGTAGTGAAAAAACAAACCTAATTTTTTGTAACATCTCCAGTCATTAATTTTCCATATGATAGCTAGGTGTCCTGCATTTTGAAATTTAAAAAATTATTAAAAATGTAGGTAACAACAATATGGACAAGTGTTAAAAGCTTTTTGCAAAAGAAAAACACTTTGTTAACTGGTTAGTTAATATCATTAAAAAAAGGTTAAAATAAACCAAAAATGTGCTGTTTAGTGTTTTGCACTAAAAACACAACAGCTAACATACCAGATATAAGATAAGCATAATATACTTTAAACTAAAAGTAAAGTGGGGCATCGTTACTTAGTATTGCCGCTGCAAATAAAAAAGCGCATTGTAAATGAGTCTTGAAGATACAGGCGATTTTTAAACAACTCTAAATATTAAAATGTCCTTATCTTAATTTTAACTGATAAAATTAGTCCAGTTATCTGGTTAAAATAGAGGGCCTTACCCGGACATTTTGATGCCAGGGCTAAATATTTGCATAGGGATAGATTTTATATTCCTGAATAAGATACCAAAAGTCCCCAGCTCAAATCCGTTTGCTTCTTTGGGGATTTTAAAAATAGTGGTCAGGTAAGATGACAAAACCAAAGCGTTTTCAAAATGACAGGTTTTACATCAAAACAAGTTTTAGTTCGTGTGATACGCATCTAACTGGTTACTTGTTTTTACAGAATCAAAAAGTTTCTGTGATATTTAGTTGTTATAATTAGAGTGCCTTGATGATTTTGACAATTATTGTCGCCTTATAGAGTGACGACATGCATCATTCTTTCTCTGTCATACAGATAACGTCATCAACGTTATAGCCAAAGTGACAACAATTACAACTTACAATCACAATTAATGAAGTTATCTGTATGACAGAGAAAGAATGATGCATGTCGTCACTCTATAAGGCGACAATAAATGTCAAAATCATCAAGGCACTCTAGTTATAGTAAGATACAAATTACATAGCCCAGCACAACTAATTCCCCTACTAACAACTTACTTACACAGAATCATTGAACTTTTCTGCAAATTAGTTGTTAGTTCTCGTGTTAGTTAGATGATATGAATCCAACTAGCATCTTATTTTCACAGAAACTCTCTGATTCTGTGAAAATAATAAGCAAGTTAGATGCATATCACACGTACTAAAATTTTTTTTGATGTAAAACCTGTCATTTTAAAAACGCTTTGGCTTTGTCATTTTACCTGACCACTATTTTTTAAATCCCCAAAGAAGCAAGCGGATTTGAGCTGGGGACTTTTGGTATGTTATTCGGGCATATAAAATCTATCCCTGCAAAATTTAGCCCTGGCACCAAAATGTCCGGGTCAAAATACCAAGACTGTGCTAAATATTGAAAGAACATTTTTTACTCAAATTGACCCCGCTCCAAGATCACAAATAAAAAAAAATGCAAACACCTACCTTAGTTTACTCTTAAGATTGGTTATTTCTCTGGTCATAGACTCCTGGGACTCCAACATATCTTCACACTCTCTCAGTGCTTTACGTTTTTGTGCCTTCTCCCTACTAATCTCCTCCTCGGCTTCATCTAATTGACGTTTGAGTGCCTTGACTCTGTTGTTGGCCTTCTCTACTTGCTCCTTGTATTGGTCGGCGTGTCTGCGCTCGTCTTCTAGTTGCATGAGCATCTCCTTGAGCTTCTTGTCGAGTTTGCGGTTGTTCTTTTGTTGGGCGAGTCGTTCTTTGGCTTCCACCTGGAAAAAGATTTCATTTGTTGTTAAAAGCAGTAAATGCAACGAGAAAAAAAAAAGTATGGTTAGATAGACAGAACTTTTGAACCTTTTTTTGAGTTTGATCAAAGTTAAAAAATAAAGTAAAAGATGCGATGCGATGAAAAAGTGCTATTGTGAAACGGCAGCTGTAAAATAGTCCGTGATAGAATGTAATATTTAGAGTATGGTCCAAATCGCAACGAATGGTTTGGTTGCGGTAACGTCAGGTTTTCTTTGGCTCATTTTTGGTAACTAAAAAACTTATTTTTATTCGGACCAGTTTGAGCATCTGATGTGACATTTAAACTTCACAAAAGCAAATAAAAAATTTACAGTGGCATTTTAAAAATTAGAAATACTTATAATATCCTTACATGCAGCTTCTTTTTTCCGACTTCCTTGCTGCTATTGGTTAAAAATGACATAACGTTATTTTTAACAATAGAGGCAAAGAAGTCAGAAAAAAAAGCTGCTCATAGGACTACCATTATAGGATACAAAAAATTCTAATATCATAACATATTTTATCTGACAGTTCTCCTTAAAAGATTCTACTAAGCATGACCTAACCAAAGTCACCAAGCCATTTCTGCGATCACTTTGGTTCGCTAACACTTGTTTTTCAGGGGTGGTGTCCCGTAAATAAACTTTGGTTAAAAACTAATGTCATTCGGACGAAAAAACCGAATTCTTGATTAAAAACCAAGCCATACTTTTAAAGTGACGTTATTGAAAACAAAACTATTTTATGATTCTTAATTTTTATTTTTTTTTTATAACATATTTTAAGTGTTTTAATTACCGCATTGTAACTATTACTTGTATGAATAAAAACATACTCCTAAACAATTCAAGACGAGTTAAAATTTCTAACGTACAGGAATACAGATAAAAATACCTGAGCAGAGACACGGTTGCTATGCGCTGTTGCTAATGCATTAACAGGTGTCATTATTGTATATTTTTACACAGATACTGTCTTAAATAAAATAAAATAAAAAATATCTTTATTGAGTTAAATTAAATCTGTCAGATATAAATTCCATGAACAGTGTGAGACCTACTACTAAATAAGTTATATTTAAGAGCCCAACTATCCGTTTTCTCTTATGCAAACTTGCGTACAACTTAGGCCCCAGTTTTAAGCGTTCCTATTAAAGCAATTGTTTTAAAATTTGGACAATATAACGTGAGCACCTTTTGAAATACTTATGGTTTGGCACATTTTGTTTGGTAGTTCTGGTTTAGCAAGAAACCAGTTTAAGGAAGGGGCTTGTTGCTAACAGCAACAAGTGTTTTTTTTTCTCAAATTGAGCCCTAAAAAAGTTATGTTAAATAACAAGTATTGCACAATAAATTATCTAGCTAGTGACACCAAGCTTTTTAAATTTGGATAAGAATTAACTAAAATATTTGGGGTATCAATTTTGTAAATATTTGCATAGAAACGTGCTGCAAGCTTACGAAATACGATTTTTAAATAGTAAAGTCAAGTATCTCTCTTGTTGGACTGGTGGTAGGCGCAGGGTACTCTAGGTGCATATTCATAATGTAAATATATCTGTTTAACTATAGTAAGCTGGGCGTTCTACGCAAGATTGCCAATCCTTCGTCTATTCTGGGGACCGGTACAACATGGTATTAGGACTGAGTATAGGACTCTTAAGGTGTGACTTACCTCTAATTGTTCCTCAAGGTTAGCAATCTTGCTCTCAAGCGCCGTAATAGTGGCCTTGGTCTTAGTTCTTTGTGCTGTTTCCAATTCACCAAGTTTAGCCTTGAGTTCCTTGTTCTGTCTCTCCAGAAGCAGTCTACTCGACTCTTGTTTCTGGGAGGAAGCGCGCTCATTAGCCAGGTCAACGTTGAGTTGGTCAACACTGAGTTGTGCCTTGCGTGCTCGGTCTTGCAGAAGCTCGTTATTACTTTGCTCTTCTTCTAGTTCTTCTTCTAAGGTGGCGATGCGGGCTTCGAGGCGTCGCTTTTCGTCGACGAGAAGAGAACCTAGAAATTAAGAAAGTGGATGTTTTAAAAACTTTAAATACAGGGTGTTTCCAAATAACGTGAAAAAAATTTGGGGGGTAATTCCTGGACCCATTTTAAGAAAAAAAATTCCCATAAACATACTATCGTGGACATGAAATTTAAGACGATCAATTTTTGCATTGTAAATATGGTCAAAATAGTGGCTTAAAAATCTCAAGTTTTATGCGAAGTGGACATTACCAAGAAACATTTCTCTGATGTTTTACGAAGATTAGAGACTTATTGTTATCCTAAAACAAAATTATTTAAAAAGGGAAATATCTTCTTACTATTTTTCTCGCCGGCAGCACATTTTACATAATTTATTTTAATAAAATACATTTGACGCATTTGTTGTCAAAATAACATTCGAAAACTGACATATAAAAAACCCATTCACAACAGAGTAAAATTCAAAGAATCAAAGGTGGCTGCTACAAAATCGTTTTAAATTCCATGTCCACGATAGTATGTCCGATTTTGACTTTTTTTTTCTTACAGCGCCCTAACTTTTTGCTCACAAATATAAAAGATATGTGATTTATTCTACTCGCAGGATTTGATTGAATGTCGAAATTATTCCAATATGTTCTTTACAACAACATAAAATGACAAAAAAGACATTTCGACATTGAATCAAATTCCACTAAAACTTCTGATGGTTTATAAGACGACACTTTTTTTTTAATTTTATTGAAATGTGTAAAATTACGAAAAATATAAAAAAATATTTGGTGAAGGACCTGATCTTCTGAGTTTGACTCAATAAAGATATTTTTTAATTTATTTTTTATAACAAAATAATCCAATAACTGCTAAAAAATAAGTTGAATTGTGTTTTTGAACCAAATAAGTGGCTCTACATGTAAGTTCATGATTTTAATAATGTTTTATGTTTTTCTTTTTCAGAATAAAAACGTAATGTAAGTCATATTTCTCACTAAACCAGACAAACAGCTTACGTCCTTTGAGTGACAGTAATCAGGGCAATAAAAATCACAGAAGAAAGGCAAGTGCATTGCAATGAAAATATAGAGGGGGTAATTCCTGGACATCCACATTTACTTTAGCAAAGTTTTGACATTGTATCTCTTTTTTGTGAAATTAAGGGTGCAGTTTATTAAAAAAAACAATAATTTTAACTTTTATTAACACTACTGGTGGTTCTCCATTTCAAAAGGGGTCCCAAATTGCAAAATGGTTTCAAAAAAACCGTTTTTTTACCTTAATTAAGTAATTGTGTAAAATTTCATTATGTGTTATGAGTACCAGAATTGACGCACCACCTGTATGGTACGTTGTTGGTGCTTGCCTATGGATGTCCAGAAAATTGTCAACAAAATCTATCTCATATATCCTCGGAGATATGAGGCCCCAAAGTGCAAAACTTTAAACGCTTGTTCCTTGAAAACAACGGCACATATTAACGAAAAATATGGCTTAATACAAAGGCACATTCTATCCATAACCATTTTAGTATTTGTTTCTCTTTAAAATGGACAAATAAAATTTTTATAATCAATTTAATTTTATACAATTTTCATGAAATGAGGCTGTCAACAATGTCAAAATAACTGATACAAAAAGGGTAAGACCAAGAATCATATGGACTTTAAAGTGCCCTTTTCTTAACAAAGTTGCCGCTTTGATCGAACTTTAACCATATTTTCCTCAGAGATAAGAAAAGATAGATTTTTTTGACAATTTTCCAAGTATTCCCAGGCATGCCCCAATAGCGTACCATACATATGGTAAGCCAATTCTGGGACAGCCTGTATTTCTATGCACAGATCTAGTACATTTCTGTGGTAGGGAGGCAAAACGGGATAAGTATTTTTGACATTTAAAAAAATGTGTTTTTCGGACACCGAATTTTAATAGAAACATTTAAATATTTACCATTTGGATCAGCCATAAACGTACTTTGAAACTTAATTTTTCAGCTTGCTCCTCACTATTACATTAAAATTGTTTAATATTTGCAAGAAAATCATTTTTATAGTGACATGTACAAATGACAGTTTTATACTTATCCCCTTTTGCCTATTTACCACAGATTTGTAAGTCTGAAATTCTAGTTTTAAACAGTAAATGTATTACCTTTGTTATTATTCGAGTTAATCTCCTCCAACAACTCCTCTCTGTCAGCCTCAGCAGCGCGTCTGGCTCTTTCCGAGATGGAATAATCCTCAGTCATCTGCATTACTTCCGCTTCCAGTGTCTTAACCTTGCGCTCAGCCTCCTTGCAGGAAATAGCGAGCTCTTCTTTACCGACACGAGCCTCCTCGGCGTCTCTGATGGCTTCTTTGCATTGCTGTTGGGATTTCTTTAGTTGTTTGAGGGCGTCTTCCTTTACTTTGTGGTGGAGCTCGATTTGCGATTCCATTTCTTTGAGGTCGGCTGGAAGAAATAATTATAAAAAATGCTGCCTTTGTTTTAAGTTATTAAACATGATTGTTTAAGAGCAAAAAAAACTTTTTATTTGATTAAGTGAAGTCACATGCAATGTAAGATGTCCCCTAAAAATAAAACTTTTAAGAAATTGTGAAGTAGTATCGTGGACATGGAATTTAAAACGATTTTTTATCAGCCACCTTTGATTTTTTGAATTTTACTCTATTGTGAATGGGATTTTTATTTCAGTTATCGAATGTTATTTTGACAACAAATGTATTTTATTAAAATAAATTATGTAAAATGTGCTGCTGGCGAGAAAAAAAAGTAAGAAGATATTTCCTTTTTTAAATAATTTTGTTTTTGGATAACAATAAGGCTCTAATCTTCGTGAAACATCAGAAAAATGTTTCTTGTTAATGTCCACTTCGTATAAAACTTGAGATGTTTAAGCCACTATTTTGACCATATTTAAAACGATTTTTTATCAGCCACCTTTGTTTTTTTGAATTTTACTCTATTGTGAATGGGGTTTTTTAAGTCAGTTTTCGAATGTTATTTTGACAACAAATGCGTCAAATGTATTTTATTAAAATAAATTATGTAAAATGTGCTGCCGGCGAGAAAAAAAAGTAAGAAGATATTTCCTTTTTTAAATAATTTTGTTTTTGGATAACAATAAGGCTCGAATCTTCGTAAAACATCAGAGAAATGTTTCTTGTTTATGTCCACTTCGCATAGAACTTGAGATGTTTAAGCCACTATTTTGACCGTGTTTGCAATGCAAAAATTGATCGTTTTAAATTCCATGTCCACGATAGTATGTATGTATGTATGTATGTATGTATGTGTTTGGTCATTTTTTAAGAACTATTTTCTTGATCTTACAGTGCCATAAAAAGCTTTTCTTAACACTTTACACTTTCATTACAATGAGTCAGGTTTTCACGTATTCTGCAAATAGTACATTATCTTTTTCTCAAAATAATTTAGTGAAGCATACTTTGTCTTTAACATTTAAAATGATGTGTGGGTGCTTTATTAAAGGTAATTAAAATTTGCTTCTTAATTCAATTTTAAATAAATTATTAATTAATTTATTTAAGTTACGGTGTCATTTTAATTTAAACCGAAGTTAACTGGGATGCGAACTGATTCAAAAAAGGTTGGAAAAAGCTGCCTATGGACCTTTTTCGTCGTCGACCACCCTCGAGGTCGTTATACTTAGGAATAGAATGATCTACAGCATCACAATGACTCGAGTCAATCTGAGGCCTATCTGACGTATATAAGTATAACAACCGCGAAGGTGGTCGACGACGGAAAATGTTCATAAATGTATTTTTCTCCAAAAAGAAGTATAATAAACATAACGTCGTTTAAAGTAAGAAATAAGTAATGATAAATTGCAGAACATGTGTAAAACCCCTTTTAAAAATTGCCATCCCCACACTTTTACCAAAAATGCAATAAACATAAGTTTTTCAGTTATAAGATGAAATATGCATTCAAACAGCAAGAAAAATACTAACAGGAAAAATATTTATATTATATTTATTATCCTGTAAAGATAATTCAAAAACAAGTCTAAGCTAAGACATGCAAAAAATAATTCAAACCTCATTTTTAAATTATTTCAGTTATTTTTTTTTCAATAATCTTAAAACTAAATATTTGTTTTGCTACATTCTCTAAAATAAAAAATAAGCAGTTACAAATTTACAGTTTTTTGTTTTGATTGACTATAAACAGGATGAGTCAACGTAACTTTTTGTTTAATAAAGACTTTAATAATTTAAAAATTTTGGTTTAAAACATTTTTATGATTTTTGCAAATAAATTTCACACTAATAATTAACACAAATCTAAATGAGCCCTTTGTACCATGGTTTTATTCAAATAATAATAAAAAGAAATGAATAAACAACAAAATGTGCATGCTTATTTAAAAGTCATTCCATAACTAAGTGCAAAATATCACTTTTTGAACTTAAAATTTGGATCTCATTTTAAAAAGTAATTTGCTTTTTTGCAAATTTCAACATCTAAGTTAATTTGTCTTTTGTCCGTGCAGAAAATATCAGTATCTTATTAAAAAATGGTAACAAAAATTTGGATCTCAAAATTTAGGTTCAATAAGTGAAATGTTCAAAAAATGGTATCTTAGAAATTTTAGATGACTCACCCTGTATATCTTCTACTAATTTGGTAAAAATAAAAAAGATTCATTAGTTAAAAAGCTCATTCGATAAGTCATGTTAAATAATGTAATAAGGAAAAAATCATTTTTGCGAAGCTTTTACTGTAACTTAGATGCAAAAGTTAATTTTAATCCATTATTAGTTTTATTCGTACAGACCAAATTTCCAGTACCAAACTATTTTTAATCTGTCAACAGGTTGCACACATCTAAATAATGATGTTCTGCGCAGGATTTTTACTCCTGCGAACAGTTCGAATCTGGGATTCTGTGCCTATGCGAACAAAGCTATTAATTGTTTTTCGGTAAATTATGTATAATCATTTAATATGTTTGTTACCTAATGTTGAAATGTTTAAAACATTTTTAACAAGTAGGTACATTTAAGCGTTATACATAATTTTCCCTAGAGTAACAGTGGCAAAAGAAAACAGTATTTAAAGTAACGTACTGTTAACAAGGTTAAAAAGGATAATTAATTGAAAAAAAATTCTTAAAGCCAATTACTACTTATACTATTAGGGCCGTATTAACGTACTCGATCTTTTATCTACATAACTAGCTTTTCGCAAAATTACTTGGTTCAAAGAGGGTTTTAAGATTGTCACATTTATTTTTACACTTTGACAAACCACTTACACGCACTTTAGAATTTGACTTAAGATTTGTAGGCTGCTATATGGCCATAATTACAATGAAGAAAAGCGTCGATTACTCGATTATTTTATTACTGCCACAATAGTATCTTCATGATTTTTTCAAAGTTTTAAATAAACTTTTCGACTGTTTTGTTAAAAAAGAAAATATGCTAAGGTACTCGATTCACTTAGAAATTGACAAAAAAGTTTAATCAAACAATTTTGAAATTACAATTTTAGTTTTTGGTAGAAAAACTTACATTTACCTACAATTTAAAAATTTAATTATTTGCAAGATCATCTCGTATCCTTTTTTTTTGGTTGAAATAATTTATTGTTAATTTATTAATTTCCGATAACCTGATTAAAAAGGTAAATCGATGCGTAAGTCAAACACTGCCATAAGTTGTACAGTGTAGCACTTGACTTATGGCAGTATTTGACTCACCCATTGAAATATTTTAATCAAATAGGTTAATTTAAGTTGCTTCTTAATGTGAAATTTTATATATTTTAAAGCAAGTTGCCTATGTCATACTTTTTAGAGTGCCTAGAAGTCAAATTGACAGATATTGTCGCTTTATAGAGTGGCGCCATGCATCATTCCATCTCTGTGTCATCCATTACTGTAATTGTTGTCACTTTTCCGATTAGGTTGATGACAGTATCTGTATGACAGAGATGGAATGATGCATGACGCCATTCTGTAAAGCAACAATATCAGCTGTCAATTTGACATCGGGGTACTTTAATACTTCTTAGTAAGACTAAAAAAACTTCACAACCTAGAATAAACACTCAAACAATCCTTACCTTCCAACTTCTTCCTCGCAGCAACAGCGGCAGTGCGCTGCTTCCTCTCCTCATCTAATTCAGCCTCCAAGTCCCTCAACTGCTTCACAATCCCCCGTCTCTTCTCCTCGGCCTGCTCCTCCTTGGCTTGGATGTCACGCTCGAACTGAGCTCTGAGCGCCTGCATGTTGACCTCCAGTCGGAGCTTAGCGTCTTCGGTGAGTTGGAGCTCATCTTCTAGTTCTTCGTTCTGGGCTTTTAGTTCTGCTAGTTGGGTTTCTAGGGAGCGTTTTGCTTTTTCTAGTTCGTGGACGTTCTTATCTGCTGTGCCTGGGATGGAGAAAAGTGAATTGATTATTTGTTTCTTTAAAAAATTAACAAGAAATGGGTTAGATCAATGAATGGGTTTTAGGGCAAAGATAATCTTTGCGGTGGTTGATTTTTTTTAGTGTTTCTTTTATAAAAATAAACATTTCATAAGATACTCATTGCAGTTAATTAAATTCAATGCATTATTTGCTTTGTTCGTGGTGACCGAAAACCCAGTTTCAAACTGATAATGTCTGCGCACATAAAAAAAGTTATGCGCTGGATTTTTACACGTTTTTCTGTGGACTATTTTGGTTTGGGATTTTGATCACAACGAACAAAGCTATTGATTTATCTATGAAATTTTAAGTCGATCCAGTATACCATTTTTTAAGTTATTGTGGTAACAAATTTTGTTACCGATGGACAAAAAATAAAAGCTTCAAAAGTCATAAAACGAATGAGTTTGGAAAATCTATTCAGGAAGCTTAACCCAAAAAAATGCAACCAACAAAAGTTTAGGAGGTAAAAGCCCCCTTTAATTTTCAACAATGGATCTGTACAAAATTTTACAAATAGGTAAGGCCCCGAAGAGTAATATTCAATCATGTGAGATTCACACCAAACTTGGTAAACAGATGCAAAAGAAGGTTCTAAGAAACTTAAAAATATTTCTACACCCCCTACCCAAATGGAAGGGTGTCAAAAAAATGGCGCATAAACGCAATGGTACGTTGTTGGGGCATGTCTGGGGAGCCCCAGAAAATTGTCAAAAAAACCAGTCTTATATTCCCTCGGAGATATGAGGCCCCAAAATTCGAAACTTAAAACGGTTATATCTTAAAAACTAGAATGGGTAGAAGTCGGAATCGGTAGAAGTCGAAACGCGTAGAAATTACTCTTCGCAAATGAGTAGCTTAAAGGGCGATGTCGTGTGTTTTTTGTGTTGCCTAAATCGCACAAAAAACAGCACTTTCTGTTGCATATAAGAAAGGAGTACGAGAAACATTTTAAATTAAAAAGGGTGTTTACTTGGAAGATAAAAGATTAAAGAACACTACCTGCGTAATTTAAAACACATCAGAATACCTTATCATATAAAATTAAAGCAAATAAAAAGTACTATTTTTTTTTTAATTGAAACTACTTTTCATTGCTTATATTTACCAATTTAGAAACAAACTTACGTGATTAAAATATGGAGGTAGTGTTCTTCATTTTATTTAGAATTATTATTGACTGCAAGAAATATGTTTCTTTTTGTAATTTACTCATCTTATATGCAACCATTTCACGTGACACAAAATTAAAAAAATAAAATTAAAACGAAAATTGACAAATCAAAACAGAATTCTGCAATAGCGGCATTTTTAAACAACTGCTTGTTGACTTGACAACAATGACAGTGTTTTAAAAATTTTTTCGAAAATTTAAGTCGTTTCTTCAAAATACTGCATAATTGTAATATTTTGTACCGAATTTAGTGTGTTTGTGATTGTAAAACGTAACATTAAACGTAAGTATATATTGTTTTTACAAAAACCTTACTTTTCTTTTATCCACCCAAAAATTATGTTATAGCAACTTAGCAAGATTTTGAAATGGCGAAAAGAAAACGTTTTCAAGACTATGGCTGGCGCAACAGCAAAAATATTAGACGTAATAATGCCCGAAAGTTATATTGGAAAAACCGGCAAACTAAGTAAGTTTATTTCGCGGTTTATTAAATTATAAAAAAGTTGTAACCTACCCCAACAAAACAGGATTGTTTTGTTTGTAATCCATATCAAAACACATAAAATATGCAAATAATCCGCCGATGAAATCTACCCAAAATTGACCAGCACAGTGTTTTTACACTTTTTCGTTTAGAAAGCTGCACTGTTAATAACTCGCGAGCTTAGGATTACAAGGTTCTAACTAACAAAAAAATGCGTAAAACCTTGTCTTTACGCCACTTAAATCAAGATTAATTTAAAAAACAACATTTTTTTTAATAAACATAACCTCACTAATCACACATTCACACTGGTACCCCAACTTGATTTGACTTAAATCCCTACACTTCCATTTCTTTAAATTATTTTGTAAGAGCCAAGCAGTCCAAATATCTACTGTCTTAGAATCACAAAAAAAGTTATTATTTTATTTTATATTTTTTAACCACCCGACCCGACTAAAACAGTCTTTCTACGCATTTTAAGGAAAAGAGAAACGCCAAACGCATGCGCGATGCAATCATGACAGTTCACGTTCAGTGGCGTAACGCTCTCGGACTCAGACAAAGAGGCCCCCGGAGGTCTGCAGACTGCAGCTTGCAAAGATTATTGTCTAAAACAGTTCTAGTACAAAAAATGGTCTCCGACCAATGTCGAATGAAGCTTTAATTTTACGCGCGATAGACTGGACCATTCCAATTTGTTTTAAAGCAAGGCGTTCAGATTTCGTTTCAAGTTTTAGCGGAATTTAAAATTGTTCATGTCGTTCTTCTTTTGGCGCCAAATTCAAAAATGCACTTTAATTACATTCTTTTTTAGTTTTTTAAAACAATAAATATTTTGTCAAAATATTTTAAATAATAATAGAAAAAATGGCCTCAACATTTACTATTATAAAAAATTGTATACCTCTGGTTTTTTTATTTAAGATTTTATTTTAATACAGCAATTTTTTCTAATTTTAGTTTTGCCCTGTGCTGAACACGAGACCGAACATTATGAAGAAGACTCACCACCTGCGAAACAATAGCCTCTTCGTATAATTAAAGCATCATAAAACTTTGTAATTGTTTAAACAATTTAACTAGAGAAACAAAAAAAATACTGAATAAGGATAACAATTTTTACCAAAAACTAGAATGGGTAGAAGTCGAAACGCTTAGAAGTTACTCTTCGCAAATAAGTAGCTTGAGTAGAATTCGGAATCGGTAGAAGTATAGTTTTATTTTTATATTTTGTAAATCAAAGCTAAATCAATTTTTTATATAATTGCTACACATTCTATGGGATACTCTTCGCGAGAAAATTATTACAGGTTAATTAATAGTTTTTTATTAAAAAAAAAATTATTTGAATAAAATCTGCGAAGAGTGCAAACTATTAACAGAAAACACGAAGAATTTAGTTAACGAAGAGGATAAACGTCAGTTCTGACGTTTAAGATATTTGAGGTTATTTGTTCTGACAGTTGGCTTTGTTTCTTTGTTTGAAACATTTTTGGCATGGCCTTCTTGACCGACGCGTGACGCGTTTTGGACTTAGAAGTTTTTTGCTACCAAAATCTTTTAGTTTTTGTTTTTTTAACCTTACTAGCTAACTTTACAAAAAATGAACCATCATTTTTAATAGAAAATTAAATTTTTAATAATTTTGTAACAAATATTTTTTTTGTAGATTGAATAATAACGGAGATTGGAGGTTTTTTTGTGCTGGGGGGTAATTGGGGGGTCGGACAAAAAAACTAAGGAATACTTTTTGGTGAGGAATTAAATTGTCTATATTTTATGACGAATAATTTTTTTTGTAAATTTAATAATAGTCGAGCTATGATTTTTTTTTCATTTGGGGGGCTGAAAAGGGGGCTTTGTAGTATTCGGATTCTTATCAAAAACAATAGGGATCTTCCTCTTATAGAGGTCGATTTTTCCTTAAAATTTGAATTGGATTGGAATTTTGGTTCTTAAGATAGCGTGTTTACAAGAAACGTGACATACATACACACCGACCGACCGACCGACCGACCGACCGACCGACGGACGGACAAAAAATGAAAATCTTAAAAAGTCATGAAACGCACGAATCTGCAAGAATTTTTGCTCTACGATGAAAATTGACGATTTTGGGATTTTTGTATCGATTGCAATATACTCTTCGGACCTAGTCTTGCGAAGAGTATAATAAATAAGTATAATAATCTGCTGTGCTGTTTTTTTGTTAGTTTTTAAATTTAAACATGTCTGTTTTATGATGATTTCTTTTAAAATCTACCTATTTGGAAAAATTTATAGTTATTAGGGAATAATACCATCTAGGTTAATAAAGTAAAAAGTTGATAAAAATAATACCACTTTCTAAGAATTAAAGCTATTCAAAGTAACTTTTAAAGCCTTAAATAAATAAAAATCAAAAATAACGCAAGAAATACTGGTGGAGCAATTTTTTACTTGATCCTGTATATGACCTACATAATTTGACATTTATCTGACAAACACATAACCCCAAAACAAAAAATAACTTTGTTTTGGGAAATGTGCTGCCATCTTAAAGAAATTGTTTGAGGTATTTTTTTTTTAATTCTAAGATGACTCAATAGGTGGCTAGCCGCGACATACCCTCTTAAGTAGAATTCGGATTCGGTAGAAGTGTAATTTTATATTCTTTAAATCAAAGCTAAATCAGTATTTTATATAATTGCTACACATTCTATAGCATACTCTTCGCAAGAAAACTATTGAAGGATAATGGTTTTTGTTTAATAAAACAAATTTTATTTAAAAAAATCTGCTAAAAGTGCAAACTATTAACAGAAAACACGAAGATATTCATTAACGAAGTGGATAAACGTCAGTTTTGACGTTTAACATACTTATGTGAGGTTATTTGTTCTGACAGCTGCTTTTGTTTTGTTGGTTTAAATATTTTTCGCATGGCCTTCTTGACCGACTCGTGACGCAATTAGGACTTAGAAGTTTTTTGCTACTGAAATCGTTTATTTTTTGTTTGTTTAACCTTACTGGTTAACTTTACAAAAAATAAACCAACATTTTTAATAGAAAATAAAATTTTCATTAATTTTGCAGGGAATATTTTTCTTGTAGATTGAATAATAACGGAGATAGGAGGTTTTTTTGTGGTGGGGGGTAATTGGGGGGTCAGACAAAAAAACTAACGAATACTTTTTGGTAAAGAATTAAATTGTCTATATTCTATGTCAAATAATTTTTTTTGTAAATTCAATAATAGCTGAGCTACGATTTTTTTTTCATTTGGGGGGCTAAAAAGGGGGCTTTGTAGTATTCGGATTCTTGTCAAAAACAATAGGGATCTTCCTTTTATAGGGATCGATTTTTCCTTAAAATTTGAATTGGATTGGAATTTTGGTTCTTAAGATAGCGTGTTTACAAGAAACGTGACATACATACACACCGACCGACCGACCGACGGACGGACAAAAAATGAAAATCTTAAAAAGTCATAAAACGCACGAATCTGCAAATTTTTGCTCTACGACGAAAATTAACGATTTTAGGATTTTCTGATCGATTGCAATATACTCTTGTGAAGAGTATAATAACAGCACATATTAACGAAAAAATTGGCTAAATACAAAGGCACAATCTATCTAAAATTATTTTACCTTTTGTTAATCTTTTTGTTGGGTCAAGTTACATTTTCATAACTAATTTAATTTTACAAAAATTTTATGAAATGAAGCTGACAACAATGTCAATATGAGCTAAATGAAAAAATATATGCAAAAGAATCTAGATTAGCATTTAAGATGTATTTTACAAACTGTGTTGCCAAACTTATGCAACTTTGTTTGCATTTTTCTCGATGAATATAACAGGGATCGCTGAGAATGCCCCAAGAGCGTACCATCTTGTTTATGCGCCATTTGTTGGTCACCCTGTATAAATTCTTTAGAATCGTACTTTGCATCTGTTTATGTTTATCAAGTTTGGTGTAAATCCTAAACTAAGATTATTTACCTTGGTTGTTGACCAATTCATCAAGCTCTGCCTGTAATTGCCTCTTCATTCGTTCTAATTCTTCAATTTTCTCAGCACTGTCATCAAGTTCCCGACTAAGTGACAAAACTCTAGTTTCCTTTTCTCTGGCTTCTCTTTCCGCTGCATCACGTTGTTCTGCTAATTGTTCACTTACTTGTTTTTCTTCTGCTAGGATCTTGTCAAAGTTCTTTTGTTTCTTTTCTAGTTCAGCGACCTGTTTAAATAAAAAATTAAAAATTATAAATCAATGAAAAAAATTGCGTAAACGCATGTTCCTTCTTAACCAATGATAAGACAATTAAATAGATACAAACATATACCAAAATTATTTGGTCAACTGATAAACAAACCTTTTAAGGGGTTAGGAGAAATGTTTATAAATGAAATATTTACATTATTAAATTACAAGTAAATGTATGGATACCTATGGTATCAAATATAAATTCAAATTAATACATCAAACTGCAGAAATTATATGAAAAATGTAAACACAGAGGACCAGCGGTGTACACCCGTCGCTATTCGTATTAGTACTTAGCAGTGGACAGATTTTTGCAGAGAGATGTATTTGTGTAGGAGATCCTAACCAATGGAAAATCACTGTTTCTTGATATGATAACATACAGTTACACCTATTTCAAGACTCGCGCATAATAATGCACATGGATTTTTACAGGATTCCTTTAGGTACTTCGATTCAAAGTATAGGGATTGATATTAAATTACAAGTGAATTTATATTTGATACCATAGGTATCCATACATTTACTTGTAATTTAATATCAATCCCTATACTTTGAATCGAAGTACATAAAGAAATCCTGTAAAAATCCATGTGCATTATTATGCGCGAGTCTTGAAATAGGTGTAACTGTATGTTGGGTCTAGGAGAATTCACCACCCACAATTCACCGCCGACAATTCATCGCCCACAATTCACCGATCCACAGTTCATCGATAAGACAATTCATCGACAAGTCAATTCACCGCCACACAATTGTTCGATGGGAGAATTCATCGCCTAGTATGAATATTAAATGAAATGATTTTAAACTAGAATGCTTTCTGATAATGTATTGGTACATTTTTAGCATAACAACACCGAAAACAACACCTAGTAATATGTCCCTCAGTGTACCTAATGCACACAATTTTGGACGCACTGTTAGGCACCGACATAGCTAGAGTTGTTTATATTTTCGTTTTAGCAGCAAAACTTCACCTAACCTACCTAACCTAATGTCCCCCAGTGGAAAGTGTCCCCCAGTGCTTTCATATAAGTCAGTCTAAAATCCTAAAATTCAAAAAAAAGTATGCATATTGGACTTTACCCAGGTAAAAAAATTCCATTACCTCTATCCTTTCCGTTTTTGAACATTTAAGTCTGCAAATATTCTAGGTTAATAAATATCCAAGAAATTTTAATAAAATCATTAGGTAATTATTATCTATAATTATTTTGGTGGCAGGCAATATTAGAGGTAAATAAATTTCTGTTATTTATTTTGTTCATTGAATAAACTAATATTCAAACTAGGCGATGAATTCTCCCATCGAACAATTGTGTGGCGATGAATTGACTTGTCGATAAACTGTCTTATCGATGAACTGTGGATCGGTGAATTGTGGGTGGTGAATTCTCCGGATACCCTGTATGTTATCATATCAAGAAACAGTGATTTTCCATTGGTTAGGATCTCCTACACAAATAAATCTCTCTGCAAAAATCTGTCCACTGCTAAGTACTAATACGAATAGCGACAGTATGAAAGATGGAAATGCAGGTGAGGCCTGCGCGGTGCTGACGAAGGGCAAGACTCTGAAACGGCTGTACACCGCTGGTCCTCTGTGTTTACATTTTTCATATAATTTCTGCAGTTTGATGTATTAATTTGTATTTACTTTATCTCTGATAGGTTGACAAGAATCTTAGCAAATTTCTTTCATTCTGTTTTTTTTATGATAAAACACTGATATTTACAGTTTTATCTACTCTAATATTTTCCTTTTTCTAATTTTTCTTAAAAATTTGGTGTGTTTACATAAAACTCACATACAAATTAACAATCTACAAAGTGTAAGGTTTGAAAACTCCATTGGCGGCGACGAATAATGGCGACAACACATGTTGGTTTTTGGTACACAGAAATAAAAAATAAAATGCTAATTTCTGTTTCAGAGGACGTATCAAATTTTACCTTGCGTTCGCGTCAAAAATAACGCGTTAATGTGTAATTTTAATTTATCTGAATCACGAATTTTGCTTTAAAAATGTGGACTATTTTTAGAATAAATGTATCCCTTGAAAATGATACGCTATTGAAATGTAAAACGTATACACAAGTTTGAGTGAAAGGGGGGCAACATTAACATCTTCCCCTTATTATTCATTCACAGTTAAAAAAAAACAGTCACCAATGAAAACTAGAACTTTTCTCTTTGATAAGTTGAATTTTCCACAAAGTTGGCATTACATCATATTTATGGCGGATTCATGACAATTCATTTAACAATTAACATTTAATTTAAGAAATCTACAGCAGTTGATTGGTTCATTTGACATTGACAAATGAGAAACTTCAATGTCAATTCACCCAATCAGCTGCTGTAAATTTCTTAAATTAATTCTTAAATTAAATGTTAATTGTTAAATGAAAAGTCATGAATTCACTATTACTGTTATTAAAAATTGAAAAATGCCAAAAATAATATGACAGTTCTATAAAACAAGCGTAAAAGTTGAAAAAAAGAAACAATTTTTGCTTAAGATGTGAGAATTTATAAAGAAAATTGTAGACATTTTTGTAAAAATGCTAATTTATCCTATGATACCTAAAAGGACTTTCTAACAGTGAGTACTTATACAAAAAAAGCAATAGGTAGGTACTCCTGTATATGTTGAGATCATTGTTTTTGATTTAGATTTCCTAAACATGTTTTTAAATGAATTTTTATTTTTTTTTCCTTTTCTTATATAACCAGCAAACACAAGTGACATTAATGACAATATAAAGGGTAACAACTGTCACTTTATGGCTCGCCTGCGTTGCTTTTTTTTTAATTTAGAATGGATAGTACTTGCTGAGTGTTATCAGATATTGTGTCTACATATTTAAATGATTCTCCATCTACTTAATTCCCTCATCATTGTTTCTAACACATGTTTAGTTTAATAACATACCTTTTGTCTTTGTGCCTCCAAATCAATATTAGTATCCTCCAATTCAGCAGCGCATTTCTTCTTGCTTCGCTCCAACTTATCATTGATAGCAGTAAGCTCATCAACTTGTCTCTGCAACGCATCCAAATCCTTGGCTAACTTCTTCTTACTCTCTTCCAAAACAGCAGCTTGCTCGGCCTCGTCTTCGGCCTTCTTCTTGGCTTCAATAAGTTGTACATTCAACACCGCTAACTGTTTCTCGAGGTTCTTCTTGGCTTCCTCTTCCTCCTCGGCGTGTTCTTGTAGTGCCTCGCGGTCAGATTCCAGTTGGCGGAGTCTTGAGCTAAGGGATAACTTCTGTTTGGTTTCTTCCTCAAGAGCGGCTTGGGCTTCAGCGAATTGGGATTCGGCAGCTTGTTGGGATTTCTGAGCGGCTGATGCACGGAATTCGGCTTGTTCTAGTTGTTGGGCGATGTTGTCTACTTCTTGTTGGAGTTTTGTTGTTTTTTCCTGGAATAATATTTATGTTAAATTCAAAATAATTTACAATATTGTGCCATTTCTTATTATTAAATATGTACTTTAAATTGTACAATGTGGATGATTTAACCACCGCTTTTTTCGGTTATTTTGAAGTTATCGAAAAAATTTAAAAACTTAATAGCGTTTTCGGTTGGAAGAACTAGTTATAAATGTACTGGTCGAGTTCTTTTTGATGGATTCGTGTTCGATTAGGACCGCAGAGCTAGTTCAACTCGAAAAAGTGCATTTCAAATTTGGTTTACTATCTAATATCAGTTTAAAAAAACCAGTGTCACCTATGAAAACTAAAATCTTTTTCTACCGGCCGACTGGTCTAGTGGCAAGTATACCTGCCTCTGGACCAAAGTGACCTGGGTTCAAACCCCGGGAGTGATCCAAAAACAAAAAAGTCTGCCGGTTACATTTAGTGGTGAGATAGATGTATCTCGGTATACCCTTGCTCGTAAACAAGGCTAAATGGTGGTACCGTGTGCGCTTGTGCATGCACGTAAAACAGCTCTGGTTGGCTTTGGAAAAGGCCAAGATATGATTCAAAATTTCTCGGTTGGGGGTAGTCTCACTCAGAGCATCGATATTAGGCCATAGTCGCGGAAACAGATCGATGTAAATATTAATAAAAAAAAAAAAAATCTTTTTCTTTGAAAAGTTGAATTTTCCTCAAAGGTGGCATTACATTTCAAATTTACTGTCATTAAAAATTAAAAAATTTCAAAAATAATACCACAGTTACATAAAACAGGCGTAAAAATTAAAAAAAAAAGAAACAATTTTTGCTTGAGATGTGAGAATTTATGAAAAAAATTGTAGACATTTTTGTAAAAGTGCTAATTTATCCTATGATACCTAAAGGGAATTCTTAACAGTGAGTACTTAATGAACATAAATAATTCCTATTTTGTATAAACTTTTAAAGGTTTTATGATTAGGGCATTATAAAGTAATTTAATAACAAAATAAATACTTCTGTATATGTTGAGACCATTTTGATTCAGTTGCCCTGAACATGTGTTTAAATGTATTTTTTGACTTTTCTTACATAACCAGCAAACAAAAATGACATTAATGAAAATATACAGGGTAAAATCTATCACCCTATGGCTCGCCTACTCTGTTTTGTTATAAAAGTGAATGGATAGTATGCAAATTTTTTTTTTTTATCAAACCAATTTTGCGCTACGGGGCAAACTTGGGTTTTTTTAAATGGAAACCATAGTTGGCTATGACTTAAAAAAATTGATTATTTTTTGACGTTTTCAATGATAGACGAATTCCAAAACAAGATCTGATTTAAGTCAGATATTTCTGTCAAGATATTTATTTGTTATTTGAGAACAAATTTCGTTTATCGATTGTTGATTTGGCAGATAAATGTTGACAGAAATATCTGACGGTAATCAGATCCAGCTTTGGAAGTCGTTTGATATGTTACTACATGTGATTGATTTTTTCACTTTGGCCATAGCATAAGCAAAAAACTAATAATTAGTGATGGAAATAATCGATTTTTTTAAGAATCGATTCTTTCCGCTCTAAGAAATTTGACATTAAAAAAGAAAATATTGGCATTGAGTGTTTCAAGAACAAAAAACTGGGAACCATGGATTATAAGAACAAAAAAAGGTTAGCTAGTGTCACGGACGTTACGATATTATTAATTTGTTGCCTTAAATTTCGGTTATTTTGCTAAAAGCTGTAGGTACCTCTAACATTTTTGTTGTTCAGAGGATGTTTTTGAAACCGTGACATTATGCAGACACTTTTTCATCAGAAATCATATTCTGGTTGAAAAAATTTCCCGATGTTTCTTTCCTTAAAAATTATCATACTTAGGGGTGTATTTTGTAGTGTAAAATTTAATTTTAAAAGGCCTTTAAAATTTTGAATGGCCTTCAATACAGTTTTCAAGCGATTTTTTTATGGAAGATCAATTAATTTTCTATGTCACATCTCACTCTCTGTCAAAAATGACTGAAGTGGTATCTTTAGTCTAAAAACTTCTGAAGTATAAAAAAAAGGATTTCATTGTCAAACCAAGCATTATAATAGCACAAGTTCGTTTATTAGAACCTTTAAACAATGTTTGATTTAAGCTTGAAACTAGGCATCCTATAAAACATTAATTACGACCTATTTTAAATCATTCTTGGCAAAATTCTTACCTGCAATTCCTGTCGAGCTCTTTCAACATCAACAAGTTTGGCTTGAACCTCAGCCAATTGATTCTCGGCTTGTTTTCTACGACGTTCCCCTTCTTGTCTGCTGGCTCCAACGTTGCGTAACTCGCTCGTCAAGTCAGCATTCTCAGCTTCTAAAGTTTGCTTTGTTTTCTCTAGGGTTAGTTTGGTCTTCTTGTATGTTTCCATCTGCTCGTTGAGAGCGGCAAGCTCTTGGGAATGTTTGTGTCTTGTTTCGGCCATCATAACCTATAAAAGAATTATAGATTGATTAGTAAAGGCCAATGGTATGGTCCTAATGGCTTGGTTATTAATCCTCCTGAAAAAATGGTAAGTTTCAACGAACCAAAGTGATCGCGGAAATAGCTTGGTGACTTTGGTTAGGTCAAGCATAGTAGAGTCTCGGAAGGAGAACTGTCATATAAAAGATGTTATGATATTAGAATTTTTTGTATCCTTTAAAAGTAGTCCTACAAGCAACATTTTTCTGTTGAATTCTTTGCCGCTATTGGTTAAAAATGAATTTAATGACTAAAAATGTCCAAAAGAACCAACCAAAGAAAAGCAGACGTTACCGCAACTAAACCATTGGTTGCGATTGTGACCATACTCAAAGTCAAATCGAATAAAAACTCTACTATTTTAAACTATTTGAAAGTTTTAAAAAGTTGTAACGTTCTCTAAAGCACTTATGAAGAAATAGTCATGATTTAGAAATATTTTAAAATCTTGGTTTTTTTGCAAAAATTAATATAGGTAATAGTTACTAGGGCTCTATAAAATTTTGATTATGAACGAGTGCTTCCATAGAAATGTCCCGCAAAAATAAGGTCGTTGATAAATTATTTACCGAACGCGAAACACTATGTGAATAATTAAAAGAAACCTCCTTGCTTTTAAGAGACATTGCGTATGCAACAAACACGAGTTCTTTTAAAATAAAATATTTATTAAGAGCACTTGGGCTATTCGACATGATTACTTCAATGATAAACACTATTTACCCAACAAAATAATATTAATTTCATTAGACACTGAATACGACTTACCGAAAAAACAATTTTTGGCAAAATTAACAAAAAATCATAATTTTGTAGTGTTGTGAGAAGGATTTTTTACCGGTTTTTTTACTGGTTTTTTTACCGGTCAAAAATGATTTTGACCGGTCAATTATGCTAAAAATGATTTTAAGGCCAAAATAATGGTGAGAAGAAGAAGAAATGGATATCGACTGTCAATTTTTAAGGGGGGTTCTGTGAGTTATACTTTTAATTGTTTAAAAAACTAAAATAAAAATAATAAAAAAATCGACAATGAGAAATTAAGTTTTTGAAATTAATTTGCGAAGTTTATCTTAGTTTTATTTGTAATTACCAACGCAGACAAATGTATAGCAACATTTTGATTCTTTAAGGTTTTTAACAAATTTTGGTAAATGTAGGCAAAAAAATTACAAGTATTTGGTCATTTTAGAATCCCCTAGGCAAAATACATCCATTTTTTAAATAAAAAAATAAATCATTTTTGTCCCGTTTTTTTTACCGGTAAAAAAACCGGTCAATTATGCTAACTACGTTTTTGGCCGGTAAATTAACATTACTATAATTTTGACTTCTATCCAGGTATTTTATTTCGCTGTCAGTGCTTGACAACGGGATATTTCAACTCAGTTTGTTTCCAACTTATACCCAGTAAAATGCTTCAAATTTTTGCATAAACTTCTAATTTGACTTACAAATAAATGAAATAATCATAGGTTATATCCCGAGTGCATACAACTTAATCGAATAACTCTAAATAATAATATTTGGGGTAGCTTTTTTTTGTTCATGTTTGAGATTCATGTTCCATTAATCGAATGGGTAACCAAAATGTTGGTTAACCAGGTTTATAGGGTTGATAGCTGGTTGCTCAATTATGTCATATTATTGAAACACTGAAATATATACGGTTGACAGCATATCAAAATAATATGTTTAAAAACATATGAAAAAGAAAACAATTAACATCTGTACTTACTTTCCTGTATTAATTTAGCGGCTTTTGGTGACTAGTTGGTTTTTAAGGGTAATAAATAAAAATGACAGTATATTGTAACAATGACAACCCAATTAACCACAACGACCGCTCTCAAAGCTCGGTCGTTGTGGTCAGCAACCTGGTTAACCAGAAATGATTGATGACAGTTCGAGAATGTCTTGATTTTGAATAATGGAACTATTAAACGGGATTCTGGTTAATCAAAATGAATAATGGAACACACTCTCAATTATTTAAAGATTAAAAGCCCGAAAAAAGAAACATTTTACAAGAAAATAAAGCTACTCCCAAATTGGAGATTAAATTGTTTGCACAAGGGGCATATGTCAAGATTATTTTACGAGTCAGTTTTTATTAAACAAAAACCTTTTTAAATGTTTTAAAAGTGTATTTAAAAAGCTAGCTGCCAAATAATCAAAATGTAGGGTAAATATTTTTAAGCTAGTTAGGCTTGTTTAAAAATATCCACCCTAAATCGCTAAATATGCCATCTTAGATTACATTATACTACAGATTACAGTACATGACAGGAAGGGAATAATCTATTTTATTTTTACCTCATGCGATTGTGTCTCATCCTCAATAGTCTTCTTCAGACTAGCCAATTCTTGTTCCCTCTTCGATCTAAGTTCTTGTTGAGCGGCTGTCGTGTCCAAGGAATCCAACAGCTCCGTCTTAAGAGCTTCTAATTCTTCGTTAAGATCACGTTTGAGTTTCTCAGCTTTGCCACGTGCAACCTTCTCAGCCTCCAAGTCTTCCTGGAGCTCGGTAAGTTGGGATTCAAGCTCACGGAGAGCTTTCTGTGCTTGGGCTTTAAGTGCGGCCTCTTCGTCTACTCGGACCATTGCTTGTGCTAGTTCTTCTTCACGTTTTCCTGGTAAAAATATTAACATTTACTTTATGTTCAGTACTCATTTACTATTTTAAAAATTTTCCCTTGGAACTAATAAAAGGTGCCTAATGACACAAATTTGAGTTTAGAAAAATAATTTTAACCTGCCACGAAAATATAATTTTAGAGTGTATTTTGGGGGGATCAACGGTCATTTCTACAATGTCATGTTTATAAAATGACAGTTCCATTAAAGAAAGACGTTAGATAAGGTTTATTTAAATTCTTTCCTTTTTACAGAAGCCCTAATTTCATTAGCTGTAATGTGATTGATAACAGGTTTTCAAAAGTACGCGAATTTCATTGGACATTTAAATATGCCGAAAATTATATCACGAAAGCTGATTTTTTTTGGAACATACCTTTACGTTCGTATGGAAATTGGTTGCTTAATAAATTCCACGAAACCAAATTGCTACAAAAATACAACAAGCGCTTGCAACAGGTGTATTTTTTAGTATCAATTTGTTTGAGTGGAATTTCTCGACCAGTTTTTAAAGTAAACGTTAAGGTATATTCTTAAAAAAATTAGTTCGAACTTAGAGCTATTTAACACGATTATATACCTCATAGTGGTTTCCGACAATCTGAGATGTCATTTTCTGACATATTATAGCGAATATTTTGCATGGTGAAGAATATTCGCGAATATTTTGCTGACAGCAAATTTTGACTGATAGTTTTACGTTTTTATTGAAGAATATAGTAAAAAATACGTTATTAGAGTGCCTTGATGATTTGACAGATATTGTCACTTTATAGAGTGGCGCCATGCATCATTCCATCTCTGTCATACAAATTCTGTCATCAACGTTACAGCCAAAGTGACAACAATTACAATAATAGTTTACAGAATCTGTATGACAAAGATGGAATGATGGTTGGCAGATGCATGGCGTCACTGTATAGACGACAATATCTGCCAAAATCATCAAGCAATACGTTATAATCCGTTTAAATCGTTATGTTTTATCTTTGGGTATATAATCTTGACATATGCCAGTCGTGTTAAATATTTTTTTAGAACATATTTTAAGTTATTAACGTGACCAAATTAATGCATTTATATTTGCTCAATTTCGCTAATTTAAAGCAGTAAATTTCGTCATTATTTTACCGATTTTATTTCCATTCTACGGCTTTCTTTCTAATTTTAAAAATTTGGTCTCGCAGCCGACAAATGGCTGTAGTGAAAAAGGTTAAAGATGCCTACTTAACCCAAAATTAGTTTAAATTAAGAAATAAGTATATATATAACTTATAAGTGAACGTTAAGTGACTTTAATTTGACCAATAAATGAGATTTCAACTTTCATATAATTCATTTAATTTTGTGTTAATTCGCGAAACGTTAATTCTAAGTGGCGTTAAGTTTCAACTATATACATATGAACTTTAGTTCGCAACAAAACGCTTCAAATGTTGGCCTAAACCTCTAGTTTGACATGATAATCGCTTTAAAAAGTGGAGGTTTAATTTTTATCACTTTTTTTTGTATAAATGGAATTTACTTACTATTAAAATTTGTTTTTAAAAAGTTTTGAGTGTATTAATTGATAAAAATACCTTAAACTTTCTGCAACGCCAGTGTAAAACTTACCGAGTTGTAATTGAAGTTCTTCCATCTGCGTCCTCCTCTCCTGCAACTGCTCCTTCAAATCATTAACCTCAGTCTCGACTTTCCTCTTGGTCCTATCAGACTCCTGTCTTTGCTGATGATCCTTCAACAACCTCTCCTCAAGTTCCGCAATTGTGGCCTCATGCTTAGCCTTCAATTTAGCTAGATGCTTCGCCTTTTCTTCTTCTTCGGCTAGGGTCTGACTCAAGTCATTACTCTTTTCTTCTAGGATCTTCTTCTCCTTTAATAACTTCTGATTAGTGTCATCCATTAGCGCGCAATCTTCTTCCAACTTCTTGAGTTTGGCGTCGCATTGTACTTTCTCAAGTTGGAGTTTCTGGCGAGCGCCTTCCTCTTCTTCGAGTTGTTCCTCAAGGTCTTGGATTGTGAGTTGAAGTTTCTTCTTGTCGCTTGTGAGGGCGTTGGCGCGTTCTTCCTCCTCTTCTATGCGTGCTTCTAGATCGTGGAGGATTTCTTCTAGTTCTTGTTTGCGGGCGGTCAGGCGAGCGCGCATTTCTTCGGCTTCGGCGCATAGTTCGACCTAGTAGGAAAACATTAGGTTAGCTCTTTGATGTTGACAGTTAATTTTAAATCAAATAATTATATCTCACTTCAGATAAAGAATATGACATAAAAATTGAAATGGTTCAAATAAGAAGAAATCTAAACATATACAATATTTTACTTAGAAGCAGTGTCAACCAACAAAGTGGTTTTAAATTTAAAACGGTGCTTAACCTTTATACAATTGGCCCTAAGATAGGCCAAGATATTTAAAAAAACATAACAGTTCTTACGAAAAATATACAACAACCCGATTTTTTATTGTGTTATAACATCTACGCAGAAAGTTAAATCCACAAAATGCACACCAATAAGTGTTTAAGGTTAACGTGAAAGCTCTACAAAAAGCGCCCTTTAATTTGCAACATTAGATCACGATGAATCTGCACCAAATTTTACAAATTGCTTAATAATATTTTAAAATGAATTTTGGAAAAATGATTGCGCTAAAAAGAAAATGTTCGTTTCCTCTTTCTAAATGACTTCCGAACAGTTATATTCAATCATGTTGGATTTGCACCAAACTTTGCAAATAGATGCAAAACAAGGCTCTAATTTTTTTTTTTTAATTTTTACACCACTTTAAGGGCTTCTTTTCCAAATGGAACGGAAAATTTTTTTTGAAAAAAAGTATGAAGTAGGAGTTTTTTAGTACCTTCTTTTGCATCAGTTTACCATCAGTTTGATGTAAATCCAATTTGATTGGATATTATTCTTCGGGGGCCATTTAGGGCTCGATTGATTTTTTTTAGAGGAGTAATTTATGCAGAAACCCTTTTAAAAATTATTTAACACCTCTTTGTAAAATTTGGTGCAGATCCATCGAGATCTAATGTTGCAAATTAAAGGGGGCTTTTTGGAGGGCTTCCACGCCAACTCTAAACACTTATTGGTGTGTGGATTTAGCTTCCTGAATAGATGTTTCAACACATATAAAAAATCTGGCTGTTATATATTGTTGCATAGGAAATGTAATAGTTCAACTTTTTCTTTATAGTTTTGACAATTTTAATTTTCTTTTGTCCGCAAATACACTCACTTGAAGTGGAGAAGCAAGAAAATGCATCGTAGGTGTTTTAAAATTTTTAAAACAGTTAATTAAACAGAAAACTTAAATGCACTCGTTAAAAAAATAGTAAAAATTACCCTCTTTTTTCTATTAATAATGTATTTAATATGAAACATCATTCACCTGGCCCGATTTAATTTTAACTGCATAACCAACGAACTGAATGTTACAGGTAACAAAATTTGCAAAGGCATTAGAAAGTCATTATGATTTATTTCTTGGAACCATTTAATTATCATGGCATTGTCGTTATTGCAAAGAAGGTTGCAGAAATTGGTGTTATGCTAAGCTGTTAGTATAAAAAAGAACACTAAATAGTCCCGGTCACAGTGAAGTGCTTTAAAATACTGTCTGTGAAATTTTTTTAGACAACCAACATTTTGGACAAAAAAAGAGCTAATTATATTCTTATTCTATGTTTACAACATTGGCCTTTCTAAAACACTGGTCGCTTTCTATTCATGTGAGATGACGAATCCATTCGCGTTTGAATTCAATATCGGCCAATCATAACGTCTCCGTGCATCACGGAAGAATCACGGAGTCGTTATGATTGGTCGATATTGAATTCAAACTCGAATGGATTCGTCATCTCAGATAAATAGAAAGCAACTACTATTTAAATAAAAATAGGAGACTTGTTTAGGTTTCTTAATATTTTATTTACGATATTTTTAGTTTAATTTACTGTTTAAACTATTTAAAAATCATTTATTATTTGTAAATAATGATAAGCCACGAAGATGTCAGCTTTAAACGCGAATTGCCTGAGAAAGAAACCACTAAAAAAACCTAACCTAAAAATAAAATCACCAAAGAAAACTATAAAGTTTTACAGATATCTAAAACATCGCGATTTATGAAAAAAGGCGTCACTGTCAATCTAAGTTATCTTTTGTCTATGCTATTAGGTTTGTTCTTTGATGCACAGAATTCCAGTTCCAAACTGTACTGTGGAGGTGCAAGAATCCTGCGAAGAATTTTATTTTTTTTGATGTGCACAGACAGTTTGCAAACAGTGTGGGACTGAGATTTTGACCTGTACGATCAGAGCTATCAAAAAATCCTACCTCAGCTTGTAGTTGCTCCTGCAACACCATCTTCTCCTCTTGAGCTTGTTGATATTTCTTCTCATATTCAGCAGCCGCCTTGATATGATGATCCAAGTTATCTCTCACTTGTTTCAGCTCATCCTCCTTTTGCATTAGCTTCTCCTCTTGCTTTGTAACCTCTAGCAAAGGCTTGACTTTGGTGTATAAACGCCACCATTGCCAGTTTCTCAACTTGAGGTATGCGGAGCAGTTTCTTTGAATGATACGGATGGCGTTGAGTTGTTGGACACGCTTTTGGTAGTTTCTTCGGGCTAGGAAACCTCTGCAGAAGGCCTGGAATGAAAAAATACACAATTAGGAACAAAAAATTAAGACTAAATTTGTTATTCCTTTTTATTGCTTTATTGAGAGGTACCGTTAGCGAGTAGAACTAATTTTAGTGACGTTACAAAAAGTGATTATCCCATCTTCTAGACAATTAGGATTTAAAACAATGAACATAAGAGTGCGCCAGCCTGATAAAATAAAGTATGGTTTGCAACAAAATCCAATTTTGTCTGCAAGAGATGTGTCATTTCCCTTGTTGTTAATAAGCTGCTTGCCAGTTTTATGTGACTTATAAACTTGGTGTTTTCATAAAGTTGGCAAAACATAATTGCAATGGGGGTGTGCTATTTGGGAAAATTCAAAATCCACGCAAAAGGTCAGTTTTGAAGTTTTTCGGTTTATTTAATTTACATGTTTCGTAAGAATAAGAAATAATACCCACAAATCTTGTGCTAATTTATAAAAAAATTAAAGAATAATCATCATATGTGGTAAGTTATTGCAGTTTTCTAAAAGGAAGTTGTTACATTCCAAAGTAGAAAAGTGGGAACCATGCAAGAAATGTGTATCCTTGCGTCATTAAAAAGCATCAATGTGGGTAAACAATCCAGAATTTCGTAAAATAATCGAAAAATTTAAACTGCAGAATGCAAAGGCTGATATATTGTAATAAAGTAAACTCCTTCTCAAAAGAAAATTTACACTTCCAAATAAAAAAAGACTTAGTCGTACTCTTAAGCTTGCGGAAAACCACTGTATTTTTTTTTAATTTAATATTTTTTTTATTTATTGCCTGTAGAAAAAAGGAAGAATATTTTTCCTAACACGTGCAAAAAGTGAAAAATAGACTCCTAATAATGATGTAAAATATTTATTATATATTAATTTAAGCTCATTTTTAATAAATAATGTAAATACTGCAGTACTTAGACACACATAATATTCATTTGTTAAAATTTCCAACTATAAAATCTCTATGTAAACATGAATTACATCATTTAATGTCTGAATAATTATTGTTAATCATAAAGACGCAGTAAAAGTTAATGCTTTAAGATGTAATTTTTTATATAAGATGCATATTAGATAATGATCGTTGGCCTACTCGACACACTATGTCAGTAGAACCTTCAAATTAAGAACAAGTTTGAAATATATTTACGCTTTGAGCAGCACCCACATGACGTCATGCGCAGAAATAAACGAATTTTGTTTAGACCTTGAGCATACCTGCGTGCTTTGTTTTTTTGTATAAAATATTAAGACTGTCTTATTACTGCGAGGAGTATTCTATTAAATGTTAGCATTTTATAAAAAAGATCAACCCGCTTACTGATCTAACCAATTTCTAGTTTAGTGGATTCATCAGATTCATTGGCAAATTTATTTAACAATGGAGGGTATTCGTACAAAAATTGGTTGGGGTAACCTAGGAGATATGTCAAACCACCCGTCGTTTGACATGCTAACTGACATTACTTCTGAATTTTATATTTTTATTAAATTTAAAGCTAATATACCAAAAAACAACAAACCACCGATTTAAAACATTCAATGTACCAGTTAACAACAACTGCAACTTGCAACTTTAATTCTTCATAAATAGGTAAAAATGGGCATAATGAATCATTTACAAAGGTACTTTTGATGCAAAATCTGTGCAAGCGGATTATTTTAAACATTCACGGAAATCACGAAGTCATAATATCCTTTTTTACCTAATTATAAGGAATTAAAGATGTAAAACACTCTCTAAATCTTTTAGATGGTACATTTAATGTTTTAAACCGTCAGTTTGTTGTTTTTTGGTATATTAGCTTTAAATTTGATAAAAATATAAAATTCAGAAGTAATGTTGGCTGAAGGACCTCGGTCAATGGCCTTTTGAGTTTAACTCAATGAAGATATTTTTTATTTTATTTATTCAGAAGTAATGTCAGTTACCCAACCAATTTTTGTACGAATATCCTCCATTAACATTTAATTTAAGACTTTAAGAAAATTACGGCATCCTATTGGTTGAGCTGCCTTTGAATTTTCTCATTTGTCAATGTCAAATAAACCAATGAGCTGCTGTAATTTTCATAAATTAATTCTTAAATTAAATGTTAATTGTTAAATGATTTTGCGTAAATCCACTAATGGTGCATTCAGGAACTATTAAATTAAGAAATTAAGTTAAATTAAGAATCAATTTAAGAAATCTACAGCAGTTGATTGGTTGATTTGACATTGACATTGAAGTTTCTCATTTGTCAGTGTCAAATCAACCAATCAACTGCTGTAGATTTCTTAAATTAATTCTTAATTTAACTTAATTTCTTAATTTAATAGTTCCTGAATGCACCATAACTCTGATAGTGGATTCATGAACTTTATTTAACAATTGAATTAAGAATTAATTTAAGAAATACGGCTGCTCATTGGTTTAATACTTGACATTGACAAACAATAAACTTCAATTTCAAAAAATAGACCAATGAGCAGCCGTATTTCTTAAATTAATTCTTAATTTAATTGTTAAATAAAGTTCATGAATCCACTATAAATCAAGCTTAATTTATATTTATTAATGTTTACGGTAAATTTAATTGTTTTGTTATTACTTTTGAAAACTGTAGGTATAAATAAAACCTCAACGATAAAAAAATAACAATGCAGGTTGATAAAACTAAGTAATCTTCTTAGGAAACTTACTTCTATTTATTAACAACTCAGTTGTGAATAAATAAAACGAAACATAAAGCTACTTAATCGTTATGATCCCATGTTTAAATTTAAATTTTAAGTTGCTACATTTACATTCACATCGGTTACATTGATAAACCAGAATCAGTTTCATTTTGGCAGGTAATTTTAAGGAAAAAAATCATTGTTTGGTTTTGTATAAAGCTCTGAAAAATATTTGTAGTTTTTTACTGTGACAATGAGTGAATGTGCCCTACCTAAGAAAATGGAATTTGTCCATCCAGATGAAAAAACTGCAAATTTAATAACATCATTGTATGCTGGTAAAGGTATCGTTTTTTTATTTGATTTAACGGTCAGAAACCAAAATTTAAAATTATGTGCACATTTTTGTACTATCGTGGACATGGAATTTAAAACGATTTTTTATCAGCCATCTTTGATTTTAACTATTTTGAATGGGTTTTTTTATGTTAGTTTTCGAATGTTATTTTCACAACAAATGCGTCAAATGTATTTTATTAAAATAAACAAGAAATGGGTTAGATCAGTGAACGGGTTTAGAAGTTACTCTTCGTAGATTTTTTGAATATCAAGTGTGTTTTTTTTATATAATGTGTGTACATTTTATTAAATACTCTTCGCAGTATTAATTTCAGAAGAAAAAAACAGTTTTAAAAAGAAAAAAAGTTATTCCGCATCTGGGACTCGAACCCGAGCGCTCCGTGTGAGACAGACCTCCTAACCCGCTAGGCCATAATGACTATGTTAGTTTCGTCGCTTATTCACCCATTCCGTTTGTACCGAAGTCACCAGTCGACACATCTCAGAAGCCGTCAGATTGACTCATTTATTTCTGACGTATTTGGACGTATCTGAGATGCGTCGACCGGTGACTTCGATACAAACGGAATGGGTGAATACGCGATACGTACTTAGCATTGTTTTGTTTCATTTGTTTTTTGATTTTTAAGAAAATCTTTCGCCTACTACGTTTTGCTTTGTTTCACTCTAAACGACGCATAAAAGTCACATTCTAAGTGCATCTTTTGCTTTTTCTAATTGCTTTTTCTCGTTAAAACGTAGAGTTATAAAAAAATTATGATGAATTTTGGTAGATTTTGCCAATATTTAAAATTTAGTTAAAAATTTTAGTTCAGTTCAGTTTTATAATTACCCGATATTTCTCAAAAACAATAGGGTTCTTCCTTTTGTGAAAAATGATTTTTCCAGAAAATTTGAATATGATTGGAGCATGCGTTCTTGAGATATCGTGCGCACAAGAAAGTGTAATATAAAGACAGACGGACGGATTCTTTGAAAGTTGTTCAAAATTCGACGAAATGCACGAATCTGCAAGAATTTTTGCTCTACGACGAAAAATAACGATTTTAGGTTTGGCCCGATCGAATTTATAATACTCTTCGACTTTGTCTGCGAAGAGTATAAAAATAAATTATGTAAAATGTGCTGCCGGCGAGAAGAATAGTAAGATATTTCCTTCGTAAATCATCAGAGAAATGTTTCTTGTTAATGTCCACTTCGCAAAAACTGATCGTTTTAAATTCCATGTCCACGAGTACCACTTTTTTATAAAAAAAAAACACACACACACTGATTAAAGATAGTACCTAAATATTCTCTATTTTAGTGAAAACTAACAAAAAGTATGTTTTCGCTGGGCCAAAAAAATACGTCGTTCCCACCAGTTACATTGCAGAAAGGGAAAAATTTATGAACTTTAAAATAAGACCCGATGATGTCTGGCTTTTTGGATATCCCAGAACCGGTAAAAATAACCAAAAATGTGGGATTTAAAATATTAAAAGTTTGTTTCTTAGGAACTACTTTAACTCAAGAGACCTTATGGCTGATTGGACATGATCTTGATTTTGAATCTGCCGCTAAAGAAGTTTTAGATCTCAGATTTCCATTCGTCGAGTAAGTAAGCTACTTAAACAATAATTTATAGGCTACAGGCCGATTTATAGAACGTAACTTTCACTTTACTTCCGCTTTACTTCGGCGTAACTTAACCGAAAATTAAATAAAATACATGGAAATGTATTGGCAAATTTATACTTCTTTTTATCGCTACTTTGCTGATTCATTTAGCTTTAAGTCGTATAAAGTCGTACTAACTCGAGACCCGAGCTTGGTCATCATGCGCAAAATTTGCAAAAATGGGATATTCACCCTTATTGTCAAGGGTAGTGATTACGAAATATCGCTTCGTACGATACCTGTCTTCTTATGTAGGTTTTGTACGAAGCGATATTTCGTAATTATCGTCCAGGTGTAAATTGTCAGAAGTCGGGAGTTCAGACACATGCGCTTTACTGATCCCAATTTCACGTAACTTTGCAATCTGTAAATTAGGTAAATTTGTAAAGTTAAGTGGAAGTGAAGTTATGTCGAAGTAAAGTAAAAGTTACGTTGTATAAATCGGCCTTACACCTTGATTTATAGCTACAATAAATTAACTTAAAGCCACTAAACTACACTTAAATTAACGTGACCAAATTAATGAATTTATAGATTTCTTAATTTCACTAATTTAAAGCAGTAAACGCCATCCATCGGTAAATCTTAGAATATAATTATTTTATTAGTTTTATTTACATTCTGTAGTTTTCTTTCGAATTTTAAGAATTTGGTCTAGTAGCCGATAGATGACTCTGGTGAAAATCGGTTACAGATGCCCACTTTACCCGTAGTTAGTTAAATTAACAACAAGTGAACGTTAAGTGACATTAATTTGATCTATAAATGAGATTTTAAGTTTCGTATAATTCATTTAATTTTTTGTTAATTTGCGATACGTTAATTCTAAGTGGCGTTAAGTTAATTTCACTTTAAATCAACCTGTAGAACTATTTGTACAGAGTTATTTTCTTTTAGCCAAGGTTTGTTACGAGATGAAGATGAAAAAGAAGACTTCAAAAAAAGTGACGCCAACGAACAAAACAATTTGGTTGACAATTTATTTGTACCACCCCATATAAAACTAAATTCGGCACCAAGTCCCAGATTTATAAAATCGCATCTTCCTATGAGTTTGTTTAATCCAAAGTTACTGGAAAGCGGATGCAAGGTAGCTAAATAATAGATTCGGTAAAGTCCTACGTCACAGCTCACAGTGGTGCATCAAATTACTGTCTGCGAAATTTTTTTAGACAACCAACATTAGGGAACAAAAACAAAGGTCATATTTCTCTTATTCTACCTTTACAACATTGGCTTTTTTAAAACATTATTTAAATAAAAATGAGACTTTTTTAGGTACCATTAGTTTTAAAATATTCCTTAATGTCTTATTTAGGATATTTTAAGATTGATTTACTTAGTGTTAGTATTTAAAAATCAGTTAATATTTGTAAATAATCAAGAGCCACCAAGATGTCAACTTTAAACGCGAATGCTTGAGAAAGCAACCATATCAAGGGATATGGTTTGTTCTATTTAATAGAAAGAATTGATGATTTTGCAGTGGTACTTACGATACCTCATGACATGTATGCTTTCTCAAGCAATTTGCGTTGAAACTTAAAATCTGGGTAGGAATGCAACATTAACAAATAAAATTTTTGAAATTTTACACTGAACTAAACTTGAAATATCGAATTTAAGACCTTTTAGCACAATTTTATACCACGGGTTTTCGGAGAAATTTTTTTATTTCCATAAAATATTGTTTTGAAAAAGTTCTTAATCTGACAGAATCTTCATTTCACAGACAATTTTTCAATGTCGATCTGTGACGTAGCCCTTGACAAGCCATATTGATTATAATTTAAAATGGGCAAACCACTTAATTACATTTTTTATTTTTATAGGTTGTCTACATTGCGCGTAATCCAAGAGACGTGGCCGTTTCTAATTACCACATTATAAAACTATTTAAGCAATTTGAAGAAGGAGTTACTTTTAAACAATACTGGGAACTATTTCATAAAAATTTGGGATTTTATCTTCCTTATATTGAACATGTAAAAGAAGGTTGGGAGAAACGAAACCATAAAAACGTGCTTTTTTTATTTTATGAAGAAATTAATAAGGTAGGTTTATACTTTTTTAATATAAAGTAAAAAAATTATCAAACAGATTTCTTTTTAGGATAAAGCAGCAACAATAAAAAGAATCTGCGACTTCATGGGAAAGAAATTATCCGACGACGATATGAGCAAATTACTAAATCACTTGGATATCAAAAACTTCAAGGATAATAAATCCGTAAACAACGACCATCTTATTAAGATTGGAATGTTTACAGATGGAAAAGATAACAATACATTTATCAGAAAAGGAAAAGTTGGTGGATGGAGAGATCATTTTGATGAAGAAATGATGGCCCAAGCCGATAAATGGATTGCTGATGCTCTTAAAGATACTGACTTAAGATTTCCAGAATCATAAATGTGAATAAAGTGATATTAAAGTCAATAAAATGTAGCTTAAAAAACTCACATTAATGTCATAAAATAAATTTACAAATACTTGTTTTTTATTGAATATTCTTAATGCCCTAGGAATAGGTTGAAGGACATCGGTCGATGGAACCGCGCAGCTGGCTTAGCGAGTGAGTGTCCGACTCCAAACCAAAGTGACCTGGGTTCCAATCCCAGGAGTAATCAAAAATGAAAAAGGCTGCCGGTCACGTTTAGTGGAGAAATATTTGTATCTTAGGACACCTTCGTTCGAAAGCGAAGTAAAGCCGGGGTTTCGTGTGCGTATACTCGTGCACGTTAAAGATTCGAACCTGAGGCTGGAATTGTCTCAGGTCCCGTTGGAGGCATGTACAATGGGCCCAATTAGGAGGCCTAAGTGCATCAACCTTGAGTTGACCTCTACTTAAATCCAGATCGGTCGATGAGTATTTAATAATACTAGTTTCAGTGAAAATGAAAGAGTTCGGCCACTTAAAGAATGGCGATAACTGAAGTCTCATGCTAACTTGCTGTTGTCATGTTTGGTAAACGGAGACTATAAGTGTCAAAATTCAGGCCTACCAACTTAAAATTATGAAGATTATGAATAAAGTTCCTAGATTTTTAAGATACATAGGAGCAATGACCTTTTACAATTTTCACATTTTTTTAATGGTTGCTTTTTTGGGTTTCTCAGTTACACAAAACTTGAAGACAAGTTTAAATTCTTTAAAAACAGTTTATTTCACAAGAAACAAATAAATGGAAAATTGATAACCTCACTTTTAAATGTTAACTGACACATATGGTCTCCAATAGACTAATTTTCCATCTCGTTCTACTGCATGTGCAGTATTCTGCGCTCATGGTTCAAAATTCATATAGGTCTTTTAAATATGTGGATTTACCACTTCCTATCGGGTGAGCAAATAAAAACGGCCCCTAAGTAGGCTGTGAACAATGTAAAATCTGTCAATCAACAATATTTTGACAATGCCCACGGCCTACTTATGGGCCGTTTTTATTTGCTCACCCAATATTTTCCAAAGAAAAAACCTATTGCGCATCTGGTATGAGTAAAATTTATGTTTAACATTTCACTTTGTTGGATTTTTTTTTTAAATTTAAAATTGCAAATCAGTTTTTTGAAGTTGATGTTCTCAGTACTTGCTTCTTGTATGTAAATCTTAATCAAAACGATAATTTTTAATTGGGGTTCAATGTTAGAAATATGCGCTTTTTCTTTAAACCAAACCCAAAATGGTAAATTTTCATCGTAAAGCAAAAATTCCTGTTTTTTATTGAATTTTTAACAATATTCAAAAAATCCGTTTGTCTAAATAGTTATAATAGAAGCTTACCTGGAAGTTGACAATAAGATCAGTAATCTTATAATCTCTCTCCTCTTCCAAATGCGCCAGAACACCAGCTCGGAAGAATATCTTCGACTGTCCAATACGGTACAAGTTTTGTTCCAGTTCAAGATTCTTAATCATGGTCTCGCATGCCTTCTTGCCGTCCATGAAGCCTTTGTTGATTACATTTGGAGTGAGGAGCTCGTAACGTTGACGGAACTCTTGGAATGGGATTCTGTTGGGGAAACCTTGACGGCAGATTCTGATGCCTTCTAATACACCGTTGCATCTGAAAAATTAGAATATAAGGGTGACATTTGACAGTTGGTGAACGCATTTACAATAATAGCTTCGGTCTTCTTACAAAAATTTTTGCTTCGTAAATTTGACATTTTGTATGAATTTTTCGATTTTATGAAATCCTTTGATGACAACAAATCGTTTGACAGTATTGCTACCCTTGATTTCACAAAACCGTGGTACACTGTCAAAACAAATAGAGTGCCTCGATAAGTTTGACAGATATTGTCGCTCTATAGAGTGGCGCCATGCATCATTCCATCGTTGTCATACAGATAATTAGCAAAGTGACAACAATTACAACTTACAAATACAATTGATGACAGAGATGGAATGATGCATGGCGCCACTCTATAAAACGACAATATTTGCCAAAATCAAGAGTAGCAATCCTGTCATACGTTTTGTTGTCATAAAAAAATCAAAAAATTAATACAAAATGTGAAATTTACGAAGCAAAAAAATGCTATAAAAAGACCGAAGCTATTCTTGTAAATGTCGCCCTACCACCCGCTTCATTTATAAAAGGGGAATTTATACTATAGTTTTAAGTAAAAAAATACATTCTGTAAAAGACACGAGTTGAGAATGGCCGTGACCATGTTTTTCATTAAAAAAAAATTTTACTAAACTTTCGTAGCAAAAAAAATCTATAAGGAGCCGAAGCCATTTTTGAGAATGTCTTACTACCACCACCCCTTTATCATTTAAACAGGTATTTATATTAGTTTTAAGTTCGCGCATATTCTACAGAATGTCAAAAAAATGGCGCATAAACGCATTGGTACGCTCTTGGGTCATTCTTAGCGATCCCTAGAAAATTGTCAAAAACAAATCCATCTGTTATATTCATCGAGAAAAATGGGAACAAAGTTGCATAAATTCGGCAACACCGTCTAGGAAAATACATTTAAAAATCCTATCTACGAGTCTTGATCATACACTTTTGCATTAGATTTTATTGACGTTGTTGTCAGCTTCATTTCATAAAAATTTTGTAAAATTAAATTGATTATAAATATGTAATTCGACCATTTAAAAAATAACCAAATGGTGGAATGTTTTAAGATAGACTGTAGCTTGGGGCTCCCTAGACATGTCCCAACAACGTACCATTGCGTTTATGCGCCATTTTTTCGACAACCTGTCAAGGACAAGAATATATTTTTATATATAATATATATATAAAAATATATAATTTTAGCGCATTCTTTAGAAGAATCTTTCGAGAATCTTTGTTTTATATTACTTTTTGTTGGCTGAAGGTCAATAGCCTTTTGAGTTTAACTCAATAAAGATATTTTTAATTTTATTTTATATTACTATTACTTTTTAGCTCTAAAATCTTACCTCAGTTGATCCAAAACAAGAGGCGCATCAATCTTATTCGCCTTCTTCTCATGATTTGGAATAATACACCTCACGAAATTAGGATTAGTATTCTTAAGCGTAACCATCAGGTTACCCAACTGCTCCTTATACAAATACGAAACGGTCCTAAACATTCCTTTAGCCCGTCCAATATTATCCCCATCCTTCCAAATATGAACAACAAACGGATCCTGGGAGGCTTGCAACAATGAAACCACATTCTCGTTCTGTGGGTCCATGTTCTTCATGAGCCACTGGTTGGCACAGTAATCTACTTTACCGGCGTAGTGGATGATTGAGAAGTCGGCCACGCCTCTAAAGTCGCTCTTCTTGAACTTGGGATGTTCAATGTGGGCGTTGACGAGTTTGTCGACAAAGGTTTTGTCTGTGGCTTTTGGGAAGAGGCATTCTTCGTCTAGGAGGGCCATGATACCTGAAAACAACGAAATGAATAAGATTAAAAAAATAATTGCATAGAAGTTGTCTGTATAACTTTTTAAGTGTTAACAATCTAATTTTGTAATGTCAGCTCAGTATCCGACCTTCCGTCTCTTATACAAGGTGTCCCATAGTTGACGCACCACCTGTATGGTACGTTGTTGGGATATGCCTCGGAATCCCCATAAAATTGTTAAAAAAAATCAATTACATATACTTTCGGAGATATGAGGCTTCAAAGTGCGAAACTTTAAACGAATGTACCTTAAAAACAACGGAACATATTAACGAAAAATGTGGCTTAATACAAAGGTACAGTCTATCGTAGACTATTTTGATATTTTTTAATCTATAAAATGGTCAAACAACATTTTTAAAATCAATTTAATTTTGCAAAATTTTTATGAAATGAAGCTGATAACAATGTCAATAAAATCTGATGCAATAAGCCAAAAAGGTATGATCAAGAATCATAGATGGGATTTACAATGCACAGGATTGCAAAATTTTGTAAACGTTAACCTTATTTACCTAACCTAAAAGAAAAATACGGGTATTTTTCTTAGAGATAAGAAAAGATGAATTTTTTTTGACAATTTTCTGACGATCCCTACAACAGCGTACCATAGCTGTGTTGCGCCAATTTGACACTTGTATAAAATAACACATTTAAGACAGACAAAAGGCAGGTTTAATAACTAACAAGATTGCTATTTATTTCTACTTTATAAAGATTGGTCTGCTAACGTTTTTAGTTTCATTAAAATCGGATTATTCATTGTGATAAAAATTTGAACTCAAAAATAATTAAAGCATTTTTAATATTTATATTATTTCCGAGTTAAAAATTATTTTTTAAAGTTTCTAAGCTATGAAATTCTTGTCAATTTGTGCAACGTCGATTTTGTAGAGTCCGCCCAATATTAAACATGTTTTAAAATGACACTTGCCATTGCCATTAATATAGGTTGATACAAATATGAGGGCTCGCATTCCTTAAGGAAGTTTAATAATTGCCTATTTTATGCCCATTAACGTCCCGCAAGCCAAACTTGATTATCTCTAATCGTTTTTCGGTTACTTTTGAAAAACTAGTAAAGTGCATTTCGATTATTTGGCTGTATCGTTTTAATTTTTAAGGAGATACTTTTGAAACACTCATTTGACACTTTTTTGTTGGCAATCAGATTCTGGTTAAAAAAAAATCTTGCAACTTTTCATCATACTCCTTTTCTTATGGGATTAAATTTCTATGTAAACATTTTATTTTTAAGAAATGTTAATTAAAATCTTACATTAGATTCTGGTTAGAATAAATGTCTGTCCCATTTATGTCGTTGAAAAGAAAGAAAAAAATAGATGTACTATCGGGGCCGTATTAAAGGAATCGATTTTTTATCTACAGGACTAGATTTTCGTAAACTTACTGGGTGTTAACAGGGTTTCAAGACTGTCACATTTATTTTGACACTTTGACAACAACAAAATTGGCTGCGTATTTGTACTAAAAATACAACTAAGAATGTAATTCAGGTAAAAAGAATTTTTAAAACATATTTGCTTTTTTGAATTTATTTATTTTAGCACAACAAAAGATCTGTAACTATCGCAAAATAGTAGAAAATGGTCACCCATTTACACGGATTCAGAATTTAACTTAAGATTTGTAAGCTGCTATATGGCCATAATCACAATGAAGAAATGCATCGTTTACTTTAATACGGCCACAATAGTACATCTGTCTTGGTTTAAATTCCTAAACTTACCCATAGGTTTGTCAATAAGATCAATAGTAGGTTGCAAATCCAACCCAAAATCAATAAACTTCCATTCAATGCCCTCTTTCTGGTATTCCTCTTGCTCCAAGATGAACATAGTGTGGTTAAAAAGCTGTTGGAGCTTCTCGTTGGTGTAGTTAATGCACATTTGCTCAAAGGAGTTCAGTTCGAAGATTTCAAAACCGGCAATATCGAGAATACCTATGAAGCTGGCACCTTGACGTTTGGTTCGTCCCAAAGATCGGTTGATACGGGTTACCAACCATTTGAACATGCGTTCGTAGCAAGCTTTGGAGATGGCTTCTACTGCGAATTCAACCTAGGAAGAAAAATATACATTTAAAGAATAATTTCAATGACCAATTTGCAAAAAAAAATAAATAACGTGCAATCCACAAAATTTCACCTCAACTGCCATGCATTTGTAAAATTTCATTTCTTTAATTGTTAAAACATTGTCGATTGTCATGTTTTTGACGTTCCACAGTCAAAGTCGTAGTGAAATATTGTGAATCGCACGATACTATTCGTGAGCTAATGGCAAATTTTTTTAATAAAAATGCTGCATTTTTGTCTATTGATAGATAAACTCCAACGAGTTGTAAAAGCGATATTTTCACGGCAAACTTTTGGTGGAGAACCGTGCAAATTTAACCAATAGGTGCCGAATAAGGTTTTAAAAAGACTCTTGTAATTATTTATCCCCTATAAAAATTCCTTCACCCCCTAAATGGCTCCGGAAGAGTTTTGGAATCATGTTGGATTTACACCAAACTTTGCAAATAGATGCAAAATAAGGTTCTAAAATCCAATTCGTACTACTTTAAAATAAAATTCCTTTATCCAATTTGATAATGGGCCCTGTTTTCAAATTAGAAGGGTTTAACGTATTTTTTTTTGTAAGTTTTTTGTAAATTACGCTAAAATTTGCAAATTCAAAAAAAAAAAAAGTTTCAATACAACATGACTGAACATTTTGCAAAACCTCTAATGTAAGACATTTTTAACGCTTTTAAATAACGAGCGAGCATTTAAATTCTACCTCGACTCTTGCCATGAAAAACAAAAGCTGCTTTTCCGTGAGTCTTTGATAGTTTCTACTAAAGTCATTTTTGATGTTGTCATCTTTTTTTGACGTTTAAACAAACTATCAAAGACATACGGAAAAGCAGCTTTTGTTTTCCATGGCAAGAGTCGAGGTAGAATTTAAATGCTCGCTCGTTATTTAAGGATTATTTAGGAGGCTAAGGAATTTATTTAGAGGAAAAAATATTCACACTCGATTTCACAAGAAAGAGTACAGTGTCAAGATTTGCCAAAATTTGTTTATGTTTTTAGTTTAAACAACTCTATTATGAGCTTTGAAATTACAGAACCCCAGTTCCACGCTGTCATTCACAGAACTTTTTTTTTTTTGTGTGCGCCACAAAATTAAACAAAGAGTATTTAAGTTTAGAGTGCCTGAAAAAATTGACAGATATTGTCGCCTTGTAGAGTGGTGCTATGCATCATTCCATCTCTGTCCTGTCATCAATTGTGATTGTTTTAGTTTTAATTGTTGTCACATTGCAAATTATGTTGATGACAGAAATGAAATGATGCATGGCGCCACTCTATAAGGCGAAAATATCTGTCAATTCTTTTATGTACACTAGGTAAGTTTAGTATGTGAACTGGTTTATGCTTTTTGCTCAATTTTTTGACACATTCCATTCCAAAAATGGCATTTTATTGACTCACAAGCGCTCAATAATGCTGCATAATAGGATGTGCGAAAGCCAAACCCTAATCAAAAAGCATTGCGTTCATTAATAATTACGATCAATCACAACAGGTAAGTTCGTTTGATCATTAATTATTGGTTGATTTTGGACAAACGGGTTTATACTGATGCGCATTTCAACCTGCGCGGAGTTCAATTTGGCACGCCTTTAGCATTCTCTGTGTTTAATTTTGTGGTGTGCGCAGACTTTTGACAGTTTGAAAATAGATTTGGTCTGTTAGAACGCTGGTCTATTAAAAGAGGTACTTTCTAAAATGTAAATGGCACACTCAGAATTATAAAAAAAAATGCAACATACCTGTTCCTTAGTCTGACTCTTGGTAACAAAATCCCTCCCAACCTTAATCCTAGGCCTAAGGAACGCCTTCGTCATATCCGTAACCGGCAAACCCAACAAGTGCGCAATCTTCTGCGCCACCGTGTTATCCGGCAGCGTGGCTTGGTCACTGTTCCTATCTTGCTTGAACTGCATGGTGCCGAACAACATGACAGCAGACACGATCTTGAAGATGGCGCTAAAGTCCTCGGTGGTCATGCCCATGATGTTCATGGAGGTGACGGTGGCTGCGTACTCTGCGCTGTCGTCCACGCCGGGCACGATGTGGTTGTCATCGCGTAGGAATGGGTAGGATTTGGGGTCTTCTAGGATGAATTCCTCTGAAAAAAACGAAGGATTGTTTGAGAAGTTGTTAAAGTTAGGTCCGTTAAAGGGTATTGCCGGGTTTGTTACTAAAAAGTGCCCCCAAAGCTTTTCGCATGAAAAACATATTTTCTTAAGAGGCAGGCTAATAAACATTGTTTCCTAAATTACTAGTCCTCCATCTCAACCACAAGGCAAATAATAGCAAAATTTTAATCTTAAACAAGATATTTTTTTATCACCCTATCTAAGTAGCAATTTTTTTTTTTTTTTATGTATGGTAATAGACCACAACCATGAGTATTTGTGGCAATTTTTTTTTTTTTTAATTTAAATTTTTTACATATTTTATAAAATTTTTAATGTTATTTTATTTTTTTATAGGCATTTGCCCAATAGTGACTACTTTCCTTATATTATTCTTAGTAAACCCTCAAGTAGAAGTTTATAAAAATTAAATAAAAAACAGCAAAAAAAAGGTACCTCATATCAAAATTTTTCAATTTTTTCTATTCTCGATCATCAAGTGTGTCCCTAAAAGATATTCCTACATTTTTAAATCAAATGGCAGTGGATATTAATCTGCCTCTATTAAAAAAAATGGATAATTTTAACATTTCTGAAGAACGTTTGCAGACTTTCACTGGTCTTAACTGGGAACAACTTATAAAATTAAGAGGAAAACTTGTTTCTATGAATAATTCGTCAAAAAGAACAATAACGCAAGCTTTAATAATTTTTTTATTTAAATTGCGAAGTGGTAGCAGCAATAAAATAATAAGTGCCGTGTTTGAAATTGAAAGAGAACAGACTGTCTCAGATATATGTCATTCAGTAATAAATTCTTTTGAAAAAGATATTATTTCCCAACATTTTGGTCTCCAGGCTGTTAATAGAAGATCACTTATTAAAAGTCAAACATCTGAGACAGCTAAAAAACTCTATGATTTAAACGACGAATTAGTTCTTATTTTTGACGGCACATATTTACGTCACCAGAAGTCGACGAATAACGACTATCAAAGAAAATCGTATTCAGGACAAAAAAAAACTTCTTTATGCAAACCCTTTACTATATGCACTACGAGTGGCTTTGTCGTGGATATGCTTGGGCCGTTTGAAGGGACCAAAAATGATGCTCAAATAATGGAAGCTGTTCTGTCAAACAATTATTTTACCAAGTTGGTTAAGCCAAATGACATTTTTGTTGTGGATCGAGGATTTAGGGACGTTAAACCGACTCTAGAAAATTTAGGATTTAAGGTTCTTATGCCTGCGCTAAGAGGGAAGAGATCGCAACTAACTACGGAAGAATCTAATGAGTCCCGACTGGTTACTAAAATTCGATGGGTAGTCGAATCTGTCCATGGCGTCATAAAGCAAAAATATCGTTTGCTTGATAGAAAATTGGACAATAAGTTATTACCAATTGCATCGACATTATGCAAAATTGCATGCTTTCTAAACAATGAATATGGCGAACGATTTTATTCTGATAAAGAGGACTCTGACATCATAATAGAAAAAATAAAAAATAATGTAAACACCGAAAACACACTAGCTAATGAAGTGGAGGAATTAAGATGGGATAGAAGGAAAGTTCCTTTTAATAAATTAACTTCTTCAGATATTTTAGACTTTCCAGAACTATCAGAAAAGGACTTAAAAATATTGTTTACTGGTTCATATCAATTGTCGCAATCAATATCTTATTTGGCAGAACTTCTAGATGAGAGTAATAACTTGGCCTTAGAATACGTTAAAGAGAGGCTCAATATTATAAAAATTTTAGTCAAATCTCGACATATTAACAAAAAAATGTATAAATGCTACATTGAATATATTCCTAACTTTGATGATATAACTGGAATTACCCGCTATTGCTGTGATTGTGCCAATGGAAGTAGGACTGTTGGTTGTTGTTCACACATTGCGGCAATAATATATTATCTCTCAAATGCAAGATACAAGTCCAAAATTATTCGTCCCGCTCAAATATTGTCCAAATTGTTTTCTGTTGACAACACAGAAATAATTATTAATGAGGACAGTGATGACGACTACACCTTTTTCAACTGTAAATTCAAAAATATCACTTGTAAATTCAAAAGTATCAAATGTAAATTCAAATAGTCAAATGTAAAATCCAAATAATCAGATGTAAATTCCAACAATCAATTGCTAATTCCAAAATATCACATGTAAATTCCAACTATCAAATGTAAATTCAAAAGCATCAAATGATAATTCCAACTATCAAATGTAAATTCCAAAACATCAAATGTAAAATCCAAATTATCAAATGTAAATTCCAAAGCGCAAAATAAAATTTAAATGTTTTTAGGTTTACTATTTCTGTATTTGTATTTTCCAATCTATGTTCATATAAAGTAAGTACATTTAAGCAAAAAAAGTATTTATTAAATATTATACAGTGTGTTCAGTTTAAAAGTTGCCACCACCTTTATTATATTTCACGCCTCGTCCTCTGATCACTAATAATGTAGTACCTCTAATTTCACGAAATGTTCACAAATTTTAAAGAAAGCGGAACGCGCCACAAAATTCGAACGCACCTCTTCATCCATCTGTCATATGTCATCCACAGCGTCTGTCATTACTCTTTTTTGTGCGAAGCACATCGGTTGTGTTGTTCAATATTATTCATTTGTGAGTAGAAAAATGAATAATAAAAGAAAGCGTGATTCAGAAGACTTACAGGAGAAGGCGAGAAGTGTAATGAGAACAAAATCTTGGAGGATTGATCCAAACGATTCTGAATGTGATTCAGAAGCGGATACAATAATACAATCGGAGCATGGGGATTCCCCGTGCTTCAATTCAAGTAAGATTCTTTAATTTTGTTTATATTTTTTAGTAACATGTATGGAATGGTTGAAAGCTACTGCAAATTATTTTATCTTAGATAGAATAGGTAAAAACTAGTTTTTTACCAAAAAATGTCCAAGTTATTAGGGGTTTTAAACTAGATTTAAACCCAAGTTGATCACTAGATGACGACTTTTTATCTGGCTTGTATGTAACCCTTTTAAATTGATCACTAGTTGACAATTTAAAGGTAGGAATTCTAATAGGACTAAGTAGTTCCTGTTTTCTCAGGTTATGATGAGGACTTTTCTGGAGAGAAGCAAGAAAAATCCTTGGATGAAAACATTATAAATATCCTGGGTGACGATCTCGTTGTCAAAAAGAATTCTGAAGGGGTAATTGTAGACGACGTAGCTTCCAGATGGGAGGCCATTCTGAAGAAAGGTTTGGACAAGGCCGTCAAAGACGAGTTAATTGGCAAGCATCCTCCACCGAATAACTGTATGCTTATCATACCCCCGACGTTGAATCCAGAAATATCTATAGCTGTTACGGATTCTGCACTCAGAAGAGACGAACGTCTTGTGGGTGTGCAGACCCAAATAGGGGCTAGTTTAGCCGCTTTGGGAAAAGCATTATCTATGGTAATTAAAGAGAAAAACCTTCCTCTGATATCACTTATAAGTGATGCTGGTCGTTTGCTAGCGCATACGCAGTTTGAACAGTCTGAAACTCGTAGATTGCTAGTGTCGGCAGGACTGAATAAGGATTACCGCGAAACTCTTTCCAAGGAGCCCGTGGATGGGTTTTTATTCGGTAGTAATTTACCAGAAAGGATGAAAGTGGCTAAAGCAATAGAAAAAACCAGTGCAGAATTAAAGTTAAAGGTAAAGAAACCTTTAAACTTCAAGGGTCCACTTCGACCAAACTACCAGGGCAGGAGTGGACCGAAATATCCATCGAGGCGACAGCCTCAACCTCAAAGGTACTATACGAAGTTTCCCAAAACCGAGACTCGACCAGCAAGATTTTACAAGGAAAATCGACAGAAAAAGTGGGAAAATCATTAGCAACAGTAAGTAGTTGTAAACATGCTGGGAGACTGAGTTCGTTTCTTCACAATTGGGTGAAGATTACATGTGATCCAGTAATTTTAACATGGTTAAAAGGTTATTCGATTCCTTTTATAAGAAAACCTTTTCAAGCATCACTACCAAAAGAGCATATTTGGTCTGTAAAAGAGAGGATGGAAATTAAATCTTCAATCACAGTTCTTTTACAATTGGGTGCGGTTGTTCCATGCACTTCTACGGAAGGTCAGTTTGTTTCAAAGATATTTACGGTTCCCAAGGCGGATGGATCGAATAGGGTAATTCTTAATTTAAAAAGTTTAAACACTTTTTTGGAGCCAGAACATTTTAAGTTGGAAGATAGAAAAACAGTTGTAAAACTTTTGACTAAAAATTCTTTTATGGCATCTTTGGATTTAAAGGATGCTTACTTCCTAGTCCCAATAATAAAGGGGCACAGAAAATATCTTAGATTTTTATTTGAAGGAAACTTGTATGAGTATACCTGTCTTCCGTTTGGTTTATGCACTGCCCCATTGGTGTTTACAAAAATTATGAAACCGGTCATAGGTTGTTTAAGGTCAAGGGGCTTCTTATCTGTTATTTATTTAGATGACATTTTTTTGTTGGGAAAAAGTTATGCAGATTGTTTAGATAATGTTATGAAGACTAAAGAGTTTTTAGAAGAATTAGGTTTTGTGATAAATTTTGAAAAAAGTCAAATGAAACCGAAAAATGAGTGTAAATTTTTGGGGTTTATCTATAATTCAATAAATATGACCATTTCTCTTACAAAAGAGAAGCGGGATAATATCTTAAGACTGTTAGAAACTATCGAAATTCAAAAGATTTTTAAGATTAGAGTTTTTGCTAAATTTTTGGGAGTAATAGTGGCTGCGTGTCCTGCGTTAGATTATGCTTGGGTCTACACTAAACAGTTTGAAAGATTAAAGTTCTTAGCCTTGAAAAAATCAAACTATGATTATGAAGGAATAGTGCAGATTTCTGAAAAAGTAAAGAATGATATTTTGTGGTGGAGGTCCACTGTAGTTTCAGGCAATTTTAGAATAAAAAACTTTGATTTTGTTATGGAAATTTTTAGTGATGCATCCTTATCTGGTTGGGGAGCCTGTTGTAATGCCAAGACTACGCATGGTTTTTGGAGTTGTGAAGAGAAAAAGTTTCATATAAATTTTTTGGAGCTCTTAGCGGTTTTTAATAGTTTAAAATATTTTGCAAAAGACATGACAAAGGTTGAAATTTTACTTAGAATCGATAATACGACAGCAATCTCTTATGTAAACAGAATGGGGGGAGTACAGTATCCTCATTTAAACATGCTGGCGAGAGATATTTGGAATTGGTGTGAAAAAAGAAGTATTTGGCTTTTTGCGTCATATATTCCTTCAGCTGAAAATATTGTCGCAGATAGGGAGTCTAGAAGATTATCCCCTGAAACAGAGTTTAGTCTTTCAGATTTTGCCTTTCAGAGGCTTGTTAAAAAGTTTGGTAGTCCGGGTATTGATCTTTTTGCAAGCAAGTATAATACCAAGTGCAGTAAGTTTGTATCCTGGTTTAGAGATCCTGATGCCTTTGCAGTAGATGCCTTTACAATTAAATGGAACCAATTTTTCTTTTATGCTTTTCCACCTTTTTCCCTCCTGTTAAGAGTAGTACAAAAAATTATTAGGGACGGGGCTAAAGGTATTGTGGTTGTGCCGTATTGGCCAATGCAACCATGGTTTCCAATATTTATGTCTTTGTTATGTAAAGATCCAATTTATTTTAAGCCTAATATTGATCTTATTTTATCTTCCGACAGAAAACCCCATCCGTTGTGGAAAAGCCTTACCCTGGTGGTAGGAGTATTATCATCCAGGCCTTAAGATTAAACAAGATTCCTGAAGCATCGATAGATATATTTTTGGCATCTATTACTGAAAGTACTCTAAAGCAATATGAGTGTGCGTATAAGGCTTGGTGGTCGTTTTGTGTTGAGAGCAATGTTCATATTTTTTCTGCAACAATTATGCAGCTTTTAGAGTTTCTCACGGCTCATTTTAAGAAAGGTGCCTCCCATGGAACACTAAATTCATTTAGGTCTGCAATTGCATTGATTTTGGGTCCAGAAATTGGTCAGAATCACCAAGTTAAACGATTTTTTAAAGGTGTTTTTAACATTAGACCGTCAAAGCCTAAATATGACACTACATGGGACCCCAAGTTAGTGCTTTGTTATTTGGAAAAATTGTATCCTAATGATAATTTGGCCTTGGAGCAGTTAACTAAAAAATTGATAACATTAATGGCTTTACTAACGTCTCATCGAGTTCAAACTTTTTCGGTTATTCAGTTAGAAGATGTAGAATTGGCTCAGGATGGTTATAATATAAAAATAACCAAAAGAATAAAAACATCGGGTAAAAACAGATTACAACCAATGTTGTTTTTACCATTTTTTAAGGATAATCAAAAGTTATGTGCAGCGAGTGTTCTTAAATGCTATTTAAATGTAACTAAATTTAATAGAACAAATACAAAGAATCTTTTTATAACTTTTAAAAAACCATATCGGGATGCTTCGAGTCAGACAATTAGTAGATGGATAAAGGATGTTCTTAATAAAAGTGGAGTAGATAAAAATTTTACTGCCCACAGTACACGGCATGCCTCTACTTCTGCAGCAGGCAGAAAGGGAGTTGGAATAGAAGCTATAAGGAGTGCTGCTGGATGGTCGGAGTCATCTAGCACGTTTGCTAGATTTTATAACAGGCCTTTATCTGCCTCTAAAGACGCTTATGCAAGAGCAATAATTAATAATTAAAATAAGGTATTTCTTTATTTTTTAACTTTGTTTCTTATAATATAATAAATTTTGTCACAACCTATCTTTAAACATCTACATTATTAGTGATCAGAGGACGAGGCGTGAAATATAATTATAAGATCAAACGAACTTACCTAAGTGAAGTTCGATCTTAATTATATGAACGCCTCGTCCGAAGGATCACTCCCTCCCATCCCAAATATACCCCTGTTGTTGGTTGTGACAGAAGAAGCTTTGAAGAATAATGACAGACGCTGTGGATGACATATGACAGATGGATGAAGAGGTGCGTTCGAATTTTGTGGCGCGTTCCGCTTTCTTTAAAATTTGTGAACATTTCGTGAAATTAGAGGTACTACATTATTAGTGATCCTTCGGACGAGGCGTTCATATAATTAAGATCGAACTTCACTTAGGTAAGTTCGTTTGATCTTATAATTTTTTATTTAATTTGAACAAATTAGTTTTGAAAAAAATCTCGACTCTGGACGATTTTCTTTTAAGGGGAAATATATCTTTTATTTTTTTTCGCCCCCAAAAAATGACTACGTCAAGTGGAGCCAATTTTTTAATTTGAATTGTTTTAAACTACATATTTAAAGTATAAGTACCTAAAAGAAAATGCTAAGATAATAATAGCGGGACATCAAAAAATAATAACTCTTATTTTCTTCGTCAGTTTTCCCCTTTAGGTGGGCTAACTACCCCAACAAAAAGTTTAAATTTCTCTACGGGGCAAAGAAAGTCTTATTGTACATAAAGCCACTTTTTTTTTTCTTTTCTAGGCAAATACTACAGTAAAAGGTTGGTAAAAAATGCAATCACATCAAAAAAATTCCGGATAGAATTTTTTTTTTTTATATAAATTCTTCTTTTTCGAAAACAATTTTATGACTTTCTAAGGTTCAGTTGCTGTAATTGAAGGTCCGTGGTCTCAAATAAGGTAAAGCAATTTTTGTTGGAAAAAGATTATGAAAAAAAAAGTTCCTTAAAACCTATCCCCAAAATTTGGGGGGTAAAGAAATTTTTTTAAAGAGATTGTTTTTACAAAAATATTTTAGAACTTCATTTGACACATATTTGCAAAATTTGGTGTATACTTACCGTAATTTAATATTACAAATTCAAGGGGGCACCTTGGGGGCTATAACTCCGTTTCCGAAACTGATAGGAATTCGCCAATTTACGGTTTAATTCTTTGGACCCCAGTTATAACAATTTAAATTAAAATTCAATCCGGAGTTTTTTCGGTTTGATTGCATAATTTTTGATTCTTTTACTGTACATAGTATTAGCTTTCAGATAACAAAGCAAAATATCTTTATGTTAGAACATACACTCGTAATAACTGGTAATAACCAAAAATAATTAAAATGGTATTTTTTATTTGTAAGATAATGGTGTTTTAAAATGTTATTGCAAGTATTGGAATTTACATTTGATATCTTGGATTTTACATTTGATATTTTTGAATTTACATTTGATAGTTGGAATTTACATGTGATAGTTGGAATTTACATGTGATACTTTGGAATTAGCATTTGATTGTTGGAATTTACATTTGATTATTTGGATTTTACATTTGACTATAAGAATTTACATTTGATACTTTGGATTTAACACTTGATAACTGGAATTTACAAGTGATATTTTTGAATTTACAGTTGAAAAAGGTGTAGTTTTGGATTTTTATCTTGCATATGTATAAAAACCTTTAAGAAATATAAGGAAGGACTTCTTTTATAACTTGGCTGTTCGGCTTTAGGATCTTAATGAATCTTAGATTCTACCGAACCTAAACCAAAACGGCTAGGTTACAAAAGAAGCCCTTCTTTAAATTTCTTAAGGGTTTGCCCCCACTTAACTGAAGCTATTATGTATTATGAAAAGTTGACCTTAAGAAATATTGGACGCCTGTATTTTATTTTTTATTGCACATTTGTATTTTTGAAATTAATTAATTTTTTTTATTACATTACGTAAGAAAAAATATCTTTAGTTTTTTTATTGTTATAATATAACGTTTGGTTGAGAAATAAATTTTAAAAAAACTTATGTTTCATATATTTATTAGAGATCTCCTGGAAGACTTTACTTCGTAAAATAATGAAACATAAAGTTTGTTAAACTTCATGTATTGTGGGTTTGGGTACTCAGATTGGTAGCGGCAATGATATTTAGATTATTAGATTAATAATACAGGGTGTTATTTTGTAGATTTTACTAGCGTTTTGCTCAGCTATGAGCAGTTCGATTTCCATAAAAATGTCTGGAGTGACCATTTAAGACCTTTACTTGCAACTGGTCAAAACAAAATTTTAATTGCTCTAATGGTTTTGCAGAAAATGACAGTAACTATCATTTTTATCGATTTTTATGTTGATAATTATTTTATTTCGAAAAATCTGGATTATTTTACGTACAAATTATTTTTCACGTTTTTAATAAACCTTTCCATTGTTTCATAATCGATTTAGATATTTTAATAAGTTTTCCTAACATAGTCGGCTGATTTAGTCTTTGTTTATTAATTATCTTAGGTAAGCGTGCTACAGATTTAAAACTTTTCTGTGTTCTTATTGTGTTGACTAATTATGACAATCGTGATTTATTGTTAATAACGTCAAAAAAATGAATGCCATAAGAGCAAAACAAATTCAACGCCTGCCTAAATAAAAAAAGAACCATTTTAGCCAGGTATTTTAAGAAACTGTATGAATTTATTCTAAAACAACGGAGATTCTTAATTAATATGTAAAAACTAATTTAAATGTAAAACAATAAAGCTTTTTCGAAAAAAAATAAATATTACCAGAAACATGTAAGAAAAAGCTAATGCCTGTCCTTTTCTGCAAAAATAATAAACCAATTGAAATTTTGTATTTACCAGTCGCAAGCACAGTTCTTAAACGGTTACTCCAGAAATATTTATGGAAATCGAATTGCACATAGCTGAGCAAAACGCTAGTAAAGTCTACAAAATATCACCCTGTATAAAAATAAAGATAAAAAATCAGGAAAAAAGTTTGATTTTTTCAAAATTTTGATATGAGGTACCTTTTTTTTGCTGTTTTTTATTTAATTTTTATAAACTTCTACTTGAGGGTTTACTAAGAATAATATAAGGAAAGTAGTCACTATTGGGCAAATGCCTATAAAAAAATAAAATAACATTAAAAATTTAATAAAATATGTAAAAAATTTAAATAATAAAAAAAAAAAATTGCTACAAATACTCATGGTTGTGGTCTATTACCATACATAAAAAAAAAAGAAAATTGCTACTTAGATAGGGTGATAAAAAAATATCTTGTTTAAGATTAAAATTTTGCTATTATTTGCCTTGTGGTTGAGATGGAGGACTAGTAATTTAGGAAACAATGTTTATTAGCCTGCCTCTTAAGAAAATATGTTTTTCAAGCGAAAAGCTTTGGGGGCACTTTTTAGTAACAAACCCGGCAATACCCTTTCCCTGATTTATTTAGGACAACATTTGATTTTTTACTGTTTATACATTATTCATATTTCCTGGTTTTTATTTTAAATTCCCTGACTTTTCCAGGTTTTTTAAATTTTCTAGGGTACCCTGAATTTATGCAACTATACATAGGCCAAAAAATAAAGCGGTTTATTAACAGTATTTCATTTATACGTATGTCAAACTGTGCCAAAATTCAAAGCATTTTACTGCGAATTATACTGATTATTTCTTGTGATATTTATACATTTTTAAGCTTAAAACATGTTATGTTTTTAACATTCCAAATTCATGGTTTTGTTTAATAAAAAATGAATCGGGAAATAATCTTGACATATACCCTTTGTGCATACAATTTAATCTCCAATTTGAAGGTAGCTTTATTTTTTTGCAAAATCTTTCTATTTGGCAAATGCTTTAAACTTAATTATTCAAATAAAAAGCCCTTAACCTTGGGTCTCTGGCTTTTAATCTTTGAATGATTGAGTCTCAAGCATTTTCCAAAAAAAAAATTGACAAAAAAAAGCTACCTCCACATTATTCGATTAAATTGTATGCACTAGATCAATCTGGATTTAAGTAGAGGTCAACTCAAGATTGATGCACTTAGGCCTCTTAATTTCTGCCCATTGTACATGCCTTAAACAAGACCCGAGACAATTCCAGCCTCAGGTTCGGATTTTTAACGTGCACTCGGGATATAACCGATAATTATTTCATTTATATGTCAAATTAGAGGTTTATGCCAAAATTTTAAGCATTTGATCTCAAATTATACTAGAAATCACCCGCTGGCAATAACCTGAGTTGAAATATCCCGTTGGCAAACACTGACAGCAAAATAAAATACCTGGATAGAAGTAAAAATTCAGATTTTTTTGTTAACTTTGTCAAAAATTGTTCTTTCGGTTAGTAAGTCGTATTCAGTGTTTCAAGAAAATGATTACTATTTTGTTGGGTAAATAGTATTTATAAATAAAATAATCGTGTAGAATAGCCCTCGTGCTCTAATAAATTTTCAATGGCTATATGGAAGATCGATGTTAAGGTCCGCTTACTTAGCGGGCCTTAACATCGAATATAGTCTTTTTTGACCCTTAGGGTACAGGTGTTTTTTTATTAATTTATTTATGTTTATTTTTATTATACTTTTATTTTGTTATTATTATTGTTTCCTAAGGGTTGAATAAATGCTATTTATTTATTTAGAAAGGACTCGTGCTTGTTAAATACGCTATGTCAATTGTGTGTTTTATTAAATTTAATTTGACATAGCCCCTAATTCTACGGGACATTACTATACAACAAGCACTCGTTCATTCTACAGGGTGTCCGCGATCAATGTGCTTTTTTTTTAATGGGAGATAGCTGGGAAAAATCTAAGACATTTGGTAAAAACAGTTTTTTGAAAAAGTGCCCCCCTTCGGAAATAACGGCCTTCAAACATGTAGACTAAAAACCCTTAATCGTAAATATTTACCAAACGATTTCACCAACCATCATGAAAGTTGTACTATCAATAAATGTAATAAAAAGGGTCATTTTAAACCCATTTTGAAATTTGGGGCCCCCTTTAAAATGGGTTAAACACTAGTAGTGTAAATAAAAACTGCATGTAATTTCTTTACCTTTAAGAATTTTGTAATTTTATGTATTTTTTTAAATACCCCAATTTAAGTAACAACTTTTTTACCACTTGAAATTTCCGAGGAAGTGTACCTTTTACGAATAAACTACCAAAAACACATTTGATGTACCCCATATTTTTGCATAAGACTAGACTATCTTTTGAAATTTGTATGTCACTTACCACTGTCACTACATTGAAGTAAGTTTTTTGTCAAATCAACGCAAAATATTGGGTGCATCAAAGATGTTTTTGGTAGTTTATTCATAAACGGTAAAGTTTCTCAGAAATTTCAAGTGGAAAAAATATTTTTACTTAAATTGGGGTATTTAAAAAAATACATAAAATTACAAAATTCTTAAAGGTAAAGAAATTACACGCAGTTTTTATCAACACTTCTAGTGTTTAACCCATTTTAAAGGGGGCCCCAAATTTCAAAATGGGTTTAAAATGACCCTTTTTATTACCTTTATTGATAGTACAACTTTCATGATGGTTGGTGAAATCGTTTGGAAAATATTTACGATTAAGGGTTTTTAGTCTACATGTTTGAAGGCCGTTATTTCCAAAGAGGGGCACTTTTTCAAAAAACTGTTTTTACCAAATGTCTTGGATTTTTCCCAGCTATCTCCCATTAAAAAAAAAGCACATTGATCGCGGACACCCTGTATAATCGAAAATTCAGAGTGAAGTTTTATGACAGTTTGTAAAATAATTATTATACAAACTGCATTCCTACTTCGTTGCTATTCTGTATTTTACCAGTTTGTATTTCGACAAAAAAACCTATTGAATAGAGTTAAGAATTAACTACTACTACTAATTAAGTATTCACTTACTTCTTTGTGCAGTAGAAGCTCCAGCTAAAAGTTGGTAAAAGATGTGGAACGTTCGTTCCTGTTTGGCTTGTCGTATGGCACGGGATTTTTCCAACAAATATGTTTCGATGTTTGCACCGGCTATGTAACCAGAAGCGTCAAAGTTTATTCTAATAAATTTACCCTAAAAAACAAACAACAAAATTAGACATTGCTTTAAAAAATTAGATTGGGAATTTTGACGAAAAAAAAATAAATTATTTTTGAATTTGATTGTAGGTTTGACAAAAATACTTACAAATCTAGATGAATTGTCATTTTTTATTGTCTTCGCATTACCAAAAGCTTCTAAAATTGGATTGGCTTGAAGTAATTGTTGCTCTAAACCCCCCTGCAAAAGTATAAAAATTAATATAATGACTTAAACAAGTTCTAAAATGTAAGAAGGTAAATACAAAAAAAATTCACACTTTGAAAATTTTAACATAAGTAAAAGCCTAATACTTGTGCAATAGTCTAAAAAAAGTAAGTAAATAAATAAAAAATGATTATTAATTTAAAATGTTCGTCTTAATTCGACTATTTGACTTTCTAAGAAATATAAAAATAATTAAAACCACAAAAGCAAGTAAAAAAATTTGCAAAGCAGCAGCAAATCAAATATTTTAAAATAAAATTCAATTAAAATAATAATTTTACTAATTGCACACTAAATAAAACATTGAACTTACATACCGAAAACTCCCTTGTCGGACTAGGTACAGGTACCTAGCGCAACCATGTAACAAAATTTACTTTTATTAGTTTTTATTTATTTTAAAAATATCCATTAAAATAATCTTGTCTTTAAAATTTCTAAAATAACGTTAATATATTTGGAGAAGTTTGTTATAAATATTTTATTTAATAGTATATTAAAACATAGAGTTTTATAAGGAACGTTTTTTAGCACGCGTCCAGGTTTGGAAAAAGAGCCGCGCAGCGGCGAGTTTTCCAATGGACAAGTGATAAAAAACGCCTTATAAAACGAGTTTTTTATACTATTTTTTATATTTGCTTCGTTTAATTCATTAAAAAGCATTTTTAATTTGAATTAAAAATCCAACATGAAACTTTGTTTTTATGACCAACCTTATAGCATAACATTGACATTTTGAAGTAAAAAATAAATTCAAGTTAGACATATTGAATAATGGCATTTGTAAACTTTACGCATTTAATACTGAATGAATAGGCGTTTTTAAGAAAATGTAACCATTGATATCGCTTCTCTAATTCTTCTAGTTATTCCCTCAACAAAAAAACTATGTCCCCCGATTGAATATAATAGTAAAATAAAATAAAAGCAATTCAGAAACTTTAAAAAACCAAATTTCGGGTTTCATAATGTGCATATTATAGAACGCAAATATAAAAACATCATTTAAAATAACCCCAAAAAAAACAAAACAGTAATCTGTCTGTAGGAATGTTGATCTTAGAAATCGCCATAAACAAAAATTTTACCATAGTTTAAATATTCCTAAAGGATATGGGATTTTTTTTTTCAAGAAAAATTAAATCTCTTAATATTACTACATAATTTAATTATCTACACACTCTGTATAGTAAAAGATGTATGTATGCTGAATAACGTTTAGAAAAAAAAGTAGCAAGCAGTCAAATATATTGTCCCATTGTATTTACATTACAAACAGAGATGCATATCAGATTTTAAGGTACCTAATCAGTCATTAAAATGCAAACAGGTTACCTAAAATCTTAGTCATGATTGTAGACAATCTGACGATAATGTTTGCATAAAATTTCCTTGAGAAATCTATTCTTAACTTTGCAAACGCAAACAGGTTAAAATAAGTTTGCATTGATGAGATTCAAATAATATGCACTTCGGTAAAGAAAAAAAATTACTTTTCTTTAAAAGCCCAAAAATTTTAAACATAATAACATAAGAAATTTTACACTTAAACGAAAAAGTCCATAATAATAAAATTGCTCAATACAATCAAGCATGATTAATTTTTATGATGGGCCCTTTATAAAATTTAATTTAAGACTAGATTCAAATTCACAGATCTTCTAATCTGTGCTCCTAGAAGCTCGTATAAATCGTCTCCGTTGAGCTCCCGTCAATTCTACTAAAGAGCACATCTACATGAGGGCCCCTTGGTATATTCAAACTAAGTAGTTTTGAAAACTAGAAAAATAGGGCTACAAACGTATTATGATTTCAAACAAATCGCATATTTCTTTGTGTCGAAAATCTGACTTCAAAAATCATTGCAATATTTTTGTTTTTTGAAGTCAAATGTGACACAAAGAAATAATCGATTCGTTTGTAGCCCTATTTTTCTTGTTTTCAAAACTACATTTAGTTTTAATATACGATGTGGCTCTCATGCAGATGTGCTATTTAGTAGAATTGACGGGAGCTCAACGGAGATGACTTATACAAGCTTCTATGAGCACCGATTAGAATATTTGTGAATTTGAATCTCTAGCCTTAAATAAAAAGGTACCTACAAAAAAAGCTAAATAGTTACTAATTGTACATTACGTATTGATAAAGTGCAAAAAATAGAATAAGATAGCATAAGCCTTAAACAATTTTAACCGAATAAAAAATAATATTTTTAAAATAACTTAAAAACTAGAAGAACATTTTTTTTGTGTTTTACTTACGATAATATCTTTCTGCAGTGTCCCAAGTACCAGCCAACATGCAAAGAAAAGAAAAAAAAAATACATTAGAAAAGTGTGCATGGAAAAATAAAATTTATTATAAGAAGTGCAAGATTTAAATATTTACAAAAAAAAAGACAAAAAATATAGCGCATATTATTTAATATTTATAAAATTAATCTTTAATTAGATAATTTATTAATAAATAAAAATACAAAAAGAAATTTCATAAAAAAAATATGTGATTTACTGAAAATTAAAAAGATAACAGCGGCAACAGCGCTTCTCACTTGTTGCTTCTTTCATCAACGTTTTCGAACGCACTCGAGTGGAAGCAGTCAAGTGCACATAGCGTCGGTGTTTTGTGACCTTGAATCGACTGTCATTTTAAAACAACATTTTATGCATTTGCATGTGCTAGTGCTTGAGAATTTTATACACCTCGTTGCTATTAACTATTAAAAATGCCTTACATTCCTGGAGGAATAGATCTCAAGTAAGTAACAATAAATAGCACCTTGGTTTTGCCTTAATTCCTATAAGTAATGTGGTTTATTTAATCAGTCTTAAAGACAACAAAAATTATCAATTTCAGGGGCGCTTAAAATCGTAAGCGATAAGTTAAACGGTTATCTAGTTGAAGAAGAAATTGCAGGAATAAAAAACCTTGTTTGTTTTGAATTTAAACGCGAATTATAAGCAAAATTTCATAACCTTATTTTTCGTTTCAGAAAGCTCACCGGCGAAGGTGAAGAATTCACAATTCAGCTTGACGATCAAAACACAGAGGACCTAGAAGATGACGATGACTTTGACGAAGAAGTGCTTAACAAATTTACAAAATTTTCCGTCCTAGAAAACGAAAATGACTACGAGGAAGGCGAGCCCTTTCAAGAAATAGCCAAAAAGATGACGACACTCGTTGAAAACGGGATTAAAAAGAGAATCATACGCGAAGGTTATGGAAATATACCACCAGACATGGCTATTGTTAAGATTGACTTTAACGCCTACCTAGAATACGAACCTACCCCTTTGGATTCAACTTACGCGCGAAATCGCAAGTTCGAATTCACGCTAAATCGTGGCGAAGCTTTACCCGGAGTGGATATCGCGGTACAATCCATGAAAACCAACGAAAAGGCGCAATTTCTAGTCGAACCCAGGTACGCTTACGGCCCAATTGGCTGCCTCGACCGCGTGCCCCCAAACGCGACAGTATTATTCGAAATCGAGCTGCATCAAATCATCGATTCGGGCGCTGCTTTGGAATTCGCCTCTCTATCCGAAGAGAAACAACAAGAGTTCTCAGAAATATACAAGTATTGCCTAGCTTTAGGCGAACGCGCCAAAGACAAATTTAAGAAGAACGTACGAAACGCGATTAAGGAGTATAACGGCGCAATTTCGAAGCTAGAAATGTGCCAACTAGGCGACATATCCGATCAGGAAAAGCAACAAGAACTGCTGTTCAGGTTCTACTCCAATCTATTGGTTTGTTACGTTCATGAAAACCTCCCGCGTAAAGGCTGCATCGTAGCTAACAAAATACACGAAATGGTCAAAGGTACCAAGCGAAAGATCGGCGCTAAAATCCATTTCAATCACGCTAAATGTTTTAAAATGCTGGGCGAGTATGGTCGCGCCAAAACTCAGTTAAAGATCGCTCATTCTATTGAGCCAAAAAGCCCTGATATTGCCAATGAGTTTATTGTACTAGAGGAGGCTATTAAAAGGGCCAAAAAGTCGGAAGAAAAGTTTGCCAAAGGTTTTATGGGTGCGCTTAATACAGACGAAGGGGGCCCGTCTAAGTAAGTTGTCTTTTTTTAGAGTTATTTCAATTTGTAAACTAAAATTCATTTTTTTCAAACAGTAGGCTTATTACCAAATCAAACAACAACTAAAGTAGGGTTTTGCTCCAAAAAATCGTTAAAAATATTTAGTTTGTTAATAGTTAACCTAAGAATAAACATTGTGTTCAATTTTTTTTTATAATGTTCACTCTTAAAAAAATGTTGATTTCATAAGAATTTTTATCATTTAAAACAGAAAACCTTTTGGCGCTAAATCATTTTTAACCGATTGCAACGTTTATTTTATAAAAATTCTTATGGTGTCAAAAAAACTAAAACTTACAATTTTTAAGCATGGTAAACAAAAAAATCTAATTTTAAGTTTTTATTTTTTTACTTTATTTTTGTTACTTTATAATTTTGACAAGACTAAATAAGTTACAGTTAAATTCACATAAAAGTGGTACACTGTCAAATTTGTTTTCAATAAATTTGGCCTTAATTCTGTCCTAATTCAATCATATCCATGATGGTTGTTTCGTTGCTTTACCATATTTTACGAATACAGTCAATGAATTGCCAGAAATCAAGAAATTAATGTCGAATTTAGTTAAACAAATTTGACAGTGTACCACTTTTATGTGAATTTAACTGTACTTGTTATTTTCCTTAAAATTTATAAGCTATTATATTGTTATACGTAAGTTTATAAGCCTTATGAATCATTTTTTATCTTTTATAATAAATCTTTAAATAAGTTCAATACCGTTAATTTTATTTGGTAGTATACTAAAAACGGAGTAACATTGTAATAAAACAAACAAAATGCCCTTTTATATTATGCAATATAAACGTTTAAAATCCAGATGCTAAAGATTAATGTAGTAGCAAAAATATTCGGAAGATGTTAAAAAAATTTAGATTAAAGAGGAAAATATTTGTAATTAAAAATGTGACTTACCGCTCCGCTGCCTTTTGGAGATTTTGAGGCGGCAACGTAGGCCAAATACTGTATGACTTTTTTGGTGTTTTCTGTTTTACCGGCACCGGATTCTCCTGTACATAATATTGACTGGTCCTCTCGTTCTGAAACAAAAAAAAAATTATTATAGGCCAGATAATTAGGAAGATAAATCCACCAAATGCACACAAATAAGAGTTTAAGGTTGGCGTGGTAGCCCCCAAATAAGTAGCTGTTAAATAAGTTTAAAAAAAAAATTCTGCAAAAATGATTCCTCCAAAATAATTTCTTTTTTGTAAATAGATGCAAAACAAGGTGCCAAAAAACTTATTATACTTAATATTTTTTTAAAAATGTCTATTCCCCTCTCAGGGCGCCCTTTCAAATGGGATACAGAAATTTTCGGAAATTTTTTAAGGACAATTAAGTAAGTATTTAAAGTGTTTTACAACATTATTTTGCATTTGTTTACAAAGTTTGGTGTTAATCCAACATGATTAAATATTACTCTTCGGTGGCCACTTAGGGGAAGATTTTTAGAGTAATAAGTTATCCAAAATAGTATTTTTTACAACATGATTTGAAAAGCAAACTTTGCACACGAGAATCGACATTTACAAAATTGACAAATAAACTAGGCTAAGATCATGTATCAGACTATTTTTGGCACGGCAAATGACGTGTGACGTGACTGTGCGTAAAGTACTAGTTTTAACACATGTAAGTTGTGCGTAAAATGATACTTTCTAGGCATCCGTAGAAAAATGTTTTTAGAATCTTATTTAGTACCTATTTGTAAAATTTGGTGCAGATCCATCGTGGTATAATGTTGCAAATTAAAAGGGACTTGACTCTTTCCATGACCATAGAACGTCAAAATAATAACAATCGGCAATGTAAACATTTTAAAGATGACAAGAATCGAGGTGAAATTTTGTGGATCTTGATGAGATTTTTTTTCTGCTGATTGATGACCCTATACATATTTTAAGCGAACTTGGAAAAAACTGTACCGTAGTGCAATTTAGAATTATCAATTGAACTAAAATTTGCATTGCCCCTTAATATCAATAGATTTTTATTTTAGACCTACCTTGTAACATGGAACGATATGCAGTGTCAGTAATGGCAAAAACATGAGGAGGCACTTCGTGACGTTTTATTCCTTTATACCTTTCCATGATTTTTTCTGTGTAAATCGGTAATTTCTTGTAGGGATTCACTACCACACAGAAAAGTCCAGAGTATGTCTACAAAAAAAGAAAATAAAATAGTTATTAATCGCATTTTTCTTGATATTATGTAAAGGCAATAAACTTTTGAGATGAAAAAAAATGCACAAATACGTTCATTGGATATGCATTACTGATGAGACCATATGAAAATCGAAACAGCTGCCTTAAGAACTAATATTTTTCCAAAGTTGGTTTTAATCGTTCAAAATCAATATATATTTTATTTTTTATTGCAAATCACAGTTTAGATTTATTTAAATCTTGCTAAATGTTTTCTCTAATTTTGTTCGTCTACAACATTCTTTTTAGGTAGCGTCACAAACTCATAAAAGTTGATTAAAACGATCGTTAAACCAAAATTTAAATAAACACAACTAAATATTCAATAACCAAAACAAATCATCAAAAGAAAGCGCAATGGATAAACATTAGAAAAAATTTAAACTCTGACTTATTTTAATTTCTCTTAATTAGGCAATGTTTATTAAAATTAATTACATGAAATGATTTCCTACAGTAGCCGAAAAGCGCTTTGATAAAATAAATATGGGTAATTATTTAACTTTGATTAATAATTTTTTAATAGAAGTTAAATCATAAGTGCTTATAGTTTGTCAATATGTTATGACTTATGTGTAACTTTCAATTAAAAAAATCAATGAAGCATATTCGTACAAAAATTGGTTGGGGTTACCTAGGATATATGTCATACCAACCGTCGTTTCATGGTAACTGACATTACTCTTTTTTATACTTTTGTCAAATATAACGCTAATACACCAAATAACAAAAAACTGCCTGTTTAAAACATTCCATACCATCTAAAAGTTATAACATTTAGATAGTGTTTTACATCTGTAATTCTTTATAATTAGGTAAAAAAGGAAATTATGCCTCATTTACAAAAGGATTTCCGTGAATGTTAAAAAGAAATGCCCATTTTTTTGGATGCAAGGATTTTGCATTAAAAGTAACTAAGTAAATGAGTCATTATAAAAATTATGACCTTTTTTACTTAATTATGAAGAATTGAAGTTGTAAAACACTCCGTAAATGTTATACAAACCCTTTAGCTGGTACGTAGAATGTTTTAAACCGGCAGTTTGTTGTTTTTTGATATATTAGCGTTATATTTGATAAAATTATAAAATTCAGAAGTAATATCAGTCAGCATCTGGAACGACCGGTGGTATGACAGATTTCCTAGGTAACCCCAACCAATCTTATTATACGATGGGGCCCTCATGTAGATGTGCTATTTAGTAGAATGACGGGAGCTTAAAGGGCGATTTATAGAACGTTACTTTCACTTTACTTCGGCGTAACTTCACTTCCGCGTAAATTAACAAATTTACTTAATTTATAGATTGTAAAGTTACGTGAAATTGGGAACAGATATGCGCATGAACTCGCGACTTCTGACTATTTACACCTGCGCGGTAATTACGGAATATCGCTTCGTACGAAACCTACATAAGAAGACCAGCAGGTTTCGTACGAAGCGATATTCCGTAATCACCACCCTTGACAATAAGGGTAAATATCTCATTTTTGCAAATTTTGCGCATGATCGACCAAGCTCGGCTTTTGACAGTACTACTTACAGCTAAATGAATCGGCAAAGTAGCGCTAAAGTAAAGTATAAATTTGCTAATACATTCCCATGTATTTTATTTAATTTTATGTAAAGTTACGCCGAAGGAAAGCGGAAGTAAAGTGAAAGTAACGTTCTATAAACCGGCATTAACGGATATGACTGATACGAGCTTCTAGGAGCACAGATTGGAAGATCTGTGAATTTGAATTTGTGGCCTTAAACCAATTCGATTATTTTTCTGATTCAGTTTACAACAAATTTTTGTTGTGGACTTTTTGTTTTTTTTTATTTTTAGCTGTAATTTTCACGCGGTTAAAACAAAAGTAAGTATTCGATAAAATATAGTTCCTGGAGGCATCTCTAAGCTAAGTACAACATTCCTGTCTAGACACTATCTCTCTCCACCTATTTATTACGTTTCTGTGCATGGTCACTGATTTTACTATCATTAACTTATTACGAAGTTGTCGTCGTTGTTGGAATGGAATTTACGCTGACATTTATACCTTCTCGCTGTGTTATTCTGTATACACCTCGGTATACACTCACACCTAATCATTTATAAAGAAGTAGTAAAAGTTTAAAGACCTATGAGACTTACAATGCCTACTTTTTGGACACAAGATTAAAAGCAATATTTTTCTACTCATTTATTGAAAACAGTGTTTTGCACTAGACTTATAGCTGCTAAAAACGTGTTTCGGACTTTTAACAACATTATCCTCATTTTAAGAGAATTTAAAAATATACAAATGACACATGTTCATGGAAGCCCCAACCATTTTTTGTTCTAATATACAGGGTGTCCAAAAATGGCGCATAAACACAACGGTACGTTGTTGGAGTATGTCTAGGGACCCCTAGAAAATTGTTAAAAAAATGTATCTCATATATATACCCTTGGAGATATAAGGCCCCAAAATGCGAAACTTTAAAAGCTTATACCTTAAAGATAACAGCACATATTACCATAAAAATTAATTAATTAATACAAAGCTACGCAGTCTATCTTAAACAATTCCACCATTTGGTTATCTTTTAAATGGTCGAATAACACTTCTATAATCAATTTAATTTCAGAAAATTTTCATGAAATAAAGCTGACAACAATTTGAATAAAATCTGATGCAAAAGTCTGTGGTCAAGACTCATAGATGGGATTTTTAGATGTATTTTCCTAGACTGTGTTGCCGAATTTATGCAACTTTGTTCGCATTTTTCTCTTTAAAAGTTGAATTTTTTTTTTATCAATTTTCTAGGAATCACTAGAAATGCCCCAACAACGTACAGTCGATTTCACATAAAAGAGGTACACTGTCAAAATTTGTTTAAGTAAATTTGGGCTTAAATTGACCATAATTTAATCATTTTTATGATGGTTGTTTCGTTGCCTTGCCATATTTTATGAATACAGTGAAGAAATAACCAGAAATTAATGCTAAATTTATTCAAACAAACTTTGACAGTGTACCTCTTTCATGTGAAATCAACTGTACTATCGTGTTTATGCGCCAATTCTTGGACACCCTGTATCGCTTTCTTTTACAAATGATATTTTGTTTTTTACCTTGGTAACCAATGCATTTACCGTTTCTCGATACACAGTAACCTATGACCTTTCCGAAACATCTACTAAAAGAAGATCAAAGACTATTTCTTGAGTCTAATTATGGTCATTTATTTAGTAGTCCCTAATTAACGTTGGCATGGCGACATGACAGTGATTCCAAGAATGTTAAAGCCCAGTACACTAATGGATTACGTACACATACTTACTTATATAGGTACGGGATAATCACCTCAAGGTCATTATTGCCATGAAAGGTACTGTGTGCAAGCAAGCGAACTGTGTTATACATTTTTAATAAATATGTAACGTCTTATTTTGGATCCACAATATTACTTTGTAGTTTGTACCACTAGCTCTGAGGCATTTTTGCCTCAAGTATGTTTTTAGATTCTGTTATCAACAGAATCTGTATGACAGAGATGGAATGATACGTGGCGCCACTCTATAACGCGACAATATCTGTCAAAAATAAAGGCACTCTAGTTGGGACATGCCTTGGGATTCCAAGAAAATTGTTAAAAAAAATCCATCTGTTATATTCATAGAGATTAGAGAAAAATGCGAACAAAGTTGCATAAATTCGGCAGCCTAGGAAAATACATCTAAAAATCCCATCTATTAGTCTTGATCATACACTTTTAAATTAGATTTTATTGACGTTGTTGTCAGCTTCATTTCATGAATATTTTGTAAAATTAAATTGATTATAAAAATGTAATTCGACCATTTAAAAAATAACCAAATGGTGGAATGGATTAAGACAGTCTGTAGCTTTGTTTTAAACCGTTAATATGTGCTGTTATATTCAAGATATAAACGTTTAAAGTTTCGCACTTTGGGGCAACATATCTCCGAGGGTATATGAGATAGATTTTTTTTTTATGCAAAAGTGTATAATCAAGACTCATAGATGGGATTTTTAGATTTATTTTCCTAGACTTTGAAGTATTTTCCTAGTCTGTGTTGCCGAATTTAAGCAACTTTGTTCGCATTTTCCCGACACCCTGTACAGATTACTAAAGTAGCGACAAAAAATACAGTAATTAATTTATTTGATTACTGATGTTGCACTCCAGTCAATGCAAATATTAAATACAAACATATTATGCTGGTCACGAATCTGTCTGCAGACATCAACTTTAAACAGCGATTTTAATTAGTTGAGTACGTACGTACTCTAACTAATAATTATCATAATTATTATGAATTATTGAGTGTGTTATTATCCATTCAAAGAAGACCTCTTAAGTATTCCTTTTTTCTGTTTCCGCAAAATAGGAGGAAATGTTTTGTATTGTTCCAAATAAGGTATGTACAGTTGAGGGAAATAAAAACGAAACGGCATATTATTATACTCTTTAATATTCATCCTAGAACAAAAATTTTTGCAGATTCGTTCGTTTCATGACTTTTTAAGACTTTTATTTTTTGTCCATCTGTCTGTCTGTAACGAAATTTGTGACCACCATAAGAACGGTTTATCGAATCGACTTGAGATTTAACACAAAAATCAATCCCATTTAGAGGAAGAGCTCTATTGTTTTTGGAAAAAAATTAAGTAATAAATAGAGGGTTAAAAACACCCCCAAAGTAGAAAAAAAATCATATTTTTGTTAATATCAATTTTACGAAAAAAAATATTCTTAACTAAATTAAAGATTGTATTTTTCCCTGTAAAAAAGCATCAAATAATTTTTTTTATCCCCACCCGTTTACAAAAAAAATAAGTTTTACGTTTTTTTTAATAAAATAAAAAAAATGCACCTTTTTAATCATCTACGCGAAGAGTATCATATAGAATGTGTAACAATTATATAACAAACAAAAAAAAGGCATAAAAAAGACCCAACCCATTTATTGATCTAACCCACTCTTGTTTTACTTTTCTAGTTATACAAATAAATTGTGCACTTGGGATATAACCTACAATTATTTTATTTTTATGTCAAATTAAAGGTTTGTGCCAAAACTTTAAGCATTTTACTGCGAATTATACTGGAAATCACCCGTTGGCAACAACCTGCGCCGAAATATCCTGTTGGCAAGCACTGACAGTGAATTAATTTACCTCGATAGAAGTCAAAGTTACAATTTTTTGTTAATTTTGTCAAAAATTGTTCTTTTGGTTAGTCGTATTCAGTGTTTAAATTAAATTAATATTATTTTTTGGGTAAGTAGTATTTATAAATGAAATAATTGTGTCCAATAGCCACCGTACTCTTTAAAAATTTTCGATTTTAAAGGAACTCTTGCTTGTTAAATACACAATGTCCCTTAAAATTAAGGGTGTTTTCTTTTAATATTCACCTCTTGCTTCGCATTCGGTAAATAATTAGACAACACCCTTACTTTTGCGGGACATTACTATGCAACAAGCACTTTCATTTTATAGTCGAAAATTTATAGACCACTTTTACTATTACTACTGATTATTGTACCATTTATACGTTCTGAATGATTGACCCATATAATCTGTATAAAATATAAATTCTTGCAAATAATATTATCATTACATAAATAGGTTTACCTTGATTATTAACAGTAACAAGGTAAAATCTCATACCGGAAAATGATTAAAGAATTCTTGTAGAGTATGGAATAAATATTATGACAAAAAAGCGACATTATAGAATTTATTGTGAGTACATTACTATTGTACTGAGATAAAATAACAGTTGCATTTTGCAGCATTTATGTGGGTGTGTGTCACACTTTATAGTTTTATTGCAAAATAAGTAGATAATCAGAATGCAAAAGCAGTTATCTTTTATTAAACTGATAAATGGTCTAGTGACAATTTCATTCTATTTATGTAGGTCAATGCTTTTTTATTCTGATAACAAGATGCAGTTGGAAATAAATCTATATATCTCTTTTATTCATTCATTAGTTTTCATTGGTTGCCTCAAATTAACAGATGATGCATTTTAGGTTTAGCCACAGGGTGAAGTTGTAACAAGCTCATTACTCACGGAATGAAGTTAGCGTTGTCCGCAGAAAATGACATTCTTTCTACTTCCACCTTTAAAATGACAATTATCGCATGACTTGATTAAACCTAAAACAATCCTTTAGCTATGTCTTGCAAGCCGTGAGTCATAACATTTTACCCACGTAGTGAAGTTGCACCAAGCACTTTACCCACGGGCCGAAGTTAGCGTTACTCGAAAAAAAATGTCAGATGACAATTTTTGTATTTAGTTTAGTCGTCAAAGACGGTGTCTTTTATCAATAAAAATTTTGATTAAAGTTACAGTAAAAAATTAAGTATATTATGTTTACATTTCTTAAAAATTTAAGCCATTGCATATGTTGTTAGTGTTAGTTTTTACGGTTGTCCACATGTCTGCTAGAAAAACGCTAACGTTGAAGCTAAAATCGTGAGTTGTTTTTTAGTATTTTTATAATTTTAGACATTATTGAGTAAGCAGAGGTAGGATTTTGATTTAACATAACCGTTTATTGAATATTATAACATGTTACTTCATTTCTACTTTTATAATGTTTTTTCTAACCTAACTTTTCTTCAATTCGAAATTTTTTTCTTCTAAAAAGTTCGATATTGTTTGATTTTGGGGTCGTAGAAAAAGAATAGTTCGTGACATGCTTTTTAAACGTTTGTATTCACTCGTTTAACAAACTCGTGAATACAGGCTCTTTTATAAAACGTCATTAAAAAAAATACTATTCCGCGTTATTGTTACAATATTTGCCATTACGAATTTGCAGTTTATTTTTTAGATTTATCTCCGGCATATGAATTGCTCCATAATATTTTAGCAAAAAAAGGTAAAAGAAAGCGATTTATGAGTATGTATATTATGACCTCGTAGGTATAGTGAATCATCTTCGTGGTATTGTTAATATGGAAGTCATAAGTAAAATACAAAGTTGGTATGTGAAACGGGTTTCCGATTACTCAGGTTTTTACTGATAACAAACAATATTTTATTTAGTAATCGAACTTAAAACATATTTTACATTTATGAACAGGAAATTGAACGAGTAAACAAAATAATTTTATTAAAAGTTTGCTGAAATAACTAGGTTGTTGGGATCGTGTAGTCGGTTAGTTATTTTAAACGAAAAAAAAACAAATCCCCCTTTTTATATTAATCTACTCATCAAGAAATCTGAGGGTTATTCCATTTTCTTTTTTTGTAATTTTTTGACAGGATAAAATCCAATAAAAAACACGTTTTTTTTATTGTTCTAGGCATATCTAGAAACATACCTACCCACTGGTTACTATTGTTCTAATTAGTTATAATTTAGTTAACACGTAATCTGAAATTATCTTTAACAAAACAACGACCATTTCTGCTTACTCATACCACAAAGATAAAGGCTACCAATCCATTAAAATTAAGATTCTTCATAATGAGGAATTTGCTTAAGCAACATTTATTAACAATAAACAATAGTGCATTGTACTTTGGTTAAAATATTATGTGTTTTATGTCCAATGATTTCATAGGTTAGGTTTTTTCTTGCTTCTCCTTTTAGATTATTATATCTATGTTTTTTTTTAAGTTAAAAACATCATAAGTGGGATTGTATTAAAATTAATATTTGCACATGCGAGCCATAAAACCCTGCCAACCCTTTATCGCCAATCGCTCTTAACATGTGCTTTCCAAGGACAGGGAGCCCCTAGTAACCAAAATCGCTCATAGTACGCAGAAAAGTCTATAGTTTACACTAGTTTCAAATTAGTTACTTCACAAAGTTCTGGCAGTGTTATGGTTTATACAGGTGTCCCAGAATTGGCGCACCAGCTGTATAGTATGCTGTTGGGGCTTCCCTAGGAATCCTTGGAAAATTGTTAAAAAAAATCCATATTTTCTTATCTTTGAGGAAAATACGGTTAAAGTTCGATAAATTTGGCAATTCTATTTCAGGAAAGGGAACCCATCTATGATTCTTAAGCATACCTTTTTGAAACAGATTGTTGTAGGCTGCATTTCATAAAAATTTTGTGAAATTAAATTGATTATAAAAATGTTATTTGACCATTATAACGATAAGCAAATAGCTTTAGTTTAAGATAGACTGTGTCTTTGTTTTAAGCCATATTTTTTGTTAATGTGTGCCGTTCTTGCAAGGTTTAAAATTTTGCACTTTGAGGCCTCATATTTGCAAGTATATGAGATAAATATTTTTGACAATTTTTTGGGGATTCCTAGACATGCCCCAATACTACAAGAGCTAGCAACCCAAATCACACATCATCGAACGTTGTCATGATTTTTTGTACATTACATTATATTTAATATTTCTTAACTTTTGTCCAATACACTGGCAGCGCTAACAGGAAGCGTTTTTTTAAACATCATAAGTGGGATATTTTTTTTAAGAAATAAATTAATATATATATGAGCCTTAACACTACCAGACATTTATTAAGTGAAAATTTTAAATTTTGTGTAATCTGTGAACTTTTATACTTAAAATAAGAAAATTTTACTACAGGGTTTTCTGTCTTTGGAAAGCACATTTGAAAAGCGATTAACCCATCCTAAAGGGTTGGCAGGGTTATAGCTCGAAGGTGCAAAAATCAATTTTGTTGTACGAAGAAAACGATCCCACTTATGATGTTTTTACCTTAAAAATAAAAGCTACCTGTTTGGTCTGCCATTTTGTTGGATTAAGAAAAGTAATATTAAATATTATGTAATATCAAAAAGTTATGACAACGTTAATGATTTTCATGTTGATAGTTCCTACACTGCAACAACGTACCATATAGGTGAAGCGCCAATTCTAGGACACTCTGTATGTGCATCTATACGAAAAAAAAAACTATCCCACTTCTAATGTTTTTAAAAAACGTTACCTGTTAGCAATGCTAGTTTATTGGATTAAAAAATCATTGTTTTTTGTAGCCAGCTCTCTATTATTGGCTGTACGATTTTAAAGCTCGATTCTAAGTTAGGTCTTCTGACATACTTTATTATTGCAAAGTTCATAGTTATAAACAGTAATGGATAAAGGCACATTGGGTGCATTTAGATGGTACATTGTCATGTAGTTAAGGTTATGTGACCTTGGGGCACGGGACGGTGACCTCGCGACACGATCAGATTCAAACAACGAACCTGCGGGCTACTTCCATTTATTATTGTACGTACTGACCCGACTTTGTTTATAAATGCCTGGAAAGAGTCTAAAGATCCTCTTTCTTTGTCAGTGCTCTTACCCGTATACATTTTATGTTACTATGAATCATCAAATCACAAGTAAATTGTGGTTTTATTATTGAAATTTACGTTTTAATGTTAATCGTTTTCTAATTTTGTAAAATATTTTGTGGAGTTTTGGTTAAGACTAGGATTTCAAATTCACAGATCTTCTAATCTGTGCTTCTAGAAGCTCGTATAAGTCATCTTCGTTAAGCTCCCGCCAATTCTACTAAATAGCACATCTACATGAGGGCCCCAAGGTATATAAAAACTAAATGTAGTTTTGAAAACTACAAAAATAGGGCTACAAACGTATTATGGTTTCATTAAATCGGTTATTTCTTTATGTCGAAAATCTGACTTCAAAAATCATTATACAATTTTTGTTTTTTTCTTTCGACTACGGATACATTTTTTGGTTTATATACATTACAGGGTCTATGCCAAACCATAATACGTTAACTCAGCATGGATTTTTTAAGCTTGTTAATGATAAAAATTGCAACTTATGTTTTTCCCTAATATAGATGTGCTCGTTCAAAAATTCAATGTAGAAAGAAAAACACCAAAAGTACTATTTTACCATATTTTTATTATTTCTTGCACATGCTCCGTATTTTTAAATATTTTGTTGAAATTTCGAAAATAACTGACATTCAGAGAGATGACTTTTATGAATTTTTGAGTGCACAGAACATTTATGAATTTGAATGTATAGATCTTTCCCGTCGTAGGCCACAATCGCGGTCGTTATACTTGTGAAACTAAATGACCACCAGCATCACAATGGTTTAAGTCAATCTGAAGCATATCTGACGTTTTCTAAGTATAACGAACGCGAGGGTGACCAACGGCGGGAAAGGTGAATACCTTAATGTTCAAGAAAACGTTCAGTTTTCTATTTTTGTAAGATATTTTGTCCATTTTGGTTATTGGTCTAACCAAAGACACTGTCTAAAATCGTTCCTTTGAAAACCAATTTATTGATATACCATTTTACGATTAGCTTTATTTTAGTAACATCTGTTGCATATGTTTTTTATTTTATTGTTCCAATACAATGTTAAGTCATAAATTGGACCTAAATCCATACGCATCAATATTCATGCATAAGCATAACCTAAAAACAGGCAATTAACCAATATACAAAAACAGCGAAAAGACCATAAAAGCACAAGAATAAAAAGCGTTTATTATAATTAAGCATAGTTTAATTGCCTATCGTATAAAGTCAAAGAGAATGAAAGTACTGTTTTACTTGAATAATCAATGACATAATGATCGACGCCGAGCTCAGACGTTTTACTTTATTAAAATAAAGGATGGGTCACAATTTGTATACTCTTTACAGACAAAGCCAAAGAATCTTATGAATTCGATTATTTCGAAGTGTAAATATTAGTTGGGACAATAAGAGTATGGTCCGAATTGCAACCAATGGTTTAATTGCGGTAACGTCAGGTTTTCTGGTTCATTTTTGGTAACTGTAAACTTCATTTCATTCGGACCAGTTTGAGCGCCCAATATGTGATGTCCTAACCCCACAAAAACAAACAAAAAATTGACACTTTATTAATTTTGTAAATTAGAAATACTTGTGGTACGCTTACATGTCACTTGTCATAAAAATGACATTTACATGTCATTACCGTCATTTTTAACCAATAGCGGCAAAGAAGTCGGCAGAAATAAGCTTCGAACAAATGTCTACTCTTCACGTAGCTTCTTCGCTGCTATTGGAGGATTCAAATGTTTTAGGTATCCGCGCGCAAGAAGAAGCTAAAAGAAATCAAGCACGGTTTGATTTCTTTTAGCTTCCTATGCGCGCGCATACCTAAAACATTTGAATCCTCCAATAGCAGAGGAGAAGTTAGCTTCTAGAAGCTAGCAAGAAGTTGCGTGTAGAGCTAGCATTAAGGCTACCATTACAGGATACAAAAAATTGATATCATAACCTCTTCTTCTGAAAGTTCTCCTTTCGAGACTTTAATACGCTACCTAACCACAGCCCCAAGCTATTTCTTCGGTAACTCTGGTTCGCTAAAACTCACCAGGTTTTTCAGAAAGGGTGTCATACACTTTGGTTAAAAACCAATGCCACTCGGACCACAAAACCGAAACCCAGGTTAAAAACCAGGCCATTCCTACCATACTAAAAGACGTTAAAATAGATTCTAAAAATTTAGAGAAGTTTGAAAAGTCTTGAATCTTTGGTAATAAAATAACTGTTTCAATAAAATAGAACCAAAACAGGGCAAGAATTACATTTAAAGGTTAGTTTTATGCATGATTTGGTAATTTACAGAAAAATAAATTCGTGTTTATTTAAGATTTTTTAAAGATCTTTGAAGAAGGTTTTGAAAGTAGGGCTTAGTTGTACTATTAATGTCATCGTTTTATTATACTCACAAGTCACAAGACAAAATCGGGGATAAAGAAATTTAATTACCAAAACCATAAGTTTTAAGAATTAAACATTTTTACAGATTTGATTTTTTATGGGATTTTAAACAACTAAACGGGAGTCCGTTTATCTCTCATATCAGGTGTTTCTAAATTGGCGCACCAGACTATTTTTAAGCAACTTAAAAACAAATTTAACTTTTTTAATCTCTGTGGAAAATACGATTAAAGTTCAATAAGTTTGGCAACATTGTTTTAAGTAAAAGTTTCCTCCATGACTCTTATAATTTTTTGAAAAAAATAAGTAATTGACAAACCTACATGTCTCTTGTTTTAAATTCTATGGCAGTTGGCAGTTAACAGTATTACCAATAATACATATAAAAGGTGCGGGTACCCCGTTTACTCTTAACGTTCATGAGATAATAAGTTTGGCTGGTTGAAGAGTAGTCTAGGCCTTATAAGGCATCCTGTAGAGCGGTCACCAGGCCAGGGTTTTCTGATTGTATTACATTACATTTTACTACCTCTTTTTGTAAACATTACCAACATGCGTGCGTAACAACTGTCAGTAGACGGAGCCATACAGGACTGACCACTTTTATTTTTCACACCTTCAAATACTCAATTTAAAATTTTTAAGAAGCATTACAGTCTATTACAGATTTAATATTAGATCTTTTTTAGATTATTCAGATTGAACCATTTTAATCGAGATTTTAATGGACCATATTAAAACAAAAATTCCGAATAACATTGGTTTATAACCAAAGTGTATTTACGACACGCCACTGAAAAATCTGGTGAGGTTCAGCGAATGACATATGTAAATTTCTTTTTAAACCAATAGTAGCGAAGAAGCTGACAAAATGAAGCTGCGAATAAGAAGAAAAGTCGTATTTTTATTAATTTATAAAATGAATAATACCACTGTCAATCTTTTGTTTGTTTTTGTGAGATATTGGGGCGCTAAAATTGGTCCGAATAAAACCAAGTGTTTCAGTTACCAAAAATGAACCAAAGAAAATCAGAGGGGCAAGTCATTTTTTTAAGAATTTGCTAATAATTTTCTGAGAATTTGTGAAGAATTTGCTGAGAATTTGTTTAGAATTTGTAGAATTTTTTGAGAATTTGTTAAGAATTTGCTGAGAATTCGTTGGAAATTAGTGTACACAATTTGCCCATCTGATTTGCCCCTCGAGAAAACCTGACGTTACCAAAACCAAACCATTGGTTGCGATTCGGACCATAGTTTTAGTTTCTTCATAAACGATAAACGCATTACTTTTGCGATATTTTAGAAGCCTTTAAGGGCTCCATGTCCATAATTAATAAGTTAATGGCATAAGTATACGTACTACCCATGATTTCTAGGAGTCTATAGCTAAATTATGAAGCGTGATATAAGAATATAAGATTTCAAATTGAACAGGTTACTGAATGTTTGAAATCACTGCACTTGCGTTATGAATCATGCAAAAATGCTGTATTCTGAAGACCTATCTAATCACTGCATTCTTCTTTCGTTTTGATTTTTAGGTACTAAAATGAAAGTGGGTACAGATTATAATTTTTATCAATTTGTATTTTTTGCAGATAAAAATTTTGACACATAACTTTATTTTAAGCACCAAACAAAAAATGCTTTTTTCCTAACATTTATGGGAAAGTTATCTCTCTTGTATTTTACAACTGCTATTAGCTAAAAGGCACATTTTAAGGATGTATATTTTAATTAAATATAAAATAAAAATGTCCTTGAATTACCGACGCCACCATTTTAGATTAATGATGCTCGAGTAAATAAACATTTAAAATCTAAAAAGTAAGTATGTGTACACAAGCAATATTAAGTATCAATATACACACATAATTCAAATAATTATTATTGATTTTTGTAAGTACATGCATACTTTATGAGTAATATCTTGCATGCAGGTTTATTTCAATTTTTCAATAAATAAAAATGAGAGATTTTTATCATACATTTAATACATGTATGATAAAAATCTCTCATTTTTTTTTTGTCCATTAATTTGGCAAAAAATTTTAATATAATGTTTTACGAATAAAAGTAGATTTTTTAAACCGCCACAAACAGAATTAAAACGCTACATAAAAAATCCCGTGAAGATTTTAAAATCTAATTATTAAAATTAAGCGTTATAAATTATTCCTTTATTCATTAGATTAATTTAATTTGAATTTAATGGCGGTTAGTTGGTTTTATATGCTAAGATCGCATTGGTACTTGTCTAAGTTATTAATAATAATTAGCTTAGCTTCCATACGATTATTTTTTTGTACAAAACAAGTTGATTAAAGCAATCAGTTTAAATTTGGTCATTGTTTTACAAAACCTATTAATTTGTATAATCGTACTAATATGGCTGTCCTATAATTTAATTATGGCGAGTTACTTAAATAAATGGTAAATTTCGTTAGATCGAAAAAAAGTTCCCTAATACAGGTGTCCCAGAATTGGCGCACCACCTGTATGGTAGGATCCCCAGAAAAATCTCAAAAAATTTATCTTACATACCCTTGGAGATATCAGACCTAATAGTGCGAAACTTTAAACGCATATACCTTTAAAACAACGGCACATATTAGCAAAAAATATGGCCACATACAAAGGCACAGTATATCTTAGCCTGTTTTACTATTTTTTTATCTTTAAAATAGTCAAATATCATTTTTATAATCAATTTAATTTTATAAAATTTTCATGAAATGAAGCTGACAACAAGGTCAATATAATTGATGCAAAAAGGTGAGATCAAGAATCATAGATGGGGTTTAAAGTGCCCTTTCCTTAACAGAGTTACCCCATTTATCAAACTTTAACCGTATTTTCCTCAGAGATAAGAAAAGATTGATTCTTTTAAACACCTTTCCAAGGATCCCTAGGTATGCCCCAACAGCGTACCATAAAGGTAGTGCGCCAATTCTGGGACAGGGACACCCTGTATAGGAATTAGGGTAATAATTTTATGATTTAGTTAAAATCATGGTGTATCTAAATAAAGCATTAGAGATCTAGTTTTAGATCTTCAATGTTAGGCGGCAGTCAGTACTTATATCAACATTTAAATTGAGCTTAAAATAGGCCAAACATTTTAACCACCCACGAATTTGACCATTATTATGCAGTAGTTGTTTATCTTTAAAATAAACTAGTAACAAGTAACTACACACTATAGATTGCTCTATACAATTAGTTATTTATGTATCAGGAATTAATTACATTGTGACTGTTATAATTTTCTTAAAATGTTTATTTTAAAAAGTAATGCGGAGGCAGTGTTTTTTCAAAAATGATTTCTTTTATTATTATTATTTTTTAATCCACCAAAGCTTTTTTTGTGTTGCCTACATTTCAGGATTTCAAAGGCACTCTAAACTTAGTTGCAAGTGCTAAATTGTCCAATTTAAGATTTGACAGCAACAATACTAATAAATCACTTGTGCAAAAGTCTAGACACCAGTAATCAAAATTCTACTTTCACAAAAACAAAATGACTGTATTATAAAGTATAAACTAAAATGTACATAATAAAACAAGATTAACTTTTCGAGACAAAAATGGAAAACGCATTCAATTATCTCAACAATTTAGTACAGTAAATCGAGAGTGCCGCGACCTCGTCCGATCGTCAGCTGTTTGATCAACCACTTGTTTGCGGCATAGCCGACTATGTCACGGCAAAATAGCTAATAGGGTGCCTTGGTCACCTGTGAACTGGTTAAGGTGTATGGGTTTTGCATGTTTAAAACGTAAGGGTGCTGTGGAAAACAATTGAACCGCCCACATGTGCGCCTACTAGGATGGTAGTTGGCTAATGAGAAAGTTTGAATGCGTGTGCTTACATGGGATAACAAGCAAAAACTTCAAGGCGAAGGCGAAAGCGCTATTGCTCGGTGGGAATTTTGCAATTTGTTTTTTGAGTTCTCTTTTTATACTCTTCGCAAGACTTTGTACGAAGAGTAAGTATACAGGTATCCCAGAATTGGCGCATCACCTGTATAGTATACGTTTTTGGGGCATGTCTAGGGATCTCGAGAAAATTGACAAAAAACGAAACTTTAAACGCATATAACTTGAAAACAATGGCACATATTAAAGAAGATATGGCTTAATACAAAGGCAAAGTATATCTTAAACTATTCTATTATTTGTTTATCTTTTAAATGGTCAAGTAACATTTTTATAATTAATTTAATTTCACCAAATTTTTATGAAATGAAGCAGACAACAATGTCAATAAAATCTGATGCAAAAAAGTATGATCAAGAATCATAGATGGGTTTTAAAAGGCGCTTTTCTTAACAGAGTTGCCAAATTTATCAGACTTTAACCTATTTTCCTCAGAGATAAGATAAGAAAAGATGGTTTTTTTTTAACAATTTTCTGGGGCTTCCCAGTTATGTCCCAACAACGTACCATACAGGTGGTACGCCAATTCTGGGACCGAGTCTGGGACTGTATAAGAAGTATTTACAAAAATTAAGGGCCGGTTGTACAAAGCAAGTTTAAACTTCGGTTTAGCTAAACTGATTTATAATCATAGAAAGAACAATATTAGACACTGTCTATGTTGTAGTTGACAAAGTCTGTTTGTGATAAAATGTCAGTTTAGCTAAACCGAAGTTTAAACTTGGTTTGTGTAAGTAATTAAGGAAAAAGCCTCCATTGTAGCCTCCTAACTAAAAAAAAGTCATAATTCGACTATTATTACAAAAAAAACATTTTCTTAACAAAACATAGAAAATTTTATTCTTCACAAAAACATATTATTTAGTTTTTTCTGTCTGTTTCTCAATAACCCCCCCAACACAGAAAAAAACTTTCTATGTCCGTTGTTATTTAGTTTCAAAAAAAAATAATTTTTTGAGATTTATAGAAAATTTAATTTTCTATTAAAAATGTTGGTTCATATTTTGTAAAGAATGATTTCCAAAAGAATTAAACACTATTATTTCTAAGGCTTATCATTAAAATAGTTTTTTGATGGATAAAGTGCTAAAAAATGTTAATGTTAATAACTAAGCTAAAAATCTAGGATTAAATATTAATTCTAATCTTAATTCTAATCTAGCAGCGTAGTTTTAGATGTCTTCGGGCTGTAGTAGTTTTTTTTAATTCTGGGACTAATACTTGGGTGGCAACACTGTCAAATCATATTTTATTAATGTATTTATCACTTTTTAATATCGTAGATTGCCAGTCATATATTTCATCGCAATTTATCAATATTGATTTATGGAGTTCCTCTTAAATTGATATTGCTGTAATCTATTTAGTACCTTTATTGATTCTACAGGGCGTTTTATTTGTTATTCAAGCTTTTTCTACAATATGTCATACTTTATTATCAAAATCGTTTTTTAAAATGTCCCTTTTAAAAAGTTGTTTCTTTTTTACAAAGATTACATTTAGACTGCATTGAGTTTAAAACAAACCAGCATTATTCAAATTTGAAGGGGTTATAAATTATACAACTTCGTTCACAACAAAGTAACAAATACTAATTTATTCGATTTCAACAGGTGTTTCTCCATTTCGGGTGTACATTAAAGTTTAATTCAAACCAAACTTCCTCTAAAGGTAACTGTGACTGTATTTAAAAATTATCCGTTATTCTCCCACACAAAATTTCTCATATTTTAAAATTGACAAAATTTCTTAATTCATTTGGAAATGATGGTAACATAAAAGTTTGACGCACACACACAGCAGTGCTCCCGTTTCTAACATTTTCTGCCTAATTGGGAATACATATAAGCACGGACACATACAACCAACAACCTCTTAGAAGCCTAGCCACACTTTATTGGAGGTAGTGAGAATCGAACCCACTCAGGCTACCTTCCGATTTTCACCGTCAACCATAGAAATATACTATTAAAATATTATTTTACATCTGTGCCGTCAACGGCTTAGACCGCTCAGCCATGCCTGTGTAAAAAGTGTAGGGGAGGGTGGGTCACATTGGAAAATAACGGACACACCTAAATTTAACGCTCTAAAACGCATTACTGGGCAAAATAGCTGGGCACCGACAATTCCAGTGATCGACAAAAGTATAAAATACCTTCATCCAAACCGACTTGGCAACGCCTGTCGTAACTTTACTAAAGAAAAGCAGTCTTTTGATGCAGCAAAACTTTACATAACTTATGTGCCTTAAGGGGAAGATAAATGTTCTTTTCTAACAAGAAACCCCTTAAATATCTGTATTTTAATTTTAATTAAAATATAATATTTGAGAATTTACGTATTTAAGTGGTCTCTGTAAGGTTTTATAAAGATATCAAAATGGCATAACGACAAGGCTCGTTAATTTTCATGTAGGCATTTAGTATGTAGGTAGGTCAGGTCGGCATACGTTATTGATGCCTACATTGTACTACACTACTCATAAATAGATCAAGTAGTGTGGTTAGTAGCAAATGCAAATTTTATTCCAGATAGACAATGGACATGCAGTTTTTAAATTACTTTTAAAAGAGACGTAGAACCGACAGTTCCGTAATTGCAACTTCGGAACAGTCTCTGAAAAACAAAAAATACAGGTTTGTCCCCAAATTGACGCACCATCTGAATGGTACGCTGTTGGAGCATGCCTAGGGATCCTTGAAAAATTGTTTAAAAAAAATTTATATTTTCTTATCTCTGAGAAAAATAAAGTTAAAATTCGATAAATGCGGCAACTCTGTTAAGAAAAGGGCACTTTGAAACCCATCTATGATTACCTTCTTGCATTAGTTATATTGGCATTGTTGTCAGTTTCATTTCATCAAAATTTTGCAAAATCAAATTGATTATAAAAATGTTCTTTAACCATTTTAAAGACAAACAAATAGAATAGTTTGAGATAGACTGTGCCTTTGTATTGAGCCAAATTTTTTTAATATGTGCCATTGTTTTTAAGGTACATGCGTTTAAAGTTTTTCACTTTGGGGTCTCATATTTCCGAGGGTATATGAGATATACAGGGTGTCCGCGATCAATGTGCTTTTTTTTAATGGGAGATAGCTGGGAAAAATCCAAGACATTTGGTAAAAACAGTTTTTTGAAAAAGTGCTCCCCTTCGGAAATAACGGCCTTCAAACATGTAGACTAAAAACCCTTAATCGTAAATATTTACCAAACGATTTCACCAACCATCATGAAAGTTGTACTATCAATAAAGGTAATAAAAAGGGTCATTTTAAACCCATTTTGAAATTTGGGGCCCCCTTTAAAATGGGTTAAACACTAGTAGTGTAGATAAAAACTGCATGTAATTTCTTTACCTTTAAGAATTTTGTAATTTTAAGTATTTTTTTAAATACCCCAATTTAAGTAACAACTTTTTTACCACTTGAAATTTCTGAGAAAGTGTACCTTTTACGAATAAACTACCAAAAACACCTTTGATGTACTCCATATTTTGCGTTGATTTGACAAAAAACTTACTTCAATGTAGTGACAGTGGTAAGTGACATACAAATTTCAAAAGAAAGTCTAGTCTTATGCAAAAATATGGGGTACATCAAAGGTGTTTTTGGTAGTTTATTCGTAAAAGGTACACTTTCTCAGAAATTTCAAGTGGTAAAAAAGTTGTTACTTAAATTGGGGTATTTAAAAAAATACTTAAAATTACAAAATTCTTAAAGGTAAAGAAATTACATGCAGTTTTTATCTACACTACTAGTGTTTAACCCATTTTAAAGGGGGTCCCAAATTTCAAAATGGGTTTAAAATGACCCTTTTTATTACCTTTATTGATAGTACAACTTTCATGATGGTTGGTGAAATCGTTTGGTAAATATTTACGATTAAGGGTTTTTAGTCTACATGTTTGAAGGCCGTTATTTCCGAAGGGGGGCACTTTTTCAAAAAACTGTTTTTACCAAATGTCTTGGATTTTTCCCAGCTATCTCCCATTAAAAAAAAAGCACATTGATCGCGGACACCCTGTATTTCTTTTGACAATTTTCTGGGGATCCCTAGACATACTCTAATAACGTACCATACAGGTGGTGCGCCAATTCAGTGACACCCTGTATAAAAAATGATTTATAAGAACCAATGCCTCGTAAAATTATTTTAACTAAATTAATTGCTTTTAAAAAAGTGTCTTAATAATGATAAAGGGCAACGGTCGTCCTATTAGAGACACCTTACCTTGGATAGCTTTTAAAAATCGCGAAATATTGTTAACAGCTGTTAAAAATCTGGATAAACATTTTAAAAATCATAACAAGCGCCACAGAAGGTGTAACAACCTTAACTTTATTCGCAAATAGGTCATGGAAATTGCAAATACAGTGAAAAATAAAGTTTTTTAAACAAATAAATAAATGGTACCATATAGTGCATATTTGGTATAAAATTAGCAATGCTAATTGCAATTATTGTAGACAGAGCTAAACATGTACTAATGAATGTTCGTTTAATTATACTATTTAATTACACTTCTACTAGAAACCACGGTAGATCTGGTGAGATTATTATTTATTAACAAATGAGAGAATTAATCGGAATTAATTGAGGAAATTATAAGTGCATAATTTTCGAATTAGCAACTTCTAATCCGACTAATATTTACAAAACGCATAATAATTATAACTTGACGACAGATTGGCAAAAAAAAAAAAGTAAATCACAAAATTAGGTATTTTCTCAACATGTTGTAAAAAGTGATTCTTTTGCATACTTCAGAAAATCTATTGCAAAAAATGTATCTTAAACAAAAATTATCATCTACTAAATAGCACATCTACATGAGGGCCTCGTCGTAACTAGAGTGCCTTGATGTCATATTGACAGTTATTGTCGCCTTATAGAGTGGCGACATGCATCATTCCTTCTCTGTCATACAGATTATGTCATCAATTGTGTTTGTAAGTTGTATTTGTTGTCATCTTTGCTAATATGTGGATGACGTTATCTGTATGACAGAGAAAGAATGATGCATGTCGCCACTCTATAAGGCGACAATAACTGTCAATATGACATCAAGGCACTCTAGTCGTAACGAGCGAGCATTTAAATTCTACCTCGACTCTTGCCATGGAAAACAAAAGCTGCTTTTCCGTATGTCTTTGATAGTTTGTTTAAACGTCAAAAAAAGATGACAACATCAAAAATGACATTAGTAGAAACTATCAAAGACCTACGGAAAAGCAGCTTTTGTTTTCCATGGCAAGAGTCGAGGTAGAATTTAAATGCTCGCTCGTTATATTAAAACTAAATGTAGTTTTAAAAACTATAATAATAGGGCTACAAACGTATTATGGTTTTATTTAAATCGGTTATTACTTTGTGTCAAAAATCTGACTTCAAAAATCAAAAATATTATAATGATTTTTGAAGCCAGATTTTCGACACAAAGAAATAATGATTTAAATTAAACCATTGTACGTTTGTAGCCATATTTTTATAGTTTTCAAAACTACATTTAATTTTAATATACGAGTCCTCATGTAGATGTGCTATTTAGTAGAATTGACGGAAGCTCAACGGAGATGACTCATACGAGCTTTTAGAAGCACAGATTGTCGAATCTATGAATTTGAAAGACATTGGCAAATAAAAAAAGAAAAAGTGCACCAAAGAATTAGCTACTTCCTTAACCTGTGTGAAAAGTAATGCTTTTTCACATCATCAGAAAATCTCTTGTAAAAAATGCTCGAAAAAAAAGTATTTTAAAGAAACTTGTCTTTCGAATCAGTGCAAATTAAGAATGCTTTAACATATTTAGCTCGATATTAAGTGACGTGAATGAATATTAAACAATCACGTTAAGGTTCTTTACTTTAAATGGAAATACCATAATTAAAAAAATTATGGTTATCGCAGTTTTTAATCGCTGTTATATGTGTTTAAACTGGCGAAGAGAATTTTACAATTTGCCGAGTTGCTTATATTACAATTTTAATACCTATATTGACCTCAAATAAAAAATAAATAAAATTACATAAAATGCTATATTTGGTATTATTCTTACTTGTTTAGTAACTTTATCATTTTAACTCTCATTGCAGAATGCGCAGGTTGAAATTCAAAAACCGTAAACTAAAATTGAGATTGTATTTTTCCCTATAAAAAAGCATCTGGTAATTTTTTTGTATCCCCACCCGTTTACAAAAAAAATAAGTTTTACGATTTTTTCAATAAAATAAAAAATGCACCTATTTAATTAACTACTGCGAAGAGTATCATATAGAATGTGTTACAATTATATAACAAAAAAAAAAGTCATAAAAAAGACCTATGTGCGAAGTGTAACTTTTTAAATTATCTATCCCACTCAATGATCTAACCCATCGCTTGTTTTTTTTTGAATTGAGGGTTAAAATGTTGCAATTTAATTTACGATAGATTTGCAAAAAATAACAATAACTTTAAATTTAGGAGTTGACCACCAAAAATGTTTGATTTTTAGAATAAAAGAAAAACTCCCTTTTATGAAAAACCCAATTAAATAGCAAATGTATTAATTACGGGTACAACCAAAACGTATATAAATTAGTTGCAAACTTGAAATAGACCGTCGAATAGACCAGAGCAAAGCAAAAATAAAAACAATAAAAAACCAAAATAGTTTAGCTTGCCAAATAATTTGTTTTAAATACACATTACGCGTAGTGTCACATGTAATATAGGTAAATAGGATCTAAGAACTAGAACTAGATGGAATAAATTAAAACTGAGAGTCCCAAAATTGGGGCACTGCCTAGGAACCCCCAAAAAAATGTTTAAAAACATCAATATTTTTCTTAAAACGTCAAAAAAACATCACTTTGATGACAAATATGGCAAACATAAAGTAGCACTTTTCTGAATTGTATCATAGTGTTTTTTTTTACTGCCGGCGACAGTAAAAGTAAATTTTACTGACGCTATCATTTTTTTTTCTTAAAACGTCATATAAACATCACTTTAATAACGTTTATTTTAAAATAAACAAGAGCGGGTTTGATCAATAAATGGGTTAGATCAGTGAGTGGGATAGATCATTTAAAAAGTTAAACTTTGCAGATAGCTCCTTTTTTATGACTATTTTTTTATTTTTATATAATTGTTACACATTCTATATGATACTCTTCGCAGTAGATGATTAAAAAGGTGCATTTTTTATTTTATTTAAAAAAAAGTTAAACCTATTTGGGATTCATTTTTATGTTAAATCTCAAGTCGATCCGATAAACCGTTCTTCTCAGACGGACAAAAAATAAAAGTCTTAAAAAGCCACGAAACGAACGAATATGTAAAAATGTTTGCTCTAGGGCGAATATTAACGATTTTGGAGAAGGTCCGACCAATCGTAATATACTCTTCGACTTTGTCTGCGAAGAGTATAATAAAAGTCAACTAAAATAAGTAATTGAAATTATTTAAAATAAGTAAATTAAATTTATTATAAAACCATTGTATTTAGGAGTTTTAAGAAAAAATATGCCTCGTCACACGAAGCATCACTTTACCTCTCGCTTTACCTATTAGTACTAAAATCTACTATTTTTAATTTCTGAGGAAAATGCAATTAAAGTTCGATAAATTGGCAACACTATGAAAAAATTGTAAAATTAAATTGATTATAAAAATGTAATTTGACCATTTAGAAGATAAACCAATGGTTGTAGACAGACTGTGCCTTTGTAATAAGCCATCTTTTTAGTTCATATGTGCTTTTATCTTCAGGATATAAGAGTTTAAAGTTTCGCACTTTAGGACCTAATATCTCCGAGGGTATGTAAGATTTTTGAAACAATTTTCTGAAAAACATGCATGCCCCAAAAACGTACCATACTGGTGACGCGCCAATTTTGGGACACCCTGTATGTCATCCCTTTGTCAAACTGTAGTATTATTACTTGAAGTAGACATTCCACCCTCGATTTTACCCCTTACTGTTTGAGTAGAATTGAATATCCGCCGCGCCTTGAGGGATGGTTAATCAAAATCTGAGGGTAAAACAGTTTTCCTTAGAGAAAGGTAGATAATTAACGGCTTTTCCAGGAAACACGTCTTGAACACGAATTGGCAAATAAAAGGGGAAAAATCCAATATCCGCAACATATGAAGAGATAGTTAACCATAGCGTTAGTGAATATGAAAGAGTTCGACCCCATAAAGGATGACGATAACGGAAGTCTAAAGTTTAAAAGTTGGTTCATATTTTTTTAACGTGGTTATACGGAAAAATGATTTATTTTGTTATTATTAATAATTCTCGGGATAAATTTTTGGTATCTATCTATGAATTATATATCGTAAACTCGTTACCTTATTGTTTTTTTTATCATAAGTTTACATAGGAATTATTTAAAAATAATTGCAATAAATAAAAAAATATTTGTTTAAGTTAACGTTACCTACCTACTGAAATATTTTAATGTTATGTATGTATGATAACAAAATATGCAGATACGAACCGTCTCGTCTCTTGTATTCAGGTGTCCAAAAAATGGCGCATAAACGCGATGGTACGTTGTTGTGGCATGTCTAGGAAGCCCCAGAAAATTGTTTAAAAAAATCTATCTCATATACCCCTTTTGCCATTAGTTTATTTTGGTAAAATTACATTTTTATAATCAATTTTATTTTAAATAAATTTTATAAAATGAAGCTGACAACAATGTCAGTATGATCGAATGCAAAAAGTATGCCCAAGAATCTGAATGAGCTTTTAAGATGTATTTTACAAACTGTGTTGCAGAACTTATGCAACTTTGTTCGCATTTTTCTCGATAAATAAAAGATGGATTTTTTTTTACAATTTTTTAGGGATCCGTTTATGCGTTTATGCGCCAGTTTTTTAACACCTTGTATTTTTGTAATTGTTTTGGACATAAGTACATTGGTAAAAATATTAGGTTTTAAAAAAGTGCGCAAAAAAAGTAGTGTTTCTTTAAGGTGTTTTTTAATTCCGAATCTAAAAAGAAATCTGTTAATCCCTTTTCTTCCGGAAATTACTAACGCATTTAATTTAACACTAAACTATGAGTCTTAAGTGTTGTAACTTTAATTGAATGATATTTTCTTAGTTTTTAATTGTATACCTACATTATTTGAGTCAATATTAAACAATTTAACGTCTTTTACCAGAAGAAAATTTTCCCAAATGACTCATCGTCAAAAACAGAAAGGTAGATACCGAAATAGGTACAGTTGCCGCCAATAAAACGGAACAGTAATCTCTTCTTTATGATTTGGAGGTTTATACACTTCAAGCTAACACGACCTTGAACATTTATCATTTCTGAAGAAGCGAGACGTAATTTGAAATAATTATTTAGGTAATTTGGAGTCTAGAACAGGATTTCAATTTGTTAACGCTGTCACTTTGTTGTGTTAACTTTTTATTAGCTTTAGCTGTACCACAACAAATCAAAATTTGTACCTTTTTGTACTTTTTTAATAAAGTTTATGGCAATTTTTGGTTTAAAACTAAAACTTAATTTTCTAACCTTAAAAGTATAGCCTCAAGCGATTGTCCAACTCTTGTTTTAGGTAGTTAAACATTGTTTTCGTCTTTTCAAATGCTGGCCAGCCAACGAGAACCACACCTGAGGCTGATGACCTAACGTCTTTTTTTGTTTCAACCCAACCTGAATCATCTCAAAAGCTTATTGCAACTTATGGAATTGTTCCTAGGACTAGAAAAACAAAATAAACTTACATAAATCAATCCAGAGAAGTATCTATCCTTGAGATTGTGCAAAACACAAGCCTCATTCAAGCAGGTGAGCTCGGCCATATCCTCAACTTTATCAAACTTAGGGGGGTTCATCCTCTGGATATCATCCCGGGGCACATTCACCCTCTTGCCCGTTTCCTGGAGCTCCACTTCGACCTCGTCTCCATGCTCCGCTTTGATGGACGCCGCCACGAAACCCTGGTTCTCGTGGGGCACCCACACCAGACGCTTCTGGGTCCATTCCGCCTGGGTGGCCGGGTCATTGAAGTTGTTCCTGTCCACACAAAGGTACTTTAGTTCGGGGTCGTATCTATCTTTGTCTGCGTCAGCCATGGCTAACAAGAGGTAGGTATCAAGGGAAGATCCGCGGCACTACACAAAAACTAAGCAAGGAATCACATGGATATAACGCGACGCGGTAATTTGAAGCTTACTGGCCACTTTGGATTACACATACACGTAGTTTAGGCACTTTGCGTTTTGTTTCTTCCGGTGTAATTTGTTAGAATAGACCGGTAAGTTTGCTAGGTAGGTTTGTCCGTTTCTCGGTATGTCTGTGTATATTTTCAGAGTGCTTTGAAGAGTGACAACGAAATGACAGAACAAACGAGTCGCTGGAAACTCCACAATGCGCGGCCGCGCCCGATTTCTACTACTACTGCGACGTTGCCAGTTTTCACCTAATTTCTTCAAATTTACTCTTTTTGCGACGCGAGTGGAAGTAAAATGAAAAGTAAAACAAAAAGTAAAAACGGTTCCCATTAAATGTCCTGGATACCTTTTAGCTGAATTTTACTCAAACAATAATTATCGGAAATAGTACAGTCAATCTTTCCTAAATATAATAAGGGTACATCGACAAAATTCCGGGTAGGGCCGCTTTTTTATACTCTTCGCAGACAAAGTCGAAGAGTATTATAAATTCGATCGGAAAATCCTAAAATCGTCAATTTTCGTCGTAGAGCAAAAATTTTTGCAGATTCGTGCGTTTCATGATTTTTTAAGATTTTCATTTTTTGTCCGTCCGTCCGTCCGTCTGTCTGTCTGGTGTATGTCACGATTTCTTGTGTACACGATATCTTAAGAACCAAAGAGTCAATCCAGTTCAAATTTTCAGGAAAAATCGAATGCGTCAAGAGGAAGAGCCCTATTGTTTTTGAAAAAAATCGGGCAATAACTGTGGGGTTGAAAACACCCCTAACCACAAAAAAAATCGTACCTGGCTAATTTTGAAATAAATTTTTTTTATTTATTTAATAAAAGTAAATATCATTTGTTATCTACCTTAATGCACTGTAATTTTATTTTTAAATCTACTTATTTAGACAAAAAAATAAATATTTTTGTAAAATTATCACAACACGAAGCTTTAGTACTGTGTTGCTGAAGCGTCTGACACATGACTCATTGGCTGAGTACGTTAGGCAAAGAATAGTTCGAATCGATACCGTACGGACGTTCGGTTCTAATCCCAATGCCACTGCTTTGAAACTAAACTTTTTTTTATTTTTATTTTATGTTTGAAAAAAATTAATTGGTGACAATTATAAACAAAAACTTCTTTATTCGCTAACCACTGCGAAGAGTATTTAATAAAATGTTTACATGTTATAAAAAAAAAGTAATACGCATACAAATATTTGCGAAGAGTATAAATTCAAAGCAAACACCAACCTAACCCGTTCTAGTTTATATGTTGTAACTGGATGTCTAAAGAGTAAAACCCCAAATTGGCGTATTGCAGAAACGTGTTATGGTGTTATGGCCCCCCCAAGGGCCTTTAATTCATCACGGTGGAACGGCATCAAATTTTGCAAATAGATGTCAAATAAGGTTGTTAAAAGATTTTTATTAAAAAAAAATCTCTAAAAAAATTCTTTCACCCCCTAAATAGCCCCCAAAGAGTAATAACCAATCACGTTGGATTTACACCAAATTTTGCAGATAGATGCAAAATAAGGTGCTTAAAAATATGTCTTTATAACTTGTTTAAAAAATAATTCCTTCGCCCCATAAATGAAGGGGGCTTTTAAGGGGGGCATTGAAATTTTTTTTTTGAAAAAAAGTTATAATAAATATTTTTTAGCATCTTATTTTACATCTATCTGCAAAATTTGGTGTAAATCCAACGTAATTGGTTATTACTCTTTGGGGGCTATTTAGTAGGTAAAGGAATTTTTTTTTACAAAAATATTTTAAAAACCTTATTTGACATCTATTTGCAAAGTTTGGTGCCGTTCCACCGTAATGAATTAAAGGAGGCCCTTTGGGGGGCCATAACTCCGTTTCTACAATAGGTAGATATACGCCAATTTGGGGCTTTACTCTTTGGACATCCAGTTACATCATATAAAAAAGGCAGCCCTACCCGAAATTTTGTTGATGTCCACATACGGATTGACTGTACTAAAAGACTGGAAGATGTGTTGCAAATATTTTATTTAAATATACAGGGTGTTGCGAAGTTGAGGGTCACCATTGGTATCATGGGATAGGATCTCTTATATATTTATTTAGGGTGCCTTTTAGTAACCGAGGACCTTCCCTTACTTCGAAAAAGAATTTAAGTATGAAGTTATTATAACAACTATAAAAAAATAGGTACTTCATTACACCTTGTACGAATTTCATAAAATATTCAAGAAATTAAATTAAAAAAAAACTGAAAACGAAAAGTAGGACTAGGGCATTTACAACATGTTATTTTGCTACATCAAAACATCTGTTGCTTGCAAGTCTCACTTTGTTTTAAATATGGAGACAAATGTTTCTAAATTTTGCCTTATAAGGCAGTAAAAAGTGCTGCAAGCAAATAAGTACCTTGTAAATCACCAGTGAGTATGTTACAATACTTTAATTCGATAATATGACTCATTTTCTTATCCAGTATGATGTTCTACTTCAACTTTTAAAAACGGTAGGTACCTACCATACGTAAGTACATTCTTAAGTTACCGCGAAATGTATGTTTACAAATATTAAAACTTTTTAGCACATTTAAATCAGTAACATTTTACTTACAAAATAAGTTCGCTTAACATTTTTGTAGCAAAATGAATTAGAAAGATACTCTACGTGAAGACTACCTAGAGGTTTATTTTGTTTAAAGTTTTTTTTTATGCAAGAATGCAAGTATTAAATTTTAAAAAATATGCCTTTTTTATTTTGTGGATAAAGTTAAAATTTGACTTTTTTTCTAAATGGGTAATTATATAAAACGCATTTCAATGAAAAAAAAAACATATTTTTTTATTGAAAAATTGTAAATGCACACAAATAAGTGTAGGGTTGGCCCTTCAAAAAGCCCCCTTTAATCTGGATTTAAGTAGAGGTCAACTCAAGGTTGATGCACTAAGGCCTCTTAATTGGGCCCATTGTACATGCCTCCAACGAGACCCGAGACAATTCCAGCCTCAGGTTCGGATCTTTAAGGTGCACGAGTATACGCACACGGAACCACCGGCTTTCGAACGAAGGTGTCCTCAAATACAAATATCTCCCCACTAAACGTGACCGGCAGCCTTTAATATTCAAATTTTAGAATTATTTGTGCAAACATTATTTCTGTAAAAAAAATTCCCTAAGTGGCGCTCCCCAGAGTAATATTCAATCACGTTGGATTCACACCAAACTTGGTATACAGATGCAAAATAAGGTTCTAAAAAACTTATACTTTATATATTTTTTTTAATTTCTTCATATCCCATTTGGAGATTTAAGTATACATTTTTTCAAAAAAAAAAATTGCATCTATTTGGCAAGTTTAGTGTAAATCCTGCATGATTGAATATTACTCTTCGGGGGCCATTTATGGGGCAAAGAAATTTGTTTAGAGAAATAATATTTCCAAAAATCGTTATAAAATATTATTTAGCACCTATTTGTATCTGCACCAAATTGGTGCAGATTCATCGCGATCTAATGTTGCAAATTAAAGGGGACTTTTTAGGGAGCTTTCACGGCAACCCTTAACACTTATTGGTGTGCATTTTGTGAATTTAGCATCCTGAATAGATGTTTTAACACATATAAAAAATCTGGCTGTTATATATTTTTTGTATGACTATAACTATATTTTTTTACTAACTGCTTGCCCTATGATAGCAAATTTACCAAAGTTTAGAAAAGAACCTACGAAACATTGTATTAAATTAAGTTTGCAAAACATTTGTATTTTTCTTTAAGCAATTTAAAAAAAGCAAGATTTAGCAGTTTCGCACCTCGGTAGAGGTAGCAAATTCAGTTGGGTAAACGTCTACAGGGTGTCCGCGCATAAACGCGATGGTACGCTCTTGGAAAATTATCAGGGATCCCTAGAAAATTGTCAAAAAAAATCCATCTGTTATATTCATAGAGAAAAATGCGAACAAAGTTGCATAAGTTCGGCAAAACAGTTTGTAAAATACATCTTAAAAACTCATGTAGACTCTTGAGCATACATTTTTTCATTAAACATTGACTAGAATCTTTTAGTTTTTTTAAATTAAAAAAAAAAAAATTGAGTTTTAAAAAACTAAAAGATTCTAAATATATTTTCCCTTAAATGTTTATTATTTAATTTTCTCGACATTTTAAAAATGTGGCTAATACCGTTGTTGCCCCGAGCCCTTTAAATGCAATTTGAGCATTTAAAAGATAATTAAATGGTAAAATAATTTAAGATAGATTGTGCCTTCGTATGTAGCCATTTCTTTAGTTAATAAATTGTGCTATTATCTGCAAGATATACAAGCGTCTTAAGTTTCGCACTTTGGGGTCTCATATCTCCGAGGGTATTTGAAATAGATTTTTTTAAACAATTTTCTGGGGCTCCCTAGACATGCCCCAACAATGTACTATCGCATTTATGCGCCATTTTTTTTGACACCCTGTATACTTTTCCTATGGGCCTGTGCTTCATGTGAGTTTTAAAACTTTTGTAATTATTGTAAAATGAAGCCTTTTTTTGTCTTACTGGCTAGTCCATAAGTCATGTGATAATGTGCCCCAGTTTGTTCCACTTTTATTTTAAAGTTTTGAACTCGGTTTTGAATTAAAAATAAAATGCAAGAATAATTATTTATAAAATTTGCAAGTTATTCAAAATTAAAAATCACTTACTCAGCATTTTTGGGAGGTAATAAGTACGTAAGCTCTTTTATTGGTTTAACGTTGACCTCAACTTTACCACTTTTTTCTTTTGGTGGGGATGCTACTACCACCGGCTTAACCGAGGGCTTAACTTTGCACTCCACAATTTTGGGATTTTTAACATTCTCCTTCTGTTTAAAGCTGGCTCTTTCAAATTGCTGTTGCTTTTCTTCTATAAGCTTTTTTATCTTTGAAACACTGACGGGCGGCGATGTGTCCATGTTGTCATTTTGATAAGACATGACTTTGAACTGACAAAATGTAACATTGTTAACAATTGTTACGGTACATATGTTTTTTATTATTGTGACTTGAATAAATAATCATATAGTCTAAATACTTACTTTATTAAACTTTATTCTTGGTTTATGTGGATGGACAACTCATTAATATGCGACAGAAATACTAAATTTAATTGTGCTTGCTTTAAAATTAAGTATTTGTTTAAGGAAACTAATCGAGACCACAAATACCGAGAAATAAATTTATTTTCCCCAAGTAATGTCTATATCACCATTTAGTTGATATGTATCTACAGGGTGAGTCATAATGGATATGAATTGAAAGGGGATTAGGGATTATCCCCTTTCAAGTGTTTATTTATGTATTTATCTCCAAAAAAAATAGGTCAATATACTGATACTTTTATATCTTAAAAAAACCATGTGATTCACCGGTAAAAGCTCGAGATTTTTTTAATGCTAATTTCTCTGTAATGGGCGTGTTCCTAGTAGTAAATTTTAGTTTTTTGGTTAAGAACTTAAAAATGAGAAAATCTCTTGTTTATCTAGTGGCTGGTTTAGGTGTTTTGGCGCTCCAAATTTTAAATTTATGCGGCACTTCCCCGAGGATTTCCCTTTCCACTTTTACTATTCTAAGGTGTAGCACATTGGGCCAAATCGGACAAAAATTGGTTGGGGTATCCAAGAATATATCTCATACCACCTGATCTTTCAAGATGCTAACTGACTGACATGATTGCATTACTTCATAAAAATTATTTTAGCTTAACAAAACCTGTTTATCGTTCTAGAACATTAATGGCATTGTATCTTCTAAATTTTAGGTCTTTTTAACAAATGGGAACATCACAAAACAAAGTCTCTTAAATAATCTTGTTTTGGGCTAAACGGGGCCCCTGTCATTTTCTATAACCATTTTATCAACCGAAGTTATAAAGTAGGATCCAAAGAACGTATGTATTAATTTTTGTGACAATCCAATCAACAGGATGTGTTTAATAATGAATAACAATAAATGGGGCGCAGGGGGGCTCAGACTAAAATTTTGACATGTCTTATTGAGTGAATCGCAGGAATATGATCTTAAAAACTCATATTACAAATTATAAATGCGTCTTAAAGAAAGTGTACTAGTGGGCCCTAGGGGGGCCACGAGGGGCAATTCAATGAAAGAAATAATGTACATTTTTTTTAAGAATTTGTGGAGAATTTGTTAAGAATTTGCAGAATTTGACAATTTGTTAAGAATTTGTAGAATTTGTTTAGAATTTATAGAATTTGTTGAGCCCCTCGGGGGGCCATGACAACATTTGAAAATAGTGCAAACCCAAAGTGGTTAATGAACCTTCTTAGAAAACCAACTATAAAGTTTTATAAAAAAATACACAACGGTATAAAAAAAATAAAGTAAAAGTAAAAAAGAAGGGGACACAGCGAGCAGCGGGGCTCTTATCAAAAGGTCTCATCGAGCCAATTTTTTTTAAATGTCTTAAAAAGTACACGTTCTGAATTTTAGACAGTAAGCACATTTTGCAGATTACTTCTCCAAGGTAAAAAAAATATTATAAGTTCAACATATTTGTACAAAAATTAACAAACAATACCACCTTTTATTTAATACATTAAACATCACCCATTGGGGATTCATTCATTTAAAAAAATATCAAAAACATAACTAAAAACTAATAACAACATGATGAACAAATCGATTTAAATTATTTCTATTTCGATGCGCCCCTATCTTTGTCAGGAGGCATCTCTTCTTCATCATCGAAATCATCCAATTTCACTTCCTTCTCTTTATTGTCGTCCAATTCAAGATCACTGGCAGTCGTAGATTTCTTTGACATCTTGCTAGCTCTGGCTGTAACTTCAGGAAAGTTTCTTATGTTGATATTTTCAACTTCGTCTTTTGTGGTTGAGAAATGCGATGCCCTTGGCTTTAGCATCTGATCGATTGGGGATTTAGCTTGGGGTCCTGATCCTTCACTGTTTGCTTCCAGTTTACTGGATACAGTGGGGCCCCTCTTAAGTTTGGCAGCGATGTCTCTTATTTCGTCTAGCGTTAATGTAGTTGGTGGAGGTTTAACTAGAAAATAAACAAACTTTTAAAATCTGTGTAACAATTCCGAAATTGGCATGTTTCATAATAGTCTACTTGTCCAAAACATGGCCATAGACAAATCATATGGCGCATAAACACAATGGTACGTTGTTGGGGCATGTCTAGGAGGCCTCAAAAAATTGTTAAAAAAAAACCTTTCATATACCCTCGAAGATATGAGACCCCAAAGTGGAAAACTTTAAACGCTTATATCTTGAAGATAACAGCACGTATTAACGAAAGAAATGATTAAATACAAAGGCACAATCTAGCTTCAATTATTTTATTTGTTTATCTTTTAAATGATCAAATTAGATTTTTATAATCAATTTAATTTCACAAAAATTTTATGAAATGAAGCTGACAACAATGAATATAATCTAATGCAAAAATGTATACTCAAGAATCTAGATGAGTTTTTAAGATGTATTTTACAAACTGTGTACTAACTAACGCAACTTTTTTCGCATTTTTCTCAATGAATATAACAGATAGATTTTTTTTTAAATTTTCTAGCGATCTCTGAGAATGCCCCAAGAGCGTACCATCGCGTTTATGAGCCATTTTTTAAACACCTTGTAGAAGGAGATCAGCTTTTTTTTTAGCCCACTGGCACACCAAGCTTAATTGAAAGGGTTTTTTTTACTACCGAAAAAACTTAGTGTCCCAAGCCAAATCATGGGCCTAACTGCGGTAGCCCCTTTTAAAGATGATATTTAAGTGACATTTTTACATTAAATTTTGGGCATAAATACAGGCATAAATGGGGATGGTTAGGACTACTTCTATCTTTTAAATGATATTTTTACAGTCCAAATTGGCCCAGTGCTCAGTTAAAAGAATTATTTTTCTCTGTAAACAGCCTTTTTTTCGCCCCAAAATTGGAAGACGTCAATTTTTGCCAAAATTAAATGTGAAAATGTCACTAAAATTTTATGTTTGCCCATGATTTGGCTTGGGACACCAAGTTTATTCGGTATAGTAGTCCGAGAAAATCTTACAAAAAACCCTTATTTTTCAGAAATTTTTCGGGCAGCACAATTTTTGTGGAAAAGTGTAGTATTTTATATCTAGAATCATAATTACCATGTGCGCACTCATGCGCATATTAGCGTTTTGTGCTAGAGCCCCCCAAAGAGCCCCCTTTAATTCGTAATACTACATCATGGTGGATCTGCACCAAATTTGGCAAATAGACACCAAATAAGGTTCTAAAATGATATTCATGAAAAAAATTCTTTCAAAAAATTCCTTCACCCCCTAAATGGCCCCAAAATGAGTGATATTTACCACGTTCAATTACACCAAATTTTACAAATAGATGCAAAATTAGGTTCTAAAAACCATTTTTGAAATATATTTTCGGAAAAAAAAAATTGTTGCCCCTTCTGGGGGCTATTTTTCATGGGGGCCGAAGAAATTTTTTTACAGAATTTTTTTTTCAAAAATGTTTTTTAGAACCTTATTATGAACCTATTTTCAAAATTTGGTGTAAATCCACCGTGATAAATATTACTCATTTTGGGGCCCCTTGAGGGGTGAAGAATTTTTTTTACGAAAAAAATGTTTACGAAAATCATTTTAGAACCTTGTTTAGTGTCTATTTCCAAAATTTGGTGTAAATCCTCCATGATCTAGTATTACCAATTAAAGGGGGCTCTTTGGGGGGCTCTAGCACAAAATGCTAATATGCGCATGAGTGCGCACATGGTAATTATGCTTCTAGATATCAAATACTACAATTTCCCATAAAAATTGTGCTGCCCGGAAAATTTCTTGACCAAATGTAAGATTTTCTCGGACTATAGTAAAAAAAAGCTCTTTTGATTGAGCTTTTGGTGTGCCAGCGGGCTAAAAAAACAGTTGATCTCCTTTTATACGGCAAGTGCAAGTGCTTTTTTTTAATGGGAGATTGCTGGAAAAAATCCTAGACATTCGGTAAAAACAGTTTTTTGAAAAAGTGCCCCCCTTCGCAAATAATGAGCTTTAGGCAGTTAGTCTAAAAACATTTAATCCTAAATATGTATGTACCAAATGGTTTCTCTAACCGTCATGAAATTTGTGCAATTAATAAAGGTAATAAAAAACTGTCATTTTAGACCCATTTTGAAATTTGAGGTCCCTTTGAAAATGGGGTAAACACTGGTAGTGTTCATAAAGAGTACATTTAATTTCTTAACCTTTGATAATTTTGTAATTTTGTTTATTTTATTACGTTGCATGGTATTAAGACTAGGGTTTTAAATTCACAGATCTTCTAATCTGCGCTCCTAAAAGCTCGTATAAGTCATCTCCGTTGAGCTCCCGCCAATTCTATTAAAAGCACATCTACATGAGGACCCATCGTATATTAAAACTAAATTTTCTTCGACTACGAATACATTTTTTGGTTTATATACATTAACGTGGTCTATGCCAAACCATAATTGGTTAATTTACCATGTTTTTTTTTAACTTGTAAATGATTAAAATTGAAACTTAAGTTTTTCCCTAGTATAGATGTGCTCGATCAAAGGTTTCAAATGTAGAAAGAAAAACACCAAAAGTACTATTTTACCATATTTTTATTATTTCTTGCACGCAGTACCACTTCTATGTATCACAAACATTATCCTTAATATTTTTAACCATAGTTATTGATGTATTACTCCGTATTTTTTATTTTTCTATTTTTACATATTTTATTAAAATTTTGATAATAACTGACATTCAGGGAAATGACTTTTACGAACCTTTGAATGCACAGAAAATCCCATTTATGAATTTGGATCTATGGCCTTAAATAAACCACAATTCAAGTGAAAACCTTTTTACCACTTGAAATTTCTGAGGAACTGTACCGTTTATCAATAATTTGCCAAAAACTATCTAAATGTACCCCCTATTTTGCATTTGACTTGACAAAAAAGTTACTTCAATTTAGTGGGAGTGGTAAGTGACATAAAAATTTCAAAAGAAAGTCTAGTCTTATGCAAAATATACAGGGTGTCCGCGATCAATGTGCTTTTTTTTTTAATGGGAGATAGCTGGGAAAAATCCAAGACATTTGGTAAAAAAGTTTTTTAAAAAAGTGCCCCCCTCCGCAAATAATGGCCTTTAAACAGGTAGACTAAAAACACTTAATCGTAAATATTTACCAAATGATTAATCCAACCATCATGAAAATTGTACTATCAATAAAGGTATTAAAAACGGTCATTTTAAGTTTATTTTGAAATTTGGGGGCCCCTTTAAAATGGGTTAAACACCGGTAGTGTTGATAAAAACTGCATGTAATTTCTTTACCTTTGAGAATTTTGTAATTTTATTTATTTTTTTAAATACCCCAATTCAAGTAAAAACTTTTTTTCCACTTAAAATTTCTGAGAAAGTGTACCTTTTTCGAATAAACTATCAAAAACACCTTTGATGTACCCCATATTTTTGCATAAAACTAGACTTTCTTTTAAAATTTGTATGTCACTAACCACTGTCACTACATTGAAGTAAGTTTTTTGTCAAGTCAACGCAAAATATGGGGTACATCAAAGGTGTTTTTGGCAGTTTATTGATAAACGGTACAGTTTCTCGGAAATTTCAAGTGGAAAAAAAGTTTTTACTTGAATTGGGGTATTTAAAAAAATAAATAAAATTACAAAATTACAAAATTCTCAAAGGTAAAGAAATTACATTCAGTTTCTATCAACACTACCAGTGTTTAACCCATTTTAAAAAGGCCCCCAAATTTCAAAATGGGTTTAAAATGACCGTTTTTAATACCTTTATTGATAGTACAATTTTCATGATGGTTGGAATAATCGTTTGGTAAATATTTACGATTAAGTATTTTTAGTCTACTTGTTTAAAAGCCATTATTTCCGAAGGGGGGCACTTTTTCAAAAAACTGTTTTTACCAAATGTCTTGGATTTTTCCCAGCTATCTCCCATTAATAAAAAAGCACATTGATCGCGGACACCCTGCACATTGAATAAAAAAATATTCTTGTAATATACTTACCAGAAATACTTGGCAATTGAAAGGCAGATATCTCAGTAGATAAGGTGCTAAAAGTTGAAAGTCTGGATAGGCCTCTCTCTCGTGGCGCTGGCTCCGGTTCGGCAACCGGAATATTTTTTGATAAACTGATAGTGACACTTTGTCCTATTAAATAAAAAAAGTTATTTAACCAGTAAGTGTATTAATAAAGGCGATGAATAAACGAACGGTTTTAACAAGCGAGCGATTAGCGAGGTTGTTAATAAAGTGAGTTTATTAATCGCTATTTAACATACGAACTGTTTACAATGCTTTTTCGCCCGTCGTAGATCATTATTAAATAAATTATAAAATAAAACAGTTATTTTACCACCTAGCAGATAGAACGCGTCGGCCAATTAAATTGATTAAAGTTGAAGAAGAAGAAGATGCTGTCACCGAACTTTTATTCATTGTAAATAGAATATGAATGTTATTTCCTTAAATGTGGTAAAAGGATCTGCTTCTCATTCTTTCCAACGGTAAATATTGAATTTCTTTTGGATTTTGTTGTTTAAACCGTAATTAAAGCTAATTTAACATTTGTAATGTAGGAACATAGATAGTAATTTAGAGCATAGACAAGCGTTGCTATGGTCGTCGTCGCTATGCATTAATAGGGATCATTAATCAACGATTTGGAGTGCGTTAATGAATGTCTTTAATAAACGAAGTGCGAAAAAGAACATTTTAAAAAGCGAATGTTGATTTTTAAATAGCAAGACAAAATCCAAAGCAATAAATGACGAGAATGTATATTCAGTTTTAAATTTGACTTTCTGTTTTTTAATTTTATTATTCACGTAATTTCATTTAACAATTAACGTTTAATTTAAGAAATCTACAGCACCTCATTGGTTTATTTGACATTGACATTGAAGTTTCTCATCTTAAATTAATGAATTTACGTGAATTCACACTATTAACTTAAATAAAAGTTATCCAATATTTAAAAAAAATAACTTACTTTTATCTTGCTCAACTTTGTTAACTTTCTTGACAGTTCTTAGGGCTTGCCTTAAATCCTAAGAAAAAACAAGAGCGGGTTAGATCAATAAATAGATTAGATTAGTGAGTGGGATAGATCATTTAAAAATTTAAACTTCGCAGATAGGTCTTTGATACTCTTCGCAATAGATGATTAAAAAGGTCCATTTATTATGTTATTTAAAAAGAAACGCAAAACTTATTTTTTTTGTAAACGGGTGGGGATACAAAAAAATTACTAGATGCTTTGTTATAGGAAAAAATTTAATCTTTAATTTAGTTAAAATTGATATTAACCGAAATATGAATTTTTTTCAAGTTTGGGGGTGGTTTCTACCCCCTATTTATTATTTGATTTCTTTCAAAAACAATAGGGTTCTTCCCCCAAACGAGATTGATTTTTTCACCAAATCTTAAGTCATAAGTACCTAGTACATATTACCTACGCAGACAAATGTACTATCGTGGACATGGAATTTAAAACGATTTATTATTAGCCACCTTGGATTTTTTGAATTTTACTCTATTGTGAATGGGGTATTTTTATGTCAGTTTTCGAATGTTATTTTAACAACAAATGCGTCAAATGTATTTTATTAAAATAAATTATGTAAAATGTGCTGCCGGCGAGAAAAATAGTAAGAATATATTTCCTTTTTTAAATAATTTTTTTTTAGGATGTAATGTGCACTTCGAATAAAACTTGAGATGTTTAAGCCACTATTTTGACCATTTTTACAATGCAAAAATTGATCGATTTAAATTCCATGTCCACGATAGTACATATTCACCCTTTCCGATAGTCGGTCGACACATCTCAGAAGCCGTCTGATTGACTCTCATATTTCTGACGTTTTTGGACGTATCTGAGATGCGCCGACCGTTAACTTCGGTACGAACAGTCATTGGTCATTGTAAAATCGCCTAGGCAAAAAAGCCTTCCGTTACTTTTTTAAATTAAAAAATAAATCATTTTTAACTGGCTTTTTTACCGGTAAAAAAACCGGTCAATTTGGCTTGCTACGTTTTTGACCGGTAAATTAACATCACTAAAAATAACCTAACGTGCGAGCATTTAAATTCTACCTCGACTCTTGCCATGGAAAACAAAAGCTGCTTTTCCGTAGGTCTTTGATAGTTTCTACTAATGTCATTTTAAAATGTTGTCAATTTTTATTGACGTTTAAAAAAATAAAACAAATTAATGAAAACGTTTAATTGTTTAATAAAAGATAATGGTGGACACAAAACCATCTAATTTAATCTTATTTTCGGAATGGCCGCAAAATAAATGGAATCTGGGAATACTCCATTCAAGATTGCTTGGAAGAGTTTAGAGACAACATTTTAAAATGACATTAGTAGAAACTATCAAAGACTTTCCGTAGGTCTTTTTGTTTTCCATGGCAAGAGTCGAGGTAGAATTTAAGGGCATATACGAGGTGGCCGCGCTATAAAATTTAATGAGGGTTGATTTGGTGGAGGTGGCCGCACTCTACTGCATGGGTCATGGTGGAAGTGGCCGCGGTGCCTTTTCTACTTGCTTTCATGTTTAGCAGGTAGAAAAGGAGCTGTCTCAGAAGTTTTATAGAATTTATAGATGAGTAGAAACACCAAACGAATTTTATTATTATAAAATAACAACGATAACTATCAATATTATATTGAAAAAATTATTTACATTGCAGTTTGGTGACAAGCACATTTGTTTAAATATTCTTTTTAGCAGCAAAACTTACCCTAACCTACCTAACCTAGTGTCCCCCAGTGGATGTGTCCACCAGTGCTTTTAAAAAAGTCTGTCGGTAACAATAAAACTTAAAAACACATGCACTGAGTACTTCCAACGTTGATGGCTTGTGTTAATGATAATAAAAGTCTGTATATTATCCAAAGAATTCTCTGTTTTATAATTTTCTAATATCATAACTCAATAAAACATCGGATACAAAAAAATAAATCTAGGTAAAAGGAAGTTAATTAGTCGCGGCCAGTACGACCAAACCAGAAATATCGCGCGGCCACTTCGACCATGCACCCTGCAATTAGGCGCGGCCACCTAGTAGTCTTTTCAGGTAGATGCGGCCAGTTGGTATTCTCCCGAATTTAAATGCTTGCTCGTTATTTACCTCTGGCAGAGTTTTAGCACTTTTCCCACTTGGCACCGAAGCATTTCCACTTTTCTTAGTTGTTTCAGAGACGGATAACGAGATGGAACGAGGATGAGCTTGACTTGCGCGTTTACCCATTAGGGCTCGTTTCAAATCCTCATTACTTTGTTGGGTGTGATTGACTGATTGTCTACGTTTAACACTTTGCGTGTCTTTTGTTGAAGAATGGACTTCCACTCTGGAGCCGTTGCTGTTGCTGGAAACGTTGCTGGATTTTGATAACTGGAAAAAACAAAAGCATGCATCGTGTAAAAATACAAAAAACGAATGTTATGTGAATCATCTTATTTCCGAATTTATAAAGGTTACGTCTAGACACAGACTAGATATACAGACATACAGAATGTGAATTTAAATGGGTGCGCTCTTTTTAATCGCAGTAGGCTGTGGAATAAAAAAAATCTATGTCTTTAATTTTTAAGGTTATAAAATTTGACATTTATTGTCACTAAATATACAGGATGTTTTTTTGTAGACTTTACTAGCCTTTTGCAGCTTTGCTCAGCCATGTGCAATTCGGTTTTCATGAAAATTTCTGGAGTGACCATTTAAAAACTGTGCTTGCGACTGATAAATACAATATTTTAATTGCAACGATTTTGCAGAAAATGACTGTAACTATCATACTTATCGATTTTTATGCTAATAATTATTTTTTTTTCGGAAAATCTGGATTATTTTACGTACAAATCATTTTCAACATTTGAAAAGCTCGGGGCAACAACGGTATATAAGCAACATTTTTAAAATGTCGAGAAAATAAAATACTGAACATTTAAGGAAAAAGATATCCAGAATCTATTAGTTCCTTTAAATTCAATAAAAAAGTTTGAGTTTTAAAATAATAAAATAGTAATAATATAAATATCTTTTTCCTTAAATGTTCAGTATTTTATTTTCTCGAGATTTTAAAAATGTGACTTATACCATGGTTCATTTTTAATAAACCAATTACCATTGATTCATAATCAATGGTAATAGTATTTACGTGTGCTCTATGATTTATAGATTATTAAATGAACGATTGCTTGTTGCATAGTAATGTCCCGCAAAAGTAAGGGTGTTGTCTGCGAAGCACGAGGTGAATAATTCAAGGAAAACACTCTTACTTTTAAGGGACATGTATTTAACAAACACGAGTTCTTTTAAAATTGAAAATTTATCAAGAGCACGAGGTCTATTCGTCACGATTATTTCATTTATAAATACTACCTACCCAAAAAAATAATATTAATTTAATTTAAACACTGAAAACGACTAACCAAAAGAACAATTTTTGACAAAAATAAACAAAAATTATAACTTTGACTTCTATCTAGGTAAATTAATTCGCTGTCAGTGCTTGCCAACGAGATATTTCAGCTCAGGTTGTTGCCAACGGGTGATTTCCAGTATAATTCGCAGTAAAATGCTTCAAATTTTGGCATAAACCTCTAATTTGACATATAAATGAAATAATCTGCAAAACCAGTAGAACCATTAAAATATTGTTTTTACCAGTCGCAAGTAAAAAGGTCTTAAATGGTCAAGATACTTAAATACTTAGTAAGGTACGCTCACTTATCTTCGGAAATCCGGCCAATAGAAAATGCCCATGATGACGTCATACTCATAGAGCAGGAAAATAATATGTTTGGTTTCTATGTTTATTGTTTACAACTTTCAGCGAAACGCGACTGTCAATTTTGACTTTTATATCGAAAAACTTCAACAAACGCGTGAAATATTGAAAAATTAAATTAATTATAACGAAAGACTTTTTTAACTGTGCTGTAAAATACTAAAAATGTGTATGGTGTTTTATAAAATGATTACTGTTGTGCGAAATAACAAAAACTGCGGTCTTGTCCACTGCGTGGGATCTAAATGTTTTGGCCAATTGAAAAAACTAACTTCTATTCCATATTTTAAGTATGTACTTGTGCAGTTTATAACACTACATACATTACCAGGTATTTAATGAAAAATATTTTATTTAAGAAGCAGCATTGGTGAATCCATAATTAATTATAATGGTTAACTTACCTTTGGCAAAGTAATTTTTAATAATACCCATGGCAAAGAACACTTTGCCATGATAATACCTAGTTATTACTAACAACAATACACATCAAAACCAAAACAACATTATTAAAAACGATTTAAAATATAACGGTAAGTTTAAAATACGTAAAAACGCACATTGTAGATTTGACTTTTTAAAAAATTTAAATTTCACCAAACGTCAAAACAATGTCAGCGGCGGTAGCCGGCGGCCATTGTGGATTTCATGACGTCAGGTCACGTGGTTTTTACCTTCGGCAAACTTCGTAAGACCCGAAGTGCTCCAAGCGAGCGTACCTTACTAAAATATTTAATTTCCTTGTTAAATGGTCACGCCAGAAATTTGTATGGAAATCAAATTGCACATAGCTGAGCAAAACGCTAGTAAAGTCTACAAAAAAAGGCCCTGTATAAGCTATAAGTAAAAAGGATAAGGTACTACTACCGAGCTTCCTGTAGTAAGACTTTTTGAGGATGCAGCTTGCGATTGTCTATCCTTTCTGTTACTCATTTCACTTGAACATAACAACGAGTTAAGGTTAATTTTACGTTTCTTACGTTTCTGTTTTTGCAATCGATTATACGTTCTTTTTCCCAAGGCATCTCCAGTCTAAACAAAATAAGCATTTAGTAGGAGTCAAGTGCTACGTCACAGATCAACATTAAAAACACTATCTGTAAAATTAGAATTTTGATTCTCTCCGATTTAACCAAACAATATTTGTAGGAAAATAAAAGGTATTCTTAAACTGATATAAAAACGTTCCATAAAGTCTTATTTACAATATTTCAAGTTTAATGTATTGTAAAAATCCAAAAATTAAATATGAACTGTTAATGTAATAAAATAAGTCCTTCTTTATTTCTTAAAGGTATGCACCTACACCAAACCTGAAGTGATTGACAGCTGTTTCGCCATGTATTGGGGCTCATCAGAATCACGTATCAGGGATAGTCGATGCATAACTTTAAGAAACTAAGATACTTGTGTATTTCAACAAATATTGAAAGAAGGACTTGAGATGTTACCGCCATCTGCCGAAGCAACAGTGACTCACACTGAGGCAGCCTACTCATGTCCTGCTAAGCAGGCACTATGAGTAGGTCAGTTCAAGGTTAATGTTGCTGACCGACCAAGATTTTAGCTTTAAATTGAGTAAATATCTCGGTAAGTATACATATTAAAAGGTCTGGTAAGTACCACTGTAAAATTAAAATTTTCTTTTCTACCATACCCCTTAATATGGATGCTTTCTTAAGCGTTTCGCGTATAAAGCTGACATATTGGTGAGTTAGCATTATTAACTGCTAAGAAGTAATGTTTGGATACTTACAGTAAATTTAACTTAAAATATCGTAAATAAAATATTAATATAAGGCTATAGATTCTAATTCATAAGTGGGATGTCCTGTGCACTCAAAAGTTCGTAAAAGTCACCTTCCTGAATGTCAGTTATTTTTGAAATTTCAACAAAATATGTAAAAATGCGGGGCAATACATCAATAATTATGATTAAAAATATTAAGAATATGTTTGTGATACAAAGAAGTGGTACTGAGTGCAAGAGGTAATAAATATACAGGGTGTCCGCGATCAATGTGCTTTTTTTTTAATGGGAGATAGCTGGGAAAAATCCAAGACATTTGGTAAAAACAGTTTTTAGAAAAAGTGCCCCCCTTCGGAAATAACGGCCTTTAAACATGTAGACTAAAAACCCTTAATCGTAAATATTTACCAAACGATTTCACCAACCATCATGAAAGTTGTACTATCATTAAAGGTAATAAGAAGGGTCATTTTAAACCCATTTTGAAATTTGGGGCCCTCTTTAAAATGGGTTAAACACTAGTAGTGTAGATAAAAACTGCATGTAACTTCTTTACCTTTAAGAATTTTTTAATTTTATTTATTTTTTTAAATACCCCAATTTAAGTAAAAACATTTTTTCCACTTGAAATTTCTGAGAAACTGTACCGTTTATGAATAAACTACCAAAAACACCTTTGATGTACCCCATATTTTGCGTTGATTTGACAAAAAACTCACTTCAATGTAGTGACAGTGGTAAGTGACATACAAATTTCAAAAGAAAGTCTAGTCTTATGCAAAAATATGGGGTACATCAAAGGTGTTTTTGGTAGTTTATTCGTAAAAGGTACACTTTCTCAGAAATTTTAAGTGGTAAAAAAGTTGTTACTTAAATTGGGGTATTAAAAAAAATACATAAAATTACAAAATTCTTAAAGGTAAAGAAATTACATGCAGTTTTTATCTACACTACTAGTGTTTAACCCATTTTAAAGGGGGCCCCAAATTTCAAAATGAGTTTAAAATGACCCTTTTTATTACATTTAATGATAGTACAACTTTCATGATGGTTTGTGAAATCGTTTGGTAAATATTTACGATTAAGGGTTTTTAGTCTACATGTTTGAAGGCCGTTATATCCGAAGGGGGGCACTTTTTCAAAAAACCGTTTTTACCAAATGTCTTGGATTTTTCCCAGCTATCTCCCATTAAAAAAAAAGCACATTGATCGCGGACACCCTGTATGGTAAAATAGTACTTTTGGTGTTTTTCTTTCTACATTGAAATCTTTGAAAGAGCGCATCTATAGGTATTAGGGAAAATAATAATAAGTAGCAATTTTAATTGTTTACAAGCTTAAAAAAATCATGATAAATAAACGTATAATGATTTGGCATAGACCAAGTAATGTATATAAACTAAAAAATGTATCCGTAGTCGGAAAAAAAAAAACAAAAATAGAATTATTGAAGTCAGCTTTTCGTCACAAAGAAATAATCGATTTAAATGACACCATAATACGTTGGTAGCCCCATTTTTGTAGTTTTTAAAACTACATTTAGTTTTAATATACGATGGGGCCCTCATGTAGATGTGCTACTTAGTAGAATTGACGGAAGCTCAACGGAGATGATTTATACGAGGAGCACAGAGCATCGAAACTATGAATTGGAATCTCTAGCCTTAAGGTTGACCAATGGGAGCTAAAAAAGTCTGTACAAGCACTGTTTTAAAAAAGCCGATGTTGGAAACATAGAATGAGAAAAAATATAACTTGTTCTTTGGTTCGTAATGTTGGTTGCCTAATAAAATTTCACAGACAGTATTTTAATGCACTTCTGTGACCTGTGACTAATTAGGCAGTGAGAAGATTTAAAAAAATATACCAATTCTGAAAATTCTTCAGCAAGTAAAATAACATCATATTCATCCACATCCTTTGTCGGAATTATTAACAATTTGGTGTCCAAAGTTCTATCAATTTTTGATTGGCTACTTTTTGATAAAATTAATTTTTGGGCTGTTCTAAAATTAAATATAAAGTATGTGTAATTGTGGACTTTATAAGTTCGTCTGTTTTATTTTTGTATTTTAGCAACAATCTAGAGCTTCCAGTCCGACGGCAAAGGGAATTAAAAAATTATTTACATTACCTACTATCGTGGACACGGAATTTAAAACGATCAATTTTTTAATTGTAAATATGGTCAGAATAGTGGCTTAAACATCTCAAGTTTTATGCGAAGTGGACATTAACAAGAAACATTTCTCTGATGTTTTACGAAGATTAGAGCCTTATTGTTATCTTAAAACAAAATTATTTAAAAAAGGGAAATATCTTCTTACTATTTTTCTCGCCGGCTGCAAATTTTACAAAATCTTTTATAATAAAATACATTTGACGCATTTAGTGTCAAAATAACATTTGAAAACTGACATAAAAAAAAAACTCCATTCGCAGTAGAGTAAAATTTAAAAAATCAAAGGTGGCTGATAAAAAATCGTTTTAAATTCCATGTCCACGATAGTACAGTTGAATTCACATAAAAGTGGTACACTGTCAAAGTTGTGTCAAATTTGTTTTATTAAATTTTGCATTAATTTCTTAATTGCTGGTTATTTTTTATTTACAGAATTCATAAAGAATGGCAAATCAACGAAACAACCATCGGGAATATAATTAAATTATGGCAAAATTAAGGCCAAATTTAATTAAACAAATTTGACACAACTTTGACAGTGTACCACTTTTATGTGAATTGAACTGTACATACAAAAATTATCTTCGCAACAAAAAATCTTTAACTTATCCTTATAGCACAGTTATTGGGGGATTTGACCCGGACATTTTGGTTTAAGGGCTGCATTTTTGCATATGGGTAAATTTTATAATCCTGAATAACATACCAGCTCAACCCCGCTTGCATTTTTGGGGATTTTAAAAATAGTGGTCAGGTGAGATGACAAAGCCAAAGCGTTTTCAAAATGATAGGTTTTCCATCAAAAAAGTTTTAGTACGTGTGATATGCATATAACTTGCTATTTATTTTCACAGAATCAGAGAGTTTCTGTGAAAATAAGATGCTAGTTGAATTCATATCATATGAACTAACCCATCTAACTAGCACGAGAACTAACAACTAATTTGCAGAGAAGTTCAATGATTCTGTGTAAGTAAGTTGTTAGTAAGGGGAATTAGGTGTGCTAGTCTATATAATATGTATCTTACTAGCAAGTAGCAACTGAATATCACAGAAACTTTTTGATTTTGTGAAAATAAGTAACTAGTTAGATGCATATCACACGAACTAGAACTTGTTTTGACGTAAAACCTGTCATTTTAAAAACGCTTTGGCTTTGTCATCTTACCTGACCACTATTTTTAAAATCCCCAAAAGAGTAAGCGCAGTTGAGCTGGGGAGTTTTGGTTCAGGATTATAAAATTTACCCATATGCAAAAATTCAGCCCTTAAACCATAATGTCTGGGTCAAATCCCCCAATAAGTGTGCTAGAATCTGTCTATTTTTTCGTTCTCTTAAAAGATGCATTCGTTTCGGGGACACTCTGTATAAAGATATTGTTTGTGAAGTTGAAAAACTGTACCTACCTCGGTATGTAACAAGGAGCCACATATTTTTCTTGAGTGTTATAATCAATAACAACTCCTTCTAGCAGTACAATATCTTGGATTAAGGCGCTATTAGAAAACACTTTAAAATTAAATAAATTTGGCACGAATGATTTTTCCACAACAGATAGCAATTTCTGCTGAGTCAGCGAAGAATAACTTGGGATTGTTGATAAGATTGATAGCGCTATTCGGATTCCAACGTACTTCCACATTTTACAGTACAAACTAAAACACAAAAGAAAAATAATAGTTATTTAACCAGTAAGTGGTTTAATAAAGGCGATTAATAAACGAACGGGTTAAACAAACGAGCGATTAGCGAGCTTGTTAATAAGTGAGTTTATTAATCGCTATATTTATCATACGAACTGGTTACAATGCTTTGTAGCACATCGTAGATCATTATTAAAAAAAAAAAAAAAAAAATGTCATTGTCTTGCGCATATGTCATACTTTTTTACTGCAATTTCAAGAATTTCTCCTGATTTTTGAAATATACATTGATGGCGGACGGCAGCCCTCGTTTGGGGGATCATCATGGGTTACAAGAAGATATTGGAATCCAAAATGGTCGTCACTTGGATGACCGGACTAGGTCCTTTAGTCCCACTAGGGGACTTCAGGATCTCTCCCGGTCTCGCGTATGTTTTAGGGAAATTGGGCCAAATATCAACATTCTGCAACTCAACATTGAGGGCATTTCAAAGGATAAATGCGAATATCTCTCCAAAATTGCAAAGGAAAATGAAGTAGACGTCATTGTCCTGCAAGAAACACATACTGCCGATGATCAACAACTTCAGGCAAGAGGGGATATTTCGGGATTTACTCTTTTGGAAAGCATCAATAGTCCAGTTCATGGTTTGGCCACATATATTAAAAATAGCATCACCGATTTTGGAAATGTACAAAAAGAAATAGTAAATGACATTTATGTCATTACTGTGAAAGTACAAAACACGAATATTGTAAACTTGTACAAACCACCAAATATAGAATGGCCGGAGAATTTTGCTTGTAATCTTCCACACCCAGCAGTTTATGTAGGCGACTTTAACTGCCACCATAATTTATGGGGATATGCGGATAATGATAGAAATGGTGTATCTTTGGCTACCTGGATTGAAATGAATAACTTACATTTAATTTTTGATGCCAAGGATAGAAAGAGTTTTCATTCTGCAAGATGGAGAAGAGATTATAATCCAGATCTGTGCATTGTTTCTCGGGATATTAACTTTAAACCTCTTGAGGCGACACGATCAGTATTAAGTGATTTTCCCCATAGCCAACATAGGCCAGTTCTTATTTGTGTGGGTATACACATTCCATTAACAACATCTATTGAAAAACCACGCTGGAATTTTCAAAAAGCAAAATGGAATGTATATAGAAAACAAGTAGACACAAACTTACGATGGATAAACCCAGATGTACATAATTACTCTAGATTTGTGGGCGTTTTGAAAGGAGCTGCAAAAAGGACGATACCTAGAGGATACCGTAAGGAATACATCCCAGGTTGGTCAAATGAGACTGAAGATTTGTACAACAATTACCAAGAAAATCCAACCCCTGCAAATGCGGATGCAATATTAAGTTCCTTAAATACATCCAGAAAGGATAAATGGAATTCTTTAATGGAGGAAATGAATTTCACGCATTCCAGTCGCAGTAGTTGGGCATTGCTTCGAAAATTGGGAGCCGCAACAAATACTAAAAAAACGGTAAATAATGTGAACCCAAATTCAGTTGCAACTCGTTTGGTTAATGTATCAAATTCAGTTAAATTGAGCAAAGCGACCATTTTGCAAATGAAACGCTCATTAAAGAAAAAGAGACAAATTATGTTACCATCTGAAGATCTTTCCCGTCCGTTTGATATAGAAGAACTAAAAACAGCTTTAACTTTAACGAAAAATCGAAAAGCAGCAGGTTTTGATGGAATTTATCCCGAGTTTCTTAAACATCTTGGGAGTAAGGCATTACAATGGCTAACTTCATTTTATAATAATATCCTGATCTCTGGTAAAATTCCTCCAGAGTTCAAAAAAGCCAAAGTTATTGCCATATTAAAACCAGGAAAACCGGCTAAAGAAGCATCAAGTTATCGACCGATTTCGTTGCTGAGTGTGCTGTATAAAGTTTTAGAAAGGTTACTATACCAAAGAATCTACCCATGCATTGAAGAAGTTCTTCCAATTGAGCAGGCTGGTTTTAGAAAGAATAGAAACTGTTGTGATCAGGTTTTGGCATTGACTTCACATATCGAAGCTGGATTTCAAAATCGTCTTAAAACAGCAGTAGCCTTTGTAGATCTAACGGCAGCCTATGATACAGTTTGGAAGGATGGTTTAATTCACAAATTATATAATGCGATTCCTTGTGGAAAAATAGTAAGCCTTCTTGAAAATATGCTAACGGATAGGAGATTTCGAGTATTTATTGGAGAAAAAAGTAGCAAATTTAGGACGCTTAACAATGGATTACCTCAGGGCTCAGTATTAGCTCCACTGTTGTTAAATTTATATTTATATACGAGTGACTTACCCCAAACTACTTCCCGTAAGTTTATTTATGCTGACGATTTGGCGCTGACTTACCAACATAATGATTTTAATACATTGGAAAATTCTCTATCAAGTGACTTGGATATTATGTATCAGTATTTCAAGAAATGGAGACTCTGTCCAAATCCAACCAAAACAGAGGTTTCTTGTTTCCATCTGACCAACAATCAGAAAAGAAGAGAGCTTCAAATTAACTTTAATGGAGTATTACTGAAACATAACTTTAACCCTACGTATCTTGGAGTAACTTTGGACAGTTCCCTATTGTATAATAATCATTTAGAAAAAGTGAGACAGAAAATCAAAACCAGAAACAATATTCTAAGTAAATTAGCGGGAACCAATTGGGGGGCGGATGCTCATACTTTGAGAACAGCAGGACTGGCACTTGTATATTCTACGGCGGAGTACTGTTGCCCTGTTTGGATGAATAGTTGTCATGTTAACAAAATTGACACACAATTAAACCAAACTATGAGAGTAATCACTGGTACAATAAAATCTACACCAACGCCTTGGTTGCCTGTGCTTTCTAACATAGCTCCACCTGACCTTAGAAGAAGACATGCAGCTAAAAGGGAATGGGATAAGGTTCAATTTGAGTTGGAAAAATTCCCCTTACATATTGACTTGCAGATGCTTCCACCTAACAGACTTAAATCAAGGAAGCCCATATGGCAAGAGGAGTTTATTCATCAGCCCTTTTCCATCACTGATATATGGAAAAATAAGTGGCAAGAAATTGATGATTTAACCAACAAAGAATTGATTGAAGATCCAACGAAGGTAGTTCCAGGGTTTGATCAGCCCAGAAAAGTTTGGAGTATGGTTAATCGCCTTAGAACGTGTCACGGACGTTGTAATGATATGCTTTATAAATGGAATGCATTACCAAGCCCGCTTTGTGAATGTGGTGCATTGCCAGAAACGATTAAACATATTGTAGAAGAATGTCCAAACACTAAATTTGAGGGTGGTTTTCAAGAAATACACCAATTAACTCCAGAAACTTTGAATTGGATATCAACCCTGAAACAGCTGTAACTTTTTCGCTGTGATTTATTGTACCAACACAATTTTGACAACACTGGTATGCCTGAGTTCTTTCCATGGTTTTCCTCGGCCGCGAAGTAAATGCTTTACCAGAAGAATAAAAATCGGCCATGGACGTGAAAAAATGAACATCACTTAAACCTTTTGGAATTTAACCATCTTCCATTTTATAATGTTCATTTGTACTTATTTTTGACATGTATTTATAATATCATACGAATATATATATATTAAATAAATTATAAAGGAGCATTTTTTTACCAACTGGCAGAAACAATGCGTCGGTCATACAACTTAATTAAATATGAAGAAGAAGAACTGTTACCGAACTCTTATTAATTGTGAATATAAAATGAAAGTTATTTCCTTAAATGTGGTGAAAGGATCTGCTTCTCATTCTTTCCAACGATAAATATTCAATTTCTTTTGGTTTTTGCGAGAGTTTTTGTTGCTTAAACCATAATTGAAGCTAGTTTAACATTTGTAATAAAAACACAGAGATAGTAATTTTGAACATAAAAGAGGGTTGTAAGGCTCGCTCGTTGCCATGTATTAATACTTAATCATTAATTAACGATTTGGAGTGCGTTAATAAATGTCTTTAATAAGCGATGTGCGAGAAACGTTAATTTATTAATGAAACATTTGTCATGTTAGCGATCTTTTTCTACTTTCAAATTTAAAATGACACTTATCGCACGACTTTATTAAACCTAAAACAATCCTTTTGCCATTGTTTTGAGAGCCGTGAGTAATTGCAACAAGCTTTTTATTCACCGGCCGAAGTTGGCGTTGCTTGAAAAAAAATGACAGATGACGTTTTTCGTATTTATTTTAGTTGTCAAAATAGTAATCTTTGTATCAAATTTTATAAAGAAGTCACAAGCACGAGCGCAAGCGAGGGTGTTATAAACGAGTGAATAAAGTCGTTTTTATATTTGCGTTCTACAATATGCACATTATGAAACCCGAAATTTGGTTTTTTAAAGTTTCTGAATTGCTTCATTATTAAACCCAAAATTTTATTTTATTGGTTGGTTTTCCTGATGCAAAAAGATGAATTCTTTTCTTGCAAGTGTTACATGATTTTATTTCATAGGTGTATGAATAATTTTATTGTATTTAAATTACGCGTAGCGACATCTAGTATCTATAGTTGGAAGCTACCTAATTGATCTAATATTGATTTCTGTTTTTTGACGGCATAATTTTTTAAAATCAATGTGATTGGTTCTTGAAATTAAGGAATGTTTCCGTCGATTCGAATATGCATCTACATCCTTTTAGTCCTTCCATTATCATTTCGTTTAGAATGCGATGAACATGTCTGCATAGTGTTTCCATTTAAAATTTTTATTATGTGTTAATTTTCGGCGAGTTTTAAATCAGGTATGTTGCAATATTATTTAAACAAGTTGAGCTTGTACTGAGATTGTCGAATTATTCTTTTAGTATGAAGAATTTATAAATATTTCGTAATTATATGTCGTAATAATGGCGACTATAGTTTAATTATTGAATAAGAATGAGAAATTAAACCAAAAACTACAGATTGCTTTGGCAGAATCTCGTAAATGTTATGCCGAGGTGGATTGCAGTTGATTTTTCGTGAATAGCGTCAAATAACATCTAGGTATGTAATTTAACTTGTACCATTTCCACGTGTTGGACCAACGCAAGCATTTTCTCACTTATTACAGATGCTTTTCTAATCTGCCTTTTCTTCCCTTCTTCAATTCTTCATCTGATTTACATTTAACATTTTGGATGTTAAACTCGCCGAACTTCATCCGAATTTCAGCCGAACTTCATGTGAATTTCAACTTTAATTTAACGTAATTTTGCTGTTTTACCGGAATCTACAGATGTCCGCCATGTTTCCTGTTTCTTCCCTTCAACATGTGCCTGAATATTGTCGGAATTCAAGTTACTTCTGATTTTTAAGAAAAGATCGCCGATCGATGTTGATGTTCGTCAGGTATCATTAGTTTTAAATATTTAAATTCATTATTTTGTCTTACTTCCTTCTGAAGGTTTTACGGTTCAAGTAACCAAAAATACTAACCCATTTTACGCCTAAAAATAGACTTGATTATACAAGATTGTATTGTCAACATAAGTCTTCAATTTTGTTTAAATTCTTCATAATCTTTTGCATTTTTTTTTATAACTAATAATTTTTCATTAATATAATAATAATAATAATGTTTGTAACCCTATATTCAAGTAGCCAGGCTACTCCAAAGCCTAAGGCTGTCTGGATTAAGAACAAGGGGGACCTATAGCTTAACGTGGGTTCCGAACCACGAGGTTGCGAGCCTTTCGACTAGTACTTGGGTGGTCACCCATCCAAGTACTAACCTAGCCAGACGTTGCTTAAACGAATGGTAATCGCTTTTTATGTTCATTTTGGAACTTTTATTCAGTATTTTGTTTTATAGAGTAATTTTTATATAACCTCGTCTAGGTTTTTAACTGGCAAATATTGGCCACAATTTAAATAAACATTTAACGCATAAGTGTTCTCGGATCTACATTTTTGCTCGATCCAAATATGAGACACGCCCCCATTCAAAATTACAACCATTTATTCAATTTTAAATTTGTATTAGCTTGGTAATATATTTTATATTACATAATTTAACGTTCAAAAATTAGTCAAAATTTTAAGGTAATAATTATTTGATATGTACTCTATGACCTCTTGTAAGGAAAATGCATTTTCTCCCCTGAACTCTTTGATTAACGGGACATTGCGCAAGCATAGAATCAGAAAAATATTTATCTGTTTCTGTGAATATGTAGTGTTGGTTGCCTAAATTTCAGGCGAAACAACACTTTCTATTCGACACAAATAAAGAAAACGAAACACATCTTTAATCAAAAAAGTCATTAAATAGCAAGAAAAAAGATTAAAGAACATTATAACAATTTTTCAAATACATTAGAATGCATTATCATATAAAATTTTAGCAAACAAAAAGCACTATTTTTTTGCATATTGAAGTTACTTTTCATTGCTTATATTTAGCAATTTAGAAATAAACTTACGTGAGCATATTTTGTTATATTATTATTCATTTAATTTAGAATAGTTATTGACTTTCAGAATTACATTTCTTCTTGAACTTTATTCAATTTGTGTCGAACCGTTTTTCGTGACACAAAATGAAAGAAAATTAAATAAAAAACGAAATTTGACAAGTAAAAAAGGTATTCTGCATTACCCACATTTTTAAAAAACTGAATGTTTGGAAATGTCAGTGAATGTTGTCAACAACAAAATGGTGTTTTAAGAAATTTTCAAATTGTTTGCTGTTACTGTTAGCTGACTAATTAAAAAATTTAGTGACGAGAGCTTGTGTATTGATTATACCTTGTATACATAAGTAAGTATAAAGTTTGCACAAAAACTTTACGTTATCTACATAATTTAAAAATTATGTTGCAGTAAGATTTCAAAATGGGGTAAAGATATCCTACTTATCATCATTCCATTTCCAATAATAGGAGTAGGAAAAGTGTGATTCAAAAATTTACTTGAAAGAACCGGCCACAAAGTAATTCTAATTACCTAAGCAGTAAGTACAATACCTACCCAACAAAAAATGTATTCTTTTCGTTTGTAATCCATATCAAAACAGTTACCCAAGTGGACTATGCCTTGATTGTGAACCTTTTTATTTTAAAAAAATTCACAAATAAGATCAAAAAAAGTCTTTAGCGACTGGGTAAATAATGAGAGACTTATCGTAGTAATAAACTAAACAAATATGGAGTAGGTAAATTATAACTACTTTTTGTAGGTACAATGTCGTCAAGCGGACGTGGTGTAGTTGGAAAACGCAAGCTGCTGCTAATTCAAAGGTCGCTGGTTCATGTCTTGCGGTCGGAAAAACTTTTTTATTTTTTTAGACACAAATCGTTACGTTTAATTGATCTGCCCTTTTATACCATTACACGTTGAATGATTTTCTCCCTTATTTTGGTAGCAGTAAGGTTTCACATGGTATTACTTAAGGTTTAACGGTTACCCCTTTGCTGTTTCATTACTACGATAAGTCTCTCGTGAGACAGATTACTTCTACATAACTATAATAATAATTTCTAATTTTTAATATGTCTCTGGTCTCAAGAAATGTCTCGAGGAATGCTTTTTTTACATTTTGAGAGATTTCAGAAATAAACTAACGAGGCAATTTTAATATAATTAATTGAATCCTTGAATTGGAGATCATCCCTAAAGACTAGCTTTTATTACACAATTTTTTTTGTTCTAAAAAGATTTTGAATTTGATAGATCGACCGACGAAAGGCACGTACTATGTAGAATAATTGCAAAATGTTGTTTTGCATCATGGAAAGAATGGCATTTTGGAATGACTCTGACGCCAAATAAAATGCGCCAAATGCGGCGTATGCTACATTATTTTTTTAGAATCTAGTAATGATTATATATTAGTCTTGTCCGATGAATACTTATTCTGAGGTCTTGTCTTAAAGTATTAAATCTGTTTTTACATGTTATCTTTTCAATAGATTTGTTAACATTAAATTTAATTAATTATATTAATAATAAAAATAAATAGTTACATTAAATAATGTGTTTATTTTTTTACTCAATTTTTTATCTTTGCAATCTAAGCATATCTGCAATTTTATCTACAATCCACCACCTTGTAAAAATTTAAGCAATTCGTAGCTTAAAAAACTTAAAAATTAATAAAAACATCGTTAGAATAACTTTTGTGGTAGACCCTGTATTTGACCTACATAATTTAACATTTTTCTGTCAGAGACATAACCCCAAAACAAATAACTTCAATTTTTTCGTAAAATGTGCTGCCATCTTGTAAGAATAATCTAAGGTATTTTTTTTTAGTTCAATGAATAATCAATAGATGGCGAATTTTGTTCTGCGGGCCTAGGGCACTTAAAATCTAAATACTACGTATTTATGGGTAGAGCGGATACCGTATCCAAGCATTTGCTGGTCAATTTGTGGAAAAAGTCAAATGTAACCTTTTGATCTTGAATACATTTTAGGTTATGAATAATGTCAATTTGATTAAAGAACTAGAGACAAGTTCATACTCCAGTCACTAGTCTACTATTTTCTTATAAAGAATAAAAAATATTTTGAATTTCTGTGTTTCTGACAAGTATCTAAAACTTCATAAAGTGCGTCAAATTTTGAAAAATATAGCAAATTATATTAAAATTAACCTTATAAAATGTAATATGTTAATAATAATAGAATAATTAATTATATATTGATGAAGAAAATGATACAAATAACATACGACCGAAGTTTTTCCGACTTAAAATGTAATAAAATATTTAGAATTGAGTTTTGGTACGGTGTAGGTGTGCGATAAACTTGGAATGAAAATGTAATTTACAAAATATTTACTCATAAACATAAACTTGTGGCCAATAGATTAAAAACGTATGTATTTAAATAACACATTATTTGTCCTAGTATGGTTAAATAGATTATCGAAAATTTTGGATGGACAAATTGTTTCTTAAATTGCAATTTTCACCAGTCACAATGTTAAAACTTTGAAAAAAACGTTCTTCACAAATTTTCATGTTTTAGTATTTTATCTTGCTTTTATTTCCAATTATCCAAATCATTATCTTCTTTAAAAATATTGTATTTTATATAAATATTAAAATACTGCAAACTGGGACAAAAATTCCAATCAAGACGTTCTTTTGTCAACAATATCTACATGCGATTGATGATGAAATATATACCAAAAGGTGGTTAGAGTAAAATGGTCCTTTAAACTAAGATTAATTAACGAGAATAACACATTTTTTAAAACCATTTTTGACATTTTTACTAAAAGTGAAGTTTTAAAACTTTTACTTTCAAATTTGACTTTTTCCACAAATTGACCAGCAAATGCTTGGATACGCATATGTTAGACATTTGTTTTATTACCCGTGTCCGCCATACCTATAGAAACGTAGTTTCTAGCAAATGTAGTTGCCTTATGCGGGCCTTTAAAGAGTAGAGTGTGTTTAATTTTTATTTCTTTTTTAAATCAAATATTTATCCCTTGGATTTTAAGATTTTATTATCGCTTATTAGCGGATTTGTTATCATAAACAAGGAATTTAATTAAAGAGAATTATTTTAACTTTACTCAATATTTTTATTACCTGTTCGTTTTTACGATACTTTTTCACATTCTATGAGTAATATTTATTTGGCATTTAACGTAAACATTATCACCTTTTTGTTTTCCAAATTTATAAAAAAAAGTACTATAAGGAAAAATAATAACTATACAATCAACAACATAAAACCTATATATTTTATTCCATTCTGGTTACTAGCTCTTCAATAAGCATAATAGATCCCGCCTATTGAGATGTCTTTCTGGCTCATCTTCTGAACTAGCTCAGGTAAACGAAACAGAGTAGTTACGCAACCCGTTATAAATTACAACATCTTGTGTTACAATGTTTTTCAAGCATTAATTTGTTTGAAACACTACTTCTTATTTTTACTCACCCCGTAGTAGTCCGAGAAAATCTTACATTTGGTCAAGAAATTTTCCGGGCAGCACAATTTTTATGGGAAATTGGAGTATTTGATATCTAGAAACATAATTACCATGTGCGCACTCATGCGCATATTAGCATTTTGTGCTAGAGCCCCCCAAAGAGCCCCCTTTAATTGGTAATACTAGATCATGGAGGATTTACACCAAATTTTGGAAAAAGACACTTAACAGAATTCTAAAATAATTTTTGTAAAAAAAAATTTCGCAAAAAAATTTCTTCACCCCCCAAATGGCCCCAAAATGATCAATATTTATCACGTTGGATTTACACCAAATTTTGAAAATAGGTTCATAATAAGGTTCTAAAAAACATTTAAAAAAAATAGAAACTGTAAAAAATTTTCTTCACCCCCCCATGAAAAATAGCCCCCAGAAGGGGCAATAATTTTTTTTTCAAAAATATTTTTTAAAAAGTGTTTTTAGGATCTAATTTTGCATCTGTTTGTAAAATTTGGTGTAAATTGAACGTGGTAAATATTACTCATTTTGGGGCCATTTAGGGGGCAAAGGAATTTTTTTGAAGATTTTTTTTTAAAAATATCATTTTGGAACCTTATTTGGTGTCTATTTGCAAAATTTGGTGCAGATCCACCATGATGTAGTATTACGAATTAAAGGGGGCTCTATGGGGGGCTCTAGCACAAAATGCTAATATGCGCATGAGTGCGCACATGGTAATTATGCTTCTAGATATAAAATACTACACTTTTCCACAAAAATTGTGCTGCCCGAAAAATTTCTGAAAAATAAGGATTTTTTGTAAGATTTTCTCGGACTATAGCGAAAATATATCGTTTCACAAGGTACTTTTTATTTACAAATTTTACGATTATAATCAATCGGGGGACATAGTTTTTTTGTAGAGGAAATAACTAAAAGAATTGGAGAAACGATATCAATGGTTACATTTTCTCAAAAACGCCTATCCATTCAGTATTAAATGAGTAAAGCTTACAAATGCCATTATTCAATATGTCTAACTTGAATTTATTTTTTACTTCAAAATGTCAATGTTATGCTATAAGGTTGGTCATAAAAACAAAATTTCATCTTAAATTTTTAATTCAAATTAAAAATGCTTTTTAATTAATTAAATGAAGCAAATATAAAAAATAGTATAAAAAACTCGTTTTATAAGGCGTTTTTTATCACTTGTCCATTGGAAAACTCGCCGCTGCGCGGCTCTTTTTCCAAACCTGGACGCGTGCTAAAAAACGTTCCTTATAAAACTCTATGTTTTAATATACAGGGTGTCCAAAAAATGGCGCATAAACGCGATGGTACGTTGTTGGGGCATGTCTAGGGAGCTCCAGAAAATTGTTAAAAAAAATCTATCTCATATACCCTCGTAGATATGTTGCCCCAAAGTGCGAAACTTTAAATGCTTATATCTTGAATATAACAGCATATATTAACGAAAAAAATGGTTTAATACAAAGCTACAGTCTACCTTAAACCATTCCACCATTTGGTTATTTTTTAAATGGTCGAATTACAGTTTTATAATCAATTTAATTTTACAAAATTTTCATTAAATGAAGCTGACAACAACGTCAATAAAATCTAGTGCAAAAGTGTAAGATCTAGACTCATTAATGGGATTTTTAGACTTATAGATGGGATTTTAAGATGTATTTTCCTAGACTGTGTTGCCGAATTTATGCAACTTTGTTCGCATTTTTCTCGATGAATATAACAGATGGATTTTTTTTGACAATTTTCTAGGGATCCCTGAGAATGCCCAAAGAGCGTACCATCGCGTTTATGCGCCATTTTTTGGACACCCTGTACTATTATAAAACGTGTACGTAAATTTCTTTTCTATGCGTCCCCAAAATCAAACAATATCGGCCTTTTTAAAAGAACAAAAATTCGACTTCGACTATAAATGAAGATACATGTTGTAATTAATATTCGATAAACGGCTATGTTAAATCAAAATCTCTGCTACACTAAATACTAGCTAAAATTATTAAAATATCTAAAAACAACTCACGGTTTTAGCATCATCGCGTTTTTATAGCAGACTTGTTGATATCCGTAAAAACTAACACTAACAACATTTGCAATGGCTTTAATTTTTAAGAAATGCAAACATATACTTAATTTTTTACTGTAACTTTACACTAAATTATACGTTTTTGACAAGTAAAATAAATACAAAAAATGTCATGTCATTTTCTGCGAGTAACGCTAACTTCGGCCCGTGGATAAAGAGCTTGTTGCAACTTCACCCTGTGGATAAAGTGCCATTTTACCCACAGCTGCAAGACATAGCTGAATAATTGTTTTAGGTTTAATTAAGTCGTGCGATAAGTGTCATTTTTAAGGTGGAAGTAGAAAAAGTATTTACGCGGATATTTTTCATATTTACCCGTTGACAGGATCATTGTCCATTTCCCAAGCAGCTTCTAGAACATTCTGCTTAATGATGTAGGCTTGGGAAGGAGATTCTGCAACCACAGTGCATTTGTAACTCCGTTTCGAGATACATGCCAATTCGCCAATGCTGTTCCCTGATAAAATGTACTCCACATTAAAGTCTTCAAAGTTGGGAAGTGTGATGTAATCCACCACTGGTAGAATACCATAGTTTTTCAAATCATCTAGGTATGGTTTTCTGGGCACATAGGTCGATTTAAACAATCCTAAAAAAATTTAGTCACAAATTTACAATAGCTTTGTTTCTTGTGCACAGAATCCCAGCTCCAAAGTAGTCCACAGGTGCAAAAATTCTACGCAGAACTTCATTTTTTTTATATACGCAGACTTTGACAGTTTAAAAACTAGTTTGGAACTGGGATTTTGGCCACAGAGCTATACAGAGAGTCCGCGTTAAGTTTTTAACTTTTTTTAATATAACAAATAGAGGGTACAAAAATAAGACATTGAATGAAGTAAATCTTTTAAAATGGTAGACCTCGCCTTTTAAACGGGGTTAACGAAAATAAATTAACTAATTTTTAAATATTTACGATTAAGTTATTTTTGACAACCCCGCTTGAAGGGCTGTAGTTCTGAAACGGTATAACCTTTTTAAAATATGCCTGCCATTTAATGTCTTAGTTGTTCACCCCCTATTTATTATACCGTGTGTCCCGCAAAAAGCGCACGAGCTCATAATTTTCTACGTATACTTTCTACAGAACTGAATTTTAGCAGTTGTCTCTGAAGACTTTTGGCCTTCTTTTACATGCATTTACAAAAATGTATGACATCCGGTTTAAGCGGAAATGACATTAATTTTGTATTTTTAAATGGTACACCCTATAAATTTTGACATTTTTAGAAACATTCTTTTAATAAGAATGCAATTGTTTTTTTTTAAATGTAACTCCAATATTAACGATTCTATAGCACTTTAAAAATGAGCTAATTTGGTCTTACAGAGAACGATGCAATCTGTTCTCCAGCACTTTATGACTAATATAGACGATTATGATGAAATTAGGTGATTTTCATAGAGCTATAGAATCGTTAATATTAGTAATTTATTATTTCTTTAAAACGATTGTATTCTTATTAAAAAAAAGAATGTTCCTTAAAATGTTAAAATGTATAGGGTGTTATATTTAAAAATACAAAATAAATGTCATTTCCGCTTAAACAGGAAGTCATACATTTTTGTAAATACATGTGAGAAAGGCTAAAAGTCTCCTTAGACAACTTCTAAAGATCTGTAGAAGCAATACGTACAACGTTATGGGCTCGTGCGTTTTTTGCGGGACACACGGTATACATTAGGTGGTCTATGACAAACCATAATACGTTAATTTACCATGGATTTATTAAGCTTGTAAATGATTAAAATTGCAATTTACGTTTTTCCATAATATAGTTGTGCTCGTTCAAAGATTTCAATGTAGAAGGAAACACACCAAAAGTACTATTTTACCATATTTTTATTATTTCTTGTACTCAGTATCACTATATGTATCACAAACATTATCCTAAATATTTTTAATTATAGTTATTGATGTATTATTCCGTATTTTTACATATTTTGTTGAAATTTCGAAAATAACTGACATTCTAGGATGAATTTTAAGAACTTTCGTTCTTATTCAGAAAAATATTTAAAAATGTTACAATGATTTTTGAAATTCAAATTGATGCCACAAAAAATTAATCGATTTTGATTTATGGATCTAATTATCTTTCTAGTTTTAAAAACTGAATTTAGTTTTATTGTAGGATGGGGCCCTCATAGAGCTCAATGAAGATGACTTCTACGAGCATCTAGGAGTACAGATTATCATATTTGTGCAACTAAAACCGTGGATTTAATACCTGTAACAAGAATATAAATTCCGTCGCATTGGGAGTCCTCCTCAAAAATGACGTCTCCAGTGTCAAATATCTTAGTGGCAGCATTATCATAGAGATACTTCATAATGCGTTGTTCCAAAACCATCCATATAACCTCGTTAAAAATAGTTCTTGGTTCACAAATGTGAATGTAACTTAGTTTTGAAACATAATTCTCTCGTTCCCTGATACGTTCTTGTAGTTTTTTGTGTTCAGTTGTGTCTATCCATCCTAAAATTTATTAATATTCGGGTAAAAATCACGTAATTATTGTCACTAGAGACATCATAGGGTCAGTTGGGGTAATTAAAAACGCTTTTGATAACTTTGATTAAAGTAACCAATGATAAGAGAATTAAATAGAAGAAGCACCATTTAAATACGCAGGCACAATATTTGTCTGTTTGATAAACATGCAGCAAGTAAGGAAAATATGTTAAGGCTGCACCCTAAAATTGTCAATTTTCGTCGTAAAGTAAAAATGGCAGATTCGTGTTTTTCATCGAATTTTGAACAACTTTCAAAAAATCCGTCCGTATGTCTGTCACGTTTCTTGTAGACACGCTATCTCAAAAACCAAAAGCGATATCAAACTCAATTTTTAAGGATGAATCTACCTCTATAAAAGAAAGAACCCTATTGTTTTTGGCAAGAATCCGATTACTAAAAAGCCCCCTTTTTAGCCCCCCAAATGAAAAAAAAATTGTAGCCCGACGATTATTAAATTTATAAAAAAAATCTATTCTACATAAAACATAAAAAGTTTAATTATTTACAAAAAAGTATTCGTTAGTTTTGTTCGACCCCCCAATTCTCCCCCAGCACAAAAAAACTTCCTATCTCCGTTATTCAACCAACAAAAAAAAATATTCTCTACAAAATTAATGAAAATTTAATTGTCTATTAACAATGTTTGTTCGTTTTTTGCAAATGAAGACAGTGAGGTTAAAAAAACAAAAAATAAACGGTTTTAGTAGCAAAAAACTTGTCCGTCCGAATCGCGTCACGATCACGATTACACATTCAAGCGCAATTTTTAACGCAAATGCAAGGTAAAATTTGGTACGCCTTCTGAAATAGAAATTAACATCCTATTTTTTACTTCTGTAAAAAAAACCAACATGTATAGTCGCCACTATTCAACAATGGAGTTTTCTAACCTCACATTCGTAACGACTATAATAGTATATTACTACCGTGGGTGGAAAGGGTTTCATTTCTGTCAAGAGAAAAAGATGGTTTACCAAGGCGCGTAGCGCCGCGGTAAACCACATCTCGAGACAGAAAGAAAATTTCCACCGAGGTTAGTATACTGTTTTATTTACAACTGCTCACGTTTATTTTTAATTTTAAAAAGCTTTAATTTTTTTAAATAATATTATTCATTGTTAACATCTTAGTTAACATGATTATATTTTTTTAACTTATTACCTTGGTTACATTACAATTGCTTGACATCAAAGTAAAAAAATAGTTATTTTTAATTTTCAAAAAATGTCATTTCTCGCATTATTTTAAAGTCTTAAACCAACTAATATTAAAAAAAACATAATGTCGGATAGTGATGACGAATGTACAGAATTAAAAGAGTGTGCGCAAAAGGCCGAAGAGGATTTGCTCCCACAAAAGAGTTAAATCTGACTTATTTTCATTACCCAGGCGGAAAGTAGTTACTTTCCGCCCGGGTGGAAAGTGACAGCTTAATAAAGTGACATTTTCTAACTCTTAAAAAGTCAGAAATGTCATCATTTCATATGCAGTTCTAAATAAACACATTTACACTCGATTTCACAAAATACAGGTACAACGTCACAATTTGTCAAAATTTGTTTAGGTAAATTTGGCGTTAATTTGGCCATAATTCAATCATATTTATGATGGTTCTTTCGTTGCTTTGCCATATTTTATGAATATACTGAATATAGTGATGAGATAACCAGAATTTTAGAAATGAATGTTAAATTTACCCAAACAAATTTTAACAAATTATGACAGTGTAAGTAGTTAAACTAGTCTGATACTGTTACACATCGATGGCCTGTCCATCAGAAGGTACCAAAGTCACTGAAGAATTATGACAATGACGTCACGACCAGAAGGTCTAAGAAGTGGTGGACGTTGATGTCCAAGACCAGAAGGTCTAAGAAGTGGTGGACGTTGATGTCCAAGACCAGAAGGTCTAAGAAGTGGTGGACGTTGATGTCCAAGACCAGAAGATCTAAGAAGTGGTGGACGTTGATGTCTAAGACCAGAAGGTCTAAGAATTATGACAATGACGTCACGACCAGAAGGTCTAAGAAGTGGTGGACGTTGATGTCCAAGACCAGAAGGTGCAGAGGGGTTGAAAAACTACCCCTAAAAACTACCCTAAAAACTACCCCTAAAAACTACCCCTAAAAACTACCCCTAAAAACTACCCCTAAAAAGTACCCCTAAAAACTACCCCTAAAAACTACCCCTAAAAACTACCCTTAAAAACTACCCCTAAAAACTACCCCTAAAAACTACCCCTAAAACTACCCCTAAAAACTACCCCTAAAAACTACCCCTAAAAACTACCCCCAAAAACTACCCCTAAAAATTACCCCTAAAAAAATAAAAAAAAATAGGCTGGTGCTGAGATTTGAACGCACTACCTCAGATGTTAGTACATATTTTTAAATTTATTTTTACTTATAAAAAAATAAAAAATACAAGTGCTGTTGTAGGATTTGAACACACTACCTCTGATGTTTAAACATATTCGGTAGGTATCTCCACAGATTGAGCCATGCAAGCTTGTCTCGTGACTTATTGAAATATTGGTATATAAGTTTTATATATATATTATGAACATGATGTTTACTCGTGTTTATTTTTACTCATTTTTATTTTAATAGGAAATTTATTATTCCAATTAAAATTTAAAATGATAGTGTAATGTGAAAGGTTATGTTGATTTTTATTAATTTTGTTTATATTTAAATTTGTTATTTGGATTACTTTGTATTTATCAGGACATGCATTTTATTAATGCCAATTAAAATATAAAATGATGGCGTGATTGATTTTTATTAATTTTTATTTTATTTTTCTTAATTTGTTATTCAGATTACTTCGTATTTATCATATTTGTCTACAATGTATTACATTCTAATTAAGCAAATATTTACTTTAAAATATAAAATAATGGCGTGATCAATTTTTATTTTAATTTGTTATTTGGATTACTTTGTATTTTAAAAATAAAATGATTGCATTATTGCTATTTTGCTAGTTTTTCTTTTTATTTTAATTTGATATTCTGGTCACTTTGTAGTTATCATATTTTTTTTCTACAATGTTAAAAATTAATTTTAAAATGAGTATAAATAAAAGCAAATATTTAATTACAAATAGTATAAGTTCATCATGTCTATAAGGCGTTCTAAACAAACATGGTGCAGCTTGTTGGACTGCTAAATTGGTTCTTTTGGCTTCTTGTTCAGGATTTATTATGTTCATGTCACTAGAAAATTAAGAAGTTAAATTTCTAATAATCTTAATCTTTTAAATAATAACTTACCACTTATTAGTTGTGCTGCTATTTTAACAACAGTGGTTTTATAACTTAAATTAATCAATATTTAAGGAAGAATAAAATATGGTTAGTGATAACCCCAAGGAAGGGTATCTGTAAATAAATAATTTACAATTCTTTTATCATCATACGGACTAAGAGCAATTTTTTTTTGATAAATTGTATAAACGTCATGTTTATGAGATCGTATTAAGTTTTGAGACGCAGTTACAGAAGTATTATTAAATAAACATTCATAGTAATTATTGAATGTTATTTCTTGCAATGATGAATGTGTTATTCCTTTAGCTTTTTTTACAATTCCATAATTCTTTAATTTTAAATTTAAATTCTTGTTACTTTCACCCTTACTTTCTAATTTTAGTTTTAAACTTTGAATTTCCTCTTCTGAATGTAAGAGTTCTAAAGCATACATTTTACTACGTAAACCAATAAAGGATGTCATAATTCTTCCACCATTTTCATCTTTCATTAAGCCTAATTTTTTTTTATTTACTAACGGCATTTTGTAAATATTATCAGGTGCATAATCTGATGTATCAAATTTATCAATATCTTCTTTAATACTTTCATAAATGTCAGTTACATGAAAATTGTATATTAGAGAATCAGTATCACAATATAAGAGTTTATTTTTATTTAAAAATTTGTTCTGTACATAATTGTAATGGAAGTCATATAAAAATGTTTTAGACATATCTAGAATACTAAAGCCAATATATATAGGTTTATTAAACTTAATATTAACTCTTTGCATTTCTATTATTACCATATCATTTTCAAAAATTGTACAACTATGAAAATTTGGTTGAGAAATGTAATAGCTTGCTCCATAGCGCCCATGCCATCTAGTTACTAATTTAATATCTTTATATTTTCGTACGTTTTCCATTGTTTACCAAACACAGAATTATTCATTAATTTATAGAAATTTTTCTCAAAATCGTTTTTGCTAACTGTTCTTAACGATGTATTAAGATCAATATATTTTTTCATCCAATCAGATTGTTTAAATTTTAAAATTCTATGAACTTTTATAATTTTTAAACCTAGATTTAAAGCTTGTTTTAGATTTTTGTAGTGAATAATATATTTTTGTTTGTTAAATAAAGTTGTTAATAATTTAGGGACTTTGGAAGTGGATATTGGTGGAATTAAACGTTCTGGACACAAAGGTAAATCTTTATGAAGGTTAAAAAGTTCCCTTGGATATTCTAAATCCACTTCAAAAATGTATCCAAATTCATCATGATCGGATATGTTATTGATTACTATTGAATATATATCATCAACCCATTGAAAGTTACCATATGGTAATGGCATTGACATTGCCATTCCATATAAATTATTTATATCAAAATACATGAGATAAGATATTTCTGTATTTTTATCAAACTCATTTCCCATATATTTATTATTTGCTTTTCCATAACGATTTGAACATTGGGAAATACCTCCTCGAATACCTCGTTCTATAAACATTATCATATCTACATCAGTTAATAATTCTAGCTCAATTTTAGTCATTTTAAGCATACTGTCAAAAGCTAAGCCTGGTGCTGTATAATAATGCAAACTATCCAAATTATATGTTTTAAAACACGTTTCTCTAAAATTTTCAAAAATATCACATAGTAATAGTACATCTGTTTTTAGGTACAATTCAGCGTACTGTAACAAATTTTGAATTTGAAAATGATTCCAAACGTTGCAAGCATGTGTGTATTCGCTTTGATTTATATCACAATTATTGAGTTTATTATAAAATTCGTTTATAGAAGGCAATTGGGTAACTTGTAATTTTTCCCAAGAATCAAGATATTCATAACAAAATACACCTTTTCTTTGTAATAACTTAAAATCTTCATCATTCCTACAATGTTGTTTTGTTGCAAGTTTTTTATCGTTTGGTAAATAATTTGACAACTTTTCAAGACTACTTGGCATAAAACGAAATGAATCTATAAATCTGAAATTTATATTTGTATTCTCAATATACTTGGTAAATGATATATACTTTTCTTTATTTATAGGTAATAAATTAATTTTACCTTCAATTTCTATACTTAAAGCTTTAATTATAAAATGTGAATCATAACCAGATAAATTATGAAATACCACTGGAATTGTATGAGAATCACAATAATTTAAATTACATGATTGATGAGCTGCTCCTATAAATTCTCCAGTTAAATGACAATGATCTTTTACTTTTAAATCATCTACATTCAAAAATTCTTTTTCACAAATATGACATATTTTACTAGAATTAAATATATCCATTTGAATAGGAGATAACTTTGTCATTGGAATAACAGTATTAAGTTTTGTATTAGCATTAATTGCTATCTCTTGTAATTGTTTTACAAACCAACTAATACAATCTAGACCTGAATATAAACTAAACTTAGAAAGGGAATTATTATAAGAGCATTTTAAATAATAAGCAATACTAAAAGGCGAATGTTTTTGAAATTTATTAGTTTTATCTGTACATTTAGGGTCCTTATATTTTTCTAAAATACTTTCAAGATCAGCGTAAATAACAAATGGAACATGTTTTTTATACTGATACTTGGAAAATTTTAAAATGTTATCTCTTTTAGAAGGAATTGTAATTTTAGTTTTATTTAAATTCCTGCACTGAATCATGTGAGCATCTAATGTTTTTTGCGATTGAAAATGATTTAAACATCGTTCACAAAAATATTTTTTTAATGATTGTGAACCCACTTGACCATGTAATAATCTTGATAAATTTTTAATCAAAGCAAAATGAAATCTTCTTGTATTAAAATTATATTCTTGATCATCATCATCATCATCATCATTTATATTACTAGTGCAAGGTAACATTAACAAATTAATTCTTGGAGAATATTCAAGTTTACTTAAAGTAATTGGTACAACTATTTTTTTTTCCAATGTGAAAACATTTACAGAGATTTTATTTAAAGTTTCAAATTTTGGAATGTCTTTTAATGCAATTGGAAAATTAATATTTTCATACTTTAAAACTGTACTGAAATGAGGATAAGAAGAAACTCTTAAAGCGTTTTTATTATTTGGTGCTGGATATAAGGAAGCTACAATTGACCAGAGAAAACAAAACTCATCATTATTTTGAATATTTAAAACGGAATGAGTTTTATAAACAAAGGAAGGTACACTAACAAAAGTTGATATACCAATATGTATTGGAGTAAACTGATTAATATGAACCTTTAGATGTAAAATTTCAAATAATGCCCATCCTGAATCACGTTCCTGAAACTCCTCCAATTTGGATAAAATTTTTGTTTGCACATATTCATTGTACCAAGTTTTTAAATTTGTATTATGATCAATTATTTCATTTTTTGTGTTAAAATGTTTTATATCTGTTTCAGTAGTGGAAGGTTTTATAAAATTTGCAGAAAATATTACATTGACTTTTAATAACGACACCTGTAAAGCACTTTTAATTTTAATACTAAAACTTCTAAAGGCCTTCTCTAAAAACTTAATGGGATCTTTAATTTTTAAATTAGTTATAACTCCAGTCCGTATTCTATTTTTAAAACATGATTCTACATCCTGCCAAATTAATTTCCTATTTAAGGACTTCTGACAATTTTGAAAGGAAATTAGTTGAGTATTTTTTAACTTTTGTTTATAAAATTTTAAAAGACTTAAATTGGATTCTAATTTGGAAAAACTTTTTATATTTAAACATTTGCGTTTAATACTTTGTTGTAATAATAAAATATTTTTGTTTAAAATTTTAATCCATTTAATATATTCTTCCTTTGTTTTGATTAACTTACCAGCTGCTTCAATTTTTTTTACCAATTCTGTTGATACTCTATCAATTGTTTGATCACTCATAATAAATTTCTTTTTAACCTCCCTGTTTAAGAGTGTACTATAAATGTTATAATAATCTTATGATCATTATTTTATATTTTAAAAATAAAACATGAATAATAATCTTTGATAGTGTAATAAAAATGTTTATAGATAATTATTATCTTAAATAGGTCAGAAATAGATTTTTATATTTGATGTTATTTTTATTTTTAATCTAAATATTATTTTATTTTTAAAACAGATTTTAATTATAATTTTAATATAAATCATTTTTCATAGTCAAATCTCCATGGAAGATCCAAGCTGTTTTCTACAGGTGAATTGTTTGGTGTAATGTATCCATCATCATCAGTTTTATTTTCCACATCAACTACACAGAAGGAAGAGGATCTTTTTAACCTTGAATTTTCTTCATTATTCCACTCGACTAGTTGAAAAAGTTCTTCATCGATCCTTGTAATTTCCAGTAAATGTAACATTCTCAGCAAATTTGATCTCAATTTATCACGACATAACATTCTTTCGTAATACTCAGATTGATATGTTTTAGGATTTAATGACGTTTTATTTAAACCTACTTGTAGTGTTTCTTCTAGCAGATTTAATGATTCATGCAAATAAATTTTAATATCTAATAAACTTTCTCTTTTATCACATGAAGGACCGGACGTATAAGGACCAAAGGAAAAAGCACAACTCATATTGTTGTGGTTATTATAAAATCAACTTTTCTTAAAATGATTTTTTATGGTAAAAATAGCGTTATATATACAAATGTTAAAAGGGGTGGAGTCAATTTTATGCAACGTTATCTTTATCAATCCAACTGTTATGAGAATTATCAAATCCCAACCATTTAACAAATACTTTATTTTTGTTTCGTTTGATAACTTTTTCAACCAAATAGATGTCATTAAATTTAACTTTTTGTAGTTGTTCAGAGTAAAATCCACCCTGAATATCTTTACCATGAATATCTTTTAGTAAATATGTGGTTGGGTTAGTTAATTTAACATTTCTTATGGTAAAAATTTCTGTTGACCAATTGGGTATATATTTTTTATCAAAAACACCTCTTGTTTTTGAAATACGTACATGATCTCCAAGTTTAAATTTAATTTTGTTATCAGCCATTTTAATAAAGTTGTATACTGTTGATAATAAGAACTGTTCATTCTTTTTTGTAACATCTTTTGGTTTCATATGAATTGTTCTATGTATTGTATTATTATACTTTCTAATAATTTTTTGTAATAAATTAACCCACTGGTAGTTTCCTTGCATATTAAATTCTTTCCACATCATACTTTTTAACGTTCTTATAACTCTTTCCACAATTGAAGCTTTTTTTTCACTAAATGTATTATAATGATTAATTTTATATTTTAAAAAAATTTTTTTTACATCTTTATTAAAAAATTCCTTACCCATATCAGTTTGAAAATTAATAGGTTTTTGTTTAATAAAAAAAGTATTAAGTACATTGCTAACCTCAGAACCAGATTTATTTTTTAAAGGAAATCCCCATACAAATTTTGAAAAACAATTTATTACAATCAAAATATACTTATACCCCTTATTTTCTTTTGAATATGGTATCATTTCTGCTAAATCAGCTTGAAATAAGTCATTAAACGATTTTAAAATAACTCGACGCCTTTTAAAATTAATTCGTGCTGGTTTATGAATTTCTTCCACAAGTTGACGTTTTGCGTTAGTTTTAAAAGAGGACATTTTATTCAATAATTTTTTCTTCTCTTAATTCTTCAATTATAGATTGAATTTCATTATCGTGACCAGTATGACCTGCTGCCTTTGATGCAAGAAGCAAACTCAATCTTTTAACTAATTCATTTGGATCATTCCAGTGTACATAATCTATTTTAGAATTGTTCACTTGCATACCGCGACCTTGAATTTTAGATATAATATTTTTATACTTTTTTGATTTATTTCCATTTATTTGTCCTGATGCACTATAATATCGTCTGTTTGCGTGTGTTTTATTGACAATTTTAGAATAAACTTCTTGATCATGTTTAGTAAAATGTTTTGGATCATTTTTAAATAATAATTCATACAGACCTTTGGTACCTTTATACCGTTTATTTTGAATAATAATATCGCTTCCATTTATATCAAGTGTTGAATTTCCAATAGTAAATTTTTCTAATACAGGGTCATGTCGAACACCATATATTTGATCAAATTCTCGATTTGGGTTTTCGTTATTAAGTATAATATTTTTTATATAATTTCTAGGTAACGGATCATATTGTTCTAAATATTGATCAATTGATTCTTCTAATATTGTGTTACTCCTATTACGTTGATGTTGATTCTCTTTTAATTGTTCTTCTTCATCAATGTCATCTAATATTGTTTGTTTAAAGCTATAAAATTCATTTGGTGAGCTGTTGAGTTTTTTTAATGATCGTTTAGGTAATTTAGGAGTTGATGTAATTGGTAATAAATTATTTTTAACATTTTTATCATCGTCATCATAATCATCATCATCGTCATTCTCAAATTTTAAACTGTCTTCTATTATAGATTTATCATTAAAAGCGTTCTCTGTGGGCTTTGCTAATTTATTCTCAATTCTTTCTAAATGTCTAGTAATTGGTGAAAATGCACTTTCTCGAACACTTTCACCATATTTTAATACTTCAAGTTTCTTTTTAATATCCTTTCGCTTATTTATTAAACTTTGTTTAAGTTTTTTCGTATCCTCATTCATTTTTAATTCTAGATTAACCTTTTTTATCAGGTTTTAACTGGTTTTGATCTGGTTTTGATCTGGTTTTAATCAGGTTTGAACTGGTTTTGATCCGCTTTCAATCAGGATTGAAGAAGTTTTAACATTTAAGATGTATTTATACTGTCTTATTTATCCAGTAAAATAAATTTATCAAAGCCTTTTCTGTATCTTCCTTTGTTAATATTTATGTCTTTAAAAATTGATAAAAATTCAAATGGTTTATCCCAACAAATGTTACATAGGTTTTTAAAATTTTCAAATGACATGTCAGTACCTACATGCTCATTAAAGATATATTTCAAATTATGAGTATCTTGTTTAAATACTATAAGACAATTGGCATTATCTCTTATTAATTGTTTTGGAATTTTTGAATACGTTTGACACAAATAAAAACAATCAATAAAATTATGTCTACCCATACTAAAATAATCCCTTATTACATTTTGTTTATCACATGATACATCATCAAAAATAAATATTGAATTAGGTTTGGCTGCGGATGGATTCATTATTTCTTCATTATTACTAAATGCAAAATAACCAACTCCTTTTATTGGTTTAAGCAGATTTTCTAAGTAAACATATTTAGGTTGAAAAAGTGACTTTGAATACAAATAAATGTTCTCAAATTTTAATCCATTTGGATGTTCAATTAAACTAATTATAACACAAGTCTTTCCAGAATTTGAAGGTCCTACGATTAAACATCGTAGACTAGGTGGAAATAAAAATCCATGCTTGTGGTATGATTGCTCGTTTAACACTGGATTACTTATAGGTAAAGTAGTTTTCTGTTTTACAACTCTCATAATTCAAGCTACCATCTAAGCAAACAAAAAACATAAAACTGAGAACTTTGCTAAAAAGCACTCATTTTATAATATTTCTTCTTACAAAGTATCATGAAAGTATATCAAGGTGAAGGTCTTTTAAACAAAACAATAAACGCATTACCATTCGAAATGCATTTACCTGGGTACAATTATTGTGGTCCAGGTACAAAACTTATAAAACGTTTAACTCGTGGAGATCAACCTATAAATAATCTTGATAAAGCCTGTATGTCTCATGACATTTTCTATGAAAATGAAAAAAATTTAAGTGAGCGTCACAATGCAGATAAAATCTTAATTGAAGAAGCTATAAAACGTTTTAAATCATCCGATGCGTCATTGGGTGAAAAAATTTCTGCATTGACTGTTGCAGGTTTAATGAAATCAAAAGTTAAACTAGGAATGGGTTTGGATCCAACAAACAAAAAATATTCAAAAAAATATTGTAAAGTATTAAATGATATCAAAAAACATGTATTAAAAACATTGGAAACAATTAATATAAATATAAATGAAGTTAATAATTGTTCAAACAATAATTCTAAAGTAAAAAAAAATAATACTAATAAACAAAAACCTAAACCAAAATTTAAAATACTAAGTAATGAAATTATTCCCAAGCCTGCGAAACCACCGTTATTTAATTTAAATATACCATTACCATCAGCTTCATTTTCTAATTTAAATAGACCAACAAAAAGAAAAAACATTGATAATAATAATCAATCTTTAAAAAAAATTAAATTAAGTGACTCAATAAAAGGTGGTATAAAAAGAAAAATTGATAATACCTTTAATGAAAGTGAATCTAATTCATTAAAAAGATTAAAACTTGAAGAATTAGATCATACAGATAATGCTATGGAGCAGGATTAATTTTTTCATTTATAAACTGACGCTATCAGTAAATTTTCCTTAGTACTCTTAATATAATTGAAGAAGTTAAATGTCTTCAAAAACAGAAGCAACAAATAAAACACCAAAGAAGTCAAAAAGGAAGTTAAAAAAGAAGTCCCTATGTTTTCGTACAGTAATAAATAAAATTAAAAGAAGTTTCTTAAAAACTCAACCAAAAGATGTTAAAAGTGCTATAAAAATTGCTTCACAAACAGCACAAAAACTTAAAAATAAAATAAAATCAACAAGAGTAATAGCTGTTCCAAAACAAGGTGGAATTTTACCATTAATACCCATTTTTGCGGGTTTAAGTGCTCTTGGTGCTTTAGGTTCAGGAGCAGCAGGTATTGCTAAGGCTATTAATGATGCAAGAGCAGCTAAACAGGAACTTGAAGAAAATAAAAAACATAATAAGACAATGGAGGCAATTGCAATGGGAAAAGGATTATACCTGAAACCTTACAAAACAGGTTTGGGGCTGTTTCTAAAACCAGCATTAAAAGTAAAAAAAAAAAACTTCCACTAAAATTATCAAATCACCCGCTAACTAATATTGAATTAATGGCTGCTGCTACAAAATTGAACATTAAAAATTTCAGAGGAGTTTTTATGAAAAATGCTTTACCATCCAAAATTGGTAACTATGAAAGTGGAATAATAAACTTGCAAAACAAAAATCAACCTGGATCACATTGGACTGCGTATAAAAAACATAAAAATCATGTTCAATATTTTGACAGCTATGGAAATCTTAGGCCTCCTTTAGAAGCAATAAAATATTTTAATTCTTCTGGTTTTTGTAACATAACATTTAATCATACAGTTTATCAAAAAGGTGCTAAAAGTTATAATTGTGGACATTTATGTTTAGAATTTTTATATAAATAAAAACTAACACAAATTATTTAGTGTGTTTTAAATTCTCTGTAAACAAACATGTCGTATACATTTACCTTATCTGACAAAGATTCTATTTTAAGAGCAAAAATGTATCCTCCTATTACATTAAATGATGAGTCATCATATGTATTGGGTTTAATAAATTTTGTAACCTATAATTCAATACCTAATGTTGATTCATCGAATAATAAATTTTATTACAACAATAAAGTAGTTACTATACCCGGAGGAGCATATGAAATAAATGATATAGAAACACAACTTCAGACTCTTATTCAAGAAAACGAAAAAGAGTTTGAAACTAAAACATTTTTAAGTATTCAGGCTAATAAAAATACTTTAAAATGTGAAATAAAATGCAACCAAGACATTGACTTTTCTCAACCAAATAATATTGGTAAAGTTTTAGGATTTGAAAGTAAAAAGCTAAAAAAAAATATTAAACACCTGTCAGATTTCCCCATAAATATTTTAAATATAAATTCTATAAATATTGAATGCAATTTAGTTACCAATTCCTATAAAAATAATGAATCAGTACACATTTTACATGTTTTACATCCTGATGTTGAACCTGGTTTTAAAATGATTGAAAATCCATCGAACGTTATCTATTTACCAATCAACACGAAGTTTATTGATGAAATTATTATTAAAATAACAGATCAAGATGGAAATCTTGTCAATTTTAATCAAGAACTGATAACAGTAAGATTACATTTAAAAAAAATTGATTAAAATGGTATTTAGATATAATTTAAACTCAAATATATTAAGAAATGGTGTTTTTAGAAAAACTGATAATATAAAAGGAAAAAATAAGAATAAAAAAAATAGTTCAACAAGAATTTCTAAAGAGTTAACATTGGAAAATAAAAACTTTCTTCAATCTTTAGGATTTAAATTAATTTAAAAAATGAGTCTAAATATGTTAAATATAAATGAAAATGTCTATGTAGATAATTCAATTGTTAATTATGAATATCACACTTATCAACCATATACATCAACTACATTTAATAACAACGATGAAATTAGAATCCCCATTCAAGCACAAAACTTGTATACTTTACCTTCACAAAGTTTTCTTTACATAGAAGGTCAATTATTGCTTGAAGATGGTAAAGTTAGTAACACATTAAACTTTTGCAACAATGGAATTGCTTTTTTATTTGATGAAATACGATACGAATTATCAGGATCTACCATATGCAGAACAAGACAACCAGGTATTGTTACAACGTTAAAAGGTTATGCATCATTTACTCCAATGGAAAGTAATTATTTAGAAAATGCTGCATGGTGTGTTACATCAAATCCTAAAGTGCAAGATAAAGAAGGTAATTTTACAGTGTGTATTCCATTGAAAATGCTTCTAGGATTTGCTGAAGACTTTAAGAAGATTATATTAGATGTCAGACAAGAATTAATTTTAATTCGATCTAATTCTGATTTAAATGCCGTTACTACAAATGCTCCTGCAGAAAAACCTAAAATTATTTTAAACCGTATTTTATGGAAAATGCCACATGTAACAGTTTCAGACGCAGAAAAATTGCATATTTTAAAATACATTGAAACTGGCAAAGATTTACCCATTCCATTTAGAAATTGGGAACTTGTTGAGTACCCCCTGCTACAACAAACTACAAAACATAGTTGGACCGTTAAAACAACTAATCAACTTGAAAAACCTCGATTTATAATAATTGGTTTTCAAACTAACAGAAAAAATATTGCACAGCGAACGATGAGTATTTTTGATCATTGCAATTTAACAAATATTAAAGTCTATTTAAATTCTGAAGTTTATCCTTACGATAATTTAAATCTTAATTTTGATAAAAACAATTTCTCAATATTATATGAAATGTATGCAAAATTTCAAGAATCATTTTATTATAAAACAAAATCTAAGCCATTATTTTCACCAGAAAATTTTCTACAAATAGCACCAATCGTTATAATTGATTGCAGTCATCAAAACGAAACGTTAAAGAACGGACCAGTTGATATAAGAATTGAATTTGAAGTTTCAAAAAGTATACCTGACAAAACATCAGCTTATGCTCTGGTTTTGCATGATTCCTTAATAAAATATAATCCACTAACCAATATTGTGAAAACACTTTAAACACCATGTTTATAATCGATATTCAAGGTTTTCAATATAAGGAAAGTGAGTTTTTTATAAAAGAGCTGGCTATTCTGGATATGGATACAAGCGTAATTAATTACAAATTCATCACAATACCTGTATCACACAACTGGTTACCAGAAGATGTACAAAAGCATATTCAATGGACTTCTAAAAATATTCATGGAATTCCTTGGGACTGGAAATCTGATTCAAACTTATTAAATCATAATATAAGCTCCTACATAAAAAATATTGTAGGCGATAGTTGTATACTTGTTAAAGGTTTAAATAAAAAAAGTGTTTTAGAACGCATAATACCTAATTATATTATTAACTTAGATGAACTAAATTGTCCAACTTTTATTAATTTAAGAAAACTCTATAAATTATTTGATAATCATTGCAATTTACATCAAAATAACACTTTAAATTGTGCTAAAGACAATGCTTATTTAATATCTTTTTGGTGTAAAGACAATTATAAATAAAAAACTAATATATGTTTGTATGTGTTTTATTAACCATTTTTTTATTCATTTACATTACTTGAACTTTCAGCAGAATCAACATTTGAATTTGACTTGAATTTTTTATTTCCCTTATATTCATTTTCATCAACATCTGAATTAAACTTAAATTTTTTATGCAATGTTTTGTAGATGTCAAAATCTTCTGTTGAAAGTTGAGTGGTTGTGTAAACAACTGGTAATTCTCCAAATTTTGCCTTCAATGTTAATGCCTTAGGCGTATAGCTGAGTTTCAGTATTATGTGGTCAACATTTTTTTCCAAACTCGTGACTCCATAGCTTTAAAAAGAAACATTTATATAAATAATGTAAAAATAAATAAATAATAAATAAATAAATGAAATAATTGCACTTACCGAAACAACTCCCTACATATGATGGTTACCATCCCCAGATCTAAATCTGGGGAAATGGAGCTGACTCGTAAAGTTGACGGAATATCCATGTTGAATAATGTTGTTGTAGGTTGTAACGAATATTCTTAAAAATTGCAATTTATATATTTTATATAAAAAAAATCACTTTTATCTACATTTCAAAAATAGAAATAGAAAAATTACAATGTCAACAATTTTCATATCACTTATTTCTAAGAATTAATGTCATACATTGTAAACAAATGTGATAAATACGATGTAATCTGAATAACAAATTTAAATATAAACAAAATTAATAAAAATCAACATAACCTTTCACATTACACTATCATTTTAAATTTTAATTGGAATAATAAATTTCCTATTAAAATAAAAATGAGTAAAAATAATCACGAGTAAACATCATGTTCATAATATATAAAACTTATATACCAATATTTCAATAAGTCACGAGACAAGCTTGCATGGCTCAATCTGTGGAGATACCTACCGAATATGTTTAAACATCAGGGTAGTTTTTAGGGGGTAGTTTTTAGGGGTAGTTTTTTCAACCCCTGGGTAGTTTTAGGGGTAGTTTTTAGGGGTAGTTTTAGGGGTAGTTTTTAGGGGTAGTTTTTAGGGGTAGTTTTTAGGGGTAGTTTTTCAACCCCTCTGCACCTTCTGGTCTTGGACATCAACGTCCACCACTTCTTAGACCTTCTGGTCGTGACGTCATTGTCATAATTCTTAGACCTTCTGGTCTTAGACATCAACGTCCACCACTTCTTAGATCTTCTGGTCTTGGACATCAACGTCCACCACTTCTTAGACCTTCTGGTCTTGGACATCAACGTCCACCACTTCTTAGACCTTCTGGTCTTGGACATCAACGTCCACCACTTCTTAGACCTTCTGGTCGTGACGTCATTGTCATAATTCTTCAGTGACTTTGGTACCTTCTGATGGACAGGCCATCGATGTGTAACAGTATCAGACTAGTTTAACTACTAGTGTACCTTTTTCTTGTGAAATCGAGTGTACATAAGACCCCGAATTTAAAATTTTAATACGGGTGGTTTTATACACCTCTGTTTACAATTATCCCAATTGACATTTCTTCCGGACTGCCACGTTTAAAAAACAAGCAAAACTGTTTTTGGGTTGTGGTATACAATTTACCTGATGATCTAAATTCCTCTATTCCAACCTCCAAACTTTTGTGAATTGCACATAAGATTTGGTGTGTTTTAACTTTGACAGATATCCAGGGACGCTCTCTTTGCACAATCGCCAGACATTTAGTGACAGCCAATCTGCCATCATTTACCAAATGCCGCATTTCGTCTCTAACCTCCTTGTATGTTAACATTTGGGGAAGTTTCTCGAGGATTTCTTCTTCTCCTTTTACAAAGCACTGCAAAGTTTCAGTATTAAGAGGTATACAGGTTGTCCGATTTTCGATTAAATTGGGGAATACAAATACTGGGTGGTTTGTGTTAAGGTCTCTGGAATATACTCAGGTATGGCCAACTTTGACACTTATGACAGTTAGATCAAATTGCATGGCTTACTAGATTAAAAAGACAATGAAAAAGCAATGTCTTTTTAATCTAGTAAGCCATGCAATTTGATCTAACTGTCATAAGTGTCAAAGTTGGCCATACCTGAGTATATTCCAGAGACCTTAGCTTGTGTGCCAAAAAATGGCACATAAACGCAACAGTACGTTGTTGGGGCATCTATAGGAAGCCCCAGAAAAAATCCCAAATTGCGAAACTTCTGACCCCAAAATCCCTCCCCCCCCTGAATACGGCCTTGAATACCAAGAATGAAGTATAATTCCATTTCGTATTATTTGATGTTGTCAAAGTAGAAATTTATAGGTTAAGTCAGCATCATAAGATTGTCAGCAATATGTAGTTTTATTACCAAAAACCGGCTACCACAAGTAGAATGTAGCAATATTTTATTCTTCAAGGGAGCATAATCACATTTTAACAATAACATAAAGGAGGTGGGTATTCGGTAATCGAGCTCCTGTAGTGCCCCCGAAGAAACCATATGACTTTGACAATCATATGTTTAATAACCTAACTTCCTAGCACTTGATTTGACGTTTACTTCAAAACAAGTCTCAGTACCACGTGACTTAGATTAGTTCTTGAGACCTCTACGAGATACCGACACTTCTTAGGCCTCAGAACTTTAAAGCATATAGTATAACTAAGGCGCTAAAAGGAGGTGGAGACTTGCCTTTCACAAAGTAGGCCTTGCAATTTAGTCCAACTGTCAAATAAGATATCTGTCAGTTGATACAAATGCCAGTGATCGATTTTTTTTTGCGAAAATTATAAATTTCATTTTTATACATCAAAAACTTCTACAAAATTAAAATAAAACTGTTCAATTACAAACATTACCTGTGACTGCACCTCATACTTGTGAATTTACCAGAATTTCCATTAAAACTCCGCTTGGATTCCGCGACAGACAATTACCCCTGTTAAGAAATGGTTTTTTTACAAAATATAAAAACACAGTGCTTACTTTACGTGCGAAACCAGTAATTTAATATTTATTGAATGTTTTATATTCCTTTTTATTTAAAATAAGCGTTAATTTTGTAAAACTTTGGCAATTGGTAAGTGTTTAAAAATATTTTTACAAATCCCATTATGTGTGCATGATTTTAATTAAAAAACTTTCCTTATTTCAATAAATTATTAAAAATCAATAATCACAATTACATTACTTGCATTTACACGAATATTTTTCTTGTGGATGCACCGGACGATAGAAAAAGCATATTAAAACACTTTGCCCCCAATATAAGTTTCGTCGTAGAATCCAAGCGAAGTCTAGGAGAAATCTTGATAAATTCACAAGGATGAGGTACTGGGACAGGTAAAGATTGTAATTAAACAGTTTAATATTAGTTTTGTAGCTGCTCTTGCTTTATAAAAGTATATTTAACATAACTCACAAATCTGACAGGTAATTTTTGTGATGACATTTGTATATCACCCAACCTAAAATTTGTTTTTTGACAATTGGACTAAATTACCCAGCCCTCTTGATGAAAATGTTTACCCCAGGGATGTCTCTATCTTTTATTATAGCGATCTTAAGTATAACATAGGGAATAAGGTTCACTGTTCACTGCCCTCGAATATGCGACGCCCTGTTTTTACCTTTCCAACGTCGTAAGCATTGGCCAACTGTGAATCAATCCTCATTTCACAGAATTGTATAAGTCGAGGAAATGTAGCCTTTAGCATTTTGAGGACACGTAACAACCTCAAGAGACGAAGGATTTTACCAACAGCTTGAATTTTACGAGTCTCCGATTTATCTGGTTCTTGCTTATGTAGAAGTCTAAAAAAACTGTACACATCCACCAAACAAACGAGAATTACTATAAAATCTATTCGGTTCCACCATGTGCTACAAAAAATAAACAAAATATTATACAAGGTATCCGCGCATAGTTTGCTTTTTTGACATGGCAAATAGCTGGGAAAAATAAAAAAGACATTTGGTAAAAACAGTTTTTTTTAAAAAAGTGACCCCTCTTCGGAAATAATGGCCTTTGTGCAGGTAGAGTAAAAACACGTAATCGTAAATATTTACCAAATGATTAGTCCAACCATCATGAAATTTGTCATCAATAAAGGCAATAAAAACGGTCATTTTAAACCCATTTTTGAATGTGGGGCTTCTTTTGAAATAGGTTAAACACTGGTAGTGTTGATAAAAACAGCATGTAATTTCTTTACCTTAAGGAATTTTGTAATTTTGTTTATTTTTTTAAATAAATTTAAGTAAACATTTTTTTACTACCTGAAATTTCTAAGAAACTGTACCGTGTGTGAATAAACTGCCAAAAACTCTGTTTTAATTTAATTTAAACTGTAAAAAAAAAAACTGTAAGGTGGGGGGAAAACTTACTTTTTAATATTTAATCGAAGGGGGGTCGAGTGACCCCTCATTTTTTTTGTTATATTTTTTTATGTATGCTTACCAAATTAAAAAAAAATCCGCCATATTTTGCGTTGATTTGACAAAAAACTTACTTCAAGGTAGTTACAGTGGTAAGTGACATACAAATTTCAAAAGAAAGTCTAGTCTTATGCAAAAATATGGGGTACATCAAAGGTGTTTTTGGTAGTTTATTCGTAAAAGGTACACTTTCTCAGAAATTTCAAGTGGAAAAAAAGTTGTTACCTAAATTGGGGTATTTAAAAAAATACATAATATTACAAAATTCTTAAAGGTAAAGAAATTACATGCAGTTTTTATCTACACTACTAGTGTTTAACCCATTTTAAAGGGGGCCCCAAATTTCAAAATGGGTTTAAAATGACCCTTTTTATTACATTTATTGATAGTACAACTTTCATAATGGTTGGTGAAATCGTTTGGTAAATATTTACGATTAAGGGTTTTTAGTCTACATGTTTGAAGGCCGTTATTTCCGAAGGGGGGCACTTTTTCGAAAAACTGTTTTTACCAAATGTCTTGGATTTTTCCCAGCTATCTCCCATTAAAAAAAAAGCACATTGATCGCGGACACCCTGTATGGTTAAGCAACGCAAAAATTAGCTTAATGTACTTACCTAAAATAATGTTTGAAACCATCCCAGATTGACAGAAATGCAAATCCATACACTTTAATACAAAACTCAAAAACAAATATAATAAGTATAACCGTATTAACGGTGTGAAATGGTAAAATGACTATAAAGGTGGCGTGTTCCGGTGGGATAGATAATTCTGCGACACACCATATTAGACTGAATATGACCACTATGTAAATAAAGGCATTAAATCTGGGACTCAAGCTTAAGAAATGGCACTTTTTCTTTAAGGCTCCCTTTGGTATGTTCGCAACGTCATCCTTAGAAAATATTGAAGCAGCAAGAAAGTTTCTGATTTTTTGAAAAAAGAAATTCTAAAATTAAATTATTTAACTTAGTATGCAGGTCTGTAATAATTTGGTCATCCTTAAGCTAAGATTCTATATTAGGAAAAACCGTAAGTTGCAATTTTAATAATTAACAAACTTAAAAAGCCATGATTCACAGAACTTTTAATCTGTGTTCTTAAAAGCTCGTATAAGTCATCACCGTTGAGCTCTCGCCAATTCTACTAAATAGCACATCTACATGAGGGCCCCATCGTATATTAAAACTAAATGTAATTTTAAAAAGTACAAACATAGGGCTACAAGCGTATTATGGTTTCATTTACATCGGTCATTTCTTTGTGTCGAAAATCTGATTTCAAAAATCATTTTTGTTTTTTTTTTTTCGACTAGAACAAATTTTTTGGTTTATATACAGGGTGTCCAAAAAATGGCGCATAAGCGCGATGGTACGTTGTTGGGGCATGTCTAGGGAGCCCCAGAAAATTGTTGAAAAAAATCTATCTCATATACCCTTGTAGATATGTTGCTCCAAAGAGCGAAACTTTAAATGCTTATATCTTAAATATAACAGCACATATTAACGAATCAAATGGTTTAATACAGCTACAGTATATCTTAAACCATTCAACCATTGGTTTATTTTTTAAATGGTCGAATTACACTTTCATAATCAATTTAATTTTACAAAATTTTCATGAAATAGAAATGACAACAACGTCAATACAATCTAAATTCAATACTCTCAAAATTTTCATGAAATAAAAATGACAACAATCTCAATACAATCTAATGCAAAAGTGTATAATTAAGACTCATAGATGGGATTTTTAGATGTATTTTATTTTTCCTAGACTGTGTTGCCGAATTTATGCAGCTTTGGTCGCATTTTTCTCGATGAATATAACAGATAAGGATTTTATTTTACAATTTTCTAGGGATCCCTGAGAATGCCCAAAGAGCGTACCATTGCGTTTATGCGCCATTTTTTGGACACCCTGTACATGAGGACCTCATCGTATATTAAAACTAAATGTAGTTTTGAAAACTACAAAAATAGGGCTACAAACGTATTATGCTTTCATTAACGTCGGTTATTTCTTTGTGTCGAAAATCTGACTCATTAATCTGTTTTTGTTTTCGACTACGGATACATTTTTTAAATACTATGTCATAAGTCTGCCTGACGAAGTTTTGGAGTTGGGAAGCAGTTTACGCTCGATTTGAGAAAACTTCCAAACAACGTACGGATCCTGCATGACATCAGTAAAGCTTCTACCATCCTGAACTAGTCTTCATGAATGGATAACTGTCTTCTAATGTCGTCCTAACATCTATCTGTGATACCCCAAATTGGGCCACACCAACCATTTTTGAGAAATATCGTTAACTTTGCATGTTTGCCATAGTGTCACCAGTGTTACAAATTTTTCTCAGATAGAGACGGTCTAACTTGATCACTGAGCTTAGTTTTTTTAATTTTTGCCATAATTTTTTTCATTAAAGCCGCTAAAGACAAAATTAAGTCTCATCTGAAAACTCAATAAAACCATCCAAGCTTTTAATTTTTTATATCAAAAGAAATAACTGAGATATTAATTTCAAATTTATGTTAATGTAACAAGCATTCTTGCAGTTTATTAAAAAAAAATAATTCAATCAAAAAAATCCGTCAAGAAAAATTTTAAAGCGAATTTCTTAGGTGATCTAATAATTTTGCCGGCCAATGTAGAAGGAAACACACCAAAAGTACTATTTTACCATATTTTGATTATTTCGTGCACTCAGTACCTCTTCTATGTATCACAAACATTACCCTAAATGTTTTTAATCATAGTTATTGATGTATTACTCTGTATTTTTAGATATTTTGTTGAAATTTCGAAAATAACTGTCGTTCAAGGAGATGACTTTTACGAACTTTTGAGTGCACAGAGCATCCCATTGATGATTTGAATCTATAGCCTTAATCTAAAATTACCTGTCTATTGAATAATTTCAAAATTTCCTCTGTGTTCATGACTAACTCTTTGCTATCATGCGAACCTTCCAAAAGCTGGTTTAAGAAGGCAAACGATTCTTTATTTACAAGACCCATTTCGTAACTTTTTGTATATGCTAGTCTCCGAGCTTTTAAAATTCGTTTTCTTGCTTCACTATAAAAATATAAAATTTTATATCGCATTATATTTACGGTGGTGAAATAGTTTATACACTCTCAAATCCTCGAGTTCCTTTTGGGTAGCTTGATCAACTACTTCAGAAAAACAATCAGGACATATATTTTTGTTAAATATAATATCAGTATCACGTTTCTTTGTTACAAATTTATCACCTGCTTCTTTGTATGGATTTTTAATAGTGGTTATTTTTTCAATGACTGTCCAATTAGCTTCTGATAGCAATCTACAAAAATAAAGACTACTCGTAAATATTATATCTTTTAAGTGCCTTTATTATGATATTATTGTACCAAAGAATATGAATTGTATTGAGAAAATATTGTTTTAAGACTTGGGTTTCAAATTCATAAATGGGATGTGCACTCAAAAGTTCGTAAAAGTCATCTCCCTGAATGTCAGTTATTATCGAAATTTCAACAAAATATGTAAAAATACGAGGTAATACATTAATAACAATGATTAACAATATTAAGGGTAATGTTTATGATGCATAGAAGTAGTACTGAGTGTAAGAAATAATAAAAACATAGTAAAATAGTACTTTTGGTGTTTTTCTTTCTACATTGAAATCTTTAAACGAGCACATCTATATTAGGGAAAAACGTAAGTTGCAATTTAAATCATTTATAAGTTAAAAAAAAAAACATGGTAAATTAACGCACTATGGTTTGGCATAGACAACGTAATGTCTATAAACCAAAAAATGTCGAAAAAAAAATACAAAAATAGCATAATGATTTTTGAAGTCAGATTTTCGACACAAAGAAATAACCGATTTATATAATAATACGTTTGTAGCCCTATTTTTCTAGTTTTTTAAAACTACATTTAGTTTTAATATACGATGGGGCCCTCATGCAGATGTGCTACTTAGTAGAATTGACGGGAGCTCAACGGAGATGACCTATACGAGCTTCTAGGAGCACAGATTCGAAGATCTGTGAATTTGAAATCCAAGTCTTAAAACAGACAAAAATATGAAAAAATAGCACTTTTTGTATCAAGTTTTGTAAACGAGTAAAGAAAGACGTTTTTCTACTTCCACCTTTAAATTGACACATTTCGCACGAATTCTTATTAATAAAAGACACCAAATTATACGTTTTTGACGACTAAACTAAATACAAAATCTGTCATCTATCATTTCCTGCGAGCAACGCTAACTTCAGCCCGTGGTTAAAGAGCTTGTTGCAACTTCATCCCGTGGGTAAAATGCTATTACTCACAGCTTACAAGACAATGCCTAAAGGATTGTTTTAGGTTTAATCAAGTCGTGAGATAATTGTCATTTTAAAGGTGAAAGTAGAAAAATTATCATATTTATAACTCACCTATCCATCTTCAGCATAGCAATCAATCTATTTCTATTCTCCAAAAGAAACGCGATACAATTCCTCATATTATGCTGCTTACTTGGAGAAAGCGCTGTTATTTCTAAGACATAGAGCAGAATCTGCACTAAGGGAACATTAATCACCAAGTTCATGAGGCAGACCGCTCCTATTTGCAGACACAACTGATCGTAGGATTGGTGCTCGCCGAAGGATCTCCCAAACATACTGAACATTATACATGCCGCTGCCAAGGTGTTCATGTCCCTTATTCCAGCTGTGCTCAAGATTATTATGTGCGGCCAAGGGAATTTTTTCCCTCTGGCTATAAATAAGCCAAATATTAAGTAAACTCCAAATCTAAAAAAAAAGTTTATAAAGAAATTTGTTTTTAAACGAACGAACGAGAGACAAAAGTTCAAGGTCATGCAAAGGACATATCGTTTAAAAGGTCAATCACATTTTTTGAGTAATAAACTATGTCAGGTTAAATACAAATAAAACAAGAGCGGGTTAGATCAGTGAGAGGGATAGATCATTTAAAAAGTTAAACTTCGCAGATAGCTCATTTTTTATGACTATTTTTTTATTTTTATATAATTGTTACACATTCTATATGATACTCTTCGCAGTAGATGATGAAAAAGGTGCATTTTATATTTTATTGAATGAAACGTAAAACTTATTTTTTATTAAACGGGTGTGGATACAAAAAAATTACCATATGCTTTTTTATAGGGAAAAATACAATCTTTAATTTTATTAAGAATATTTTTTTTCGTAAAGTTGATATTAACGAAAATATGAATTTTTTTCCACTTTGAGGGTGTTTTTAACCCTCTATTTATTACTTGATTTTTTCCAAAAACAATAGGGCCATTCCTATAAATGGGATTGATTTTTGTGTTAAATCTGTGGTAAATAGGCAAAAGGGGATAAGTATAAAACTGTCATTTGTACATGTCGCTCTAAAAATAATTTTCTTGCAAATATTAAACAATATTAATGCAATAGTAAGAAGCTAGCTGAAGAAATAGGTTTCAAAGTACGTATATGGCTGATCAAAATTGTAAATATCTAAATGTTTATATTAAAATTAGGTGTCCGAAAAACACATTTTTTTAAATGTCAAATATACTTATCCCGTTCTGCCTCCCTACCACAGAAATCTCAAGTCGATCCGATAAACCGTTCTTGAGTTATGTGGTCACAAATTTCGTTATAGACAGTCGGACAAAAAATAAAAGTCTTAAAAAGTCATGAAACGAACGAATATGTAATTTTTGCTCTAGGACAAATATTAACGATTTTAGAGAAGGTCCGACCAATTGTAATATACTCTTCGACTTTGTCTGCGAAGAGTATAATAATAAAAGCAAATGTTGGACCTGTTTAACAACATAAAAGGTAGTTAATTACATATCGACGTTCGCATCTTGTAGGCCATCTTCAGGAAACGCTTTGGAGTTTGAATGGAGCGTATTCGTACGAAATTGGTTGGGGTTACCTAGGAGATCTGTCATACTATCCGTCGTTCCAGATTCTAACTGACATAACTTCATTATTATATACTTTTATCAAATATAACGTTAATAAACCAAAAAACAACAATTTTCCGTTTTAAAACATTCAATGAACCATCTAAAAAGTGTGTATAACATTTAGAGAGTGTTTACATCTTTAATTCCTTATAATTAGGTGAAAAAGAAAATTATGACTTACTTACAAAAGCATTTTTTTGGATGCACGGATTTTGCATTAAAAGTACCTTTGTAAATGAGTCATTATGCCCATTTTTACCTAATTATGAAGAATTGAAGTTGTAAAACACTCCGTAAATGTTATACAAATCTTTTAGCTGGCATGATGAATGTTTTTACCTGGCTGTTTGTTATTTTTTGGTATATTAGCGTGATATTTAATAAAAATATAAAATGCAGAAATAATGTCAGTTAGCATCTGGAACGACGGGTGGTATGACAAATCTCCTTGGTAACCCCAACCAATTTTTGTACGAATACGCTTCATTAATCTTGACTTGTTGACATCCGTAAAAACTACCCCTAACAACTTTAGCAATGGTTTTAATTTTTAAGAAATATAAACAGTTACTTATTTTGCACTGTAACTTTTATTATAATTTATTTTTATCAAAAGAAGACTCCAAATTATACGTTTTTGACAATTAAAATATACACAGAAAATGTCATCTATTATTTTCTGCTAGTAACGCTAACTTTACCCCGTGGGTAAAGTGCCATTTTGTCCATGGCTTGCAAGACATAGCTAAATAATTGGTTTAGGTTTAATCAAGTCGTGCAATAATAAGTGTCATTTTAAAGGTAGAAGTAGAGAAAATACTATCCATTCACATTTAAAAAAAAACTAGAGTAGGCGAACCTTAGAGTGATAGATTTTATCCTGTATATTGTCATTAATGTCACTTGTGTTTGCTGGGTATGTAAGAAAAGTCCAAAAAATTAAAAATGCATTTTACAACATCTTTAAGGCATCTGACTCAAAAATAATGGTCTCAACATATACAGAAGAAGAAATTACTTTATAATGCACTAATCATTAAACTATCGGGTGAGCAAATAAAAACGGCCCATAAGTAGGCTGTGAACAATGTAAAATCTGCCAATCAAAAATGTTTTGACAATGCCCACGGCCTACTTATGGGCCGTTTTTATTTGCTCACCCAATATTTAAAAATTTACACAAAATAGGAATTTTTTATGTAAGTACTCACTGTTAAGAAGCCCTTTTACATAAATGTCTACATTTTTTTTTATAAATTCTTACATCTCAAGCAAAAATTGCTTCGTTTATCCAATTTTTCCGCCTGTTTTACGTAACTGTCATATTATTTTTGGCATTTTTCAATTTTTAATGACATTAGATTTGAAATATAATGCCAACTTTGTTGAAAATTCAACTTTTCAAAGAAAAAGGTTCTAGTTTTCATGAGTGACTCTGTTTTTTTTAAACAGTGAAGGGATTAGTATGTTATCAGCTTACGGGCTATTTAACTTACCTGACAATTTGGCAGCACAAATACTCAGTTAAAATAGAAGTCACTTGTTCCTGGTTTAAATTCTCTGCAGCGTAAATACCAACAAGCGTACCAATTATAGATGTCATGACAGTCATAATAATCTGAGTTACCATTTCCCAAAAATGATATAAGAATAGGTCCACTTCAAGGGGTAATCTATTTTTCTCATAGTTAAGCGACATTCCAATTAAAACCATGGGCAATACTGAAGACGCTCGAAACTTTTGACGAATTACGAAATACATTGTTAGCGGATAAGCAAATGTTAGCATGAGCGCATTCATTGTGTTTTCGGCAAATTTTCTCAGTAATATTATGCCCAATAAACCAAATGAACAACCTGTTATTATTCCTAAAAATTGAAGTAAATAAAATTTTGTTTTATTTTAATTTAATATTCTTTGCTCCTTTTAGAACAACAAAAAATTTATCGAAGTAGATTCTGTGAAGCGTAAAGACCAAATATAACCTATAATTTGTCTAAGGCAGTGAATAGAAGTTAAGTAAAAATAACAGTTTAAAGAAGGGGTATCTATACTAAAAACAACAACCGCTTTTCTTTCTTAAATTAAGACCGAAAAGCGATTTTTAAAAAATAACAAATATTACAAAATTAATAATCTTTCTAATAACACCAAGTATTTTAAAATCGAATATAAGAATTAACTAAGATATTTGTGGTCTAAGTATTGTGAATTTTTACAGAAAAACGTAGTGTTAGTTGAACGGCTGGTAGGTGGCTACTCTAGACACATATTCATGATGAAAATATATCTGTTAACTAGTCTTTAGTCTATTCTGGCCACCGCAGCCCGTAGCCCCTCTACATGGTATAAGGACTGAGTGTCGGGCTTTTAAGACTTGGGTACATAGAAATATATAAATTTCTGTGCTTGGGTATCAAATTCATAAATGGGATGTTCTGTGTAATCACAAGTTCGTAAAAGTCATCTGCCTGAATATCAGTTATTTTCGAAATTTCAACAAAATATGTAAAAATACCGAGTAATACATCAACCACTATGATTAAAAATATTTGGGGTAATGTTTGTTACAGACACTAGTGTCTTTAATTTTATGATACATAGAAGTGGTACTGAGTGCAAGAAATCATAAAAATTTGGTAAAATAGTACTTGGTATTTTTCTATCTACATCTACAACGAGTACATCTATATAAGGGAAAAACGTAAGTTGCAATTTTAATCATTTACAAGATTAAAAAACCATGGTAAATTAGCGTATTATGGTTTGGCATAGACCACGTAATGTATATAAACCAAAAAATGTATCCGTAGTCAAAAAAAAAAACAAAAATAGTATAATGATTTTTGAAGTCAGATTATCGACACAAAGACATAACCGATTTAAATGCAACCATAATACGTTTGTAGCCCTATTTTTGTAGTTTGCAAAACTACATTTACTTTTAATAAACGATGGGGCCTTCATGTAGATGTGCTATTTAGTAGAATTGACGGGAGCTCAACGGAGATGACTTATACGAGTTTCTAGGAGCACATATTAGAAGATCTGTGAATTTGAAACCCAAGTCTTAAATCAATCTTTACCTATGCTGAGAATATACATGATGTAAAAAGCAATGACTTCGCCACAATCGCCAATCTTCATATCATGGTCTGCCAAAATGACCAAAACTTGGCTTAAAAAAGATAGCAAACATAGTGTTATAATCATTTCTCCCTCCAGAAGCGTAGTCATGTGTTTCACTTTAGATCCAACAGCTTTTAGTCTCGTTATTACTTCCACGGGAAAGATCGGGTACAACGTTAGAACTATTGCTAATTGGTACTGCATGTTATCAAAGTTTTTGTGCAACAAATACTGCTTAAGTGGAGCAAACGCGCACAAGCTTATTATGAGGGCTAAAAAATAAATATTTATGCAGGGTGTTTAAAATTGGCGCATTAACTACTATGGAATCAAAAAAGTAATCGATTTTTTATCTACATGACTAGATTTTCGTAAAATTCTTGGGTGTAAACAGGGTTTAAAGTCTGTCACATTTATTTTGACACTTTGACAACAACAAAATTGGCTGCGTCAGATTTATTTTGTACTAAAACTTAGAATGTAATTCAGGTAAAAAGAATTGTCGAAACATATTTGCTTTTTTAAATTTATTTGTTTTAGAACGACATTATTTAAAGAAAAAAAGAGAGTTTTTTAGATCCCATTGGTGTAAAAATGTTCCTTTATGTCTTATTTACGATATTTTAATTTAAAATTACCCGAGTATCTACCACAAGAATTAAAAAAATCCCTTATTAATCGAATGATGATCACCCTAGATGTCAGCTTTACACGCGAATGGCTTGAGAAAGCAATCATATCAAGGGGTGTGGTTTGTTCTGTAATAGAAAATGTTGATTTTACAATAGTACTTACCAGACCTCTTGATATGGTTGCTTTTCTCAAGCAATTTGCGTTTATAATTCACATCTTGGAGGGTGCACAACATTAACAAATAAACTGTATATTATAAAGTTTTACAATGAACTAATATTGAAATATCGAATTTAAGTCTTTATAGCACATTTTTACACCAAAGGTTCCCTAAGAAAGCCTTTTATTTTCAAAAAAAATATTGTTCTAAAAAAGTGGCTAAATCTGACAGAATCAAAATTCTACTTCACAGACATTTTTTTATGTGGATCTGTGACGTAGGACTTAACCGTTTTTATTCCTAAAATTAGAGTTCTTCATAAAGTATACGTAGAAAGTTATGAGCTGGTGCGCTTTTTGCGGAACACACGGAATACCATTAAGATTTAAGAATTAAGGAAGAAAAACATTTCTAATTTGGCAGTTTTAATTAGAATTGTTGTGAATCTTAGATGCCGCCAATCCGCAAAAACTAGTACCTTTTGGGTACATACTTACATAACAGTATAATTGACAGTAGGGAGACTAGATTTCTTATGAATAGTCTGTAATCCATAAACAGTGACACTTTCAAAACCACTATAGGCAGTGCGTATTCCGAATAATCTACTGCCAAAGTTTGTAACTCCTTTACGCTGACCATGGGTGGCATTTCATATACTCGGGACAGATAACCAAAAGTCACGGTAAACAGAAACGTAGTTATTTGATATGACATTTGAATACCACTTAGCTAAAAAAAATATAAAATAAAAAATAGGTTAGGAGATAATTTTTGCACAGTGTATAAACCGAAATTTAAATTTCGTTAAACTTTGGAGGTGCCTAGGAGCCCCTATTTTTTTTTTTTCAGAAAGAGTAGGATTTTTTCCTTGGAAAAGTTTTATTTTTGCATCAAATCTCAAGTCGACCCGATAACTTGTTCTTGAGGATATATCTTTCCCGCCGTAAGCCACAATCGCGGTCGTTATACTTAGGAAACTAAATGATCACCAGCATCACAATGATTTGTGTCAATCTGACGCATATCTGACGTTTCCCAAGTATAACGACCGCGAGGGTGGTCAACGGCGGGAAAGGTGAATACAGGGCGTCCAAAAAATGGCGCGTAAACGCGATGGTACGTTGTTGAGGTATTTCTAGAGATCCCCAGAAAATTGTTAAAAAGATATATCTTAAATACCCTCGGAGATGTAAGGCCCTAAAGTACGAAACTTTTAACGCTTATATCTTGAAGATTACAGCACATATTAACGAAAGAAATGGCTTAATACAAAGGCACAATCTATCTAAAAATGTTTACCATTTTTTTTTTTGATATGGTCAAATTACATTTTTATAATCCATTTAATTTTACCAAAATTTTATGAAATGAAGCTGACAACAATGTCAATATGATCTAATGAAAAAATTTATGCTCAAGAATCTTAATGAGTTTTTAAGATGTATTTCACAAACTGTGTTGCCGAACTTATGCAACTTTTTTCGCATTTTTCTCGATGAATACAACAGATGGATTTTTTTGACAACTTTCTAGGGATCCCTGAGAATGCCTCAAGAGCGTACCATTGCGTTTATGCGCCATTTTTTGGACACCCTGTATGGTGGTAACAAATTTCGTTCGAATCTAAAGAGATGTTTTGCTCTAGGATCAATAGTTACGATTTTAGAAAATGTCCGATTTTACAAATAGGTGCTAAATAATATGTTAAGAAGGTTTTTGCAAACATTATTTCTTTAAAAAAATTCCTTCGCTCCCTAAATGACCCCAGAAGAGTAATATTCAATCATGTTGCATTCACACCAAACTTGGTAAATAGATGCAAAATAAGATGCTTTATATTTATTTTCTAACAAAATTCCCATATCACATTTGGGAAGGGGGCCCTTCGAGGAGTATAATACTTTTTTTATGTAGTTTAAATTCATTAGAACCTTATTTTGCATGTGTGTACTTACCAAGTTTGGTGTGAATCCAACATGATTGAATATTACTCATCGAAGGCCAGTTAGGTGGCGAAGCAATTTTTTTTAAAGCAAATCTGCAAATCTGAAATATTTTTAAGCGGTACAAATACTTACCTTAGCAACAAATCTCATAGTTGTAGAAAGAAGCAAATTGAAATAGGTAAAAATCACAATAATGGATTCTCCAGCTTCAATACTTTGTATGAAATCCTCCACAGGTCGAAGTCCATAACAAACACTAATTTGCACAATAAAATATACAATTATATGCATATTTATAAAATTATTCATTTTTACGATTGACGCTTTTTTATAATTAACAAACTGACGTTTAATAAGCCTTCCTAAAATGTGTCAAACAAAATAGCTTAACCATAGAAAAAAAAGCGAATAATTCTTTGCACAGAATTGTAGATACAAATACAGGGTGTCCAAAAAATGTTGGGGCATGTCTAGGGAGTCCCAGAAAATTGTAAAAAAAAATCCCATATACTCTCGGAGATATGAGACCACAAAGTGCGAAACTTTAAAAGCTTATATCCTGAATATAACAGGACATATTAACGAAAAAATGGTTTAATACAAAGCTACAGTCTCCTAAACCATTCCACCATTTGTTTATTTTTTAAATGGTCAAAATACATTTTTATATTTGCGTTCTATAATATGCACATTATGAAACCCGAAATTTGGTTTTTTAAAGTTTCTGAATTGCTTCATTATTAAACCCAAAATTTTATTTTATTGGTTGGTTTTCCTGATGCAAAAAGATGAATTCTTTTCTTGCAAGGTATTTTTTATTTGCAAATTTTACTATTATAATCAATCGGGGGACATAGTTTTTTTGTAGAGGGAATAACTACAAGAATTGGAGAACCGATATCAATGGTTACATTTTCTCAAAAACGCCTATTCATTCAGTATTAAATGAGTAAAGTTTACAAATGTCATTATTCAATATGTCTAACTTTAATTTATTTTTTACTTTAAAATGTCAATGTTATGCTATAAGGTTGGTCATAAAAAACAAAATTTCATCTTAAGTTTTTAATTCAAATTAAAAATGCTTTTTAATGAATTAAATGAAGCAAATATAAAAAATAGTATAAAAAACTCGTTTTATAAGGCGTTTTTTATCACTTGTCCATTGGAAAACTCGCCGCTACGCGGCTCTTTTTCCAAACCTGGACGCGTGCTAAAAAACGTTCCTTATAAAACTCAATGTTTTAATATACTATTTTATAATCAATTTAATTTTAAAAAATTTTCATGAAATGAAGCTGACAACAACGTCAATAAAATCTAATACAGAAGTGTATGATAAAGACTCATAGATGGGATTTTTAGATGTATTTTCCTAGACTGTGTTGCCAAATTTATGCAGCTTTGTTTGCATTTTTCTCGATGAATATAACAGATCGATTTTTTTTGACAATTTTCTAGGGATCCCTAAGAATGGCCCAAGAGCGTACCATCGCGTTTATGTGCCATTTTTTGGACACCCGAGATCTCCGGAGATCTCGGAATTTACAATTATGGAAATGTATAACCTGTGATAGAAAAAAAATCTTGAGAATAAGTAAAATGTATTATTTTTGTACATTTTAGTTATTAAATATATACCTTAATATTATATCATACAAATAAAAAACATAACATTGGCTTTGCACCCGTCATAACAGTTAAAATGATTACAATAATAAATTAAAAATGAATGTGAAAAAAAAACACTTTATATTTCAACAACGTAAAACTAAGACTACTAAAACCAACCACCATTTTAGGTCCTTATGGCCTTTTTTATAACTTTTGTTAGCAAGGAAACTCATGCCAAAAACTGGTTAAGCCATAAGGACTCAAAATGGCAGCTGTCGCATATACCTGCCATCTTTAAAGCCTTAGTAAAATTAATTAACCATGTATTACAATAGACCATATCAGAACAAACGTTGGCTAAGGAAACCATGGCAGTCCGTCATACCCACCAGGTGTTCAGAATTGCAAACTTTTATAAAAGAGCGTCATTATTATACTCTTTGGAAGACTATGTCCGAAGAGTATATTGCAATCGATACGAAAAATCTAAAACCGTCAATTTGCATCATAGCAAATATTGCAGACTCGTGTCTGTCTTTCGTCGAATTTTGAACAACTTTGAAAAAATCCGTCTTTTCAATAATTTGGTAAAATGGTCATAACGGCTTATTTACAAAGGAACTTTCATTTTTGTGCAAAATAACCTGCATTTTGCTTAATGCACGGACTTTGCATTAAAAGTTCCCTTGTAAAGAAGTAATAGGGAACATAAACGTAAAAGATTTTGGCCAAATATTGCATTTTAGCTAAAAAAGAGGTACCTGATTGGAATATGTTATTGCATATTTTAATTTGTTTATGCCAACCACTATTTATAAAGTAATTTTTAAAATCTTTGGTACGTAAAAACACCTCCCACTGTCTTTTTAGGGTACGAGCTGACGTCACAAACTTGATTAAACGAGTTTCAAAACTAGATCTGATTTATGTCAGATAGTTCTGTCAAGATATTTATTTGTTATTTGACAAAAAATTTCGTCTAGCGATTGTTGATTTGGCACTGACGTAAATCAGATCTAGTTTTGGAACTCGTTTAATTTATACAAACTAGCCGACATACGGGAGCGTCTTTAGTGTCTTGTCTATATGGACTAGAAAAAGTATTTGGCGACGTCATTTTTACAGAGGGCGAATGCCTTCATTTTGAAAGACAATTACCTAAAAACACTCTTTTGAAAATCTATGACAAAATTATTGCGACCTATCAATGCTTTTGGGACATAACAGCTGATAACTGTCTTAGGGCACATTTTTAAATCTAAGGTTAGCTTTATTAGGTCGAAATTCTTCAAACAAAGTCGGATTGACAAATATATTTATAAAAAAAAATGTTTATATTTGTAAAAATATATCTGACCGAATATTTTTCAGGCATTGATTAATTCTTATAATTTTGTGATAACTTTTCTCTAGCGTGATATATAGTTTCAGGAAACATGCTTTGCAAAATCTATGACAAAATTATTGCGACTTATCAATGCTTTTGGGATATTACAGCTGACAAGTGCATTTTGTCCGCTGTTAAAAAAATGTCAATCTTAAACAACGAGTGGGCATGATAGATTGCCACTGTTTTTCCCAGCCAATTTTTGTTCCGATAAGATCTATTACTGCAATTTACAATTTTTCCGTTGTCACATCGAATTATAAAGTGGATTTCAAAATAATTAATGTTCATCAGATGACATAAACGACGTTTCAACGTCTACTTTCTTCTCCTTCTCACGTTCACTTATATGACTCATAGATGGCACCACAGGCGTGTCCTCCACTCTGACTACTTGCGGTAGCCTGTGCAGTACGCTCACTTTAGGCGCCATGTCTATAAGCGAGTTAGGGGCCTTCTTTATCAACTCTAGGGGGATCTCTTCAGAGCGAGGTCGCGGCATACGTGGGGAGTTGTCACGTGATCTGGACTTGCTGGATGTTGATGAGTCACGTGACCTTGTAGAGCTGTTGTCTCTTGTGCCGTTTGTTACTAGGACTACTGAAAATAGGTCTATGTTGTTTTTTTTTTGTGATGTAGTAGCGATTGATGTAAATGAATGATTGTTTTCTCAAATGTTATTACGTTACAACTTAGATTGGAAAATTATTGACTGTCATTTTTAACTTTTTAATTTTTGGTGAGGTTTGTTTTTGCGTTAGAACTTGGACTATGACAATTCACAGTATATTGAAAAGTTTGTTTAATAGCCTCGTCACTAGTCGGTTATTTTGCATCGATCTTACACCGACGCTCTAAGTAAGACTTTAAATTTTCCTAACCAAAAAATAGCCGTATCTTTAATATGTGCCTGAATGCAAGTGCCCACACGGGACGGTTTCTTAATCCTGAGGTACATTTATTTAACAAACTAACTAAAATGTTAACAGGCAGGATTCTCGAATCGCACTAGAATGATTTGAAATAAACTGTACGGGTGTCCCACCGAAAGGTTCCAGTAGAGATATCTCAGGAACGGTTTGCAGTAGCTTTATGAAATTTTGTATACGGGGATCAATCCGGATGTTCTCGCGAATGAAAATTTTCAATAAGGCGACACTTCCGGTTCTACCGGAAGTTGGCCATTGCTACCCTATTTTGGCCAACAAACCCCATTTTTTATTTTAGATTTAAATTCTTTTAGTAATTTACGTTAAGTTTGGTAGACAAATTTTTTGAAAAATTTCTAGTTTTTCTTTTATTTGAATTTAATTTTTTTTGCAGTTTTTGCCTTTAGAAATTATTTTATTTCTTGAGTATTTCAATTGAAATTTTACACATATTTTAAGAGCTCGTTCATTATTTAAAAAATATTTTTTTTAGGATATGACAACCGGAAGTTAGATATCCGCCATTAAACTTTTACCCTTTAAAATGATATTTTCTCGAGATTTTTAAATGAAACACCCTAGTTTTTTTTCATAGCTTAATTAATGACTGCTCACAATTTAAGTATTATACTACCTATTCCTACAATGTCATGTTATATCAAAGGACGGCGCTAGATTTTATTCTTCAGAAGGGACTTTTTGAATTATCCTTATCTAACGCCGTCCTATGATGAAACTGTCAATTTATGAACAAACATGACATTGTAAGAATGACTGTAAATGACTTGTGTCGTACAAGAACCGTATCCTAACAATGTTTGGCTAATTTGTTGAATAAGAAGCATGGTTTAAATGCTGCAAAGCAAAAATTTATAGAATAAAACTAATGACAGCAGTTTTATGGTAAGTTACTAAACCCTGCAACTTTTAAATTATTTTCTAAAAGCTATGATTATAGAATAGTGTAGATAGCCATATGGATTAAGTTTTTGTAATCAAGTGCTTTTTTAAAAGCTTTTATTTAACTCGCAATGTATGTATGTATGTATGTATGTATGTATGTATGTATGTATGTATGTATGTATGTATGTGTTTGTGTAGTACAAATCTTGCAACTCGATTTTGAAACACTTACGCTTGACCAATTTTTCTGAAATTTTGTATACATGTGGAAGTCCGGTGACAATGCAAAATGGTAACTTTTTTAGTCCTAAAAACTTAATATGGCGTCCACAACAAAATGGCGGATGACTTTTTTCTAAACAATTCTCACGATATGGGTATCAAATGAAAGGTTATGACCGGTAGTATACAGTAAAATATATGACATAATTCAAAATCCAATATGGCGCCCAACAAAATGGCAAATTAGCTTTTTCTTAACTATTTTGCCGATATTGGTATCAAATGAAAGGTTATGACTTGTAGAATACAGTAAAATATATGACATAATTCAAAATCCAATATGGCGCCCAACAAAATGGCAAATTGGCTTTTTCTTAACTATTTTGCCGATATGGGTATCAAATGAAAGGTTATGACTTGTAGAATACAGTAAAATATATGACATAATTCAAAATCCAATATGGCGCCCAAAAAAATGGCTAATTAGCTTTTTCTTTGCTATTTTGCCGATATGGGTATCAAATGAAAGGTAATGACAAGTAGGATATAGTAAGATATGTGACAATTCAAAATCCAATATGGCGCCCTAAAAAAAATAGCGGATTCTCTTTTTTTAACTATTTTGCCAATATGGGTATCAAATAAAAGGTTATAGCAATGACATACTAAATGAAATGATTAAAAAACATCTACAGTAAAAACTAAAAAATGTAAAATAAATTAATGTAAAAAAATTTTAAGAAAAAGCTTTTATTTAAATGCCCTAAAAAGAAAAAAATAAATTTTTTCAATTAAATTAAACCCATTAATTTGTCACAATATACACTTTTTATGATATAAAAGCTTGTCGCGAAATTTACTATTGCAATTAATAAAAAGAATACAATACTTATACCATTTACCAATTTTTAATTTAAGTGGTTCTGAAAAAAGAAAAAAATGTATGTATTTTACAAAATAAATCTACATAAATGCAGAATCTCGCGAAATTTACTATTGCAATTAATAAAAAGAATACAATACTTATACCATTTACCAATTTTTAATTTAGGTGGTTCTGAAAAAAAAAATGTATGTATTTTACAAAATAAATCTACATAAATGCAGAATCTCGCGACAAGCTTTTATATCATAAAAAGTGTATATTGTGACAAATTAATGGGTTTAATTTAATTGAAAAAATTTATTTTTTTCTTTTTAGGGCATTTAAATAAAAGCTTTTTCTTAAAATTTTTTTACATTAATTTATTTCTGGTAATATGATTGGTTGCCAACAATCTTAGTAACAAAAAAATGTATTCAGGGTATATAGGGTAAATCACCCCCTTTCTTTACTATGCTTTGTCAGGGATACTATTTTTTTAGTATTTTTTTCTTTTGCGCGGCTAAAATTGTGACGAATAATGTTTGTTTGTAACCCTATGTTGAAGTAGCCAGGCTACTCGAAAGCCTAAGGCTGTCCGGATTAAGAACAAGAGGGACCTATCGCTTAAAGTGGGTTTCGAACCACGAGGTTCGAATTTGACCCGCCTTAAAAACGTATGTTTATCTAGTAGTGCTCGGTAATGTTTTGTAAATTTTGTGTCTGTGTGATTTTTGCTCAAACTCACCTGGTCGACTATTAGGACTACAGTCCTTCTTCCCACACCCAGACGCACCTCTACCAGGACTATCCGACGTTCTATGCCTCCTAGACTCATCAGCACGGTGCACCACGCCTGGGGAGCTCTCTCTACGTGGCGCAGCAAACCCTGGACACCTAGACGCGGTGAAGAGCGTCTGTCTGCTGTCACGCCCTAGTCTACTGGGACGTTGTGTGTAGATACCGCCTCCAGCGTAGGCAGGACTAGGTGGACCTGATTGTCCTGGAATGTCTAGAAGCCGAGCGATGTGCTGCATCTTCTTTTGGCGGGCTTTTAAACGACCCTGAAAAAAATTGAAAATGTTTTATATAACACGATAATGACTGATGCTAATAATAGTTTTTTTTTCTGATTTTTAAGTCATTTTCAACTGTCATTTAACTGAAGAAAGGTTGGTTTCCCGTACAATTCAAAAACTACTAAACTTGAGATAGACAGTTTGTGTTTAAACCAAGATTGTGCAAAAACTAGAGGTCCAAGGTTAAAACCAAAGCCATTTTTGGAAAGGTAAATTTTTAAACTTTTTAAAAATGTTTTTGGTTTTTGGACCTCTAGTTTTTGCACAATCTTTGTTTAAACACAAACTGTCTAACTCAACTTACTAGGTTTTTGAATTGTACGACAGCGATAAATATATTGGCATTATTTTGAGATACTTTACAGGTTGTCCCAAAATTGGCGCACCAGCTATTCTACACTTGATTTCACATAAAAGAGATACACTGTCAAAGTTTGTTTGAATATATTTGGCATTAATTTCTTAATTTCTGGTTATTTCTCCACTGTATTCATAAAATATGACAAAGCAACGACCATCATAAAAATAATTAAATTATGGTCAAATTAAGCCCAAATTTACTTAAAGAAATTTTAACAGTGTACCTCTTTTATGTGAAATCGACGGTACGTTGTTGGGGCATTCCTAGGGATCCTTCGATAAATTTGGCAACTATGTTAAGAAAAGTGCATTTAAAAATTCATCTATGATTCTTGATCATTCCTTTTTGCATCAATTTTTATTATTGACGTTGTTGTCAGCTTAATTTCACAAAAATTTGTAAAATTAAATTAATCATTTCATTTATATGTCAAATTAGAGTTTTATACCAAAATTAGAAGCATTTTACTGCGAAATATATTAGAAATCACCCGAGTTGAAAATACTCTGAGATGAAATACCATTTTGCCAAGCACTGACTGTGGAATAAAATACCTGGGTAGAAGTCAAAATTATGATTTTTTGTTAATTTTGTAAAAAATTGTTCTTTCGGTTAGTCGTATTCAGTGTTTTTTTGATTTAAACAACTTGTGCTTGTTGAATACGCAATGTCCCTTAAAAGTAAGGGTGTTATCTTTTAATTATTCACCTCGTGCTTCGTACTCGGTAGATAATTAGACAACATTTTTATTTTTGCGGGACATTACTTATGCAACAGAACTCATAGAGAGAATTCATAGAGCACACGTATTATTTCTTCTGATTATTTCATTAATATGAAAAATTAGAGGTTTATGCCAAAATTTGTAACATTTATACCGGAAATAACCCGTTGGCAACAACCCAAGTTGAAATATCCCATTGACCAGCACTGACCGAAATAAAATACCTGAATAGAAGTCAAAATTCTGATTTTTATTGTTAATTTTGTCAAAAATTGTCCTTGGGTTTGTCAATCAAGTCGTGACATGCAACAAGCACTCGTTCGTTTTATAATCGAAAATTCATGGAGCACTTGAACTGATTATAAAAAATTTTTATTTGACCATTTAAAATATGAAAAATAAGTAAAATAGTTTAAGATAGATGAGCCTTTTGTATTTTTAAGCCATTTTTTTCGTTAATAAGAGATGTTGTTTGAAGTTTCGCACTTTGGTGCCTTTTTTCTCAAATGAGTTAGATTTTTTTTAACAATTTTTTGGGGATTTCTAGGCATACCCCAACAACGTACCATAGAAGTGGTGCGCCAATTCTGGGGCACCCTGTATATGACATAGAATCTCGCAGTAAACATTGAAAATATGCCAGAAATTTTACATTATTTTTTTTTACATTTCATAACCTCACCTTCGTCAATCGTTGCTTCGCAGCCATACACCTAATATTATCATCAAACACAAACTTAGCACTGAGCAGCGGAATCCTGTTAGTAGACGACCCTGATAGAGGCCTATGTATCGTAATATGCAAGCACCGTGAGTCATCTTTATCACCCGAAACCTCAATGTCTTGCAAGAACCCCACCAGCTTGGCCACGCCCCAACCCAGTCTTTTAGTGTCGGGTTCCACCAGGATCAGCTGGAGAACGTCTATGACTAGAAAACGTCTTATTTTAGTGTCCTTCCACATTACTGTGCATCCTATTAGGTCGGAGTTGTCTGGAAGAAATATTCTTTTTTAGGTTTTGTATGACTTTTACTCTATTTAAACTAAAGATGAAATGAATAGACACCGTCAAGCCCTACGTCATAGTCCACAGAAGTGCATTAAAATACTATCTGTAAAATTTCTTTTTAGGCAACCAACAAAAAATGGTCGTTTTTTTCTTATTCTGTATTCCCAACATGGTTTTTTTAAAACATTATTTAAAGAAAAATAAAATAGTTTTTAAGGTCCCATTTGTGTAAAAATATTCCTTTATATCTTATTCACGATATTTTAATTTAAAATTACCCAAGAATCTACCGCAAGAATTAAAAAATCCCTTATTAACTTTAAATGCGAATTGCTTGAGAAAGCAACCATAACAAGGGGTATGGTTTGTTCTAGGTAATAGAAAAAAATGTTAATTTTACAATGGTACTTACCAGACCTCTTGATATAGTTGCTTTCTCAAGCAATTTCCGTTTAAAATTCACATCTTGGAGGGTGCACAACATTAACAAATAAACTGTATATTGTAGAGTTTTACAATGAACTAATATTGAAATATCGTATTTAAGACATTATAGTACATTTTATACCAAAGGTTCCCTAAGAAAGCCATTTATTTTCACAAAATATTGTTCTAAAAAAGTGGCTAAATCTGACCGAATCAAAATTCTACTTGACAGACAGTTTTTTAATGTGGATCTGTGACCGTGTGTATTATGAACAGTAGCCTGCCTGCCTATGTCAAATTATTGCAGAAAAACTCTTTAAGAGTTTTGTTTTTACGTTTTGAGTAGTTAAAAACATGGAAAAAGCACTGGAAAACGAAATTAAAAGCATTCAAATTTAAATGTTTCCATTTTAAGCACAATGCAAGCAAAATAAAGAGATATTTCCAATGATGAAAGAATTAAATAGATGAAGCATGATTTAAATACGTAGGCACATTATTTGGTTATCTGATAAACACGCAGCAAGTAAGGGGAAGATGTTGATATTGCCCTCTGTCCACGCAAACTTGTGTATGCGTTTAAAATTCTAATAGCGTATCATTTCCAAGGAATACATTTTAAAAATAGTCTTCACTTTTAAAGCAAAATTCGCGATTTAGTTAAATGAATTACACATTTAAGCGATATTTTGACGCGGACGCATGATAAAATTTAGGACCCCTTATGAATCAAAAATTAGCATTTTATTTTTTTACTTCTGTGTACAAAAAAAAAAAACAACATGTGTTGTCGCTACCATTCGCCGCCGCCAATGAAGATTTTTAACCTCACATTTGTAAATTTGTATGCAAGTTTTTCGTAAACAAACCAAATTTTTAAGAAAAAAGAAGATATTATAGTACATTAAATAGAAAATACCAGTGTTTTTCAATGCAATATCATAAAAAAATACAGAATTAAAGAAATTTACAAGTTTCTGATATTTCTTGCAACCTATCAGAGATAAGGTAAATATAGACACTTCTCCTAACCTCGCAAAAGGTTTGTTTATCAGTTTACCAAATAATTTTGTCGTTTATTATATCTATTTAATTTTTTCATCATTGGGTATTCGGAATTTCCACACATCTAAAAGACCTATATGAAACAAGAAAGAGGTCAAACAGTTGCAAAAAGTGGGGTCGCCATGTTCGGTAAACGAAGACTGTAAGTGTCAAAACTTAGTCTTGCCAATTTAAAATTTTAAGGATTATGAATAAAGCTCCTAGATTTTTAAGATACATAGGGGCAATGACCTTTTACAATTTTAACATTTTTTTTTAAGCACCCTTTATTGGGGTTTTCACTTACACAAAACGTAAAGACAAGCTTAAATTCTTTAAAAAACAGTTTCTTTTACCAAAGAAACAAATAAATGGAAGTTAATAACCCCACTTTGAGATGTAAACTGACACATATGGTCTCCAATGGTCTAATTTTCCTTCTCGTTCTACTGCATGTGCAGTAGCCTGCGCTCGTGGCTAAAATTCATATAGTTCTTTAAGATATGTGGGTTCCGATAAATGTGTGTCAAATTTTTATTGGGACAACTTCTAGTATCTTAGAAAACATTGTTTAAAAGAAGTTCTTTGTGCGCTTTATGATATGACTAGGTTTTAAAATGAAAAGTATGAACCTAGTCATTAAGCTTGATGTGTAATTCATGCAACTAAAACACACAACGAGATATACTCAGGTCCAAAGCTTGGTCGATCTGCACGCAGCTCTGCGGGTTCGTCAACGGCAACTGAGTCTCCACTTCTCCATTCAGGGACAGCACCACACTTCGCACCAGGAAAAATACTCTTATGGCCCTTCTGGCACGTTCCACCTTAAAAACAAATATATTTATAGAAAGAGACTGAAAAAAGTTGAAAAATGACATTTTTCATAATGGTGTCCCCGAAACGAATCTTTTAAGAGGATAGAAGGAGGACAAAAAATAGACAGATATACTTGACATCTCCTAGGCTGGGGGACACCGTTTAAAAACTACAGCCCTTTAAGTCTAGTTTAGTAAAAATATTCTTTAATATCTTACAAAGTATTTTTTGAAACATAATAAAATTGATGGAATCATTAACGGCAATAAAAACCTTTAATTCCTTTCAAACTTGTATTGAAATTTGTAGCCCCCCTAGAAATGTAGTTACCGTCGATAAAGTGCATAAAGATTGTCGTAACTTTTTTGTTCCTAACAATTTCGTAATTTTATGTGATAATAAAGTTTCTTATCAAACTCATCTACCAGCAAAAATAAATAAAACAATTGTTAGAAACAAAATAGTTACGACAATCATTATGCACCCCACTCCATTTTTAGAGGGGGTTCCAAATGTCAAAACAAGTTTGAAAAAAAAAGGCGAAACAGCTATTACTTGTATTTGTTTGCAGCAATTCTCATGCCTTCCATTTAGGACAAAAAGGGATAGAATGACATTTTAGAATAAGAATGGTGTGCAAACAAATACGCGTATTAATCACAGGTTTAAAAGGTGCATAACCTTTATAAATAAAAAAAGACATTCATTTATACATATTTGAGACTTAAAAACGTTAGCTTTTTAATGCGAAGAATTTTTGTCCGAATATGATCTATTGCACAAAAATACTCACTTCACCACATGGTAACCTCTTGGTGAATTCAATGCCAGTCATTGGCGTACCAGTTGGAGGAAGCAATATGCAACTGTCCATACATAGCCATTCCACATTTAACGATCCTTTTGACATATCGCAATGTCTAAAAATAATCAAAAATCTAAAACTTTTTGGGTAAGTTTAACAATTTTTAATCAAACAATTAAAAACAATGGAGCCAAGTTTTATTACGAGGGTTGTCTTTTATATTTTGCATATAAACAAATAGGGGGCGCCACCAACGCCACCACAAGTTCCAAACAAACCCTTTAAGTTTATTAGAACTAAACCGAAAGTTCTGTTAGGATACGAAGTATTTTAGTCACAATAATGGTTTTGTCTAGCCGAGTTAATTGTTACTTGTAGCGACAATGCAGCACATCAGTAGACTATTTTCTGTTGATTCTTGAACTTCAAACATTGACCTACTAGTCTTAGCGTCCGTCCTAAGACAGATCTACCAAAAACTGGATTGTCTTGGAAATACATGGATGCTTTAAGCCAGTTAAAACCCAAAAACGCACAAGTGACACACAAGTAGAATGGCTTTAATTAGTGGTTCAGTATTGGGAGTCTGTTCGGCATTGGAATTTCATAAATCGCATAAAAAACCACGAATGATGACCAATCATAAATTTATACATATAAAAAAAACCTGAAAATAATCGACAATAAGTTTCTAGGAGGTTTCATGTAAAGAATAAGCCAAAAAGAGAAATAAGTTTCTTTGCAGCTCGCGAGGTTAACTAAGCAGTTAACTGTGGCGAAACCATATGTCGTATCTTAACAAAACTTTGGTTATAGTCCCAATAAACTTAAAGGGTTTGTTTGGCACTTGTGGTGCTATTGGTGGCGCTTCCTATTTGTCTATAAGCAAAATATAAAAGACAACCCCCGTAATCAATAAGTTTTGCCCTACATTATTCCAAAACTAACTTTTAACTTACTCATGCTCAAACATATCCAAAAATATCTCCTCGCTCTTGTAGAAATTCCTTAACAACGCCGTACTCTGGCTTTTGGCAGCCTCGATCGTTAACTTATGTGTATCCAAGAGAATGTTTTTACCATCACACATCACAAGTTGCAGCAGAAGCTTTAACCCTAATTCTAATGTTACCAGTCTGACTCTACACGAGGGCTGACATGACAGCATTACGAGATGTAATATCTTGTCCACTATGTGAGTATTGTACGAGTATTTTACGTCTTTGTTTGAAGTGGCTAGCGGTTTGGATATAAATGCTTTCTTGGGTCTTAGGATTTGTTCCACGATGTCTTGACTTAATCCTGAAAAAGAAAAACATTTCTTTTATTTTACCGAGAAAAATCAACTAAGCTTAAAACGCTAAACGAGCTGCAAAATTGTTTGGAGCTGAAAACTCCCTGTAGGACACCCTGTATTAAAACTGGAGATTGTTTTAGAAACTTTAAAGATGGGTGTACAAAAGTTTCATTAAAATCGGGTTGTTCTTTGTAAAAAAAGTTTGACCACCACCCTTTCCGTTCGTCGGTCGACACTTCTTAGAAGCCGTCAGATTGACTCTTTTATGTCTGATTTATTTGAACGTATCTGAGAAACGTCGACCGTTGATTTTGGTACGAACGGAAACGGTCAATAGCATTTTTGATTTTTTTGAATTTAAGATGACTTTTGGATTTTGTAAGTATTGGAATTAGAAAATGGCGATTTTTTTAAAGTCTGTTAAGTTTGTTTTTATATTTTTTATAAAGATGTTTAAAAATTGAAGCATAAACGTGATAGAACGTTATTGGGGCATGCCTTAGAATTTCCAGAAATTTGTTATTGATTTTGGAGATATGAGGTCCCAAAGTGCAAAACTTTGTACGTTTTTACCTTGAAGACCAACACACATTAAAGGGGAATGTCGTAAAGCATAGAAACTGTGGTTATGTAATGTTGATTGCCTAAAATCAACTAAAAACAGCACTTTCTGGTCATTGCTCAGTGGGTTTATAAGAGTTAATTTTAATTAAAAATTGTGCGTACCAGCAACATAAATAAACAAAGCACAAGTTGAGATATTCTAAAGGTCTATCAATAAACGTTAATTTTAAAGGTACCATTACATTTATGCGGCAATTTATGGACACCTGTATACTTTTTAAAATAAAACAGTCACAGAGGCTGCTCACTTTGATACAAAAAGAAAAAATAAAAAAACCAAGCAACCTAATAAAAACAAAACCACAATTGTCAAACCAAAATTTAAATTATTGTCAAAATTTTCGTGCAAAAGTTTTTTATAAATTAAATTTTTGTTCGCCACCCCTAATTTATTCCAGACTAATTAAAACAACGCACTTAAACCTTTAAGAAGATGCAAGGTCAAGGATACAACAATTTTCAATTCTTGCCCAACGCCATGGGTCAAGGTGTGCCCCAAATGGGTCAAGTAATGCCTCAGATGATGCAAGGCATGCCCCAAATGGGGCAAATGCATGGACAGACGCCAGGAATGCGCCCAACAAGCACTAGAAACGGATTGGGGGACGCGGGGAGTGTCCAGTTCAACCAGTTCCAGAACCCGGGGACCTATTCTTCGCCCTCATTCGCACAACAGCAGTTTCAGACCCCTCAGAACTTCGGGCAAGGCGTAGGCGATGCTTATAATGTTCCAAAGATGCAGAACTACCAGTCAACGCCCCAAATGACCTTGGCCCCACCCCAACAGACCCCCCAAATCGGCTACGGGCAGCCCCAGCAACCCTACTCTCAGCCAGGCTACCCCGCGCAGATTCCATCGCAAAACATGCTTAATTCCGGGATGATCGCTCAGATGCAAGCCGGACCTAACAAACCCATTTCATATTGTCGCGTTAACCCTTAAATTGTTATGTCTATTCTCATTTTTAATATTGTCGAACGCACTTTTTGTATTTGTCCTTTTTACATTAAATAAACCACAATTTTTTACATTTTAAAAAAGCTAGCTGTGTTTTAATTCTTCTGAGGATTCCCTAAAGTCGGATTTCCACCTAATCGGCACAAAGTAAACGTTGCCACTGTCATTCGATCCAAATTAATTCCGGATCAATTAAATCAACGCACTTAAATTTTCAAGAAAATGCAAGGTCAAGGATACAACAATTCCCAATTCTTGCCCAACGCCATGGGTCAAGGTGTGTCCCAAATGGGTCAAGTAATGCCCCAGATGATGCAAGGCATGCCCCAAATGGGGCAAATGCATGGACAGACGTCCGGAATGCGCCCACTAGCACTAAAAACGGATTGGGGGACGCGGGGAGTGTTCAGTTCAACCAATTCCAGAACCCGGGGGCCTATTCTTCGCCCTCATTTGCACAACAGCAGTTTCAGACCCCCCAGAACTTTGGACAAGGTGTAGGCGATGCTTACAACGTTCCCAAGATGCAAAACTATCAGCAAACGCCCCAAATGACCTTGGCGCCACCCCAACAAGCCCCTCAAATCGGGTACGGGACGCCCCAGCAACCCTACTCTCAGCCAGGCTACCCCGCGCAGGTTCCATCGCAAAACATGCTTAATTCTGGGATGATCGCTCAGATGCAGGACGGCCCTAACAAACCCATTTCATATTGTCGCGTTAACCCTTAAATTGTTATGTCTATTATCATTTTTAATATTGTCGAACGCACTTTTTGTATTTGTCTTTTTTTCATTAAATAAACCACAATTTTTTACATTTTAAAAAAGTTATTTGTGTTTTAATTCTTCTGAGGAGTCCCTAAAGTCGGATTTCCACCTAATCGGCACAAAGTAAACGTTGCCACTGTCATTCGATCCAAATTAATTTCGGACCAATCTAATCAACGCACTTAAACCTTCAAGAAGATGCAAGGTCAAGCATCCAACAATTTCCAATATTTGCCCAACGCCATAGGTCAAGGTGCGCCCCAAGTGGGGCAAATGCATGGACAAACGCCGGGAATGCGCCCAACAAGCACAAGAAACGGATTGGGGGACGCGGGGAGTGTTCAGTTTAATCAGTTCCAGAACCCGGAGGCCTATATATATATATATATATATATATATATAGTTATAGTGCCCCAAATCGGTCAGGGTGTCTAGGGATACAAGATTTTGCACAAAGTTTATACAAAGTACACTACATTTTAAGAATGACAAAAATTTACGAGAAAATTCATGATCTTTATTAAAGGTCCGCAAAATTTAACGAACGTCTAAAATTCTGAACATCTGAACATCTTTGGGATATTTAAAAAATAAGCTCGATGAAAGATTTCGAGATTTTGATGGGGCCCTTTCTTTTTTTGCTTACCCTTAATTTTTTTTTCACCGTTGCATTTTAACATTTTTAAATAAAGTTCTTATTTGAATTTAAGAAGGCCCATTAAATACTTTGAGTTTGCACCATTTTTCAATACCCCTATAAAAATTCACCAGTTGATCTTCAAGGCGCATTTAAAGGGTTAGCAAGTTTAATTCAAAACAGAAGCTTCTAAGGGACAGCAAACTACTCAATAAGATTTTTATTAGATTCGCCTGTGCCCGATTTGTTATTATTCATCATTTAACACATCCTCTTGACTAGAGTGTCACAAAAGTTAGTGCTTAGGCTCTTTGGATCCTATTTTTTAAGTAAAGATAATAAACTATTTTATAAAAAATTAAAGGGTCCCACTAAGCCCCAAATAAGATTATTTTTAGAGATTTGGTTTTGGAATGTTCCCATTTAAATAATAATGAACTGTAAATAAAATGATAGGATACAATTCTAGTAATGTTATAAAATGATAAATAGGTTCAAAATGTATAATGGCACATTTAAATACCATAAAACGGCCCTTGTTTCCTTTGAGTAACAAGCGATCACCAAAAATGTTACCTCGACTCTTACCATGGCTCAGTCTACTTTGTTGATTTTCATGCTTTTGGCGTTTAATGGCAAGGATTGAGGTAAAATGTTATTGATTGCTCGTCGCGGCCTCTTTTAGTTAGGTACTTTAAACTTACCTTTATTATTAGCCATAGCGTAAAACAAGCAAAGAGAAAACAACGTAGTGTAGTCATTTTCGGTGCAGTCCAACGCCGCAAAAATTGTATCCACAAATGGCTTCTCGCCGACATTAACAACTTCAACGCTTGGTGTAGTCACCAACTTTTGTTTTTCTTCGTCAGTTGCATTTTTCTGTTCGTTAAGAAGATCTTTTCTAGAATTAGTTTGTTCAAGTGTACTGGCACCACTAAAAAAATAAAAAAAAATACTAGAGACCTTTTGTCACTAAAGATACTAATGGTGGTCCTTCTCTTATGCAAATTTGTGTACAACTTAGACCGCAGTTTTTAGAGTTATTATTAACGCAATGACTTTGAAATTTTGATAGTATTACCTTAACTTCTTTAAAAATACTTATTGGTTGGCACATTTTGATTTGGGTCCCTAGTTTAGCAAAAATAACTGTTTAAAGGTGGGTAAACCTAAAGACATTTAGGTAAACCATGCCAAAAACAACAACTATTTTTTTTAAGAAATTGAGCGCTCAAAAACAAGTTTTAAAAAACAATAAGTATTACAAATTTAATTAGCTTTTTAATGACACCAAGTTCTTAAAACTCCAATAAGAATTAGCAAAGATATTTGAAATCTAAATTACGTGAATATTTACATAGGAAAGTGCTCCCCTCCACTACATTTCGTCAGTCACATGCCAGCCTCTACCGTGCAATGGAAAAAAAATGTATCTGATCTTGACATGTTTACCGATTTATACGTTTTTTGGACCATGCGAAAACGATAATCATACTTTGAACATTATTTTATTGATACATATTTAGATATTAATACGTCCAAAAAGTGTACCTGCAGTTCAATGTTAAGCATATTGAATAAAACCTTATTATTATACTCTTCGCAAGACTAGGTCCGAAGAGTATATTGCAATCGATACGAGAATCCTAAAATCGTCAATTTTCATCGTAGAGCAAAAATTCTTGCAGATTCGTGCGTTTCATGACTTTTTAAGATTTTCATTTTTTGTCCGTTCGTCGGTCGGTCGGTCGGTGTGTATGTATGTCACGTTTCTTGTAAACACGCTATCTTAAGAACCAGAATTCCAATCCAATTCAAATTTTAAGGAAAAATCGATATCTATAAAAGGAAGATCCCTATTGTTTTTGATAAGAATCCGAATACTACAAAGCCCCCTTTTCAGCCCCCCAAATGAAAAAAAAATCGTAGCTCGACTATTATTAAATTTACAAAAAAAATTATTCGACATAAAATATAGACAATTTAATTGTTCATCAAAAAGTATTCTTTAATTTTTTTGTCCGACCCCCCAATTACCCCCCTGCACCAAAAAACCTTCTATCTGCGTTATTATTCAATCTACAAAAAAAAATATTCACTACAAAATAAATAAAAATTTAATTTTCTATTAAAAATGTTGCTTCATTTTTTGTAAAGTTAGTTAGTAAGGTTAAAAAAACAAAAACTAAAAGATTTCAGTAGCAAAAAACTTCTAAGTCCAAAACGCGTCACGCGTCGGTCAAGGAGGCCATGCCAAAAATATTTCAAACAAAGAAACAAAGCCAGCTGTCAGAACAAATAACCTCAAATATCTTAAACGTCAGAACTGACGTGTATCCTCTTCGTTAACTAAATTCTTCGTGTTTTCTGTTAATAGTTTGCACTCTTCGCAGATTTTATTAATATCCTGTAATAATTTTCTCGCGAAGAGTATCCCATAGAATGTGTAGCAATTATATAAAAAAATTGATTTAGCTTTGATTTACAAAATATAAAACGAAACTTCTACCGATTCCGAATTCTACTCGAGCTACTTATTTGCGAAGAGTAACTTCTACGCGTTTCGACTTCTACTCATCCCGACTTCTACCCATTCTAGTTTCAAAATCCGATTTTTGCACATATACACTCTTTTCCCATTGCACGGTAGCCTCTCATGCTAGCGTTCCCCGCACCGATTCGCCTCTCACCATGGTAGTCGGAGGAGATATGAGGCTCTTAAATTAAACAATCTGCTAAACTATAACTCAAAAACGAGCCCAAAAATGACTTACACATTGTCAGCATCAGAATCTTGGCTACTTTGCTGTGTAAGTTGCATTTCTTTGGTAAAATACTCCAGAAGTTTATCAACTCCTTGGTCATATTGTGGTTTTTCAGTCTTAAGGATAATGTATGCCAAAGTCTGCACTAGTGGGGGATGGGATAAGATTAGAAATACTTGGGAGAGTAGAAACAGTGCCACTACACATGATATTTTTCCATTACTTGATGTTGACGTTTCTGAAGAATGCTGAGAAAATCTGAAATAAATGTGAATCTAGATTAGGTTATAATCTGTGTATATTTTTTCAAATTTTTTAGATAAATATTTTCTTTGTAATTTAAAAAAAATTGCCGAAAAGAAAACATTTTTTATAAAATCATAGCAATATACAATGCACATCTTGGAGGATGCACAACATTAACACATAAACTGTATATTGTTACGAGTAACATTTTTAGTTAATTTGAAAAAGTACATTTGAGTACGACTTGGCAACAGTTTTGCTACCTAGCCTAGGTACTAGCGTTGCCTAGAGTTATAGTAAAAATGCTGACAAGATTTAACGTAGCTTCTTTTATTATGATCTGCAAAAGGCAGTCTTCCCTGGCGATTAAGAGTGGTAACACCTCTAGCTTGGGGGGCTCAATGTGGGGCCCTTCTAGTTAGTTTATAATGTAAGTACTATTTTTATTAACTCTGTTTGTTCAATGCCGAAAATAAATTGTTTTAACTTCATTTAATCTTATTTCTTATTTTTTTTGAAATCATAAAAGTATCCTAAAGTCACCGAAAAACACGTCGTGACAATATTATAGAGTATTACAACGAACTAAACTTAAAATATCAGGTTCCCAAAGATAGCCTTTTATTTTTACAAAATATTGTTCTAAAAAAGTGGCTAAATCTGACAGAATTAAACTTCTACTTCACAGACAGTTTTTTAATGTGGATCTGTGATCTGTGACTATTTTTATCAATTGCACAGTTTGATCAGAAGATATAAAAATAATTTTTTTTTTTTATGATATTGCATTATTTTTTACCTAGACATCTTTCTTTGTAAATGATACTTATTTAGGTGGCTTCTGTTTTCATTTTTATTTCATTTCGATTGGTACTAGGGTCTCCTAAACCTAATTTAAACATTTTTTAAGATATAAAACTAAACTTGGATGGGAATAAAAAGATTTAAAAATCGATAAGAGGAAAAAGAAGCGATTGATATGTCGCCGCTAGCGGTGGATAGTTTTTAATCATAATTAATTTTCTACACACTGTTTAAAAATAAACGTGTACCCTAACAAAATTCTTACCCGCTATGTGAAGGACTACTCCCCAAATCCAAAGCGACTCTGTAATTCAACATTTTCACAATATTCTCCTTGGTATTTACATTAGTGTCCGATGTAGATTGCACAGCCGGTCGTTTGGTGAGGGAGTAAATATACATTGGTAGCAACAGCTTGTGAAGAAGATGGTCTGTTAACACTTGGTTTAGATCAGTTATGTTCAGACACAGTATGTCGTTTAGATAGTGAAGATGGTCCAAATGCTCTGCTACTAAGTCTGACAGTCTGTTTTGGGATTGGTGACTGAAACAAATGTTTGTGTTAATCATTTTTAGAGATGTAACGGATGGTGATTTTTTAAAAAGCCGGATACCGAATAATCCGGCCAGACAAGGCCGAATAGCGCCGAATAGTAGGCCGGATAGTTTTTGTGGATATTTTAGCGGAAAATTTCAAATTTTATATTAATTTTAGGGCGAAATCCAAAATTCTTTAGTACTGTAGACGCAAAATTACCTACCATTTTAGCCGCAAAGTTTAAAATTATATACTGTTTTGAGCGAAAGATTTAAAATTATTTCCTATTTTTGGCGAAGAATTCACAAATATCTACTATTTTTACTATTCGGTATCCGGCCGAATAGTAATTGGTTATTCGGCCAATCCGTTTAGTTGTGGTTATTGGCCGAATAGGCCGGATACCGGATAATCGCCGGATATCCGTTGCATCTCTAATCATTTTTATATCCATCTGTTGAATTTTACTAAAATTGGCCGCTCAGAGGATCTATTTTGTTTAGAAATAAAATAATAATAGCTTTGTTCGTAGATGCCAAAATCCCTAATTCATATGTCCGCAGGTGTAAAAATCCTGCGCAGAACCAAGGTCTAGACTTTGGCGCAGTTGACAGTTTGAAAACAATTCGGGATTCTGTCTTGACAGCTATGCTGTCATCTTTAGCAGGAATAGACCAGAGAAAATGCACGAAAAAACTGTTATTCCGAAACATTCATTCCATATGGATTTCCTCACAATATTGTAAGAAACTTGTGGGGGTGAGTCTGGCAAACATTCATAGTTTAAGTAGCAATATGGGAATGGGAAATATCTTCGAGTTTGCTTCTATAATTGTTATAAAAAGAATGTATTCGCACATACCTCACAAAAAGAAAAAAAAACCGTTTTTGTTGTACAATCTTGTATTAACCCACGTATTAATCGCATTAAATTGACTGCTCAATCGGTTTTTTTGCTTCGCAAATACTAATATTTTATTTAATGCTGTCCTTTCGCAAATAAAAAAACCTTTAAAATAGTATAGGTGCTAGCAACATATAAATCCACGTCATTAACTTTGTCATGATTTTTTTAAGAATTACAAAATATTTAATATTACTTTCTTAGTCAACATAATGACATGTCAAACAGGTAGCGTTTTTTTAATGTTAAAAAAATAAGTGGGATCGGTTTGTATAACAAAATTCATGTGCATTTATCAATTTACTTGTGCAAAAAAAACTATCCCACTTTTGATGTTTAAACAAATACTGGCAATGCCTAATCTAAAATGCTACTTACTCAGCATCATTTCTAACACATGAATCCAACTCCTGTATATGTTTCCCAATAAACCACACAATGTTGGAAAAGTATGGAGCTGCTGTTCTATCTCTTATAAAGCCCAACATTGACACATCTTCCACTTTATACACATTCAGGGTTAGTGTACGTACAGCTATCCTCACCATCGATTCTGGATGGTTGAAAAACTTTATAGCTTCGGTGTAAAGAGGAAAATCATTTGTATGCTAAAAATAAAAAATATTACTAGAGACCAAGAAAAGCATTGTTTTAAAAAAAATAATTTTACAAATGGAAAATTTTATTTTATTTAAAAGCAAAAGTCTAACTTGTTTTAGTAGCTTTTATATTTAATTGTAAAGTAAAAGGTGTCCCCAAAACAAGTGTTACTTTTAAGAAGATAGGATAGATTATTCCAAATTGGTACAGTTAAGCGAGAAGTTTCAGGCCATAAGAAAGTTTCTTATTAAACTCATCCAGCACCAACAATAAATAAAATTACAAAATTGTTAGGAATAAAAAAGTTACGACAATCTTAAGCACGGGTGATAACTCCATTTCTAGAGGAGCTACAAATGTCAAAGTAAGTTTAAAAGGAATGTTTTTATTGCCGTTAATAATTCCATCAACTTTATTATGTTTCGACAAAGCATTCGTAAGATATTTAAGATCATATATTTTCAGTGAAGTAGACTTAAAGGGCTGTAGTTTTTAAACGGTGTCCCCTAGCCTAGGACATGTAACTGTATCAGTCTATTTTTTTGTCCTCAATCTACCTTCTTAAAAGAAGAACAAGTTTTGCAGACACCTGTATATTTAATTATAACGGTTGGTGATGCTTTTTTTATATAACAAATTCAGGGTAAAAAAACTAAGACATGTCTGAAATTTTTTAAATTAAAGAATAAAATTAATTTGGTTATGCCTTAGCAAATAAAATATTTGCGTTTTTAAGCAACACTATTAGGGCCTGTATTTTTGAAACGGTACACTTTTAATTAATATTTTCTGCCAAAAACGGTCTCAGTTTTTTGGCCTATATTTGGCGCATAAATAAGTAAACTAAACGCGAAAATCTCGTATGAATTTGATAGAAATCCTAAATTAAACAATATATTTACCTCGTTATAAAAGAAATGTATCGTATGGGCGTTTAATTTTAAACTAAGGGTTTTTAAAAATGATATGTAATAAGCCATTACTTCCTCGTCAGAAAAATCGAATTTATGGACAATTATTGAATTTACATGGTTGTTTGATAGCAAATAATCTGAAAATAAAAAAAATTATTACCAAAAATTCAGGTTTACAAAAAGATCCCTCCTTTTTTCTGTTCTAATACTTACACAGTGAGGTTTCATTTCTAATATTCTCAAACAAAATATTCAAAGTCTGTAATAGTTGTACACAAACAAAGCTAGATCCTCCACTTCTTTGTCTCATAATCCTCAGAAAAAAGGACAACATATTTTTCTCCAGAAAAAAGCTAAAAACCACAACATTACCAAACTTATTCACCTCGAGTTAAGCGACATACTCAAAAACAGAAGAGTCATTTTGATCTCCCCAAATGAGGATTTCCGCAATAGATCTTAGGGTCTCAACCAGTAATCCTCGATTGTGCTCGGACACAGTTTGATTTCGGGAAAGGACATTGTATAAATATTTTAAATGTTCCAACGAATGTAAGTTTTTGGGGCGTCCCCAACCTCCACCAAACCAGCTGCGACTTCTGAACATCTTTCAGTTTGTCTTACTAAATATCAACGTTTATTGGTGTACTTAAAGCTAAATAAAACTGGACGATTTGGAAAAAACCTTGTACCTACTTTAAGGTAACATAATATTAACTACGTATTTTGTTTAACGAATGTTTGATTTTCTAGAAGAGTTTCTCAACTTATTTAGCATTTAATTTGTACTTGTGGTCACATGTTATTGCACAATTTATGGTTTAATAATTAAATTAAAAGCATTTGCACAAAACGTACATGTTTTTTTGGCAACTTTTGTCAATTTGACATCCAGCCCAGCTGTCAAAAATGAGGCGCGTTCGAAACAACACTTACCATATTCCAACAAAATAAAGAAATAAGAATGGTTTACGCATATTTTAACATTTTATTTGATAGAATTTCTGTTTTTTAACATTATTAGGTGATTTTTAATACCAAAACACTTGTATTTATGCAAAAATAAGCGAAATGAACAAGTAGCACAACAGCACGCTTCCACTTTATGACAGCCAGCAAGTGTTTGTTGACAGTAAAGTGTTGTGTTTTGGGAAAAAGTATTCTTTTTGTAGTTTTTATTATTAAAAACAAAAATGCCTAAAGTAAGAAGAAGCAAAAAAGCTCCTCCAGAGGGTTGGGAATTAATCGAACCAACATTGGACGAATTAGAACAAAAAATGCGAGAAGGTAAACATTCTAACCTCAAATTCTTCCAAAAAAATTCATTTTTGTGTATTTATTTTAGCTGAAACTGAAACGCATGAAGGAAAACGTAAAAACGAGTCCCTTTGGCCCATATTTAAAATACATCATCAAAAATCTAGGTATATTTACGATTTATTCTACAGAAGGAAGGCTATAAGTAGAGAACTGTACGATTATTGTTTGAACGAAAATATAGCAGATAAAAATCTTATTGCCAAATGGAAGAAGCAAGGATATGAGAATTTGTGTTGCTTAAGGTGTATCCAGGCGAGAGACACTAATTTTGGCACTAATTGCATTTGTAGAGTGCCTAAAGGAAAGCTAGAAGAGGTATTCATTTCTTTCAAAGGTCCATTTGGGTTTAAAACTTACGTTAAATTATTGTTTTTTCAGGGTCGTATTGTGGAATGCGTGCATTGCGGTTGCAGAGGGTGTTCTGGATGAATGACGAATTTTTACCCAGTTTATAAATTAAAATGTATTGACTAGACCTATGTAAGAAATTAAGTTATTTATAATTATTACAAAAATCTTCTAAAGTAAGTTTTGATTACTGTCCTACACTAAATATTATAATAGCATGTAAATATTTAATTAGTATAATAAACAATTTTTTTTTCCAAAAGCTATTTCATTATTAAAACAGGTGTCCCAAAATTGACACCACCGGATCCCCAAAAATTTGCTAAAAAAATTTCATACAGTGCGTCCAAAAATGGAGCATTACCGCATTTGTACATTAGGCTTGTTCGCATAGGACCTGCGACTAGTTTGAAATAAAGACACTAGTGTCTTTAGTTTGAAACTGTCAAAATCATGCGCATTTTAAGAAATGGCGTCTTTTTTTGTAATGCTTTTGACAGTTTCAAACTAGTCTAAGGTCCTGTACGAACAAATCTATTGTTAGAGCATGCCTAGGGACCCGCAGAAAATGGTTAAAACAATCTTATATATCCTTTGAGATATGAGGCCCCTAAGTGCGAAACTTCGAACGCTTAAAGCTTAAAAATAACAGCTCATATTAACGAAAAAGATGGCTGAATACAAAGGTACTAATCTATCTAAAATTATTTTACCATAAACCAGTTAAATAGTCCAAAATAGTAAGCCAACCTGGAATTTGAGACACATGGCTGAAATTTTGCATTCATCGCAAGGGTGACTGCGTCACAAGATAGTTGAGGTCAAAGGTCACAAAAAACTGTTTTTGGCCCATATTTTTTTTCTGTGCCTCTTATGCTGTTTGGAGTTATTTAAATTACCAAATTTATAAAGTGAGAAACTATCTGTTATCTTTTCTAAATTTTTTATAATTAACCATTACTGAGAGGGGCGCAGAAGAAAGGGTGCTCAAACTCCTTTTTATTTTTTAGAAATCCCTTTCAACTTCAGAGGGATAACTTTTTGTTTTATCCCTTTGAGACTGAAAAATCTCCCCTCTACTTTTGAAAATAAATCATTTTTTTATGAAACTGTTTTTAGGCTATTCGATACTAAGATGTATTTTTTCCTAATGAATGATTATATTTGAATATTACGTTTATTATTAACAAAAACAACCCCATTGGACCAATATTTTTTTCAAAAAATAGTTACATTTCATTATTGCAGAAATTTGTTTATAGCATGGTTTTTACATATTTTCGAGCTGATTAAGTTATATTGATCCTTAATAAGACATAATATTTATTATACTTCTCGCAGACAAAGTCAAAAACGAGGAGTATATTGTGATTGTTTTGAAAATTCTAAAATCGTAAAAAATCGTCGTAGAGCAAAAATTCTTGCAAATTCGTGCGTTTTATCGAATTTTGAACAACTTTCAAAAAATCCGTCTGTCTGTCTGAACTCTGTCACGTTTTTTGTAAACACGATAACTTGAGAACGGAGACCCCAATCATGTTCAAATTTTTAGTAAAAATCGTTTTTATTAAAATCTTGGTTAGGATTGTTTTTGAGAAAAATCAGATAATGACAAAGGGGGCTCCATAGCCCCCCAACTGGAAAAAAAAATCATATTTCGATTATTATAAAATGTACAAAAATTTTTTTTTGTAATATTAAAGCCCTTCCAGTTCTTTACAAAAAATAATAAATCACATAAGCCCCCCAATTAAAAAAAAAGCCATATCTTCGTTATTTCTCAATTTACAAAAAATAATGAAGTTATAAAAATAAAAGAAAATTAAATTTTGTATTAAAAAGTATTTTTTGTTTTTTTTTTTGTTAAGTTTTTAAGACAAAAGGTCAAATGAAAGATTTTTAGTGATATAAAAGTTCTAAGTCACGTAAGTCTGGGCTCGGTCAAGGTGGCTTTGCAAAAAAAAATGAAAACAAAAGCATCTGCCTTAAGCCAAATTAAATCATAAACGTCAGTATCAGAATTGATACTTATTTATGCTCTTCGCGATTAAAATTTTTTTTGTTCATAGGAGGGGTGTAAATAGTTTGGCTTCTTCGCAGATTTTTTTTAATAATATTAAAAAATTTTTTTTTTAAATTTATTATTATCTGATAACTGCGAGGAGTATCCTATTAACCCATATCTAGTTTTTTTTTTATTTTTAATTAGGGTAAACATTCATCCATGGTATGAATTTCAGGTGATTTGGGGTTGCTGAAGTCATTTTTGACCATAATAACATGTTATATTGAACAAATGTTGCATGGGGTATAAATTAGGAGATGATTTTAGTAAAGTATCGCATAAATCCACCCATGGTATGGTTTTCAGATAATTTGGTGCAGCTGGAGATGTTTTTTTATCTGAAAAAAAAGGGGGACAGGAAAATAAAGAAATAAAAAAAGCGTACATTTAAGACAACCTTTATTACTGAATGCATACTGGTCATTTTGGTTACAAGTACAGAGCATAACAACTGGAAAGTTGTTGTAAAAGCACTTACATAACCTAACTTAACCTAGGTGGGTGTAAACCCAACTGCACTGCCATCTATTAATAGGTAGGTACATTACACACCAAGTCCATGATTGAATACAGGTTTTAGAATAAATATGACAAGACAACATAACGCAGTGCAGCTGGGGACAATTTTCATTATTATTTTGTTGCAATACATTGCAGAAACATACATGAGTTTTATTACAATATAATATGTTGTGAAATGTATTTTTATACTCGTAATATTAAAGTATTAATTGTGGGGGTATTTTAATAATACATTTGATTTTAGTTTAATTTTAAATTTTGTCTTATTATTTGATATCACCGTGACTTTTGGCCTGGTCCCTGAGTTACCTCCCATAGACAAGACAATCGATGTAAATGACAGTTTTAACACTGGTCCTTGTCAAAAATGGAGTGCCTTACACATTTGAAAGCATAAGCGTGCTCAGAGTTTTAAGTTGTTATTAGAACGCAAAGATTTATTTTTATTTACCTACATTTACTTTGAACGCTTTGGTGTTACAATTTATTTATCATATAAATATATTTATAACAAAATAAATTGCGCTAACAGTGAACTCACGAAAATGCGTTATAATAAAACTTTTAAAACAATAAGATACGTAAGATAACAAAAACTAAAATTGTAATGTTCTACTAAAAAAAACAATTTGTTTTTGTTTCTTATTTTGTTAAAATTGCTTCAGGCACCCCATTAATTTAATCATAAATGTCGAGCAGACTTTTAAGCTTATTTGTACATTAGTGAATTTCCTTTGCAAAAAACTAGTGATGTTCATTCTTAATTAACTAAACTATGTGCTTCGGTATTTAATTTGAAATTGTCAATAGTATCACATTTTTTAAAACGGGTAATAACAAGAAAAACGTAATTTAATATTGCCTTATTTGATTAATTATTGAACTAGATTTAGTAGTACAACGTTTACCATAAAAACAAAATAAATAAGTATTTAAAACTTCGCTTAAAACAACACAACCGGTAAACGTAAAATAGTGCAGGTATACGACGAAACATTCGTAAAACAAGGAACTAACTTTCTGGAAGATTTGTTGCATCTTTCTTTGTTTTTAAATATTTAAGAAATTACGCAAAAAAACCCTACAAGTATTAAAACCAACGGTTTGCTAGGTAGCGATTCAAATAAAACCTCCAGCAACCAAATGTTCACTGGTTCACTCACAAAATCACCCAGCAAACACACATCATGCGTTCGAGTGTTGGCCCAGAGCTTGAAAACCCTAGTCAGCACCGGGCAGACATTCCACTGCCAATTGTTTAAATCCAGACAAAACACAAGTGTTTTGAGGTATTTTTAAGGCACATTTACATAGGTAAAGTGTTTTATTTGGCATGTGCCGTTTTGTCCAAGTTTAAAACAACCTCAGTTTAGGTGTCATTTTGGTAATGTCAAAAATATTCAGTGATGAATTGTTAAAATGTTTTGGAAATGTTGAAATTAGGGGAGTTAACGACTAGATCATTAAGGAGGGAACTTGTTTAGGCCATAGTTTAATCATAGAAATTATAAATTATTAATACACTTTTGGATAAGTCATGTGATGCTTTTTTCTTTGTCAGAACAAAAAAATAAAATTAGGTAACGTAAAACAAATGCTTACATTTGACAGGTACGAGCCACGCATTTAATTTTCCTACTTTGATTAACATATTAATTGTCATTAACAATGATTTTTATTTATTTAAATAATTATCACAAATAATTACATATCACAAATATTTGACAGAAACATAAATCACAAAATTTTAACAGCTCGTATCCGCAAATGAAGCCAAAAAATGGTTTAAAAAGTTAGGTTAACCAAATGAAGTGCCTTTATTTCGTATGCATTTGTTATTTAAATCATGTTGATCCAAAAAACAAATCCCGAAACTCATACCAACTTTTTTAAACCATAGAACTCATAATAAAGATTTCTTTTTGCATTTTTTCTTTACTAAAACTAAGCAATAAGCAAAAACATTAGCTATTAAAGCAAATAATATTACTTAAATGAACACACTTATTATAGTCTTAAAGATATTCCCAAAACCTAGCTAATCTAAAAAAAAACGCATGCACTAAAGATAATAATAATTATTAAGGTAGTAAAGTGAGGTTAGGAAACATTGTAGTCGTGCAGTTGAAATTTTGCGCCCTGAGCTTGCGCACTACGAATCTTGCAATATTATTTTTGTTTTTTTTTTCTTTCATAATACTATAATTCTTAAAGATATAAATAACACGTTATTTTACCTAATATAATTTGAATCATTATTTTAAGTAGTTTATACATTATATACTATGAAATTATAACAGTAATTGTACATTATTTTTAGACAATATATATATATTGCATTAATAATAAGTCGATATACACAGCAGATTAAGCGTACACGACTTACAGGTTTCTGTAAAGCCGTAATGAGCAAAAGGTTTTCTAAACGAAATTTTGGCACGTTCTAACTTGATAAGGAAAGTAACAAATGATAAGAAGTTGTCTTTCATTCGATTTTTTGTTGATTGACAATGATATGGAAAGTAAGTAATGTTTGTCTAGGAAAACTGTCAAAATAGGGGAGCAAACCTAATCTTTTGATGCCAGTTTTTGAGAATTTTGATTTCGCTTTTGTGTCTCCCCCACATGATAGATCATCGATCTAATTTGTTGAAACAATGTAAAATATAGAGAGGCTTTTTAATTTTATTCTTACAATATTAACTAGGTGAACACATCGTGTTTAAATTTAATTATTTAATAATAATTGTCAAAGTATTATTCGTTAAGTTTTAATCATAGTTTTAAAAAATGTTCAAAGAGATTCAAAATGTTTTTTTTACTTATTAAAAAAGCTGCTTATTACTAGAGCACCTTTTTGTGGACCTTCATAAAATTTGAATCGCGGGCACACCTAACTTAAACTACGTTGTTAAAAATTAAAACTACTAAACGCAACAATTAGAAGCCGTCGATTTGGAATCGAATTGTTAGACAATTTGGCCTTAATGTAGAAGCGTTTTAGTAGCAAGATAATTTTTAAATACCTGGTATTCCTGCAGTCTTTCGGGCCATTCTCAAACGGCAAACCTAACCAAACTAAACTTATTCTAAAGCTTAAGTTACTGATAAAATGTTTTCAAGAAATCAAAAGGTAAAGAGAGCTAAAGTTACTTTTATTTCTGACGACCGAAGTTAAGTTTTAAAATTTCGAAAGTTGATTTAGATAAATAAATAATAAATATTTTAGCCTAAATACACGGAATGTACGAATTTTCTTAAAGCAAAAAATCTTAACCTACGTACCCTATCTAAACCTGAGATAAAAGGGCCTAACAAAACCTATGTAACCCCACAACTAACCTAAAACTCAACAACAATTCATTGACATTAACGAAAAAAGCAATGTTTGCTCCTAAATAATAATATTTGCACTCAAATAGCAATATTTGGTTGAATTAGTTTAATTTTTCTCCAACAGATGGCGCGCGCAAATGTAATTTATTAAAGGAAACTGTAAATTTAGTACGTACTGAATAAAATAGATGGCGCAGTCGGTAATTTCAAGGTTAATACCAATAAGTTGTTGTTAAGTCGACTTCAAAACACTGCATAATGAAATACAGTAAGTTAACCTACATTACGAATAATATACGACATACATAAGTTTCAATTAAACTTTTTACAGTTGGCAGTTCCAGCTAGCATTTAGTCTCCTCGCGAGATCTAACTTATTAAAACAATTAGACATTTTTTGCAGAAACTGTAACATTATAGCATAGACAGAGGGATCTGCTTTATCGACTGAGAGAGGAATTCGTGTAATTTGGACATAAGAGTGTTGTTGAGGATAGGATTATGCTAAAATGAAAATAGTTTCTGAAAAAATGTCTACAACAAACAAAAACACCTTATTATTAGTTCTTCTTCCATCTCATTAAGGACTAATTGTTACTATTCTGCATTTTTACACAGTGGGGCGCAGTGACCTTAATTTTTGTGGAAAATATCAGCAATATTTGTAAGCTCTTACATTTCTTCTAAGAGCCAGGCCCATGTTTTACTAAATTGCACAAGATTAGGCACTTAGTTTGTGCTACTTAATGCTAAAATGGACTATATTAAAACGGAGCGAGATTAGTGTGCGGTTGGTAATACAGTTTCCTGCTAAAGCACGTGCTCAACGCAGCTCTTTATATCTCGCTGTATTATACGCGTAGTAAGCTTAATTTTTAAAGGGGGGGGGGGGTTATTAGAATGCAATAGAACATTTGGAATAGAAAGCACTAAACTACTTGACTATCACAACCAATTGCGGAAGATTTTGGAAAAAAACTACAAACTCTTATGACACGCAGCTTCTTTGGTATAGTGTAAAGTGCAATTTAAGATATCAGAAATAGTAACATTTGTTTTAATTTAATTGAAATATCATTGTTTAAAGCTAAAAACACATTCAAAAACGACGTAACCAAACAAACCAAGTATTGGCCCTAATACGCATGTTTGCTGGGGTACCTACAAAAGTCCCTTTTTTGTATGTTTGCTGGGTTCTTTTTCTATTAGAAGACTATTAATCCTATTTTTGCTGGTTAATTTGTAATAAAAGATACGTTTTAAAGGCCAATGGACCATATTCGAACAAACATTGGTTGGGGTTTCCAAGGATACGTGCCATACCACCCGTCATTCCAAATTCCAACTGACATAACGTTATTATTTTCAGATTTTTACCAAATGTAACGCTAATATACCAAAAAAACAACAACCAGGCGCTTAAAACATTCATTGCATATGCTTAAAGGTTTTTATAACATTTAGGGAGTATTTTGCAAAGTCAATTTAGGATAATTAGGTAAAAAAGTCCACAATGACTCATTTACAAAGGAACTTTTAATGCAAAGTCCGCGCATAGAACAAAATGCGGATTATTTTACACATTTATGAAAGTTCTTTTGTAAGTAAGCCATTATGCTCTTTTTTACCTATTTGTCTAAAATTAACAATGTAAAACACTCGTAAATGTTATAAAAACCTTTTAGCTGGTACATTAAATGTTTTAAACCGGCAGTTTGATGTATTTTGGTTTATAAAAGTTATATTTGATAAAAGTAATGACGTTACGTCAGTTAATATCTTGAAGGACCGGTGGTTATGATACATTTTAAAGGCCAATTATTACTTTTACGTGTTTGTTTGGTTAATATCGCAATTTAATGTTATTTTACTGCATAAATAAGGTACTTTGTGTTATTCTGATATTTAAAATTGCGATAGATGGCAAGAAAAATAAGTGTGCGACAAAGAATTAAAAGAGTATCATTTCCGATACGTATAATGTACTCACTCAAGAAAAAAAAAAAGCGTACGATCGATTAATAATTAAAAATAATACTTAAAAAGGATTGCACGTTGCACTTAACAACTTAACGTAATAATTAATACTAATTATATTGACTAAATAAATGCTGCCTTTTTTAAGTATTCAGATTAAGTGACTTAACTTATTCTAAATCTACCTTCACCCTTATTCTGCGACTTAGATCAGACATTTATTATTTTTTGGGTAATTGCAAGATTCGTAATGGTAAGCTCAAGTTATTTGTTGTTTATAAAAATATCATGTAAAATCTTAATTGTTGCACAATATTGTATCCAGTGTAAAAGGCATTTTTGATTATTTAACGTTAATAATTGAAAAATAAGTCAAACTGAATCAGTGGGCAACGAAATTTTGCATACGGGGTTCATAAAAATAAGAATGTTCACAAGAAGAGTTAAAATACTAAACTGACCTTATTTTTGACAAATGTAACAGACATATAGCAATATTTAAAATTATTTAGCTTGAGATAACTAAATTATTTTTTTTTTAAGAAAATTGTCTTTTTTGGTAAACTTTTCGAGTGAACTGTGTACATTATTTTTAAGAAACACCCCGTATAGTCTAATATACTTTAAAGCTTATAGTCAAGAGACATTTATTTCACTTACATATGGAATTATTTGGACCGGCAGGTCACGATAGAATTAATTTAGTCCTTGTTATTATTTATTACAATAACAATTTATAGGCACAATTTTTGGTATTTTCAATTATGTACGAACATTTTTAAACATTGCAACTACTCTTATAACTAACAAGCAAAGCATTAACGGTACAAAAACAAACATCAAATATTTGTGAAAAGTTAGGAATCAAATTTGAAAAAAATGTTACTGGCCGAGTCAAATTTTTCATAAAACAGCATTTTTGTGGAAAATAACATTCCTTAAAGGAAGACAAAATAAGTAATGTGAAAACAGGCGACACGTATGTGTCGCCATCTTTTGTGAAGTAAAACAAATTAGGCGAACCTAACCTAATTTTCCTCTGGCTAAATTCTAAGGCCATGGCCTTCCGATACCATTAATTTTAGATTATTATGCTTTAAATACAATGTAATCATAAAATAGTGTACCTAAGTGAAGTTTTACATTTATTTATTATTATTATTATTCAGAATATATTTTGAAAAAAAGTGGCACTTTCATCACAAATACTGTAAATCTATAAAATAGGTTAATTAAAAATTGTTTATTTTTGTTGAGATGTTTGTAATATTAACAATGTACTTTGAAAAAAACTCGAAACTATGACTAACTTACTTTTGACATTGATAATGCGTATATTTGAGAAAACTACGTTACCCTGTATATTTTTATAAATCTATGATGGACTTAACATTTTTGCTTGTACCAAAAATATTTCGTTGCAAATATTGCGTTATGAGTTAAAAATTGCTTTTTTTATCATCAAAATACAGGCCAAAAAATGATTTGTGACATTTAACAAAAGGTTGAGATCTCTTCTTATGACTTACAAAAGTGCACCTGCCTATTTTTAAGTACAGTTAATATTCCAAACTAGATTCAGTAGCCCAAAAAATAGCCACTTTTGAATTATTGTGCAGTTCTATTTTCTATGAAGTAATATATTTCCTTACGCTAACTTGTTTTTTTTTGTGTTTTTCTTTTTTTTAACAACACTAATCCTAATTCTGAAGGTACATTATAATCAGACATAGAGTTTATTATACAGGGTGGCTTCGAAACTAGTGCATTTTTCAAGAGGAAAATAGAGGACACGAAATTGATTTCACTCGATAGTTTTAAAAAGTGTCCTCTATTTTATCTTTTAAAAGATGCAATACCTCGCAGACATTCTGTAGAACTGATAAAAACGAACAATTCTAGTTCTTGTTTTTGTTTAATAAGCACTCGTGTTATTTATCATTACTTTAAAAAATTGGGTAGACTTTTCGCAGATCTTTGCAACGTCAAACACATTTTTTTAGTGATAAAATAGTACGGGAGCTTTTGACGATAGAAAAAACGTAATTATTGCTATTAAAGCATGTTTTGTTGGATGTTTGATGTTGCCGATGTCTTTTTAAAGCAAAATAAATAAGTAAACCTACGTTAAAGTAAAATCACAATTTTTTTACTTTGGCAGTTGCAAGGAAAAGTTTGCAAAACATGGACATGTTAAATAGGAATATTTCGTAGTTAATGAATAAAAATAGACAAGAAAATTGTGAGAACAACTGCCTAGCAATCTAAATATTAAAAACCTTAACGCCTACTGCTTAAATAGTGTTTTAAAATACGATTATTACTATTACCCACTACTATATTAATCAAATAAAAATAAAACAATTCTCTATAGCATTTTGGTACACAAACTATTCTAAATTATGCAGTTTATTTAGTATGTCTATATTGTTATTATATTGAGTTGTACCTTTGTTAATTGCCTCTTTACATAATCATTATTTATGGCATGAAATACAGGTCCGACATACCAAAAATATGGACAGTTCAAGAGAGAAAAACCACATTTATCAAAATTTTTGCAGAAGCACTGGGTGTGGAAACTTTTTATTAGTTCGTGAACTTGTCAATAGAGGTCTAGCTTACAAAAAATCTCTCAGAACATTCGCTCTTTTTAAAGTTAAATATGCTGTTCGTACAAGTACAGTTGTTTTTAAAATAAACACCTTTTTAGGCGCTTTAAATTTGTCCAAGAATTTACAATTTCTGTTAGTCCTCTAACCTAACGTCACATTACATTTGTCATATTGTACCTTGTTTCTCGGTTTATTAAAATCTTGCGAAACGTGGTTTTTCTGCTCCAAATTGCGCCCTGAACTGCCCTAAAATGGTTATTTTAAATATCAATTTGGCAAATACCTAGGTAAGCGCCATTTGGATATGATGACCCTCTGTGGAACGCTTACATTCAGACTTGGGTTGTCAATTATAGTATTTTATAAATATACACAACAAGAAAAAATACCCTACTACCAAACTCTTACTTATTTACTAGTTAATATCATAAAAACTAAAGCTAATACATTTACTTTACGCTAAATTGGCAATAAGATACTAGATTTAGAAATTCTATTGGAACTTTTCACGTGGCGGGAATTCCCAAAATTTACACATTAAATTCTAAGCAAAATGACTTTTTGGAAAAATCAAAGAATAACAGATGCTTCTGGAGAAGAGACAGCGTCACTTCTTGAAAGCGATAATTATTCTATGATACTTTTGTATATTGTCTAAAATCGTGTAAAACTTCCCAAGGCATGCCCCAAAAAATTCCCGCCGCCTCCACCTCTCCCAATTTGCACCATGGGTCAGTCCCCGCCCTGAAAGGGGGCTACCACTCCCCATAAAAAGCATGATATCAATTTTCTGATTTGATATGAAATGTACTGAATACTGTTGAGTGTAGCGCCCTCGGACGGGGAACTGTGAAAGCTAACCAAAGCTTCTCAAATTAAATGTTTTTTGTTTTTTTTTTATAATATATTAAAAATTAAAAAGCCACTTAAAAGTCACAGCACAGTTGTGTACATAAAAAAAATGTTAGTCAATGCATGAACCAATTTACTGCGACCGCATCTTTTTTACAACAGCAATTTTGTTTATGAATAAATAAATGCAAACATGCCCAGTTAGATTTGAATAATTTTCCTCAGTCTTTTGCAGTTTTCTTTAGGTAACAAATAAATTTCACTTTTGGGACTAGATTCACGACGCTTACAGTGTTGCCAACTGTCAACAAGAAGCGTGGTTGCCATATTTCTTACTTGTCTTAAGTCACAGTTTAAAAGTCAGTCGGGTCAACATTATATAAAAATATTTTATGTACCGTTTTAAGAAAAATATATTGAAATGTTATTTCGTTGTATTCTTCCTTCAGGTAATTAAGTTTCTTACTAATGTGCCCTTTTTTTGTTAGGGTTTTGCTAGCAGCCTGAATTTTTATAGGCCATTCTTAAATTTTAGAATGTTGCCGCTAATTATCAGTAACACATTAATTGGGAGTGTTTTTGCTTCTTTGCAAATGAATCGTGAAACATTTTTTAACGCGAAGCATTGAAACTGTGGTTTTGTAATGTTGCTTGCCTAAAATCAACAAAAAACAGCACTTTCTGGTCATTGCTCAGTGGTTTATAAGAGTTTATTTTAATTAAAAATTGTGCTTACCAGCTACATAAATAAACAAGCACAAGTTGACATATTCTAAAGGTCCATCAATAAGGGTTTTAATACAGAATCTTGGCATTTTAAATTGCCAAAATTCTGTATTTAAACGCTTATTAATGGACCTTTAGAATGTCAACTTGTGCTATGTTTATTTATGTTGCTAGTAAGCACAATTTTAAATTAAAATTAACTCTTTTAAAGCCACTGAGCAATGACCACAAAGTGGTGTTTGTTTGTTGATTTAAGGCAATCAACATTACATTAACACAGTTTCTATGCTTCGCGACATTTCCTTTTAAGCGTTTGTTAACGGTTGTTTTTTAAATGGTTACCAAAATTAGTTTTTTGACGTATAAGATGGCCTATAAAAGCGTTGTGTAAAAGATACGGTCAGCATTTTCTCACACACACTGTTAGCTATAGATGAATCGATAATTTCTTATTATGAACACCACGATAACACAATGTGATTGTATATTGTCCTTTTCAGATCGCACTTGGCGAATCTAAGGACAAAATCACAGAATATGGACTAATTAGTATTTCTATGGCTAACATACACACATTACACAAATACATTAATGTTATATTAGGTATAATATAATAATAAACTTTATAATATGAACGATATATTATTAGCTATTATATTGTGTTTATTACTAAATTTTAATTTATTTTATAAAGAATACTTTACGTGCAGTCTAAGAACTGATTGTGTGGTGTTTTTATCAGCTCAGGCTTGTTACAGTTCTTTAACAATTTACATTAAATGATTATTTTTTTTTGTATGTGTATTTTTTGATATATAAGGAATTGGAGATCACAGGTATTGTGGGGTCAAACATAACTTTCTCTTATTTGCACACATCTTAAACCATTCATTCGTATCTCATAGACTAGGAACCACCAACAAATCAATTTAATTTCTACATATTAGCCCAATATTTAATAAATTCTTGTTGGTGGCTCTTTCTCTCAAAATCTTTTTTCGTGGCAAATCCAAACCTATATTCGATGTGGAATAGACTTCTCAAACCACAAACCGACGCCAAATGCAAGACATGCGCAAACAGATCCAACCACCGACGGGAAACACATACAAACAACTTAGGTACGACATTAAATAATTAAAACCAACACTAATATTTTAATATAGGAAAATATCTAAATATGAGAAATCGTTAATCAATTATTAATAGATACAACGTTTAATTTTATCTTTTCTGTTACCCTATTTTGGTTCAGATAAAAAGGTTGTATGCGGGACTAGTAAGAGTTTATTAATGTCACCATAGTGCGTAATTAAACGTATTTATTACGTCAGTCACAAGTAGGTTATACCAAACGTATTAATAAATCAACTATTTGATAATTTATCAAAAAGCAAATACGTAAGGCACTAAAAAAATGTTTTAAGTTAAAAAATGCCGAATAAAAATCACCTAAATTGCCAAATAGTTGCTTTACTAAACTGTCAGTTTGATTCATCATCAAGTGTTGATATTTATTTAAATATACACATCCCCCCAAAATAAACTAAAAATGAATTCTAAAAATTTGAATAAAACGTCCGATCTAAATTAGTGTATATTGTGGCGGCATTTCTAAAATTAATAAATAAACAAAAACATATTCTTAAAAATCAACAGTGTGTTTAAATTAAATCACCATAAAAATTAAATTACATCTACAAATAACAATAAAAAAGATTGTTTAATGGGTTTCTTTTTAAATACAATAAATATAAATGGTAAGTATGTATCTAATAATATTAAAATCATGGTATTAAAATAATCAACACTTGCTTTATAATGTCACATTATAAATTTAAAGCTGTAGGGCGCCATCTTTTGTTTATAGCTAAAACTAGATAACTTGAAAAACAGAATTACGAGGGAAATTACGCGGTATCTCGCCAAGAAAATGTTGGTTATACGAATAAAAATAAAAATCATGCTTTTCAATAAACTTCGGGAAGATTAAATACTAATAATTCGAATTAATGTCAAAATAATAAAAAAAATATCACTTATAATAATAATTAAGTTTATACTAAGTATACTTTACGTACAACTAGACTTTAGATTATGGCGTTGTCAATTTGACGCTTTTGCGAACGACAAGTTTAAATTTCAGCTGAAGTAGGGAAGTAGAACATAACCTCAAAAACTACGCACGACAGACAACGTAATGGATTTTTGCGTTTTAGCCAATAATCAAGAACCCAAGTCAACTGAGATCCTAATTATAGTCTTATAACGCCTGTTTTGAACAATTATTGCGCAGTGGTACACTAAATACGTATTAAGTACGTTAATACGTAGTATTTACGTTTATTATGTAGTGATTGCATTCACCAAATAACAACAGCAAATATGACGCAGAGAATACATTGCATGTTACATTAATACGTATTAAATGCAGTAACTACGTTAATTACGTTGGATACGTAGTCCACTACGTGGAAAACTACGTTTTTTTGCCTATTTTCTTTCTACTTCGCTAATTTAACTGTATTACTGCCGTAACTTTTGTATTACTGCCGTAAGTTGAATAGTTTTTGCCTTCGCAGCCCAAATCAACATATTTGGTTATGTTTAAGTAGTTTTATTGCAATCAACCATCATCAAACTTAAATAATTCTATATTAAATACCTAAACGAAATAAAAAGCGACCTGTTTCTGTAAGTTATTTAGTTTCCACTATTAAAAGAGCCCCCAATAAGTCTTATGAATGCGTTTATGTGGACTCACCGCCGAGAAGATCCCCTGGCAAAAAGGAGTTCAAGCTCGAAGGCGTGGCCCGGGCTGGGTCATCGAGACCGGAGCTGCCCCACAAGTTAGCGGAGAGTTGGTTGTTGCCCCAGCTGGAGGTCCAGGTGTCGCCACCGCCTCCGGAGCCGGGCTGTTTGGCTGAGGAGCCGCCGCCGCCACCACCGCCGCGCCAGGCTCCGGAAGAGCCGCCTTGTTGGCTGGCGACTTGTTGGAGAAGGGTGCTTGCGTCCCAGTCGGTTGGGTTCTCGGCTAGGATGGTTGTGTTGCCGAGCACGCAGTTGTTTAGTGCAGTTTGGGCCTGGAATTAAGATAAGATAGTTTCTTGTGAAGATCATAGAGTCTTTAGTTTCTTTTATGGTTACATAATGCATCATCATTCTTTTTAAACGTTTTATTTTGGAATAAATAGAATGTAACTTACCTTAGTGGCTTCCTCTCTAGTGGAGTATTTGGCAAGAGCGAATCCTTGATGAAGGTACAAGTGGAAGGATTGCAATGGTCCATGTTGCATGCACAAAGTACGTAAAGTAGAACCATCAATCTGTAAAGAACAATATTTAACCCTGCACTCCTTTTTAAAATCTACTAGGACAAGACATAGGTCTTATATAAGATGTTTAGATCATTAGAAAAAAAAAACATAGCATTTCTTACAAAAAATATATAACAGGCAAATTTTGTATATGTGGGAAGCAACATTAGATTACAAGTCCCCCTTTTAAGTGAGAGACAGAAATTTAATTAGAAAAAAAGAAACTTATTTTGCATAAGTTTGGTATAAATCCAACACGATTGAATTTTACTCTTAGAGGGCCATTTAGGGGGCAAAGAAATTTTTTTAGAGAAATAATGTTTGCAGGAACCTTTTTACAATTTTATTTAGCACCTATTTGTAAAATTTGGTGCAGATCAATCGTGAGTTAAAGTTGCAAATTAAAGGGGGTTCTTTGGGGGGCTTTCACGCCAACCCTAAACCTTTATTAGTGTGTATTTTGTTGATTTAACTTTCTGAATAGATGTTCTAACAGATATACTAAATCTGGCTGTTCTGTATTTCTTGAAAGGTAAAAAAATATATCTTTCTTATTCTAATGGAGCGTATTCGTACAAAAATTGGTTTGTTTGGGGTTACCTAAGAGATCTGTCATACCACCCGTCGTTCCAAACTAACTGACATTACTCCTGAATTTTATATTTTTATCAAATATTTATAACGCTAATATACCAAAAAACAACAAACTGCAGGTTTAGAACATTCAATGTACCATCTAAAAGGTTTGTAAAACATTTAGAGAATGTTTTTTTTTAAATTTAAATTTAATTCTTTATAATAAGGTAAAAAGGAAAGATTGCTTTACAAAAAAATATCCGTGTATGTATAAAATAATTCGCATTTTTTGGATGCACGAGTTTTGCATTAAAAGTACAAAGCTGGTACGTTAAATATTTTAAATCGACAGTTTGTTGTTTTTTTGGTATATTAGCGTTATATTTAATAAAAATATAAAATTCGGAAATAATGTCAGGTGACATCTGGAACGACGGGTGGTATGACAGATCTCATAGGTAACCCCAACCAATTTTTGTACGAATTAGAGTGCCTTGATAATTTTGACAGTTATTGTCGCCTTATAGAGTGGCGACATGCATCATTCCTTCTCTGTCATACAGATAACGTCATTAATTGTGATTGTAAGTTGTAATTGTTGTCACTTTGGCTATAACGTTGATGACGTTATCTGTATGACAGAGAAAGAATGATGCATGTCGTCACTCTATAAGGCGACAATAACTGTCAAAATCATCAAGGCACTCTAGTACGAATACGCTCCATTATTGTCATTTTGTTATTTTCTTGACAGTATCTGTATGACAGAGATGCAATGATGGCGTCGCTTTTTTGTTTTTATTTAAAATGCTTAATAGTTAATATTTTTCCGATGGCATATCCTATACCTATTTTAAACAATTTTTAAAAGAACGCTGCGTACGAATTAACTTTCTAGAGATAACTCACCTGTGCAGTAAGATTGCGCAAGAGCAACCATTGAGAGGTACCACCCCAGTTGCTGCCACCTCTCTGTTGACCACCACCGCCACCTGTGGCATTTCCACCACCACTGCTCCATGCCGCAGAACCCAGGGTATTGCCCCATCCATTAGCTAGAGATCCAGCACCGCCCTTGGAGGAGAGTCCAGGTGGTGGACCGCGTGACTTGGGAGCTGCCCACAGCTCTGATGATACGGCTGGATTATCGAGAACACCCTTGGCCGAAGCTGGTAATTTACTTTGGGGGCTGTAATAATATCAGTGACGTTTGAAAAATAGGCTATAATGAGAAAGATATAATTGTTATTTTAAGGGGTTTTGTGGACTGGGAGGGTGTGCTGAATGATTATGAGCGATGCGCTAGATTAGGATGGAGGAAAAATAGAAGAAATGGGTTAGATCAGTGAGCCAGTTAGAATATTCTAGTAGCGCATTAAAATAGCGATTGGAGCACTGCAGTCGCCGTTACCTACTAGAGCCATTTATTAGTACAATTATTATACCAAGTCAGCCTTTAAGAAATTAAATTAATAATGAAAAATTTAAAATTAAAAAGAAATCTGAAATTTAAAAAAAAATTCTGTAATTTTAAGGAGTAAGTAAGTAAGTAAAATTTATTGGTGTATCACAGTTGTGTTTCACAAGTCAGATAAAATAATTAAGGTAATTTTAAAACAAGTTATACGAGAACGTTACAGTTAAAAAAATTTAAGAACTAAAATGATGCAAAGAAGAAGTCCTTATTTAAAAATTCATTAAAATGGTAAAATGGATGCTTACGGAAAAATATTTTTAAGGTTGCTTTAAACTTATTAAATTGCAAATTTCTGATTTCTAATGGAAGTTTATTAAGAAACTTTTTATTAAAAAAATTAAAACTAAAACGACTCGACTTTAATCTTAGAAAATCTATGTGAATATCAGTTCTTGCCCTAGTGTTGTGGCTGTGAACATCGCTGTTTAGTACATGACTGGGATCTTCTCTACCCGAGAGCAAACATCCAAAAATAAAAAGAGAAGGTAAAGTTAAGAGATTAAGTTCCACAAAAGTTTGCTTTACATCATCTCTATATTTCTTCCCAGCCATGGCTCTAACAGCTCTCCTTTGGAGCGCAAAGTGGATCTTATTTTAAAGGGTTACCGCTAGATGCTTAAACCGTAATTTGTTTCTCGAGTACGGAATTGTACAATCGTAGTTTAAACTTCGGTTAAGCTTAACTGACTGATCATCATAAACAGACAACTAAAACATAAACATTCTCCTCGGACATTGTCAGTCAATTTAGCTAAACCGAACTTTAACAAAGGTTAATGTTGGTATTTTTACTGGATTTTTTTCTGGTATTTTTAGCGGTAACTTTGGTAAAAAAGGAATAATAATTTACGTCTTACGAGTAGGTACGTATAGAAGTTAAATTTATGATTTTTTGTTAATTTTGCCAAAAATTGTTCTTGGGAAGTCGTATTCAGTGTTTAGATGAAAAATATATTATTTTATTGGGTAAATCGTATTAATAAATGAAATAATCGTGTCGAATATCCCTCGCGCTATAATAACTTTTCAATTTTAAAAGAATTCGTGCTTGTTGAATATGCAATGTCCCTTAAAGTTAAGGGTGTTATCTTTTAACTATTCACCTCGTGCTTCGCACTCGGTAAATGATTATACAACACCCTTACTTTTGCGGGACATTACTAGGCAACGAGCACTCGTTTATTTTATAATAAAAAATTCATAGAGCTCCCGTACTATTACTACTGAAAATTACCCGTTGGCAACAACCTGAGTTGAAATATTCCGTTGACCAGCACTGACAGTGAAATAAAATACCTGAATGACAGTCAAAGTTATGATTGTTTGTTAAATCTAAACTAAGGGTAGGTAATTTGTCGTTGCAGTTGCAGGTGAAAAAAACAGAAATAAGACTTTATAAATGAAGCTGAAATGATAATGAAATTAGTGCTGAAAATAATAGACCGTGTGCCAAATTTTATCACCAATTGCGTATTAAAAGCAGGTGACATTAACAAAAAAGAAAACTAAAAGCTTTGTATTCATTTTAAAGTCTTTTTATTGTTAAACCGTGGGTAAAATATTACCGTAATTGTAAATAATATTGTTGAAATTGAACCATATTTCGTATATAAAGCAAATCTTTAAGAGACCGACTACCCATTTTCTCTTATGCAAATTGTGCACAACTTAGACCGCAGATTTTAACATTATTATTAAAGCAATTGTTTTAAAATTTTGACAATATGTATAATGTTAGCTCGTTTTAAAATACTTTTTGTTTGGCAAATTTAGTTTTGTAGCCCTAGTTTAGCAAAAATAACAGTTTAAAGAAGGGTAACTACTAACTGTGTTTCTTTCTTAAATTGAGCCCCAAAGACGATTTTTAAAAAACAATAAGTATTACAAAATTAATTATCTTTCTAATGACACCAAGTTTTTTAAAATCGGATAAGAATTAACTAAGATATTTGGGGTCTAAGTTTTGTGCATATTTGCATAAAAACGTGCTGTAAGCTTCAGAATTAGACCAAGATCAAGCCTCTCTCTAATTGTACTGGTAATAGGCTGCTCTAGACACATATTCACGATGAAAATATATCTGTTCAACTAGTCTTTAGTCTATTCTGGCCACCGCAGCCCGTAGCCCCTCTACATGGGATAAGGACTGAGTGTCGGGCTCTTAAATTTAAAAAACTTAATTTTTAAATAATTGACACACGGTCTAATAAGACGTCGACCTAAAGTTGTAAGTACGAACCTAGTGAATGCACTTGAGGTGGTAGAGGGTGGATTGAAGCTCCAGGTAGAGCTGCTGAGACTCATAGGTCCCACATCACCAGTTGGTGGACTCTTGTTGGGATTCATGTTGAATAGTTCGTTATCTTTTATTGTTGCGATTGACAATGGCGAACGGGCTACCGATCCCGGTGTAATACTGGGGTCATCTTCTATGGATTTTATTTGAGTTCCCTGCAACAACAAAAACATTTTAGATGGAATATATAGTAACAAGAGGGTGCCCCAAGGCTCAGTTTAGGAGTCAGTATGTTTTGTAAAAAAACCACAATCTCGACGGGATGCCCAAATAAGTTAGTTAGATACTGAATTTTTACTAATGTTGTGAGAAGGTTTTCTTACTGGTTTTTTACCGGTTTTTTTACCGGTCAATTATGCTAAAAATGATTCTAAGGCTAAAATAATGGTAAGAAGAAGAAGAAATGGCTGTAGACTGTCAATTTTTGATTCGTTTTAAGGGGGGTTCTGTGAGTTATACTTTTATTTGTTTAAAAAACTAAAATAAAAATAATAAAAAAATCGACAATGAAAAATTAAGTTATTGAAATTAATTTGCGAAGTTTATCTTAGTTTTATATGTTTTTACCAATGCAGACAAATGTATAGCAACATTTAGATTTTTTAAGGTTTTTTACAAATTTTGGTAAACGTGGGCAAAAAAATTACAATTAAGTATTTGGTCATTTTAGAATCCCCTAGGCAAAATACATCCATTTTTGAAATGAAAAAATTACTCATTTTTGACAGGTTTTTTTACCAGTAAAAAAACAGGTTAATTATGCTAACTATGTTTTTGACTGGTAAATTAACATCACTACTTTTTACACTTTTCAGTCGAATGGCCTCTTTTATAAGCTTAATACGACTCTAAGTATTTAAAATTAAAAAATGTCAGTATAACCAAAGATAATTTAATACTAGGTGTTTGATAGTATTCACCCTTTCCGTTCGTACCGAAGTCGCCGGTCGACGCATCTCAGATACGTCAAAATTAAATGAGTCAATCTGACGGCTTCTGAGATGTGTCGACCGGTGACTTCGGTACGAACGGAAAGGGTGAATATCCCAATGTCATCACTTAGTAAGCTGGGCAGTTTATAAGAAGAAAATAGGCAATCAACAATAATTTTGACAAGAGTGTATTATTGGCTGCCTAATTACATTGTGAAAACAAAAATGTTTTAGTAAATAAACACCAAGAATGAAGTATTATTTCATTTCGTGTTACTTGATGTAGTCAAAGTAGAAATTTATAGGTTAAGTCACCATCATATGATGGTCAGCAGTATGTAGCTTTATTACCGAAAACCGGCTACCACAAGTAGAATGTGGCAATATACTTATTCTTTAAGGGAGCATTATCACATTCTAACAATAGCATAGTGAAGGTGGGTATTCGGTAATCGAGCTCCTGTGGTGTCCCCGAAGTAACCATACGACTTTGACAATTATATGTTTAAGAACCGAACCTAACACTTAATTTGACGTTTACTTCATAACAACTCTCAGTACCACGTGACTTAGATTAGATTTTAAAGCCTATACGAGATTCCGACACTTCTTAGGCCTTAGAATTTTAAAGCATACAGTATAATATAGGGAATAAGCTTCACTGTTCACTGGTATAACATACCTTCCAAGGTTTTCCAGGTTCAAATTCAGGTACAAGATCAGTCAGGGAAGGTTGAGCAGTCGTAGGCCACTGTGCGTCTTTAACGTCGTTGGAGACATCACCACCGGCTGACTCGGGCCATCCATCACCGGTACGTCCACTAGACCAAGGTCTGAAATACATTAAAAACATAAAAACCATAATATGTATCTTAATGAAAAGCGTCGTATAATGGTGGTTGTTTTTGAAAGGAATTAAAAGATCAATTTGTATGTTGTTTATATTTTCCAGTGGATTTTAGAACAAAAATGGTTCGTAGTACAAATATTTATTGGGGTCACCTAGGATACACTTGGTTTCACAAGACACTGGGACACTGTCAAATTTCTTTTATAAAATTTGGCATTAATTTCCTGATTTTTGGGAAGTTTTTTATTGTATTCATAAAATATGGATAAGCAACGAAACAACCATTATGAATATGATTAAATTATGGCAAAATTAAGGTAACATTCCGCTAAAGAAATTTGACAGTGTCCCAGTGTCTTATGAAACCAAGGGTATGTCATACCACCCATAATTTAAGATGCAAACTGACATTAATACATTATTTTTTACTTTTATCAAATTTAACGCTAATATACCAAAAAATAACAAAGTGTCGGTTTAAAACATTCAATGTAACAGCTAAAAGGTTTGTATAACATTTAGAAAGTGTTTTTAATTCTTTATAATTAGGTTAGGTTAGGGAAATAATGACTCATTTACAAAAGAACTTCCGTGAATGTGTAAAATAATCCGCATTTTTTTTGAATGCACGGACTTTGCATTAAAAGTACATTTGTAAATGAGTCATTATGTAATTTTTTGCCTAATTATGAAGAATTGAAGACGTAAAACACTTAGCAACTCTAACTTAAATATTTATTTTCTCATAGAATCGTAGATGAATCATTTTATTCATAAATTGGATCCGTTGTTTTAATCATAGAAAATTTTAAATTAACTCTTTCCAGAAATAATTGGTTTTCTCTTTTAATTTTAAAGCATGTTTTTTCACTTACAAAAAATTTACTCATAAAATACAACCTTGTCGGTCGTGGTTTGGTATTGGTTAAAAAAAACTTACCCATCGTGTTGAGTAAGACCAAGAGGATTCATGTTTGGTGAAGTTGCCAAAGATTTGGAGGAAGATCCGGGAGCTCGACTAAATTCACCCCCATCCTCCTTGTCTTTATTGATCCACTGGTTAAGTCTTGATTGTGGCTGACCCTAAACATTAACAAAAATGAACATTAGTACAAAAAAAACTGTTGTTTTTTTAAAGTTTCTATAAGTTTATGTTTCTCATTATTAATAAAAGATGAATCAAGTGTATTCATAAATTGGATCCGTTGTTATAATCATAGAAAAAATAAAAGAACAGTAATGTCGGGTTCATGAAGTCTCATCTAAGAATTATTTAAAGTAAGAAGATAAGGCAGGTGATTGGTCCATTTGGAAAAAATAGAGATCAAATGGGGTTGTTTTTGTAAACATAATTAATTACTGGGAAACGACACATTTTGCCATTATCAACCCTGACAGGGCTTCATAAAAAAATGTTTAATTTTAAAAAGAAGAGGGGTGGATTTTAGCACACGGGGGGTAAAACAAGTATTTTTTTTCTTAAATCGTTAAATGAATTCTAAGGAATACATTTTTAAATTATCAAATGTCCCGATTTTAGCGCTATATCAAATATGGGGTCATTGCTTCAGTCCCCGTCCCGTATCTAGATAAGGGTTAATTTAAAAAATGTCACTTAAAAGTAAAACCAAGATTGTAGCAAAAAGTAAGGTCTATAATTTTGGTAATAACTAATAACTCCAAATAGCATCAGAAGCACAGCAAAACAGTTATTGTCCAAAAACAATTTTTCGTGACCTTTGAACTTGCATTAAAAGTTTAGCTCACACCAGCTGAGGTAGACTTTTGACATAAGTTTTAGAATGTCAAAACGAACGTGTATGCAAAAATTCAGCCAGCTGGAAGAAATTTCGAGGTGAAATCTTTATTTGGTTGGATAATTTTTTGTTTTTAATGATTCTTAAATGAGACTTCATGAACCCGACATAAGTAGGTCGAATTTTTTTTTTATAGAAATCCTTTGTCTTACCATTTGTGGGTCTTTAATGCCAAGATCTGCAAAATTCGTTTGCATAGCGTTAATCGAGTCGTGTAATCCTTTATTCAGGAAATCAGAGGGGGCACCACCTAAGTTGCCAACTTGTTGCTGCTTTACGTAAATAGCTTGTTGTGCTGCGATTTGATTCTGAAAAAAAGAGCCTTATTAGAAAACGTGTCAATTTTTAGAGTTGCTTTACAATATTGAGTTTTTTTTCATAGTTTATCTGTAATCAATAAATATCAGGAATTGGATCCTATTTCTAATCATTTATTTTAAATGTTGACAAATTTATAAAAAAAAAGAACCACACTTTTAAGACTTGCGTTTCAAATTCATAAATGGGATGTTCTGTGTACTCAAAAGTTCGTAAAAAGCTCCCTGAATGTCAGTTATTTTCGAAATTTCAATAAAATATGTAAAAATACGCAGTAATACATCAATAACTTTATTTAAAAATATTTATGTAATGTTTGTGATACATAGAAGAGTACTGGGTGCAAGAAATAATAACAATATGGTAAAATAGTACTTTTGGTGTTTTTCCTTCTACATTCAAATCTTTGAACGAGCACATCTATATTAGGGAAAAACGTAAGTTGCAATTTTAATCATTTACAAGTTTTAAAAAACCATTGCATTGCAAATTAACGTATTATGGTTTGGCATAGACCACGTAATGTAAATAAACTAAAGAATGTATCCGTAGTAAAAAAAAACAAAACAAAAATAGTATAATGATTTTTGAAGTCAGATTTTCGACACAAAGAAATACCCGATTTAAATGAAACCATAATACTTATGTAGCCCTATTTTTGTAGTTCTTAAAACTACATTTAGTTTTAATATACGTAGGGCCCTCATGTAAATGTGCTACTTAGTAGAATTTGCGGACGCTCAACGGAGTTGGTTATACAAGCTTCTAGGAGCAAAGATTCGAAGATCTGTGAACTTGAAACCCAAATCTTAAATAGTATTTTTATGAACAGTTTTGATTACCAATTCATTTAATCTTCCCCGTAATGTTGTAATTTACTTGACTTACCTGTAAATTGGTGATCTGTTGTTTAGTCTTAGTGATATGTACGGTGTACTGCAAAACCGTACCATTCGGTTTACCGATACACTGTTGTTGAGCTATAGCATGTTGATTGGATAATTGTTGCAGAGTCTTGATTTGTTGCAATAGTTGATTCAAAAGTAACAATGTTTGAGGAGCAAGCGGTTGATTTAGGATCTGAAACAAACACACAAAACATTTAATGATCTTGTTAACCGTTAAATGTGAAGTATTTGTGAAATAAAATTATTCATACAAGCAAGCGTGAATAATCAATGTTTATTCATTAATTGGATCCATTTATAATCATTTAAAAGTGAAAAGGACTCTAAAATAGTATTTGTTTACTTGCGCCTTTAAAGTGACACTTATCGCACGACTTGATTAATCCTAAAACCTTTAGCCATTGTCTTGCAAGGCGTGAGTAGCATTTTACCCACCCACGGAGTGAAGTTGCAACTAGCTCGTTACCCACGGGCCGAAGTTAGCGCTACTCGCAGAAAATGACAGATTGTTTTAGTTGTCAAAAACGTATTTTTTGTTATCTTTTAGTTTTATTTACAAAAAAAATGAATTCTAATGAAAGTTACAGTAAAAATAAAGTATATGATTACATTTCGTTAAAATTAAATCCAGTGTTGGTTTTTTAAAAAACGTGTTAAAGCTAAAACCCTGAGTTGTCTTTGGATATTTTCACTGGTAAAGTCTGATTTTTTTAAAAATGTGTGTGACTTCGGCATAATTTCCCAGTTTTCTTCTTGTTGCGATGGGAAAAAAAAGCGTAGATTAAGTATATCCAACAACTCTTGTTAAATAGAATAGGATACACATCATCAATGCGTTTTCCCATGCCATAACAAGAAGAAAACTAAGAAATCGTGCCAAGGTCACACACATTTTTAAAAAAATCACACTTTAATGGTACGTGTGCTCTATGCATTTTCGATTTTAAAATTAACGAATGTTTGTGGAATAGTAATTGTCTCGCATCGCAAAAGTGAGGGTGTTGTCAAATTCAAGAATATTTTAAAGAAAACACCCTTAAAGTGAGGGTGTTGTCTGATTCAAGAATAATTTAAAGAAAACACCCTTACTTTTCAGGGACATTGCGTATTCAACAAGCACGAGTTATTTTAAAATCGAAAATTTAACCAGAGCACGAGGGCTATTCGACACGATTATTTCATTTATAAATACTACTTACCCAAAAAAATAATATTAATTAAATATTAACACTGAATACGACTAACCATAAGAACAATTTTTGACAAAATTAACAAAAAATTATAATTTTGACTTCTATCCAGTTAAATGAATTCGCTGTCAGTGCTTACCAACGGGATATTTTAACTTAGGTTGTTGCCAACGGGTGATTTTCAGTATAATTTGACATATAAATGAAATAATCATAGGAATAATTTTATAATTTAAGACATTATTTAGTGAAGCAGAGGTAGCATTGGCGATTATTGAATATTACAACATTTTACTCCATTTCTATATTATTTAAAATGTTTTTTTTTTAACCTAACTTTATTGCAAGACAAAAATGTATTCAGTCAAAAACTAACACTAACATAATTTGCAATGGCTTTAACTTTTAAGGAATGTAAACATACTTTACATTGTAAGTTTCATTAGAATTTATTGATCAATACAAGACACCAAATTATACGTTTTTGACAATTAAAATAAATGGTAAAAAACTCATTTCATTTTGTAGCTAACGCTAACTTCACCACGTGAGTAATGGACTTGTTGCAACTTCATCCTTTTAATAAAAAGCTTATTACTGACAGTTTGCAATTAATTACTAAACAATTGTTTTACATTCAAAGAAGTAAAGCGAAAAGTGACATCTTAAACGGAAGAAGAAAACCTAGATTTATTTTAAACTTACTTGGTGATTAAGATACCCAGCTTGAACAGCCATCTGGATTTGCTGTACAAGCATGCGCAGTTGTTGCGTGGAGGGCTGAGACTGAGGTTGCACATTACGGCCACCGCCAGCCATGGCGCCACCACCGAACCCTGGAGTACCACCACAGCCTTGAGTTAACATCTTTTGTACTACGGCAGGCGAAATGTTGTTGATTAGGCTGTTGTTTGCACCACCGGTGGAACTGTTCATTGAGTTTAACATGTTGGGACCGTTATTACCCTGTAACAAGTACAAAAAACATTTAATAATCTTGTAAATCTTACAATGTTAAGATTTGCGAAATAAGATTCTTCATACAAGCAAGCGTGAATAATCAATGTTTATTCATTAATTGGATCCATTTATAATCATTTAAAAGTGTAATAATAGTAGTTTTTCTACTTCCACCTTTAAAATGGCACTTATTGCACGACTTGATTAAACCTAAAACAGTCCTTTAGCTATGTCTTGCAAGCCGTGGGTAAAATGGCCCTTTACCACGGGGTGAAGTTGCAACAAGCTCTTTACCCATGGGCCGAAGTTAGCGTTACCCGCAGAAAATGACATTGATTGTATTTATTTTAGTTGTCAAAAACGTATAATTTTTTGTCTTCTTTTATTAAAAATGAATTCTAGTTACAGTGAAAAATTAAGTTTATATTTTTTAAAAATTGAAGCCATTGCAAATGACATTAATGTTAGTTTTAACGGATATCAACAAGTCTGCTAGAAAAACGCGTTGAAACTAAAACCGTAAGTAGTTTTTGAAGTATTTTTATAATTTAAGAAAGTATTTAATGCAGCAGAGGTAGGATTTTTATGTGTAAGAATCCTATTATTGAATATTACAACATGTATCTTTTTTCTATTTATTAAATGTTTTTTCTGACGTAACTTTTCCTCAATTCGATATTTTTTTCTTCTAAAAAGTCCGATACAAAAACTACTATTTCGTATCAAGTGTTATAAACGAGTCTTTATACACAAGTTTGTTATAAAACGAGGGTATAAAGACGTTTATAATGCGAGTTACTATAATTTTTAGAAGAGAATTTTGACGAAAAGTTAGGTTAGAAAAAACATTAAAGAAGTAGAAATGATGATATATGTTGTAATATTCAATAAACGGATATGTTAAATCCAAATCCTACCTCTGCTGCACTAAATAATGTCTTAAATTATAAAAATACTCTTAAAACAGCTCACGGTTTTAGCTTCAACGCGTTTTTCTACAGACTTTGACATCCGTAAAAACTATCACAACAAAATTTGCAATGGCTTTATTTTTAAGAAACTTAAACATATACTTAATTGTTCACTGTAACTTTAATTACAATTCATTTTTATTAAAAGAAGACACCAAATTATACGTCTTTGACTAAAATAAATACAAACAATGTCATCTGTCATTTTCTGCGAGTAACGCTAACTTTGGTCCATGGGTAAAGAACTTGTTGCAACTTCACCGTGTGAGCAAAATGCTATTACACATGGCTTGCAAGACAATGGCTAAAGGATTGTTTTAGGTTTAATCAAGTCGGGCAAAAAGTGTAATTTTCAAGGCGGAAAAAGAAAAAAATAGTTAATGATTGATAACTTACCGGTGGGAACATTTGTCCAGAAGGACCAGAGAATCTTTGTCCTGGAAATTGGGGATGATCACTGTAATGGTCATCGTGACGATTGCGCCATCCTTCTTGGTTGCGCAAAGGACTTAAGATCTCAAGAGCATCTTCGTAGTTCATATCACGTGCTCTTAGAGCTGCTTCAACTTCTTCTTTCTGTGAGACAAAAAACAAAGCATGTTATACTTACTGAATTCTACATTAGAAGCGAGTTAAATTAAATTTTGTTAATACAATTATAAAAAATGAAATAAAATTATTAGAATTTCTAGCTAAAGTTTTTTATTTCTGTGAAAATGTAGGGCACATATCAGAGCGTAAGGCCAATTAAAGCAGCCTCCCAATGGTTCAGAGCCCGATTAATTTAGCATTGTTAATAATAAAACTCTGATACACCATATTTGATATTCAAAGGTCTCACAATGCAAACAAATTAATAATAAATTTAGCAAAGAAATATGTAGCATAAATAGTTGTCAAACTGTGTGCTAGTGTTACATTGCGATTCGTCATTTTTGCATGATTCCTCAAAACGAGTTTGACAACTTTAGCATAGACATTGAGGCGGTTCGTAAAGCAACAGCGCTTGTCATTTTTGATTGTAGCAAAAAAAAAAGTCAAAAAATCAAGCAAAAACCAAAAATCCGTTGGCAACGCGTTCATTGAGGCCGTTTGATTGCAAAGCGAAAGCGCAAAAGCTTGTCAATTTTAAATGTAGCAAAAATGAAATATACCAAAAAATCAAGCAAACACAAAAAAGCCGCTGGCAATGCAAACGCACTCATTGTTTAAAATTATGCTTCATATAAGAAACAGTCACTTAGATTCTAAGAAATAGTTAAAAGTTACAGTGCGACCGGCCGGCGGCCCTTATGGGCCTAAGAAGTGCCAAATTTAAAATGAATGACAGATGCAAATATCTGACACAAATTACTACTGACAAAGGGCAGTTCTACTTCTGTTTAAAAACCGTGTTAAATGACCTATCCTAGTCTATAGAGCTTTGACAGATATTGTCACTTTATAAAGTGGCGCTATGCATCATTCCATCTCTGTCATCAAAAAAATAACAATCAGAGACAGATTTAATTTTTTGATAACTGTATCTGTGTGACAGACATGTAAAATGATGGATGGCAGATGCATGGCGACACATCATAGAGCGACAATATTTGTCAAAATCAATGAGGTACTCTAACCTTATTCACCCTGGCTCGAAGTTATAAAGGTTTAGCACCGTTTTAAATTTAGAACTGCTTTGTTGGTTGACATTGTACCCAAGCATATACAGGATGTCCCAGAATTGGCGCACCACCTTTATGGTACGCTGTTAGGGCATGCCTGGGGATTCCAGGAAAATTGTTAAAAAAAATCTATCTGTTATAACCATTGAGGAAAATGCGAACAAAGTTGCTTAAATTCGGCAACACAGTCTAGGAAAATAAATCTAAAAATACCATCTATGAGTCTTGATTATACACTTTTGCATAAAATTTTATTGACATTGTTGTCAGCTTATTTCAAAAAATTTTTGTAAAATTAAATTGATTATAAAAATGTTATTTGACTATTTAAAAGAAGAAAAATTGTTGAAATGGTTTAAGATAGACTGCAGCTTTGTATTAAACCATATGTTTCGTTAATACGCGCTGTTGTTTTTAAGGTATATGCGTTTAAAGTTTTGCACTTTGAGGCCTCATATCTTTGAGGGTGAATGAGATGGATTTATTTTTTACAATTTTCTGGGGATCCCTGGGCATGACCCAACAACGTACCAAACAGGTGGTGCGTCAATTCTGGGACACCCTGTATAATATTTAGCTTAAAAACAGTTGTCGCGTTCAGTTCGTGAGCGTTTTTCGCTTTTTCATTGAGCGCTTGTCAATAAAATGCCATTTTTGATTGTAGCAATAATGAAATGTGTCAAAAAATCGAGCAAAGAGCGGCTCACGAACTGAACTTACCTAGAGTGCCTTGATGTCATATTGACAGTTATTGTCGCCTTATAGAGTGGCGACATGCATCATTCCTTCTCTGTCATACAGATAACGTCATCCACATATTAGCAAAGATGACAACAAATACAACTTACAAACACAATTGATGACGTTATCTGTATGACAGAGAAAGAATGATGCATGTCGCCACTCTATAAGGCGACAATAACTGTCAATATGACATCAAGGCACTCTAAACTTACCCAGTGTCAACCAACAAAGCGGTTTTGATTTAGCACCAAATGCTACATTTTTATAAAAGAGGGCTAAGAATGCAAAATCAAGTGTGAATTTTGAAAAAAACTGCAGGTATATTTTCAAGTGATGTCGCGGGCGAAACACATAGTCCAGTTTGTTAACTATTTTAATTTTTTTAAAGTATTACTAAAGTATTTAAACAAATCATAAGAGAAATTACCGCGCAGTTGAAAACAATTCAAACAGAAACAACCCTTACCTTAAAGCCCATATCAACAAGGCACCTAAACTGCTTGGAATTCCAAACCATCTCCTTACTAAACTGCTGCTTAGGCGCTCCACCACCCATCTTATGATTCCAATCCGGCTCATCATTCCACATCTTCTTAGGCCATGGACCTTGATCATCCCAACCAGGGTTACCACCCTCGTCCCAGGACCCACCATTACGTCCACCACCACCACCATTACCGCCTGGTCCAGACCACCCGCCATTAGGATCGGGCTTGTTGACTCCGCCTCCGACACGAGCGGAGGGAGGCATACCGGGTGGTATCTGGCCATTGTTGCCGGCATTACCGCCACGCCCACCCATTGAACCTGGCCCTGTGGGCAGATCTTTCCAGTGAGAACCTATATATGAGGGTAGGAGCATGTTATGAGTGTGGAGTGTCGCGATGTGTGATTGATAGTGCGTGTGATAGGAGTGTTAGATTGAGGTGTGATTAACATTACAGATACAAAGTAATGGTTAGATTTGTAATTAACAGTTTTAAGTTTACTGCAGTCATTTTATGATTGTCCCACTTGTTATTCATTTTAATGAGTGTTATTAAATATAAAAGAGTTCGTCCATTGAAAGGATGGCAATAACGGAACCCTTATTTGGTAAGGTGTCTTGTGGTGCTAACTAAAAGATTTGTACAACATTTAAATCATCAATTTAGATAATTGGACAAAGAATTGCATATCCTATAAAAAATCTCGCATAGAACTTTAAAAAAAAACATGAAAACTTATGAAGTTCGCATGTGGTTTTGGAACTTTTGACCTATTCGAATGACTCATTTACAAACTTAAATGACAATGTAGGGCACATATCAGAGCGTAAGGCCAATTGAAACAGCCTCCCAATGGTTCAGAGCCCGATTAATTTAGCATTGTTTATTTATAAAACTCTGATACACCATGTTTGATATTCAAAGGTCTCACAATGCAAACAATGAAATAAAATGATTTTGACTTTTATTCTGTTAAACCAAGATAGACAGATTTTTACCTTGCAAAAAATATAGAACAACCTAATTTGTAATATGTATTCAAACATCTATTCAGAAAGCTAAATCCACAAAATGCACACTAATAAGTGTTTAGGGTTGGCGTGAAAGCCCCCTTTAATTTGTAACATTAGATCACGATGGATTAGAACCCAATTTTTACAAATAGATCTTTAGTAAATTAAGATTTTTAAAAAGTTTCTGCAAAAATTACTCCTCTGAAAAAATGTCTGTTCCCCGAAGAGTAATATTTAAAACCATGCTGAATTTACACCAAATTTGGTATGTAAACGGTGCAAAATAAGGTGCTAAAAAAATGTCTTTATTCCATTTGAGAAGGGGCCTTTAAAAAGGTATGGACAAGTTAAAAAAAATTAGATCTGAGCTTTTAAAAGCCTTGCTTTGTATCTATTTCTAAAGTTTGGTGTAAATTCAACATGATTGAATATTAATCTTCGGGGGAAGAAATAATTTTTATAGAGAAATTTTTTCCACAAATCATTTTAAAATCTTATTTTGCACCTATTTGTAAAATTTGGTGCAGATCCATCTAAACTAATGTTGCAAATTAAAGGTGCTTTTTGGGAAGCTTCCACGCCAACCCTAAACACTTATTAGTGTGCATTTTTGAATTTAGCTTCCTGAATAGATGTTCTATTCACATAAAAATCTGAATGTTACATATTTTTTCTAAGAATTGCTATGTTTTTTACCATCTTGGCTTACTTATGTGTAGGGTTTCTAAATGTTAAAAGACCTTAATTTATGAACGTCCAAGGCTTTAGTAATAAATATTAGAAAATTATAGAAAAAATTAAACGCTATTTTCTTCAAGTGGGACATTTTAAATTCGCGAATAAAACAAACAATAATCAAAACTATTTCTTAAATCACAAATGACTGCAGTCAATGTTAAATCTTTACAAACCAAAACCTTACCTTGCTGAGGATTACCCCATAGAGAAGTGCCATCATCATAATTGGGCATGTTGCGTCTTTGAGAGGGGGGAGACGGCTCCTCCCATCCGGCAGTGTTACCGCCCCCAGGCACAATAGGCGGCATCTTATTTTGGTGATGCATGTGTTGAGATCCAGTGTGCGGCCCTGTGGGGCCCCAGTACGCTTCAGCTGCGCCTGCGCCATTTAGACGACCAGTTATGCCCCTTGAGAAATATGATAATTATTATCAATATTAATGCTAAATTGCTAAATGATCATTTGGTCATAAATCATAGATAAACGTTGCTTTCCAATGTGTTAAACACAAGGACACTAAGGTAGGACGTTACCGGGGTGTCCCCAAAACGATTGCATCTTTTAAAAGAGTAAATTGAGCAAGAAAAAATAGACAGATACACTTAACCTGTTCTAGGCTAGGGGGCACCACTTGATCGTAAATATCTTACAAATGGTTTGTCGAACCATAATAAATTGTATGGAATCATTAACCGCAATAAAAACATTCCTTTCAAACTTGTTTTAACACTTGCAGCTCCCTAGAAATCGAGTAACCACCGATTGAGTGTATAAAAACTGTCTTAATTTTTTGTCCCTAACAATGGTATTCGTACAAAAATTGGTTAGGGTAACCTAGAAGATATGTCATATCACCCGTCGTTCCAGATACTAACTGACATTACTTCTGAATTTTATATTTTTATTAAATATAACGCTAATACACCAAAAAACAACAAACTGCCGCTTTAAAACATTCTACGTACCAGCTAAAAGGTTTGTATAACATTTACAGAGTGTTTTACAACTTCAATTCTTTATAATTAGGTAAAAAAGGGCATAATGACTCATTTACAAGATACTTTTAATGCAAAATCCGTGTTTCCAAAAAAATGCGAATCATTTTAAACATTCACATTCCTTGAGTAAATGACTCATAATTTCCTTTTTAATCTAATTATAAGGAATTATGGAGGTAAAACACTCTCTAAATGTTATACACCTTTTGGATGGTACATTAAATGTTTTAAACCGCCAGTTTGTTGTTTTTGGGCATATTAGCGTTATATTTGATAAAAATATAAAATTCAGAAGTAATGTCAGTTAGTATCTGGAACGACGGGTGATATGACATATCTTCTAGGTTACCCCAACCAATTTTTGTACGAATACGCTTCATTGTTAGGGACAAAAAAGTTAAGACAATTTTTATACACTCAATCGGTGGTTATATTTGATAAAAGTATAAAAAGGTGAAATAATGTCAGTTAACATCTGAAACGACGGGTGGTATGACATATATCCTAGGTAACCCCAACCAATTTTTGTACCAATACGCTCCATTTTGTAATTTTATTTATTGTAGCTGGTAGGTAAGTTCAACAGCAAATTTTCTTATCACCTGAAATTTCTCGCTTAACTGTACCAGTTTGGAATAATTCATTAAAAATAAATGGTCCTATTGTACTTCCTACTGAAGTTACGACAATCTTTATGCACTCTACCGGTGGTAACTCATTTTTAGTGAACTAGACTTCCAGGGCTGTAGTTTTTAAACAGTGCCCCCTAGTCTAGGTCATGTCGAGTGTATCTGTCTATTAGTCTATTCTTTTTCCTTTATTCTTCCGCTCTTAAAACACAGATATTAATTGTAATGTAGGGCACATATCAGAGCGTAAGGCCAATTGAAGCAGCCTCCCAATGGTTCAGAGCCCGATTAATATAGCATTGTTAATAATAAAACTCTGATACACCATATTTGGTATTCAAAGGTCTCACAATGCAAACTTTTAATTTTAATTAATTTTGGATGACCTAAAACGCACTTAACAGTTTTAACTAAAAATTACTAAAAATGTTTTCAATTTCAAAGTCAAAGTCGACTCAAATTGACGAATTTAGTTTGGATAACATAACAATAGAGTGCCTTGATGATTTTGACAATTATTGTCGCCTTATAGAGTGACGACATGCATCATTCTTTCTCTGTCATACAGATAACGTCATCAACGTTATAGCCAAAGTGACAACAATTACAACTTACAATCACAATTAATGACGTTATCTGTATATATATATATATATTCGTATGATTCTTCTTAAAGTTACAAGAAAATTACAATACGTTGTTCGGTATTGGTGGCGGCAACTTTTGCAAGCCCGGGAGAGTCCTAGGGACATGGTCCGGGCATCTAAGTGACGACTATTTGGACTGCAATATATTCCATTCCAGTCCATGATGAGCCAAACGTTGGCTGTCGTCTTCCATCAATTATTGTATGACAGAGAAAGAATGATGCATGTCGTCACTCTATAAGGCGACAATAACTGTCAAAATCATCAAGGCACTCTACATAACAAAAGGAACTGCAATAATAAAATACAGACAGCTTAATTCACAAATACAAACATTGTAATTTTGTTGAGATTTCTTTAGAAAGTTACATCTCACTCAATGAATTCTACTTTCGCTCCATTTATAGTGAACTCGTTTCGGGGACATCTGTCCTAGTGTTAAACACAAAGAGGCAGCGAAAGGACATAAGTTTTGAGCGCCACCTGTAGTAGACATAACTGACTAAACAGAATGTTGTACTTACCTAGGGTCACCGCGCATATCTCCGCTAGCAAGACGCATCTGTTCGCGAGGATCTAGCATGCGAATGGATTCGTTGTTGGCAGCGCGCATGTCTCGTAGGTCAGGGCGCATGTCACGGGGATCTATACCGGCAGCGCGTGGGTCTGGGCCATTGCCCCAACCACCACCAGCGTTTACGCCAGGTAGGCGTTCACCGCCCCAATCGTTCTCTTTTTTCGGACCTGGAAAGAATTGTCAAAGTTAAAACAAAGTGTAGATTTTTAAAAGTCAAAAGGCGACAAGAGAATCAATCGGTAGTACAACAAACTAAAGTAAACGGTATACTTTTAAATTGAAGCAATCTTTTGTATTTTACAAATTTATTTCTAATATCACAGATCATGATAAAAGACATAGCTTAGTGTAAAATTGTGCTAAAAGATGGCGCTAGTGGGGAACAGCGACTGTAGTGCTTCAGTCTATTTATTTTTAAGTGGTAATAGATTTTATATCTTGACGACCAACGATATTTTAATCGTCAATTTGGCATTTTTCATAACAAACGATTCTTTTAGCACCTAAAAATAGCAATTGGGGCACCGCAGTAGCCGTTTTCCACTAACGCCATCTATGAGTGCAATTTATAGTAAGCCAGGATTTAAAAGAAACTGTAATTTTTAAATAATTTTACAGATTTCTTTTTAATTTTTAAAAGATTATGGGTTGTTTTGGTGAAATACCTATAAATGCGTTTAATTTTCCAATAGGTTAAACATTAGTACCTCATTTAAGTATAAGTAAGTTTTGCACATCAAATTTGTACTTTGGTTTGGTCTTAAATACAAATTAATGAAATGAAATATTGTAGGGCACATATCAGAGCGTAAGGCCAATTGAGACAGCCTCCCAATGGTTCAGAGCCCGACTAATTTAGCATTGTTAATAATAAAACTCTGATACACCATATTTGGTATTCAAAGGTCTCACAATGCAAACTTAATTTTTTTAATCAAGTTTTTGATGATCTAAAACGCACCTTTAACTGTTTTAACTAAAAAATTGTAAAGGCATAATCAAATTTACTGTGTATAATATAAAAAATGAACTTAAGTTAGAGATTTCAGTATATTTAATTCTGTTGAGGTTTCTTTACAAAGTTACATCTCTCTAAATTAATTCTACTTGCGTTAACTATAAAATACGAATGTGTTATGTTTAAAGGTATAAGTGAAGTGTTTTATACGGTACTGATAGATTAAAAACAAACACAATCTCAAAAAACTCACCTCCCCACATGGCAGGACCATTAGCAGCATTTCCACCGGCACCACCTCCTTGATTCCACTGTTGCTGTCCAGAGGGTACACCGGTCCAAACATTCGAACTATCAGTCTCATCGTCTTCACCCCAAGTACCACCAATGTTGGTAGAGGGAGTGTGACCCCAGGGTGTCTTCTGCTGGGGCTGTGGTGGGGGTTGGCCACCGTTACGTAGGTTGGCTTCCCATAGCTCGGTACCGTTGTTGACATTCGGTTTCCAGGGGGCAGGGCCTCCGCCACCGCCTACGTTACCAGCGGTGCCGGGGGCGCCTCCAGCGGAACCTGCGTTGGCGCCGTCTGGTTTTATGGCGGGTTCTGGGCTGCCAGGGATGTCCCAGTTGGTGTCTTGGTTGACGTGTTGCTATTAAAAAAAAAGGTAAGTTAGTACAGAACGACCTGTTTTGGAAAAAAAAAGACTAGATGACTGCGCTCGCGTACGTTCGCAACGTTATTAAGCGGGTCCGTCGATTTTTGTAGATTTTAGGTGCTGGGCAGAATATTTAGTAGTCAATCTGTACTAAATAATGAGGAGACATCGACTAAATTTCGGGTAAAGCCGCCATTACAACATGGTTATTACTGGTGGTCCCAAATGTAAAACCTCAAATTGGCGTATCTCTACCTATCTTGGAAACGGGGTTATAAGCCCCCAAAACACCCCCTAAATGTAAAATAAGGTTTTAAAATGATTTTCGTAAACAAATTTCCTTAGAAAAAATTCCTTCACCCCCTAAATAGCCCCCAAAGAGTAATATCCAATCACGTTGGATTACCACCAAATTTTGCAAACAGAAAAAATATTTTTTGGAATCTTATTTTGCATCTATGTGAAAATTTGGTGTAAATCCAGCGTAATTGATTTTTACTTTTTGGGGGGGTGAATAAATTTTTTCGGAGGTAATATTTAAAAAAAATCTTTTTGAAACCTTATTTGACATATACTTACAAAATTGGTGCAGTTCCACCTTGATGAATTAAGGGGGGTCCTTTGGGGGGTCATATCTCCATTTCTGCAATAGGTATATATACGCCAATTTGGGGTTTTACTGTTTGGACATCCAGTTATATCATATAAAAAAGGCGGTTCTACCAGGAATTTTGTCTATGTTCAAATACGGATTGACTGTACTAATATGGCGGTCGCGGAATTATAATGGTTTTAGATCCTCTTTTCTTTAAACAAAATGTTATGTAGGGCACATATCAGAGCGTAAGGCCGATTGAAGCAGCCTCCCAATGGTTCAGAGCCCAATTAATTTAGCATTGTTTATCTATAAAACTCTGATACACCATATTTGATATTCAAAGGTCTCACAATGCAAATTGAAAAATAATTTTCCAACAAACTAATAGAACTGTGAAGGTCGAAAACTTCAAAAAGTCTTTGTAAAACAAACAAACAAATGAATATTTCTTAAAAAATGTTTTAGTTAGTCGTAACTTTTATACAAACGATACTTTGGATCCCTAATTTTAATAGAAAAAGCCTCATTTATTGGAAATTTAATGCAATATCAACCGTATCTTTACAAAGGCCGATTTATAGAACGTAACTTTCACTTTACTTCGGCGTAACTTAACCGAAAATTAAATAAAATACATGGGAATGTATTGGCAAATTTATACTTTACTTTAGCGCTACTTTGCTGATTCATTTAGCTTAAAGTCGTATAAAGTCGTACTAACTCGAGACCCGAGCTTGGCCATCATGCGCAAAATTTGCAAAAATGAGATATTCACCCTTATTGTCAAGGGTAGTGATTACGGAATATCGCTTCGTACGATACCTGTTAGCTCTTCTTATGTAGGTGTTGTACTAAGCGATATTCCGTAATTATCGCCCAGGTGTAAATTGTCAGAAGTCGCGAGTTCAGACACATGCGCTTAACTGATCCCAATTTCACGTAACTTTGCAATCTGTAAATTAGGCAAATTTGTAAAGTTAAGTGGAAGTGAAGTTACGCCGAAGTAAAGTAAAAGTTACGTTGTATAAATCGCCCTTTTATTCTAGTTATAAATATTAAATCAAATAAATTATGCATGCAAATGTCTTTCAGAGGGTTTAACCGAATGATAAAAAATACTTACTCCACCCCATCCATCCTGACTAAAGATAGCCTCACGCATATTATTGAGTTGCTCTAATTGTTGCTTGGTTGATGTATTGGTAGTACTAAGTTGTCCGTTGTTATTGTTCTGGGGATTGGGTGTGGGAGCGACCACACCTGTGGCATTGGGGGGTTGAGGCATGTTGTTGGGGACCACGCTGGGGGGACCACCACCAACGGGGGGCTTTACGCCGGGCTGTCCCCATCCAGTGTTGTTCGGTTGTTGGGAAGTGGCAGGTGGTTGTTGTCCATTGCTTAGAGTTGTGTTTGTTTTGTTGGCTGTAACAAAAAGAGCATTTGTTAGTTTATTTTTATACAGGGTGTCCAAAAAATGGCGCATAAACGCGATGGTACATTGTTGGGGCATGTTTAGGATGCCCTAAAAAATTGTTAAAAAAATCTTTCTCATATATCTTCGGATATATGTTGCCTCAGAGTGCAAAACTTTAAACGCTAATATCTTGAATGTAAAAAAAATGGTTTAATAACAAGCTACAGTCTATCTTAAACCAGTCCTCCATTTGGATATTTTTTAAATGGTCGAATTAAATTTTTATAATTATTTTAATTTTACAAAATTTTTATGAAATGAAGCTGACAACAACGTCAATAAAATCTAATGCAAAAATGTTTCACTCATAGTAATTTTGTCCTCTAGTTTGTTAAATTTTAAATTTTTTATTATTAGGCTAAATTTATTTGTTATTATTGTATTCTTTAAAATTTAATAAACTATTATTTATTATTTTTATTTATTTAATGTATGCTCAAGAATCTAGATGAGTTTTTAAGATGTGTTTTACAAACTGTGTTGCCGAATTTATGCAGCTTTGTTCGCATTTTTCTCGATGAATATAAAGGATGAACCTTTTTTGACAATTTTCTAGGGATCCCTTAGAATGCCCCAAGAGCGTACCCTGTATTTTAGCTTTAAAGACGTCATTTTAGGTTTTATTAAAAAAATTAAACAGTGTCTTATAATTAAAAAGGGTAGTTTTGGTGAAATAATTTATTTGGTGCAAAATAGCTCAGTTGTAAGAGCATCATACTGGAGAGTTGTAGAATCCCGGTTCAAATCCAGACCGGGAACAAACTTTTTTATTTATTTTACCACTTAAAAAAATAGCAGCAACAAAAATTGATCTTTTCTGGATATTTTAATGCAAATTTGCTCATAGAATAAATCTTTTTTTGTCGTTTATTTGATGAATAATCCGACTTTCGAATTTTTAATAAACCAAATGGGTTTGTGAATCGAAAAGTAAACTTTGACCTGAGCTATGTCATCATTTTTATATGTTATTCTCCAATAAAGCAATATTCTATTCTAAACTAGCGGTTCGTTTTTAAATTTGTGCCATTTTGTTTAAACACAGCTACCGCCCAACATCAATTAATAAACAGGGTGTCCCCGAAACGAGTAAATTTTTTAAGAAGGTAGATCGAGAACGAAAAAATAGACTGATACACTCGACATGTTCTAGGCTAGGGGGCACCGTTTAAAAACTACAGCCCTTTAAGTCTACTTCATTAAAAATACTTGATCGCAAATATTCTACAAATGGTTTGTCGAAACATATTAAAATTAATGGAATCATGAACACCAATAAAAACATTTGTTTTAAACTTGTTTTGACATTAGAGGCCCCTCTAAAAATGGAGCTACCACTGGTAAAGTGCATAAAGATTGTCGTAATTTTTTATATTAAGTACAATAAGACCATTTTTACAGTAAAGCGAGAAGTTATAAGTAATAAGAAAGTTTTTTATTAAACCTATCTACCAGCAACAATAAATAAAATTACAAAATTGTTAGGAATAAAAAGTTACGACAATATTTATGCACTCTATAGGTGGTAACTCCATTTCTAGGAGGGCTACAAATGTCAAAACATGTTTGAAAGGAATGTTTTTATTGCCGTTTCTGATTCCATTTGTTTTATTATGTTTTGACAAACCATTTGTAAGATATAAATATTTTTAGTGAACTAGACCTCAAGGGCTGTAGTTTTTAAACGGTGCTTTCTAGCCTAGGACATGTCGAGTATATCTGTCTATTTGTTCGTCCTCTATCTACCCTCTGAAAATATTCACTCGTTTCGAGAATACTTGCTTATTAACAAGCTCGCTTGTTAAAACCGCTCGTTTATTAATCTCCTTTATACGCACACTTACTGACTAAATAACTATTAACAAAAGACGTATTTAAGATAATGCTAAATAATTAATAGCAGTGTTAATCTTATTTGACTGAAAATTAATAAGTGTAAGGTAAGAGAGTGATCTGTGAAGCCATCAATATTAGTTAAGTACGTTAAAGAAAATAAAAAAAAGAAAAGAAATTGAATGACTAATGAGTGAAGTTACGAACCATCTTGGTTGGGTCCCTGGTTCGATGCCGGTGGTCGATTAGGATTATTGTTCCATTGATGGGTGCCTGCGTTGCTTTGATTCGCAGGATTTGCGGCACCCCAGCCAGCCGGATTGTTAGCTGCACAGACACAGAATATTATTGTTTCGAAATGAATTGAGAAAATGTGCTTATTAAGTCAATTTAACCTAACTTAAGTCATCTAAGTTTACAAAGTTGCATTTGTATTTTTGGGGGATCTTAACCGGTAAAATTTAGGGGATTTTTAGCCACCTTGCCATCTGCTGGTAAGGAGCTTAACTAATCGAAAATCAGTTAAAAAAATAAAACTATTATAACGATTTTTGAAGTCAGATTTTCGACACAAAGAAATATGCGATTTATATGAAACCATAATACGTTTGAAGCGCTATTTTTCTAGTTTTTAAAACTACATTTACTTTTAATATATGATGAGGCCCTCATTTAGATGTGCTATTTAGTAGAAATGACGGGAGCTTAACGGAGATGACTTATACGTGCTTTTAAGAGATTAGAAGACATGTGAATTTGAATCTCTAGCCTTACCAAAGTCGCTAAATTTATGAAGATGGATTTTTTATAACAATTTTCTAGGGATCCCTAAGCCTTCCCCAACAGCGTACCATATCTGTTCGCCATTTTTGGGACACCCTGTATATTATTGGAGATATGAGGCCCCAAAGTGCAAAACTTCAAACGCGTATAACTTAAAGATAACAGCATATATTAACAAAAATTGCTAAAAACAAAGGCACGATCTATATAAAATTATTTACCACTTCTTTATGTTTTAAATGGCCAAATTACATTTTTATATTAAACTAAATTTCACAAAAATTTTATTAAGTGAAGCTGACAACAATGTTAATATGATCTAATGCAAAAATGTATGACCAAAAATAAGATTTGTAGTCAAGATGTTTTTTCACAATCAGGGTTGCCACACTTATGCAACTTTTTCCATCAATATGGATTTTTTTTTAACATTATTTAGGGATCCCCGAGAATTCCATTACCGTACGTTTATGCGCAAATTTGTTGACATCCCGTATACAAAGATTTTTTACTCCTTTCTAGTTTTTATAATAACACAATCAATAAAAAATCCGATAACTACCAAGATACACATGTTTAATATTTTCATTTTAGCAAATAAAAAATTCACTTCAGATTATACCTAAACAAATTGAATTTAAAATAAATTAATTCAAAATTATTATTAATAAATTCGATAAGAATTGTATTGATTATCAATGTTTATGTAGGTACAAAATTAAATGTAGGTAGGTAACGTTTTTTTCTAGATTAGATTTATTATTTAATTTTAGTAAGTGATTTTATAGAAAAACAAAAAAATTGCAAGTGCAAACAATTTGTTTGATTAGAGAGTTTGTTTTTAGATAGTTGTAAACAGCAGGATTGATGATTTATTAGTGTATTTTCTATTTTTGTTTGTTGTGGTGTTCATTTTGCGAAATGCACAATAGACACAATTTATATAAGAAAATCTCCTTCTACTATTCGATTTTGTAAAGCCAACTCAACAGAGGGCTCTCTCATCTCAAAGTCTTTCTTAAAATTCATGTTAAATTTGCACTAGCGCACCTAAATAAGAATGGAATAAATGGATCTACTAAAAGTAACCGTACTGATGAGACCAAAAAAAGTTTAAAACAACGTTTTAGTTCCTTGTGTTTTGTACACACAGGGTGTCCATAAATTGGCACATGAGGGCAATGGTACGTTTTTGGCACATGCCTAGGGATTTTCATAAATATTGTTAATAAAATCTATCTCATATATCCTTGTAGATATGAGGCCCTAAAGTACGAAACTTGTAACGCTTATATCTTATAGATAGCAGCACATTTTGACGAAAAAACTGACTAAATACAACGGCACACACTATCTAAAATTATTTTACCATTTGTTTATCTCTTAAAATGGTCAAATTACATTGTTACAATTAATTTCATTTTACAAAGTTTTTATAAAATAAAGTTAACAAAAGTGTCAATAAAATCTAATGCAAAAATGTAACATCAAGAATCTAGATGAGTTTTAAGATGTATTTTCGCAATCGGTGTTGCCGAACTTATGCAACGTTGTTCGCTTTTCCTCCATAAATAAAGCAGATGAATTTTTTAAAATTTTTTAGGGATCTTTTAAAAAAAATTCCCTTAGCGTACCATTGCGTTTATGCGCTAATTTTTGGACATCCTGTATTTTAAGCAATATTACGGGATATTGATACTGTAAGTTTAGAAAACAGTTAAAGCTAATTTATAGTTTACGTAAATTAACGCCATCCACTTAGAAACTAACGTACAAAATTAAACAAATAATACGAAAGTTGAAATCTAGTTTATGGACCTAATTAAGTTACTTAAGGGACACTTTATAGATTATTTCTGTTAATTTGACTAATTTTGTGTGAAGTCGTACTGTCACTGTTTTTCTCTAGCGCCATCTATCGGCTACTAGACAAAATTGGGAAAGAACAAGCTATAAACAATTTTGTATAGATAATAATACATTTTTGCAAACATACCGATAGACGCGTTTACCTTTGCTTGCTTTGAATTAGTTAAATAAATTAAATTTCCAAACGCGCTAATTTGGTTACGTTAACTTCGCATTAATTTAAGTGGCGTTAAGTATCTCTAAATAGAGCTTTTTTTTGTCAACTGGTGAAGTATCAATTTGACGCACCAGGGCTTAAAACTGGTTGATAGAGACATCTGTTAAATAAAAAAACAAGCTTAATATAATACTAACCGTTGTTATTAGTGGCCTGTTGGGAAGGAGGCGTACCCCAGCCGGATGTCCCGGTGCTGAGGGAGCTTTCGCCTCCGCCGCGCAGACGCAGAGGTGTCTCAAAGTACTCGGTATTCTCGCTGCGCATCTCGTTGTCGAAGCGGTTGTATTCCAACGTGTGAAGACCCGCTTCGTCATCAGCCTTTTGGTAGGGAATGTTGTCTCGTCCGTGGAGGGGAGTTAAAGCACCAAACTTTCTACTATCTACTACCTGTAACCAAATAAATCTCACTTAGAACAACTTTTTTACTGGATTACTATTTAAACACAATTATAAGTTTTTTTACAAGGTGAAACAAAAGCAAGTTTTTTTACTTCCACTTTTAAAATGACACTTATTGCACAACTTGAATAAACCTAAAACAATCCTTTAGCTATGTCTTGCAAGCCGTGAGTAAAATGGCACTTTACTTTCAGAGTGAAGTTGCAACAAGCTCTTTACACACAGGCCGAAGTTAGCGTTACTCGCAGAAAATGACAGATGACATTTTTGTATTTATTTTAGTTGTCAAAACCGTATAATTTGGTGTCTTCTTTCAATAAAAATGAATTAGAATTAAAGTTACAGTAAAAATTAAAGTCTATGTTTACATTTCTTCAAAATAAAAGCCATTGCAAATTTTGTTAGTTTTTACGGATGTCAACAAGGCTAAAAAAACGCGTTAAAGCTAAGACCGTGAGTTGTTTTTGGAATATTTTTATAAATTTACAGGGGGATTTCAAGTCGAGTTTTGCGACGATGCAACGCGAAGCAGTGCAAATTTAACTTGCGCGGGGTTGCAGTGCGATTTCAAGTTAAATGTCAAACTGCTTGCGACTGTGATTTGCGCCGAAAATTTGCGCCACCTGCTAGAGGTGTTGCAAATGTTAATTTTTCAATTTATTCTGCCCGCCGTTGAAATGTATTTCATTTATAGATAAAATTTAACGTTTTTATTTGTAATTGCTGTTGTTTTCATCGTTATTATACTTGTTAGTGAATTTTATACAAAAAGTTGGGTTGCCTAGTGATGATCGAAATGATATCTTTTACTGCTCAAATTTAATCAGACGATTCTTTAAGTAATGCAGAACGCGAAATGTGAGTTATAAATAAAACAATTGTGCTAAAATGTCTCTTCTATTTATAAAAAATAACAATTTATAGATTTGATTTCGACATTCATAATATTTGTGAAAATAACCTAGTTATACAAAACATCTCGTGAATAGCGATGCTTGGACTTATAAGAGGGGCCTAAACAACATCCTGCAGTCATAATTTAATAAAATACTGTGTTTCTCCTTCTCATAATATGTTGACCTTTTATTTCTACAAAGCATCAGAACGTTACTCATAAAAATTAGCAAAAAAGTACGAAAACCTTACTGGATTTGTGTAAACAAAGTGTACATTTTGGCTAGGGACGACCCGCTGAAAAATAAGATCGTCCAACAGAGAACTGATAAGAGCGGCACAAAGCATCTTCAGTAGTACCTAGCAGTTCGCGCTGATTACTGATTAAACGCGTTGGCCGTGTTGTTTTTCGATGAATTTATTGTCCTTTCTACAATATTTGTTTTTAAAATTAATTAATTCATGTTTAAAGTTGATTTAATAAAAAGTTATTTAAAATATCTTTTTTTAGTTTAGTTTTATTTAACGCAGTTTACATTGGAGTACTTTTCAAAACCAAAAAATGACAACCACTGTATTTTATGAAAGGTTAGTTTTACAAATTGCCACCTCGATTTGCAACTCTTTTGCGCGGTCGCAATTTTTGAACTTAAAATACCGTGGCAAAGGGTGGCGCAACGCTGGCGCAAAATCGAGTCGCAAATATAAGTTGCAACTGATATTTGCGACGTCGCAAATATTAACATGAAATCCCCCTGTTAGACAGTAGTTAGTGTAGCAGAAGTAGGTTTCGGATTTAACATAACCGTTTATTGAATATTACAACATGTATCTTCATTTCTTCTTACTAAAATGTTTTTTCTAACCTAACTTTTCTTCAGGTCAAATTTTTTTTCTTCTGAAAAGTGCGAAATTGTTTGATTTTGGGGTCGTAGAAAAAGTATTGTTCGTAACACGTTTTATAAACGTCTTAATTCACTCGATTATAAAACTTAATTGAACAAAAAATACTATTAGGCATTTTTGAGTTAAATTTTACCAATGATGAGAGAATTAAATAAATGGATCATCATTTAAATACGTAGGCACAATATTTGGCTATATGATAAACACGCAGCAAATAAGGGAACGATGTTAAATATGGCCCTCTCTTCACGCAAACTTGTGTACCTATGCGTCTAAAATTTCAATAGAGTATCATTTTCAAGGGATATATTTATTTTAAAATTAGTTTAAAATTTTAAAGCAAAATTCGTGATTTAGGGTAATAAATTACACATTCGAGAGCGTTAATTTTAACGCGAATGCGAGGTAAAATTTGGTACCCCTCTTGAAACAGAAATCAGCATTCTATTTTTTACTTCTGTGTACAAAAAACGAATATGTGTTGTCGCCACTGTCCGCCGCCACCAATGGAGTTTTTTAACCTCACATTTGTAAAATTTGATGTGAGTTTTACAATGCAATATCATAAAAAAAAACGAAATTATAGAAATTTACCAGTTGCCTATTAAATAGAGATAAGGTAAATTTATAAACACTTCTTCTAACACCCAAAAGGTTTGTTCATCAGTTTACCAAATAATTTTGGTAAAGAATATTCCGTCAAAAGTTCACAAAATAAATTTGGTGTGTTTTATATCTATTTAGTTCTCTCATCATTGAACTTTACGCAAGAAAGCCTGACCTATTTTTGATTAAAATTAAATCAAAAGACACCGCCTAAAGAATGGCTGTTAGGAATTTGAGGTATGCAGGATTTACAAAAATAAATGTAGGTAATTAGTGGAAACCGAGGCAGTAACAATTTTATATGTTATGTAGTTTCATAATTAATTACATACCTAAAATTAACAATAGGTAACATTTTTATACATCATTGTTACATGACACCAAACATGATAAATATGTCGCTGACACTAATTTTGATTTGGGTAATTACATTCATTTCTTTTTAATGTTATTTTAGTTGACGACAATAATTAAAAAAGAAAAGGTACTCTTTTAGATTTTTTATCTTTTGTAGAATACAACAAAAATAGTAGTGGCATTAGATGTATAAACTACTGACACTCAAAATACTCTCTAGAGTCTGACAAATAAAAGTGAAATGACACAGATTACTTTCCCTTTCAAAGTGTCACTTTTCACCAGGGTGAGTGTCAGATATGTTTCTTGAAAATGATTGTGAATAAAATATTATTCAATCCTTGGAGGAATTTTTAGGCCCTTGTCGAAAATATAAAATGATTTTAAAATTTTTCTCTAAATAGAAAACACGTCAACCATCATATTTTTACTATCTACATCTTTTTATACTCTTCGCAAGACCAGGTCCGAAGAGTATATTGCAATCGATATGGAAAATCTAAAATCGTCAATTTTGATCGTAGAGCAAAAATTCTTGCAGATTCGTGTTTTTCATCGAATTTTGAACAACTTTGAAAAAATCCGTCCGCCTGTCGGTCGGTCGGTAGGGTGTATGTCACGTTTCTTGTGGTCACGCTATCTCAAAAACCAAAAGGGATATCAAAATCAAATTTTAAGGAAAAATCAACCTTTATAAGAGGAAGAACCCTATTGTTTTTGACGAGAATCCTAGTACTGCAAAGCCCCCTTTTCAGCCAACCAAATGAAAAAAAAAAAAATCGTAGCTCGACAATTATTAAATTTACAAAAAAAATTATTCGACATAAAATATAGACAATTTAATTCTTCACCAAAAAGTATTCCTTAGTTTTTTTGTCCGACCCCCCAAATACCCCCCAACACAAAAAAATCTCCTATCTCCGTTATTATTCAATCTGCAAAAAAAAATATTTTTTACTAAATTTATAAAAATTTAATTTTCTATTATTTTAAACAAAGAAACAAATGCAGCTGTCAGAACAAATAACCTCAAATATCTAAAACGTCAGAACTGTCGTTTATCCTCTTCGTTAACCACATTTTTCGTGTTTTCTGTTAATAGTTTGCACTCTTCGCAGATTGTATTTACATAAATTATTCTTTATAAGAAACTATTAATTATCCTATAATAGTTTTCTTGCGAAAAGTATACCATAGAATGTGTAGCAAAATTGATTTAGCTTTGATTTACAAAATATAAAATTACACTTCTACCGACTCCGAATTCTAATCGAGCTACTTATTTGCGAAGGGTAACTTCTACGCGTTTCGACTTTTACCCATTCTAGTTTTTTATATTAGAAAGACATTACCTTTGCATCATTTTAGTGTCGTGAAAGCGTAAGACATTTTACGGCGCAATTATTTTTAATTATACTGGCACTTTGAACAAACGACCATAATAATGGCAAAAGTTTTGTAAAAGCAATAAAAATACAAAAAAAAAGTTTAATGTTTTGCTTATGTAACATCTAAACTTTTTATCTAACAAATCTTTATGTTTAAACCATCGACCGATTTTGTGTCCATTGGATAAATTCACAAAAAAAACACCATTGTGTTTCGGTTATTATGTTAGTTTTTGAATTATTTTTTTTTTAATTTGCGATAATTAAAAATAGTTACAAATTGCAGAAATAGTGTTAGACTACTTAAATAGATCTTATCAGAACAAAAATTGCTTGAGGTTCAAGATGTCAACTGACAAAAAGGCATTTCCAAAAAATGCCTTAGTTTAAAGTGTTGAAACTGAACTTTTTTCACCTTTTCCGAATTTGATTCTACCAGTTTAATTTGTAAGTAATATTTTTTTTATTTTGTTTTTTGGCATACCGCGCCACCAATGATGAAAGACTTAAATCAATGGAGGGTTTTTTAAATTCGTAGGCACAATAAGCTATCTGATAAACACGCAGCAAATAAGGGAAAGATGTTATTGTTCCTTTCTCTCCACGCAAACGTGTTTTGCAATGCAATTTAATAAAAAAAACAAAATTAAATAAATTAACTAGTTGCTGCTATGATTCTTGTCAGCCTATCTGAGAGAAGGTAAAAATAAACACTTTTTTTAACACCCCAAAATAGGGATGCAAAAAATATCCGGCGATTATCTGATATTCGGCCTATCCGACCAATAATGACAACTATACAGGGTGTTACCAAATAACTAGAAAAAAATGCAGGGGGTAATTCCTGTACCCATTTTAAGTTTCGTTTCTAAGATACAGGGTGCCGAAGTTTCTAAAAAATCATTTTTTTTTTTAAATTACCTAGAAACTAAACCAGATATTTATTTGAAACTCACGGGTAATTTTCTTGCATTAAGGCATAAAGTGCGATAGAAAAAAAATAAAAATTATAATTGGAAGGGGCACATTTGGGGGTACCATTAAGATCCCTGGAATAAACTCAGGTATGGCCAACTTTGACACTTATGACAGTTAGATCAAATTGCATGGCTTCCTAGATTAAAAAGACAATGCTTTTTCATTGTCTTTTTAATCTAGTAAGCCATGCAATTTGATCTAACTGTCATAAGTGTCGAAGTTGGCCATACCTATGTATACATCTTCAAGGGCCCTTAGGTACCATAGGTGTTGTTCACCCCCAACTTTTTTGTGTGTTACTTTTTTGGTATTTTTATAAAATAACTGGAAGCCCTAGAATATGATCTTTAAAATTAATGTCTTGTTCTTTTTTCATAAAACCAACCGTTTTCGAGATGAAAATTCATTGCCCAAAGGCAACATAATTTCTTTTTTAAGTTTGGCTTTCTTATATTAATAAAAATAAAACATAGTTAACAATAAGGGGTTAATTTATTTCTTTTTTTTATTATTATTTCAAATAAATATCTGGTTTAGTTTCTTAGTAATCTTAAGATTAAAATTTCTTTTGAGAAACTTCGGCACCCTGTATCTCAGAAACGAAGGATTTTCGGACACATGTTTATATGAATTTTTTTTCTTAAAATGGGTTCAGCTTCCTAGTTATTTGGTAACACCCTATATGTTTGGTTTGGCCGAATAACAAGTCACCATTTGGCCGGACACCATATAGTAGATATCCGCCAAAAATGGTAAATAATTATGAATTTTACAACGAAAATAGTATATCATTTTATACTTTGCGTCTAAATTGAACTTTGTGCCTAAAGTACTAATGAATTTGAATTTCGTGCAAAAAGTATGATAGATATTATATCTATTTAATTTCCTTGCCATTAACTTAGAATGGTGTATAAACCAAGTTATAGATTTAATAAAGAAAGTAAAAAATTACCTTAGAACTATTATTGTGGGCGACCATCGGAGCATGGTCAATACGTTGTATTTTTGGTACGGTAACAAAGATCAGAAGACAGTTTTCGGTCACAGATTGCATATTAGTATTAGAGTTGGTCTCGGGAGCGGTAGCGGGTGTAGCCAACAGATGCTCGAGAGAACAACTTGAGCCGTTTATCACAGATGGCGCAGCAACAACAACATCGGAGGTGATGAGGCTGTTACTGTGGGTGGGCGGACTTGGTGGGTCGGCTCGACCCCCCCAAGTAGCCCGGGCTTGGACTTGTACTGGGGGTGCGCTGCCCCTCATGGCTGACTCTTGAGGCACTTGGTAAGTAGGAGATAAGTTAGACTTCGGCTCGGAGAGGGCTGGGGCGCGCATCGTCAACAGTGCTCCATGTCAGTCTGGCCAGCCAGAGATCTGTAACAAATAATCAGGCTTTAGCCACATTTTTACATTTTGTTTTAATGACACACCAATCGAAGTGGAAGTTAGGTATGGATTTATTAATTAACTTTGTTTTTAAATTAAGTACAGGGCTGTTTAAAAAATGGCGCATAACCCGGATGGTACGTTGTTGGGATATGAATGGGGAACCCCAGAAAGCTGTTAAAAAAACATACTCATATACCCTCGCAAATATAAGGCTCCAAAGTGCGAAACTTTGAACGTTTATATCTTGAAGATAACAGCACATATTAACGAAAGAAATGGATAAATACAAAGCAACAACATATCTAAAATTATTTGACCATTTGTTTACTTTTTAGATGGTCAAATTAAATTTTTATAACCAATTTAATTTTACAAAAATTTTATAAAATGAAGCTGACAACAATGTCAATATGATCTAAATGCAAAAATGTATGCTCAAGAATCTAGGAGAGCTTTTAAGATGTATTTTACAAACTGTGATGCCGAACTTATGCAACTTTGTTCACATTTTTCTCAATGAATATAACAGATGGAATTTTTTTGACCATTTTCTAGGGATCCCTGAGAATGCCCCAAGAGCGTACCATCACGTTTATGCGCCATTTTTTGGACACCGTGTATCTTGTTTTCTAAAAATTTTACGAAATCTTCTAAGGAGGAAATTAATGCAGGGAATTAATTAATGTGCATTATCGCCCCCCCGAGGGGGTTTTATTTCGATTTCTAACAACAATTATTTTAAAACTATGTACATAAAATTTTTTTTGACATAAAGAAATAACCGTTTGTAGCCCTATTTTTTTAGTTTCAAAACTACTACTTTAATTTTAATATACGATGGGACCCTTATGTAGATGTGCTATTTAGTAGAATTGACGGGAGCTCAACGGAGATGACTTCTAGGAGCACAGATTAGAAGATCTGTGAATTTGAATCTCTAGCTTTAAGTTAAAATAATTAGAGTGCCTAGATGTCCTTTTAACAGATATTTTAGAGTGGCGACATGCATGATTCCATCTCTGTCATACAGATTCTGTCATCCACGTATTAGCAAAGATAACAACCGAGATAACAACAATTACAACTTACAAATACAATTTATTACAGAGATGGAATGATGCATGTTGCCACTCTAAAATATCTGTCAATATGACATCTAGGCACTCTAAAAATAATATGGTTATGTTCAATTCAGCTTAACATTAAGATGTAGTTATTTTTATGGGCAGAAATACTAGTACACATATTATTAAATAAGCTTGCCCCTCTTTTCTGATTTCATTCAAAAATCTGTAGACCTCAAGGTGCCTCTTTAACAAATAGCGTTTTACACCACAAAAGCAGATATTCTATTCTATGTATAAATAGCTAAATACTTGATAAATAATTAATGAACTAGTAATAACTTATGTAAAAGTTAAAAAGTTGTTCAAAGAAAATTTACATAAGAATGTTTTAACAAGTTTTTGTAGGCATAGTCACCTATGCCTCGTGCGGTAGTTAAAAAATTGCTAAAAGTTTTTTGATATTAGATTGCAAGGTGACTTTAGAAAATGTAACTTGATTATTTCCATAAAGAAATTGAACATTACCATTTAAACTATTTCGCCAACGCAAAATATTGCCAACTAATGCACATAACTGTCAAATGACAGTTTCGTAGTAATGGAAACCTTTAAAAAATAATTTATTCACGTCATTTAAATTTAATAATCTGGCCACATTTTCAGAAAGCTGTTCCCTTTATATTGTATGTAAATAAAATCATAAGCAATTTTTAACAAATACAATAATTTTCACTTGAAAATATGCGCTTATTCAAAGGATTTTGGGATCTTTTGAATTTCATTATGGAAATGAAATAAAAGAACTATTTTTGACGATTGTGTAATGGCGTAGGCGTAACTGATACCGTTTTATAAATACAATTCGTTAATATCGATACAAGGTACAACAATTTGCAAAAACAAACAATGAATTTGCGGAAAATCAATCTGAAAAAATATCCGGTTAATGTAGATCGCAGTTGCTTTAGCCCAAGGCAAACCATAACAAAACAAGTATCTTTTTTGTACTCTTTAATCAGTAGTGCGCTTACGTACTCCATTTTGGAATGTTTGTTTTGGGTTCAAATTAAAATTCGCCAATTTAATCGATTTGAAATGAAATTACCCATATTTATTCCAACAAATGATGAAGTTTTTAAGGGCTAATAAGAAAATAAACATGGAAACTTACAAATATGGACGACAGCAGTAAATAATAGAGAACTAACAGGAGGAGAGGGGAGCATCAATACGCTTGAAAATCACACTCACAGAAGTCATAATTAATGCGCACTAAAATATCCACAGGTAAAAGTCAGTGAATTATCACACAAATCTAAGAAAATACTAAATATCACAATTATTTTAAGAATTTGGCGTTAAATACTTTTATTTTTCGGGCACCACAGAATTGTTTATCGATCCGCAATTACGTGGCACGAACAGTTGCAGTTGCCTCACTCGCTAAAACGAAACGACGACAAATGTATGGAGCGGCTTCGCTTCCATACCTCGACAGCTTTCGGAGCTTTCGGGACTTCTCGACCGGCGGAAAGAAGTTTTGGTAATGTGAGGCGTTAAAGGGGAAGTGACCCCCACCTCACCCAGTAAATTTATTTATGGTGTACATTTTTGTGTCTTTCCGTGGATTCCTAAATTTGTACTCACTATTAGAAATTTCGCAATATCATGTTTGCGTATATGGGTAATTGCGATATGAAATACCGCCCGCTGATAATGTCGGTTTTGATTCTGTTAACAACCGTTACCTAATTTTAACATTTTTAACATGTGGCAAATTTAGGTCTTCTTTAGATAGCTTCAGACGGCTCAGTGGGTTGTTAAATAAATTTGCAAATTATATTTTTATTTCTTTTTATTCTAATATTAGTATTTTGTTCACCAGACATTTTTAACTTGTAATTTATACTTGAATATATCAATTTACCATACGAATTTCAGAATAATGCGATAAGAAAGTATTTTTAGAATTTTGTTTTGTTTTACAGGGGGGCCATTTTTATACAGTTTGCATTTTAAGTTTAATAATACCTTTTTAGAATTCCTTTTTATTAATAAAAAAAACACCAGATTATACGTTTTTGACAACTAAAATAATTGCGAAAAATGTCATCTGTCATTTTCTGGGAGCAACGCTAACTTCACCCCATGAGTAACGAGCTTGTTGCAACTTCACCCCGTGAGTAAAGTGCTTATTACTCACGGCTTGAAAGAAACTACCAAACAATTGCTTTACATCTGTGGTAGTACTACGATAAGTGACTGACATGTACCAAAAGTAACATTTCCACTTGCACCTTAAGAAGTGCAAACATTTCTTTTGGTACAGAGAAATTTTCGTCTTTTTCTATCCCGATAGAACGAATAACGAAAAGTGATACTTCACTCCTCCTGTGGAAATTTAAAACCTTTGAGTTTGAGCTCAGTTTTCCCATTTTGGTCTGAAATTAATTGAAAAAGCATCTAATCGGCAAACAAGCTTTTGCTTTAAAATAAATATTTCCATTTTGGATTTTGAGTAACGCAGTTTCGCGAATACGATAGATAAGGAAAATTAATTACCTTATGTCAACTACAATTTAACATTAAATTGGCTCCCTCAAATAAGTCAATTAGCTCCATAGCATACTAAGCACATGCAATTTGATTGGTGGGATGATAATAATTATCGATAACAAGATAGAGCCTAATTGTTTTGCAAACAGGGAACGTGTAGCGGATGTCGGAAGTGGATGTCCCTCACTGTTTGCTAACTTGATTCGATGTGATTCCCCATCGAGCCACAACTGGGACCAATTTTCATATTATGTTAAATTTATTTTGTTCGTTAAAAATTGGCGGCAAATAAAAAGTATGGTTAAAATTCGTACAATAGACCTGTAGACAAATATTGATCTAAAAAACCATTCTCGAATTATGGTGGTAGCAAATTGATTGGGGTTTGCCCAACCAATTTTCTGATATGGTCCATTTCCTTGATAATTTTTGACATATGCCAATGGAGCGTATTCGTACAACCGTCTTTTTAGATGCTAATTGACATTACTTCTGAATTTTATATTTTTATTAAACATACCGCTAATATGCCAAAAAATAACAAACTGCCAGTTTAAAACATTCAATATACATTTAGAGAATGTTTTACTGCACCTTTAATTCTTTATAATAAGGTAAAAAGGGAAATTATGACTCCTTTACAAAAGGATTTCCGTCAATGTTTAAAATAATCCGCATTTTTTTGGATGCACGGATTTTGCATTAAAAGTCTCTTTGTAAATGAGTCATGATGCCCTTTTTTACCTAATTATGAAGAATTGATGTTGCAAAACACTTCGTAAATGTTAACCTTTTAGCTGGTACGTTGAATGTTTTTTGGTATATTAGCGTTATATTTGATAAAAATATAAAATTCAGATTGCATCTGGAACGACGGGTGGTATTACAGATCTCCTAGGTAACCCTAACCAATTTTTGTACGAATTTGTTCCATTAAATTAGCTAATTTTTGATCACGTGTGCAAGACGGACCAATCACAGCAAACTTAAACTGATAACTATCCTGACATTTTCAAATCCAAGACTACCTATATTATATCAAATTTTTCTAAACAAAGTAGGATTGATAAATATAATTATGAAAAATTTAAAATTGTAAAAAATTATATGACCGAAGCATTGATAAATTTTTATAATTTTGTCTTTCTTTATAAGCGAGTTATTTTATGGTAACAAAAAACCCGCTTCCAAAAATATATGACAAAATTATTGCGACTTATCAATGCTTTTGGTACATTACAGCTGAAAACAGTTGGACGGACAGACAAAATATAAAGTTATGTAAGATTTTGCTACAATTGGATGTTCACGATTTAAATTTAAATATGTTTGACCAAAGTTGACTTCTGTAAAGAGTATAACAATGGATAATTTATTTTGGTCTGCGAAATGTTTAAAGTGGAATCGGTTTATAAAGCGTGTTCAACTTATCAAAACTTTAACCTTGACTTTAGCTTTAAAGCATCTTCGTGATTGCCAAAAAGATTATTTTAAAGGGGCTTAAAATAATAGTAAGTGCCAAAATGAAAATACATAACCTCATTCCAAAGATATTACATTACTAAACGCGAGATTCTTTAGATGTCAATATCAAGTGTGTTAGTAAACAAAAATAGACATCGGCATTGACTAAAATCTTCCCTTGCATTTTCTTAATGTTTGATGACGGTAAAATTATGAAGCTAGTTATTATAAACCCAACCCGCTCAGCCGTATTTTTCTCAAAGATAAGAAAAGATGGATTTTTTTAAACACCTTTTTAGGGATCCCTAGGCTCCAATAGCGCATACAGATGGTGCGTCACTTTTGGAACACCTGTATAAAAGGTCGCACCATCTCTAATAGTGTATAATCTTTGCATTATTCCATTTTCCATCTTCAGTATGCCAACGTATATTTCAGCATTATCCATCAGAGAATCAGTTTATAAGTAAATGTTAACCTTTCAACTTTAAAAGCTTGTTCGAAGTAGAGTAGAACTTGAATAAAGTGCCGACATTTAGTAGGGAAGCGCTGTTGATAATTAAATTTCAATTTTATTGAAAGGGGATGTCAGACCAGCTTTATAAAGTTAGTGAAGCTGAATAGTACATTATTGGACCATCAATGATTGCTTTTCAAACAAATATGTGGGTGTTGTAGGTATCATCGAATTTAGTAATGGCCAGCTGTAAGTTTTTGATGGGTCTTCCCCCTGGCATGATTTTTTTTTATTGCGTTGCTAAAATTTCTTCGGTTTTGTTTATTTTATGACCTTTTAAACAACTTATTTTGTACGTCTCTAAGCGATTTTTTTTTACAAAAAATCCATATTAAAAAATAAAAGAAAAACTGACCCGCTCACTTAACCTACCCTACCCCAATCTACATAGCTTTAAATCGCATATTTAAAAGGGTGGAAAATGATATTGTGAAATAGGTAAATGTTTTTGAAAGCGACCTATATATTTTTTTAATATGATGGAAAAAAATCTCACGCAAAGTTAAAACTGATAAGCTACTTTTACACGCATGAATAACATGTAAAAGGACAATTTAGAATCCATAAATGGTTTAAAAAATGTAACCTACTACTAAACAATACATAAAACATTCTTGCATTAAATTTATTTATACAGAATGTCCAAAAAATGGTGCATAAAGGCGATGTAAGGCTCTTGGGGAATTCTCAGGGATCCCAGGAAAATTGTCAAAAAATCCATCTGTTATATTCATCGAGAAAAATGCGAGCAAAATTGCATAAGTTCGGCAACACAGTTTGTAAAATACAGCATAAAAACTCATCTACATTCTTAAGTATACATTTTTGCATTAGATCATACTGACATTGTTGTCAGCTTCATTTCATAAATTTTTGTAAAATTAAATTGATTATAAAAATATAATTTGGTCATTTAAAAAATAAAGAAATGGTAAGATAATTTTGGATAGATTGTGCCTTGTCATTTAGTCATGTCTTTCGTTAATATGGGCTGTTATCTTCAAGATATAAGGGGTATATGAGATTTTTTTTGACAATTTTCTGGGACTTCCTAGACATGCCCCAACAACGTACCATCGCGTTTTTGCGTAATTTTTTGGACATCCTTTATTTATAACACTTTTTAAACGGGACCTCCATCTTTATTATTTTTAACTTTGAAAAAATTATTTTCAATAAAAAAGAGATATAAAGACTATCTAGAAAACCCTTTTTTAACAAAATTTACTATTTTTAAAACAAATTTTAGGAGTTCAAAAAGTGATATCTAATCTGTATTTACATATATGTACTGATTTGATTATCCCTTCCGCTAAGTTTCTATTTTTGGGATTGATAAAATATTAAATACTTGAAAAATTGTTCCCCACCAGTCCAATAAGCTTACTAAAAACTTGCTGGTCCTGATGTTGTCAAAAAATAATACATGAATAATATCTTCAGTTTAATCTTCATGTATCTTACATAACAAGAAAATTAAAAATTAAAAGTGTTCATCCATAAGAAACTAAATAAATCATAAGGTTATTAGACTACTTCTGGTTAATGGCTGCCTTACACGCAGCTTCTTGCTAGCATTTTCGATGCTATTGGTTGCTAAAAGAAGTCAAGGTCGACGACGAAAGGAAGTTGAACATAGTTTGATTTCTTTGAGCTTCTTCTGCTTTAACAATGCGCCCGCATACTGTCATTGCGGCAGGTTCCTTATTTTACTTTTATTTTGTGACTTGTATTTGTTGAAGCGAGACGAGTATTCATAGTATTTAGTATTCATTTAAGCGTATGAATAAAATGCACAATAAACAAATAATACTCATTTAGTTATATGTCTAAGTTGGAAGCAGCTTCTTTCTGTCGTGCGTATGAACCTGCAATTTAATATGACAGATGTCAGTTTTGCTTCTTGGACCTGAAACATTCGAATCGAATCCACCAATAGCAGCGAAGAAGATAGCTTCTAGAAGTTAGAAAGGAGCTGCGTGTAAGGCTTAAGGCTAGCATAAACCCAACAAAAATTTACAACAAAACCAAAGTAGAAAAGGTTCCATTAATGTCAAGATAAACCATTTTACTATGTAGTTGGAAAAGTTTTAGCGCGATAAGAAAAAAAGAACATAAACAGACATAGGAATTCTGGAATCTTCTCGGGATTTGTTTACCTACATTTACTCAAAGCCTCAAACCTCGATAAGTGCAAGAATTTTTGCTCTACCAAGCAAAATAATGGCAGATCCAATCTACATATTATACCTCAAGTTTTACCATGAAACCATAGTATAAAATATGACAAATACTAGCTTATAGATATAAGGTATTACAAGACAAGCATTTTACGCCCAAACCTGTTGTTTAATCAGGAAAAAAAATCAATATAACGATTTTCGATTCTAGAGAAATGGCTAGATAATGGATAAAACATTTCAGTAGTTATTTTAAAAATCCAGATCATTCTGGCAGCCTGCATAAAGCAATGTGGAACGCAGTGGCTGTCTGTGACCTAGTTACAAGCCCCGTCGCGTCGGTTCTCCGGCTTTGTCCCTCTTGCTTGCACACCAACCCTGATGGAAGTACATCGAGGGGTTGTACAATTTGCAAATGTGAACACTACACTACATAAGAGTGTTTTTGACTTCAAGACGCATCTATAGTCATTCCTCCGAAATAAGTGTTTAGTGAGTATGGACCTTTTTCGTCGTCGACCACCCTCGCGTTCGTTATACTTGGGAAACGTCAGATATGCGTCAGATTGACTCAAGTCATTGTGATGCTGGTGATCATTCAGTTTGCCAAGTATAACGACCGCAAAGGTGGTTGACGACGGGAAAGGTCCATAGAGCCTTTCTATCGCTATCCAAAAAATTTTACGATTTAAAGGGAAAAGTTGATTACCGATCATGATTCTGAAAATGACAGATGTCGGATGGATCCGAAAGAAAAAGAACATCGACATCGAATCCAAACGCGTCAGGATCAGCTGATCCGTTCCAATAGAAAGGACCTTATGTGTTCATTAGTTCATGCGTAGTGAAGTCCCGGAAGGAGAACTGACAGTAGAAAGATGTTATAGGCGCATTTGTTTGGGTATTCTCCCTATTCTGCCGAAACGAAATTACTGTTATTTTGATGCCTCAGAATCGTTCCTGTTATTCTTATTATTCTTGCAAAACAGCTCGAATGAAGAAAATGAAAAAAGTGGGGGTACACCCCTAACCTAAAAGAAATGTCAAGCGTAAATTTTCATAGGTTATGTTGTTAAATTGTTATTTTTTGGGGTACAAATGGGGTCCACAATTGACAATGGTATAATTTGGAATTAAATTATGGCCGCCCAAATTCTTTAAGGTAAACAAAAACAATATTTTTAGGGTTAAGTTGTATATTTCCCCACTTTTCACAAATTAAGAAGTGTCAGAATAAAATCTTATTACAAGAATGGAATTATTTTATTTTTGGAACACTCAAACAAGTGCACCTTATGTATGATGCTAGAATTTTTTGTATTCTGTAATGGTAGCGCAATTTACACGCAGCTTATTTTTGCTGACTTCTTTGCCGATAATGGTTAAAAGTGGCGTTAATGACATGTAAATATGATTTTTAACCAGTAGCACCAAAAAAGTTGCCAAAAAAAGCTGCCTAAGGGTACTATAAGTATTTCCAATTTTCAATATGGCTACTATCATTTTTTTGTTTGAGTGAGTTGTGAGATAAGAGGTATAATGATTTTTGAAGCCAGAAAAATACAAAAATACGCTTGTAGCCCTATTTTTTAGAACTACATTTAGTTTTAATATAAGATGGGGCCCTCATGTAGAAGTGCTATTTAGTAGAATTGACGGTATCATTAATATACAATGTGCGTACATATAATTTAAAAAATAACTACCCCTTGGTTTATATTGAGCTCCAGCCAGGACAACCTGACCTACACCGCTCCCTGCAGGCCTGCCAACAGCCAGGGAGGTGCGCTAGCCTACTCCAATGAGGGATTTACCCTTGGTGTTCAGTTGAGTGCTTGCAGAGGATGCTAGCTAGCTTATTCGCAAACAAAGACAAAAATAAAAAGGATGATAAACAAAAATTGTCAGCAGGAATAGTGTGCTCTATGAATTTTTGATTATTAAATGAACGAGTGCTTGTAGCATAGTAATGTCCCGCAAAAGTAAGGATGTTGTCTAATTATTTCCGAGGGCGAAGCACGAGGTGAATAATTCAAAGAAAACACCTTTAATTTTAAGGGACATTGCGTATTCATAAAGCACGAGTTCTTTTAAAATCGAAAATTTATCAACAGCACGAGGGCTATTCGACACGATTATTTCATTTATAAATACTACTTACTCAAAAAAATAATATTAATTTAATTTAAACACTGGATATGACTAAAGACACTAGAATCTAGTGTCTTTAGATATGACTAACCAAAAGAACAATTTTTGAATTAACAAAAAATTTTAACTTTGACTTCTATCCAGGTAAATTAATTCGCTGTCAGTGCTTGACCACGGGATATTTCAACTCAGGTTGTTGCCAACGGGTGATTTCCAAATTTTGGCATAAACCTCTAATTTGACATATAAATGAAATAATCTGATTTATTTGTTATACGCTTTTTTTAAGCCATTTTATTTTGTACATTTGCTTCTAAAGAAATTTGTTATCACAAAAAATGTCTTAAAAAATACAATCTTTATCTTATCTGCAATTTCTTTGTTAAATATAAGTATAATATTTACCAAAATATAAATTTTTTTTAAGTTTGGATATTAATTATTCGCTTTTTTTTATTAAAAGCAAAAAACAAAATTTTTTCTACTTCCACCTTTAAAATGACACTTATCGCACGAATTTAACCTAAAACAATCCTTTAGCTACGTCTTGCAAGCCGTGGGTAAAATGGCACTTTACCCACGACGTAAAGTTGCAACAAGCTCTTTACCCACGCGCCGAAGGTAACGTTACTTGCAGAAAATGACAGATGACATTATTTGTATTTATTTTATTTGTTAAAAACGTATAATTTGGTGACTTCTTTTAATAAAAATGAATTCTAATTAATGTTACAAGTATATGCTTGCATTTCTAAAAAATTAAAGCCATTGCAAATGTTGTTAGTGTTAGTTTTTTGGGAATTGAAACAAGCCTGCTTGGAAAACGCGTTGACGCTAAAACTGTGAGTTGTTTTTGGAGTTTTTTTTATAATTTTAGACAGTATTTAGTGTAGCATAGGTAGGATTTGGATAAAACATAACCTTTTATTGAATATTACAATATGTATTTTCATTTCTACTTCTAAAATGTTTTTTCTAACCTAACTTTTCTTTAAGTTGGAATTTTTTCTCCTAAAAAGTCCGATATTGTTTGATTTTAGGATCGTAAAAAAAGTATAGTTCGTAACACGTTTTATAAACGTCTTTATTCAATTGTTTAAAAAACCCTTCGCTTGCGCTTGTTTTAACAAACTCGTGAATAAAGACAGAAAATTACTGTTTTTTGCATTATTTTGTTCAGTAAAACTGGTAAAATAAAAGATTAAAGAAAAGAAACATTGGTTCAATATTTTCTTTGCCTTTGTTCTTTGTCCTAATTTCGTACTTGTGGAGCTCATTTATCAGAGCAGGGTCAGGTCAACGGTGGCTTTGGAAGTTTGAGGAAGGCCATATTATCGCAATTTTGCTTTCTAAGCCAAAATAAACATGGGAATGAACTGAGGTAAATAAAGTTGGTTGATGTTCTACACGAAACCAAAGAGATATTTACTTTCCCTCATAAGATTCTCTTTGATAATTGAATGCCTGCAGGGATGTTCTTTTTTTAGCTAGAATGTAAAAGATGCTATTAAATTCTAATGTTTTTTCGGGCCACGTCGAATCACAAACTTAACTGAAAATAAGCTTTCTAAATACGAACTTATTATTGTTAATGGAACACAGATGGGCAGATGCAAAAAATCTGTGCATAGACACGGTTGCCACGCACAATTGCTAAGGCATTAGCAACGCATTCCCAACTCGTGTAAAAAGAGTCTTTTTCAAGTGCCTGGCCCAAAAACATAGCTTTTTTACACATACAAGAATCCCATATGTCTTGGGATTCCCAGAAAATTGTCAAAAAAATCTCAATATCAAAATGATTAAACCTAAAACAATCCTTTAGCTATGTCTTGCAAGCCGTGAGTAAAATGGCACTTTACCCACGGGGTGAAGTAGCAACAAGCTCTTTACCCACGGGCCGAAGTTAGTGTTACTCGCAGAAAATGACAGATAAAAGTTAATTCTAATTAAAGTTTTAGTAAAATATTAAGGATTTCTTTACATTTCTTAAAAATTAATGCCATTGCAAATGTTGTTAGTGTTAGTTTTTACGGGTGTTAACAAGTCCGCTAAAAAACGCGTTGAAGCTAAAATCGTGAGTTGTTTTTGGAGTATTTTTATAATTTTAGACAGTGTTTTGTGTAGCAGAGGTAGGATTTTGATTTAACATAACCGTTTATTGCATATTACAACATGTATCTTCATTTCTACTTCTAGAATGTTTTTTTCTAACCTAACTTTTCTTCAAGTCAACATTTTTTTCTTTTAAAAAGTTCGATATTATTTGATTTTGGGGTTGTAGAAAAAATATGGTTCGTAACACGTATTATAAACGTCTTTATACACTCACGTATAAAGACTCGTTTATAACACTTGACACGAAAAACACTATTACTATTTATTATACTCTTCACAAAAGTATATTGCAATCGATCAGAATATCCTAAAATCGTCAATTTTCGTCGTAGAGCAAAAATTGCAGATTCGTGCGTTTCATGACTTTTTAAGATTTTCATTTTTTGTCCGTCGGTCGGTCGGTCGGTCTGTATGTATGTCACGTTTCTTGTAAACACGCTATCCTAAGAACCAAACTTCCAATCCTATTCAAATTTTAAGGAAAAATCGATCCCTATAAGAGGAAGAACCCTATTGTTTTTGGAAAGAATCCGAGTACTATAAAGCCCCCTTTTCAGCCCCCCAAGTGAAAATTAAATTTACAAAAAAAATTATTCGACATAAAACATGGAAAATTTAATTCTCTACAAAAAAGTATTCGTTGGTTTTTTTTGTGAGACCCCCCCGTTACCCCCCACCACAAAAAAACCTCCTATCTTTTTTCACAAAATTAATGAAAATTTAATTTTTTATTAAAAAATGTTGATTCATTATTTGTTAAGTTAACTAGTAAGGTAAAAAAAACAAAAAAATATTTCAGTAGCAAAAAACTTCTAAGTCAGAATAGTGTCACGCGTCATTCAAGTAGGCCATACTAAAAATATTTTAAACTAAGAAACAAAAGCAGCTGTCAGAACAAATAACCTCAAATATGTTAAACGTCAGAACTGACGTTTATCTTCTTCGTTAACGAAATTTTTTGTGTTTTCTGTTAATAGTTTTCACTCTTCGCAGATAAATTAAAAGAAAAGTTTTATTAAAAAAAAAACTATTATCTCAAAATAGTTTTCTTGCGAAGAGTATGGTATAGAATGTGTAGCAATTATATAAAATATTGATTTAGCTTTGATTTAAAAAATATAAAATTACACTTCTACCGAATCCGAATTCTACTCGAGCTACTTATTTGTGAAGAGTAACTTCTACGCGTTTCGACTTCTACCCATTCTAGTTTATTTTTAAAATGGTCAAAAAGCATTTTCATAATCCATTTCATTTCACAAGAAAAATATGGCTTAATACAAAGGCACAGTCTATCTTACTATTTGTTTATTTTAAAAATGGTTAAAAAGCATTTTTATAATCAATTTCATTTCACAAAATTTTTATGAAATGAAGCTGACAACAATGTCACTATAACTGATGCAAAAACGTAAGATCAAGAATAATAGATGGGTTCTAAAGTGCCCTTTCCTTAACAGAGTTGCCGCATTTATCGAACTTTAAAAGTATTTTTCTCCGAGATAAGAAAAGATAAATTTTTAATAATTTTCCAAGGATCCCTAGACATGCCCCAACAGCGTACCATACGCGCTATTTCTTGGACATCCTGTGTTAGGAAAGTAGATACTATCCATTCATGTTTTAAAAAAACCTATGAAAACTAGAAATTTTTTCTTTGAAAAGTTGAATTTTCCACAAAGTTGGCATTACATTTCTAATTTACTGACACTAAAAATTGAAAAATGCCAAAATTAATATGACAGTTACATAAAACAGGCGGAAAAATTGGAAAAAAGAAACAATTTTTGCTTAAGATGTGAGAATTTATAAATAGTCGCGTCAAACTAGCATTTCACCTCTAACTTTGGGGAAACTCAATGGATTGACTTTATTTTTTTTGCAAAACATTCAGAAATAAATTTAAATTACTAATAAAAACTAAAATTGCGCCGCTAGTCCTTCCTGAATTTTTTATACTCTTCGCAAACTGTAACTTGCTTATTGTTAAATCTACAGAAAAAATCATTCTTATGAAAATTAAAGAGAATAAAATTTTGTAATAAAAAAAATATTACCCCTCCCCCCCCGAGCTCCGCCCCCTTATAGTCCCCCAAGTTTTCAATATTTTTTTTTCATGCTTATTTTTTAAGAAACAGAAAAAACGTACATTATTTACTAAATTAAAAAAAAAATGCTCCCCCACTATGCCCCCCCAACTTGAAAAAATTTGTATCTCGCTTATTATTAAACATTTATATCAACATTTTTTTTTAATTTGGTATATAATGAATGTTGATTTTGTTCCTTAAAAAATAAGCATAAAAAAAAATTACTTAAAATTTGGGGGGTTATAAGGGGGCAGAGCTCGGAGGGGGGTGGGCAATATTTTTTTTATTACAAAATTTTATTCTCTTTAATTTTTATAAGAATGATTTTTTCTGTGGACTTAATAATAAGCGAGATATAGTTTGCGAAGAGTATAAAAAATTCAGGAAGGACTAGCGGCGCCATTTTAGTTTTTATTAGTGATTTATATTTAATTCTAAACGTTTTACAAAAAAAATGAAGTCAATCCATTGAGTTTCCCCAAAGTTAGAGATTTTAAGGTTTTTCATGCTAGTTTGACGCCACTAAAAGAAAATTGTAGACATTTTTGTAAAAGTGCTAATTTATCCTATGATACCTAAAAGGACTTCTTAACAGGGAGTACTTACATAAATAATTCCTATTTTATGTAAACTTTTTAATGGTTTAAAGATTAGTGCATTATAAAGTAATTTAATAATTAAATAAATACTTCTGTATATTTTAAAACCATTGTTTTTAATTCAGATGCCCTGAACATGTTTTAAAATGCATTTTTTAATTTTTTTGACTTTTCTTACATAACCAGCAAACAGAAGTGATATTAATAACAATATACAGGGTAAAATCTGTCACCCTATGGCTCGCCTACTCTGGTTTAAATAAATGGTGAATGGATAGTACACAGTTGTGACAGATTTTCACGCATTGTTGGAATAAATTTAAGTAAAAACTTAACTTCCTGGTTATTTTCTAAAGTGAAAATGTCCTATGCAAAAAAACACTTTGTATGCAGCAAACGGAGTATACCAGTAGTCATAAAATATGAAATGTAATTTGTAAATAGTGGAATATTATTGCTTGATGTGGTTTATTAACCTCTTGCATGGCAGAAGGTATTTTTAATAGCTCTCTTAAGCTAGTAACTGTTGACAGGTATGTGACAATGGTGCTCAAAAGGTGCAATACGTATAATAAAATCCTACTATTAAATTTTCTTCATTTTTATAATACAGTAATCCAGGGGACACATTGATAATTACTTTTTGTGTAGGTTTTTGCAATTTCTTAATTTTATACCTGAAGATTAACATTTGCATAAAGGTAACAAAAGCGTATAGTTTGCTTTTTTTTGATATGGCAAATAGCTGAAAAAAATTCAAGACATTCGGTAAAAACAGTTTTTTGAAAAAGTGCCCACCTTTTGGAAATAATGGCCTTTAAGCATGTAGACTAAAAACAAGTAATCGTAAATATAACCCATATTTTGAATTTGACTTAGCAAAAAACTCACTTCAATGTAGTGTCAGTGGTAAATGACATAAAAATTTAAAAAGAAAGTCTAGTTTTATGCAAAAATATGGGGTGCATTAAGAGTGTTTTTGGCAGTTTATTCGTAAACGGTACAGTTTCTCAAAAATTTCAAATGATAAAAAAGTTTTAACTTAGATTGGGGTATTTAAAAAATAAAACAAAATTACAAAATTCTTAAAGGTAAAGAAATTACATGCATTTTTTATCCACACTACCAGTGTTTAACCCATTTCAAAAGGGGCACTTTTTAAAAAAACTGTTTTTACCGAATGTCTTGGATTATTCCCAGCTATTTGCCATATCAAAAAAAGCAAACTATACGCGGACACCCTGTATTTTATATATGATTTTTGGGATAAGGCATTCAACTTATCTAAATTCCTAAGTAACTAATAATGTAGTTAGTTCTGTGATCTTTGACGTAGGGCAACCTGTACATTCACTATCCCTGCATTTTTCTGTAGGCGTTAATAGTCATCTTTTATAAGGTGAACCACATGGCCTAGGTAACAAACTACATCAAACTTAATACCTGCTGAACACTTCCATTTAATTACTATTGGCTGAGTTATGGAAATTTTCAAACAATTTACAATGTCTATAAATTTTAATAGTAAACGTAAGAAGGTCAAGAAACCTACTGCAAAGTGTTTGCTATGTAGAAAACTAGGCCAGACAGGCAAATTTTTTCATGCTTGTAAAATGCAAGCGAAGTAACGGTGCTTAAATAATAAATTTTATTGCAAAATAATACAAAATAAATAACGATATTTAAATGGATTTATTCGTGGATTATCGATAGATTGGAAAATATTACTATTTACAGGGTCTGCTATAATGTGAACGTTCTTAAAACATAAGATTCCTCTAAGTATCCCACACAATAAAGATTTAAGTCTAAGAAAAAAAAATACCTCGCATTTAAATAACTCACCAAGAATACATTATTGTGTACCCTGTATATAGGGTTCCAGAATTGGCGCGCCACCTGTATAGTACCCTGTTAAGTCATGCTAAGAGATTCCCCGAAAATTGTTAAAAAAAATTCTTCTCTGACTAGGGTAGGTTAAAGTTCAATAAATTTGGCAACTCTGTTAGGGAAATTGTCTTTTAAAACCCATCTATGATTCTTTATCAAAGATATTCGCATTAGCCATGGCAAGTGTTCTTTGCCATGGCATTAGCATTTATTGACATTGTTGTCAGCTTTACTTCATGAAAATTTTGTGAAATTAAATTGATTATAAAAATTAGTCCAATTATTCTAATTAAAATTTGTAGGTTCCTTAGAAAAAAATCCCAATCAAGATCTGCTTATGCAGGATTGTATTCACTACCCCCAGGAATATAAAAGTGAAAAATTCCTACAAAATTTCCGTGACGTTTAGCCCCCATCTTGCATAGAAGTGAGGAGTTAGTTTTTTGTTAATACCCAAACTATTCGGCACTTTTGAAAAAAGTTTTAAAAATTTTTAGGAACATTATTTTAGTAAGAATACAATCATTTTAAAAAAAAATAATAAATCACCAATATTAACGATTCTATAGCTCTTTAAAAATCACCTTATTTCATCATAATCGTCTATCAGAGTCATAGAGTCCTGAAGCATAGATTGCAGCGTTCTCTGTAGGACCAAATTAGCACATTTTTAAAGTGCTATAAAATCGTTTATATTGGTGATTTATTATTTAAAACAAAAATGATTGTATTCTTATTAAAATAATGTTCCTAAAAATTTTTTAAACTTTTTTCAAAAGTGCCAAATAGTTTAGGTATTTGGAGGTATTCACGATCGCCATCAGTATCATTAAAATACTGATGGCGATCGATTTAATGATACTGATGGCGATCGTGAATACCTCCAATTAACAAAAAACTAACTCCTCACTTCTATGCAAGATGGGGACTAAACGTCACGGAAATTTTGTGGGAATTTTTCACTTTTATGTTCCTGGGAGTAGTGGCTACAAACCTGCATAAGCAGATCTTGGTTGGATTTTTTTTCTGGGGGCATTATTAGAATGATTGGGCTAAATGTTATTTGAACATTTTAAAGATGAACAAATGGTAAAATAGTTTAAGAGAGACTGTACCTTTGTATTGAGCCATATTTTTGGTTTAAAAGGTGCCGTTGTTTTCAAGGAATATGCGTTTAAAATTTAGGGGCCTCATATCTGCAAGGGTATACGAGATAGATTTTTTTGACCATTTTCTGGGGATCCTTAGGCATGCTTTAACAACATACCATACAGGTGGTGTTTCAATTCTGCAACAGCCTGTATAAAGCATAACGTGAGAACCATTGTAAAGTGATGCCTATATTTTTTTATAAAATTATTGACCATTGTTATTATTTTTTAATATTAACTTAATTAATGCTTAACCGAGTGCTTAACAAAGAAGCTCCTTGTAATTATAAATTTATCGATGTATTAGTAATATAGTCTTTTTGTCTTTCATAACTTTTGGTTCAATATTTTTTTTTGAAATTTACCGAATGGAATAATAGTCAATGTTTAACAGGCCTTCAAGTTTTTACCAAAAAACACTCTTTCGACAATTTATGACAAAATTATTACTCATCAAAGTTTGAGCTATTTCAACTTAGAATGGCCATAAATAATGTGCTCAAAAATTTAATTTTCTGTAAAAAAAGAAAATGTCAAAAGTGCAAGACATTTTTATGTGATTGACCCAAATCTTGCAGTTTTAATGTATTTTCTGCAAGTTAGCAGTAAACCATAAACAACGTAAAATAAAATGTCGGTAATAAAATTTCCTACTTCGTTTGCTATTTTTTTGACTAACTATTTACTTCGTTTATTTTAAGACATCCTTTAGAACATCAAACAAAATTTTCTTAAAAATGTATTTTGCTATTTTAATTAATTGCTTTAATTTTAAGGTGCCGAAATAAAATTTAAAGTAGCAAAAATAAAATGAATAAATTAGTTTTATTTCTACATTAAGGGTTGGGTTTAAACTGAGGTTTAAGCTTTAAATTTAAGAATATAAAACAAATGGATTAAAAAGAATCAAAGCAACATCAAAAATAAAACAAAAAGTAGAAGTATAGAATTTAGCGTTATCAAAATTTACTTCTAGGAGCCTGGCAACAGCACGGAGGGGAAGGGATGTATTTTATATCGGATGCGACGTTGCCGGTTTTATAACAACAATGATGGGCGAATTTATACAATATATTGATAACGTTTTATTGGTTTTTGGGGTCTACAAAAGCACAATTAGTAAAACCCCAAAACTTTTTTGACTAATCTGACCATCTAATAATAGTAATATACTTATCAATCGTATCGAGTTACATTTCTGAGAAAAACTATAAATTTAGGGTGCGTATTTTCGTGATATAAAACCACATGGCAGAGTCTCTTATCTTCCGGCAGAGTCCCGGATTGATCAAAAATACGCTCCCTTAATTCGTAATATAGGACTGCACCAAATTTTAAGTAGATTTCAATTAATTTTTTTTTTAAATTAGCAAAAATGTTTGATTAAATTATTTTACCCTCTAAAAAGTGTATAATAACCAAATAAAATCATGTTGGATTTACACACAACTTTGCAAATAAATGCGAAAATGCCAACGTGTATGTTAATTATTATACTCTTCGCATAAAAAATCGAGGAGTATATTGGCATTTGGTCGGACCTTCTCTAAAATCGTTAATATTCATCATACAGCAAAAAATTTTGCAGACTCCTTCGTTTCATGACTTTTCAAGACTTTCATTATTTGTCCGTCTGTCTGTCGGTTTGTCTGTCTGTATAACAAAAAAAAAGTCATAAGACCTTTTTGCGAAGTGTAACTTTTTAAATGATCTATCCCACTCACTGATCTAACCCATTCATTGATCTTACCCGCTCTTGTTAACATTTACTGGTTAAAATTAACGCCACTTAAAATTAACATATCGCGAATTAACACTGTTAATCTTTATTTCTGCTAATTTGATTAATTTTTTGTAAAATTTTATGCCAAATTTTAAAAGAAAACCGCAGTTAAACAAGATCCCTTTAATTTTAGAGGCATAATTTACCTTTAAATGAGTTAAATTATCGAATGTCTTAAAGTTACCATTCCTCCTTCTATAAAGATATCTAGCTCGGTGTATTTGTATCTACGATCTAACATCTTCTACATTTGTGCTATCTTATGCTAACATTTATGAATTCAAGCACTTAAATATGTATTAAAGCAAGCACTATAGGTAATCAAGGTCGCATATTTGCAAAGAACGGTCGTATTCTAACATTTCATCCTTAGGCTAGTTTGTTTACATTATTTATCTAGTTTCTATACATTCATGCTATGCTATTCTCCTTTTCTTAAAAAATATGTACGTTCGTGGGAACAATACGAGATGTTTATTTTAAAACTTTCCAGGTGAATTTTTTACTTTACAACCTAAAGTTTAAAAAATCCCTATAATCCATTTTCGAGGGACCTAATATGTCATAGGTTTTGACACTGCAGGAGTCGCCCCCTATCGTAGGAGGGAGTGCTTTTACAAAATTTTTAAATAGCAAGAGGGGTCAAGTGACGCCTAAATTCTTTAAAGTTTATAGAAAATTTATTAATTTAATAATTTTTTTTGTGAAGATTACAAACTATTAAAATATTGCAACAATTTGATATGAAACTGACATTTACTTTAAGAACACTGGCACTGACATTTGAGATGCCTTTAACCTACTATCGTGGACATGGAATTTAAAACGATCAATTTTTGCATTGTAAATATGGTCAAAATAGTGGCTTAAATATCTCAAGTTTTATGCGAAGTGGACATTAACAAGAAACATTTCTCTGATGTTTTACGAAGATTAGAGCCTTATTGTTATCCTAAAACAAAATTATTTAAAAAAGGAAATATCTTCTTACCATTTTTATCGCCGGCAGCACATTTTACATAATTTATTTTAATAAAATACATTTGACGCATTTGTTGTCAAAATAACTGACTGATAAAAAAACCCTATTCATAATAGAGTAAAATTTAAAAAATCAAAGGTGGCTGACAAAAAATCGTTTTAAATTCCATGTCCACGATAGTACAGAAAAGGAAAGCCAATTTTTTTTGTTTTGTCATAACCTAAATAACTTTACAAAAATAAATTCTTCATCAATCATTATAATATTTTTGTTTTTTGAAGTAAGATTATCGACAGAAAGAATTAAATGAAACCATAATACGTTTGTAGCCCTATTTTTTTAGTTTTTAAAACTCCATTTCTCCCGTGCAATTCGAAAACCGAGTAACTTGAGTTAGTCACTTTATGTTTAAACGAAGATTGCTCCGAAACTAGAGGTCCTAGGTTAAAACCAAAAACAGTATTAAAAAGTTTAAAAATTTAGCTTTCCAAAAATGGTTTTAACCTGGGACCTCTAGTTTTTGCACAATCTTCGTTTAAACACAAACTGTCTAACTCAAGTTACTAGGTTTTTGAATTGTACGGGAGATTTAGTTTTAATATACGATGGGGCCCTTATGTAAATATGTTATTCTATAGAATTGACGGAGGCTCAATGTAGATACCTTTTACGAGCTTCTAGGAGCATAGATCTTTGAATCTGTAAATTCGCATCTTTAGCCTTAAAATTGAAGTTATTTGATCTATAAATTTCGAGTTTTTTTTAAGGTGTCTAAAAATTGACTCATAAACGCAATGGTACGCTGTTAGGACATTTTCATGAAGTCCCCGATTTTTTCACGACTTTTTAATTGTTATTAAAAAAAAACTGTTAAAATTTTGTTTTTAGTAACAAAAACAATTTGCTGCACAAAATTGATAATTTACTTAATTAATGATTGGACATGTACATAGAAAACTGATGGAAAAAGTGAAAGTCAATTAAAAATACAAACCAAAAGCTACTAAAGTAACTTTGTAAGTATAAATCTAATAGATATAATAGTACAATAACAAATGAATAAACAAATTGTAAAAGGTTGGTAAACTTGACGTGCAATTGCAACATCATAACTTGCTTGCATGACCTGATTCAAATGTCCGGCCAATTTGAAGCGTAAACAATATTTGTCACTGTTGTTATAACATGCATGTAGCCTAGGTTAACCATTCATTACAATGACTACAATACATTACATCCTTAATAAGGGGCAAGGAAAATTAAAAAAAAAAAGAATGGAGCGTATTAGTACAAAAATTGGTTGGGGTATCCTTGGAGATCTGTCATACCATCTGTCGTTTGAGATGCTAACTGACATTACTTCTGAATTTTATATTCATATTAAATCTCGTATCAAATATAAAGCTTATATACCAAAATACAACATACTGCCGGTTTAAAACATTCAATGTACCATCTAAAAGGTTTGTATCGTGCGATCCACAAAATTTGACGTCGACTCTTGCCATGCATTTGTAAAATTTCAATTTTTTTCATTGTTAAAACATTGTTGATTGTAATATTTTTGACGTTCCACAGCCAGGGGCGACGTCAAATTTTGTGGATCGCACGTTATAACTTTTAGAGAGTGCTTTACATCTTCTTTATAATTAGCTAAAATAGGAAATTATGACTCATTTACAAAAGGATTTCCGTGAATCTTTAAAATAATACGAATTTTTTTTGGATGCACGGATTTTTCATTAAAAGTACCATTGTAACTGAATCATTATGCCCTTTTTTACCTAATTATGAAGAATTGTTGTAAAACACTCCGTAAATGTTATACAAGCCTTTTAGCTGGTACGTAGAATGTTTTAAACCGGCAGTTTGTTGTTTTTTGGTATATTAGCTTTATATTTAATAAAAATATAAAATTCAGAAGTAATGTCAGTTAGCATCTGAAACGACGGGTGGTATGACAGATCTTCTAGGTTATCCCAACCAATTTTTGTACGAATACGCTCCATTTAACGGTGAATCTTGCGAAGCATAGAAACTGTGGTTGGTAATGTTGGTTGCCTAAAATCAACAAAAAACACCACTTTCTGGTCATTGCTCAATAGGGTTTATAAAATTTAATTTTAATTAAAAATTGTGTTTTCCAGCAACATAAATAAACAAAGCACAAGTTGACATATTCTAAATGTTTATCAATAAACGTTTAAATACAGAATTTTGGCAATTTAAAATGCAAAAAAATAGTGCTTTTAAATTGCCAAAATTCTGTATTGAATCGCTTATTGATGCACCTTTAAATTATATGTAAACTTGTGCTTTATTGAAGGTCCTAATTTTTATTTAACATTAACTCTTATAAACCCACTAAGCAATGACCAGAAAGTGCTGTTTTTTGTTGATTTTAGGCAATCAACATTACATAACCACAGTTTCTATGCTTCGTGACATTCCCCTTTAAAGTGTAGAAAGCAAAATTTTTAGGTGGTTTTGGGGGACTATTTCGTTTTTTTTTTGAGTAACGTTACTTTGACTTACTAACACAAAATTAATGGATCGCATAATCATTTGGTGATCCAATATGACCTAGTATTAAAATAAGTAGCCAATAAACAAAATGTAATATGCTATAAAACTTAAATCACCATTTAATGGTTCTTCTACAAACAATTATGCTCGTATGAACATAGTCATAACAAACAAATCATAAATACTAAAATACCAAGTAAATTTTTTCACATCACTATTATTCGCACTTTTTTGCCAAAAGGGTAATCTCAGGGTTGAGTAAAACTTAATTTATTTTTTGTTATTGGTAATTATGATACGCCCTGCAGAAACTAAGAGTCTTGCCAAAAATCATCTTTAGCAACTAAAAAGAATAGTTTTTTATTTAAGAAATTGCAAAAACATCCATTTTTACAAAGATATACCCTTTTGTGATTTGTGAGACAGACTTAAAAATTGCGCAAAAAAATGTAAAGCAGTCCCACTATTTTAAATTTCTTATATCGTTACATCATAATAATTATACGAAAAAAGAAAAAGCTAATGAACTTACAATTAGCAAGTACGACTCTTAAAAACATTAACACTGGCGCCATCTATTGACATTTTTAGCAACATCAAACACGAAAAAGTGAATATCGATGGGGCCCAAACTCAAACATTGCAAAAGGCTGTTGCTGTTGCTTTTGGGGTCATAAATAAGAATAAGAATGCGATAATTTCTGTTTTAATGTGCTCAGATGGGTTGTTATTAGAGCACAGCCCCCAGTTGTTATTATAAAAATGAAGCTGAACCATTTAGGCCTATTTATCAATAATTTATTTAGGTTTATTTCAAAAAATACACAACAACATGTTTTGTCTATTGTTTTGGTTTGATACTTTGATAAATAGTGTGGATTGAATAGAGAACTGCTTTTCAACATGTCGTATTTGTGCCGAAGAAATGCAGTTTACCCCCTTTATTGGATCCTAAAGAGCAATTCGTTTATTTTATTAATTATTCATTACTTGCTTTACTTTCATGATTTCAAATCATAAATTTAGAATCCAAGCACGAAATGCAAGGATGATGTGATTTGAACAAAAAGTGCAGGCAGCCACACCATAAGAAGACGCAAAAAAATCACATAATTTTACAATCCATACTTATGTGGTGTTGCAAAACCAGCGCAAAACAATAAGAAGTAAAATAAAAATCGACTTACCAGATTAAAACTTTTCCAAATTCGATTTGCACAAAACGTTTCCAAAAAATGTTTTCGCACAGCACGGATTAGTACACGATCTTACCACAAGGGGCGTTGCGGTATGACTTTTGTAAAAAATGTCAACACTACAGATCTCTTTTTACGAGTCTATAGAAAAAAACGTTTTTTGATATTTTTGGTTTTCTGTTAAGTATTTTAAGAATTTGGTAATATTAATATGATATAACAACATTTTGCATTGAATTTATTGGCCAAAAATCTACGCAATTTAAATAGAAGCGTTTCTAATGCTAACTGGCCGTCCATTCAGAGGCCGTTATTAGTTAAGAAGAAGAAAATATAACCTTAAACAAAAGAAACCAAACAAAAATAAAATTACCAAAGCTTTCGTCAAAAAGTATTTCTTGACGTTTTGGACTTATATTTTAAAAAATACAAATATTTTTGACGAAAACTGTGTTGAATGTAATGAAGACAAGTATCTCTTGGAGATAATAGGGCGGTAGATCTAGTGGACGCCAAACTTACATGCCCACCAAGGGCTTCAAAAGCAGTCAGGAAATTTGTGGCTTAATTTAAGAAATTTACTGAGTAAAATGTCCAAGAAGAGCAAAGGTAAGTTTGTAGAATACATAAGTACTAAAGAGTAACGTTAAAAGTTATTTTGCAGAAAGTCGGGGCTTAAGTGAATCACCTGGGGAGCATTTTATAACAATCTCGGATTCCAGTGAATTCTCTCGACATACGGCAATAGAGCTAAACACTACGGGTGAATCGAGGGGCACATCGCAATCCGAAAGAATGGCAATGACGAATTACCCATTGGGAAAGGGATGCAAAGATCCATTACCAAACTATAAGACGCCTTCTAGCATGGACAGAGTAGCAAATTGGATGGACACTATTCCGAACAAGGGAGGTGTTCTCATAAGAATGGATTTTGACAAAACAACTGGTAAGAATACAATCGGAGGTCCTGCACTTTTGAAATTTGTAGATGTATTGAAAATATACATAATATAGTCCGTCAAAAAACGTTTCAATATATCGGACCCCTCTAAGAAGTTTACTGCTTACAGTAAAGTGTTTTTTTGGGATTAAAGCAACGTCATATTAACCTAAACACAAAGCACCTCTACAGTTTTATAGTTATTGGATCTCATCAGCAAGGCAATCTGGTAAACGCATTTTTAAAAGATCATTGTTTAGCTCTAAACACATTAATGAAGATTACTTTAGGTTCTTTTAAAAATGCTAACACAATTGCTGGTGAGATCTTAAAGGATAGAACCTGCTTTATGATATACTGGGTGTCCCCGAAACCAATGCATCTTTTACGAGGGTAGATAGAGGACAAAATAATAAACAAATACACTCGACATGTTCTAGGCTAGGGGACACCATTTAAAAACTACAGCCCTTAGCTCTTTAAGTCTACTTCACCAAAAGTATTTGATTGTTTATACAGGGTGCACAAAAATGGTGCATAAACGCTATGGTACGCTCTTGGGGCATTATACGAGATCCCTAGAAAGTTGTAAAAAATGCATCTGTTATATTCATCGAGAAAAATGCGAACAAAGCTGTATAAGTTCAGCAACACAGTTTGCAAAATACATCTTAAAAACTCATCTAGATTCTGGAGCATACATTTTTGCATTAGATCATATTGACATTGTTGTAAGATTTATTTCATAAAATTTTTGAAAATTAAATTGATTATAAAAATGTAATTTGATCATTTAAAACATAAACAAACGGTAAAATAATTTTAGATAGATTGTGCCTTTGTGTTTTGCCAATTATTTCGTTAATATGTGCTGTTATCTTCATGATATGCGTTTTAAGTTTCGCACTTTAAGGCCTCATATCTTCGAGGAAATTTAAGATTTTTTTTTACAATTTTCTGGGGCTCCCTAGACATGTCCCAACAACGCGTTTATGCGCCATTTTTTGGACAGTATCTTACAAATGGTTTGTCGAAACATAATAAAATAAATGAAATCATTATCAAATGAAATTTGTAGGCCCCTAGAAATAATGCAACAATAAATAAAATTACAAAATTGTTTTTTATCTACCCTCTAAAGATGTATCGTTTCGGGGACATCTGCACAGCAATCCCATTGGGATCTCGCTTATCTTAATAGATCCGTTAAATGGGGACAATGTTACCTATTTTAATGCACGTTAATGTCACGTTTTTATGACCGTTTTTCGGTTACCTTAAAAAAACTAAAAAATAAGATTTAGGAAGAAGGACATTAATGATCTAGGTTATTTTTGGCTGTTGCGGTTTTGTTTTTCCTAGAATGTTCATATTCTAAAATTCGCGACACCTTGTAGATATTTTATTTCTGGTAAACCCGTGGTTCGGCAGAAAATCTTTTATACATAGGCGGTGGCCGTACGGTATAGTCGCAGTGCGTCATATCGAAGGCTTCCCGTCGTTGTGAGTTCGAATCTCACTGCCACTGATGGAGTGTGGCTAGGCTCTAGAGGTGGTGCCCGGCTGGTTGTGTCCGTGTCCGTTTACTTATATCATAGATAAAAGAATGTACTCTTTTTTATCTATGCTTATATTTTATATTCCCTATTGGACTATTACAGTTCTAAAAATGGGAGCACTACTGTTTGCGTCAAACTTGTCTCAGTTGTTGCTACGGTTTTTTGATGAAACCGGATAATCTTTTTAGCTGTCTATTAGTTTAGAGGCTGAATTTTTTATTCCCCCTAGCCTAGGACTTCTAGGAAATGTCGAGTGTAATCTGGTTTTTTTTTGTCCTCTATCTACCTTCTTAAAAGATTTACTCGCTATGGAGCGTATTCGTACAAAAACTCTAGGAGATCTGTCATACCACCCGTCGTTTCAGATGCTGACTGATATTACTTCTGAATTTTATATTTTTATCAAATATAAAGCTAATATACCAAAAAACAAAAAAATGCCGGTTTAAAACATTCTATGTACCATTTAAAAGGTTTGTATAACATTTAGAGGTTGCTTTACATCTTTAATTCTTTATGAATAGGTAAAAAAGGAAATTATGCCTCATTTACAAAAGGATTTCCGTGAATGTTTAAAATAATACGAATTTTTTTGGATGCACGGATTTTCGATTAAAAGTACCATTGTAAATGAGTCATTATGTCCTATTTTACCTAATTATGAAAAATTAAAGTTGTATAACACTCCTTTAATGTTATACAAACCTTTTAGCTGTTACGTAGAATGTTTTAAACCGGCAGTTGTTGTTTTTTGGTATATTAGCTTTATATTTGATAAAAATATAAAATTCTGAAGTAATGTCAGTTAGCATCTAAAACGTCAAGTGGTATGACAGATCTCCTAGGTTACCCCAACCAATTTTAGTTCGAATACGCTCTATTTCGTTTTTTACAAAAACGAAATGTTTTCAGGTGAAAGTCAAGAAACAGATTGCAAAAGCAAACCCAACTCAGAACGTAGTTTCAAATCAATCAAATCAGAACCAGTATCAATAACAACAGATCACCCATCAAGCTCGAAAAACGGCCCATCCCCCAAATCGAGTCCACTTCAACCTCTCAATGAGATAAAAATCAAATCGGAGCCTACACGAATAAGCTACATAAGTCCAAACTTCGACAACTTTAACTCCAACCACGATTCTTATCCAGAGAATAATGAAGACAAGAGTCCAGAGACTCAGAAAAAGGAACTCTATAGTTATTTGCAACTTATGAACCCGGCTGATAGAAAAGAAGTGGCTTGCGAGAAGAATAGACGTTCAATACGAGTTAAAAATCTAAACATGCTTCTTGAGAAAAAGGAACAGCATAAGAAAGTTGATGTTTTTGAAGATGCTACTAATTCTGTCACTGATACTGTGGCAATGAAGTCTTTTAAGGATCTTAATATAAGGGTAAGACTTTTCCGAATTTACTCTCGCTTGTTCGGACAAATTAATTCAGATGCTCTGACGCCCAATTATTCTAATTAAAATTTGTTGGTTCCTTAGAAAAAAATCCCAACCAAGATCTGCTTATGCAGGATTGTAGGCACTACCCCCAGGAATATAAAAGTGAAAAATTCCCACAAAATTTCCGTGACGTTTAGCCGCCATCTTGCATAGAAGTGAGGAGTTAGTTTTTTGTTAATATATAAACTCTTCGGCACTTTTGAAAAAAGTTTTAAAAATTTTTAGGAACATTATTTTAATAAAAATACAATCATTTTTAAATAAAATAATAAATCACCAATATTAACGATTCTATAGCTCTTTGAAAATTACCTTATTTTATCCTTATCGTCTATCTTAGTCATAGAGAAGCATAGATTGCAGCGTTCTCTGTAGGATCAAATTAGCAAATTTTCAAAGTGCTATAAAATCGTTCATTATGGTAATTTATGACTTTTTTAAAAATGATTGTATTCTTATTAAAATAATGTTCCTAAAAATTTTCAAAACTTTTTTCAAAAGTGCCAAATAGTTTAGGTATTAACAAAAAATAACTCCTCACTTCTATGAAAGATGGGGGCTAAACGTCACGGAAATTTTGTGGGAATTTTTCACTTTTATATTCCTGGGGGTAGTGCCTATAATCCTGCATAAGCAGATCTTGGTTGGGATTTTTTTTAAAGGAACCTACAAATTTTAATTAGAATACTTGGGCTAAAATTATAAAATAAATCAGTTATTTCGCGAACTAACAGAAACAATGCGTCGGCCATTCAAATTGATTAAAGTTGAAGAAAAAGAAGAAGAGCTGTCACCGAACTTTTGTTTATTGTGAATAGAAAGTTAATGTTATTTCCTTAAAATGTGGTAAAAGGATCTGATTCTCATTATTTCCAACGGTAAATATTTAATATCTTTTGGTTTTTGTTGCTTGAACCGTAATTAAAGCTACTTTAACATTTGTAATGTAGAAACATGAAACATAGATATAGTAATTTTAAACATAAAAGAGCGTTACTATGGGCTCTCGTAACCATGCATTAATAGGGGTCGTTTATTAACGATTTGGAATGCGTTAATCAATGTTTTTAATAAACGCACTCCAAATCGTTGATTAATGACCCCTATTAATGCATGGTTACGATATTCCATAGCAACACTGTTCTATGTTTAAAATTACTATCTATGTTTCTACATTACAAATGTTAAAGTAGCTTTAATTACGGTTTAAGCAACAAAAACCAAAAGAAATTCAATATTTACCGTTGGAAAGAATGAGAAGCAGATCCTTTTACCAGATTTTAAGGAAATAACATTCATGTTCTATTCACAATTAATTAGTTCACAGCTCTTTTTCTTTTTCAACTTTAATAAATATCCGACGCATTGTTTCTGTTAGTTGGTAAAATAACTGTTTTATTTTATAATTTATTTAATAATGATGTACGACGTGCGAAAAAGCATTGCAACCAGTTCGTATGTTAAATGGCGATTAATAAACTGACTTATTAACAAACTCGCTAATCGCTCGCTTGTTAAAACCGCTAGTTTATTAATCGCCATTCTTAACTCACTTACTGGTTAAATAACTATTGTAATATTTTAATAGATGACACCATCTCCAATTCAATTAAGCGATTTTGAAGACGATATTTTGGAAAAAAACAATTACTTTAATTTTTTAATGCCACCCAAAAATATCTTGAATAGAATACGACATTTTGACGACATCATTTGCCGGGTTATTAAAGATGAGGGGGTTTATAAAAAAGCGATAAGAAAAAATGGAAAGGCAGCAGCTAAAATTAACATGGTTCCTGTGACAGACGATAAGTTTTCTATCTATGGTCCATTGGATAAAACGAAAAAACAAGGAATAAAACGACAACAAAAGGTAATTACATTATTAAAAAAAACATAAATTTATAACAGGATCTTAGTAATTTTTACTTTATTCATAGTCTTGAACAAAGTCTTTAATTTTAAATTGATTTTATTGATTACATGCATTTTATTGCGTTATATTTTCAGAAAAAGCTTCTTCTCATGAGCACTCCAAACATATTCAGTCCAAAAATGAAACTTCGAAAATTAAATGGATGCGTTTTTTCTAAGTTAGAACAGAAACGAATAAAGAGAAAATCCACCGAAAGAAAATCAACTTCCATAGAAAATAACAATAAAGGTATGTGCTTTTAACTTTATAAGACGATTTTCAATGGAGAGCTAAACACCTAAACCAGCCACTAGATAAACAAAAGAAAGCTTATGCCAAATCGACTTTTAATTTTTAACCAAAAATTAAAATTTGTTACTTGTAAAACACGATTATTCTAAAAAAAAAGCAATATTTTTAATGTCACTTTTTTTGAGGCTTCTGACTCAAATTCACAAATTTGAAGATCTGTGCAATCAGAAGCTCGTAAAAGTCATTTCCGTTGAGCTTCCGTCATTTCTATGGAATAGCACATCTACATGATGTTCCCATCGTATATTAAAACTGAATGTATACTGGATGCACATAGTTTAATTTAAAAATTAACATTTAATTTAATAATTAATTTAAGAAATGTACAGCAGCTTATTGGTTGAATTGACATTGACATTGAAATTTCTCATTTGTTAATTTCAAATGAACCAATAAGCTGCTGCAGATTTCTCAAATTAATTGTTAAATGAAACAACGTGAATCTACTATTACTTTTAAAACTAAAAAAATAGGGCTACAAACAAATTATGGTTTCATTTATATCGTTTATTTCTTTGTGTCGTATTTGTTTTTAAAAACCATTATTATATTTTTACATTTTTGAAGTCAAATTTTCTACACAAAGAAACAACCGATTTAAATGAAACCATAATCTGTTGTAGCCCTATTTTTCTGGTTTTCAACACTACATTTAGTTTTAATATACGATGGGGCCCTGTTATAGATGTGATATTTAGTAGAAATGACGGAAGCTCAACGGAAATAACCGATTTAAATAAAACCATAATACGTTTGTAGTTTCTAAAACTGCATTTCGTTTTTATATACGATGGGCGACCCTCATTTAGATGTGCTATTTAGTAGAATTGACGGAAGCTTAACGGAGATGACTTATACGAGCTTCAAGGAGTACAGATCTTCGAATCTGTGAATTTAAATCTCCAGCCTTAAATTGGTCTAGACTAAACGGTCATTTTTCCACTTCCATCTTCTTCAACTTCGTTGTTTAAGTGGCATTACCTATTTTTTTACATAATTTATTGCGTTACTTACATTTTAGCAATTTTTTATTTTTATTAATGTCAAGAGAAATAAATTAAAATAAAGATAAAAATATTTCATATTTTAGTCATCTGCCACTAAAGAAATAATAAAAATAATAAAAAGATGACTTTTTATGAATTTTTGAGTGCACAGAACATCATCTATGAATTTGAAACGCCCGTCTTAAGATAGTGGAAGGTGTAGGGGTGCCCCAAAATCAAGGGGAAGTGCCCCCAAAAACTTAAAATTTGGTGCGCTAAACTAAACCTTTTTAAAAGCTTTTATTTAACTCGCAATGTATGTATGTTTGTATGTGTGTTTGTGTAGTACAAATCTTGCAACTCGATTTTGAAACACTTACGCTCGACCAATTTTTCTGAAATTTTGTATACATGTGGTCCGGTGACAATGCAAAATGGTAACTTTTTTAGTTCTAAAAACTTAATATGGCGTCCACAACAAAATGGCGGATGACTTTTTTCTAAACAATTCTCACGATATGGGTATCAAATGAAAGGTTATGACCGGTAGTATACAGTAAAATATATGACATAATTCAAAATCCAATATGGCGCCCAACAAAATGGCAAATTAGCTTTTTCTTAACTATTTTGCCGATATGGGTATCAAATGAAAGGTTATGACTTGTAGAATACAGTAAAATATATGACATAATTCAAAATCCAATGTGGCGCCCAAAAAAATGGCTAATTAGCTTTTTCTTTACTATTTTGTCGATATGGGTATCAAATGAAAGGTAATGACAAGTAGGATATAGTAAGATATGTGACAATTCAAAATCCAATATGGTGCCCTAAAAAAATGGCGGATTCTCTTTTTTTAACTATTTTGCCAATATGGGTATCAAATAAAAGGTTATAGCAATGACATACCAAATAAAATGATTAAAAAACATCTACAGTAAAAACTAAAAAATGTAAAATAAATTAATGTAAAAAATTTTTAAGAAAAAGCTTTTATTTAAATGCCCTAAAAAGAAAAAAATAAATTTTTTCAATTAAATTAAACCCATTAATTTGTCACAATATACACTTTTTATGATAAAGCTTGTCGCGAAATTTACTGTTGCAATTAATAAAAAGAATACAATACTTATACCATTTACCAATTTTTAATTTAAGTGGTTCTGAAAAAAGAAAAAAATGTATGTATTTTACAAAATAAATCTACATAAATGCAGAATCTCGCGACAAGCTTTTATATCATAAAAAGTGTATATTGTGACAAATTAATGGCTTTAATTTAATTAAAAAAAATTATTTTTTTCTTTTTAGGGCATTTAAATAAAAGCTTTTTTTACATTAATTTATTAAGTCTCAATTCAGAAAGCGTATTCTTCAATTCAAAAAGTGTAGTTTTTAATTCAGAAGATGCAAATTTATATTCGTAAAAACACCAATGAATTTAATTGTGATTTTTTTGAATTAAAGTTAACATCTTCTGAATTTAAAATTATACATTCTGAATTGAAATTTAAATTTTCTGAATTGAAGATTACGCTCTCCGATAATTGTCATAAAAACAAAAAACTTCCAAATTAATTAATGTCACCAATGGGAACTACCACTTCAAGTGGAAATTTCACTGGTTGGCAATGCAACTTTAATAAAGATTAAAAATAAATTGGGTTACTACTGCTAAGAGTACCCCATTTACTGATCTAACTTACTTATTGCTTTTTTTCTAGAAGTGGAAAAGAGCCACACGATAGACAAATTCAAAAACACACCCCCTGGAGAACTGTCCCCACTCCACGGTTTCGAACCCCAAGAAAACGGCTACGTGAACAAACTAACCCCAATCATAAACTCAATAAATGAAACATTACCAACGTGCGAGAAATTCGACCTAAAACCATCCTCCTCCGAAACTGTTATTGACATTTATTCCGGTAACTTCACGTTGAAAACCTTACTCCAAGAACCATGGGAAAAGAAAGACAAAGATAAACAACCGTCAGCAATACAGAATCTGTTTAAGAGTATTTCTCACACGGCAGGGATGGATAGTGTCGAGAGTTTTGACCCAGGGGATGCAATGCAGATAGATCAGATTAATTATCGGGTGGAAGAGGAAGGTTTTGAGCCTGTGGTGCCAGAGTTGGTTACTTTAACTGGGGAGATAAAGGAGGAGATCAAGGATGAACCGGTGGATGATACTGTTGTGGTTGGGAAGGAGATTAGCGAGTTGGTGAGTTTGTTTTTAAATTCATAAAGAAGTGATAGAGTATTGAGTAAGTCCCGAAACTTTTTTAGGAACTATTATTTTATGAATTAATAAACTTAAACAATTTTTGCCAACTAGTTGGTTTATTTTAGAGTGCCTTGATTTTGACAGATATTGTCGCTTTATAGAGTTGCGCCATGCATCATTCCATCTCTGTCATACAAATTCTGTCATCAACGTAATACCCAAAATGATAACAATTACAATAATGGTTGACAGAATCTGTACGACAGAGATGGAATGATGGTTGGCAGATGCATGGCGTCACTCTATAGAGCGACAATAACTGTCAAAATCAAGGCACTCTAGTTTATTTGGCATTACCAAATATACAGGTGTTCCATAATTGGATCGAAAAATTAAAATGGTAAATGGACAATTCCAACAGGAGAAAAATGTCACATTTTTTGGCAGACAAAAGTGATTTTGTACTATGGCATACTTCATTTTATCAGGTCGATGCACTCGCTTGTTAATTTTTTTAATCCTTAGAGCCTTATTGTCTAGAAGGCTTTAAAAAAATCACTGTTTGTGACGTCACAAAACATAGTTTGTCTACTCGCCAACAGTATCGCTCTAGTCAGCAAAAAGTGAATTAATTTAATTTATTTAAAATTAACTAATGACAAATTTCAATGTCAAATCCAAATGGACCAAATAAACTGCCTCAAATTTCTTAAATTAAATATTAATCAATTACCTATTAATATCGAATACCTAGATTAAACTACAAATCGGACTTTAAGCAGCTTTATTAACAGAACAGAACGTATTTTAAACGCTACAGATTCTGGAAATATTTTTCCTTTATCGACCTACAACAAGTTGAAAAACAAAGGATTGTCATGGAAAATGTATGTTATTTTACCAACAAATAACCTAATAGACATTTGTTAATTTGTAAATCTTAAAAAAGCCATGGCAAAGAAAAAATAAGTCATAGTGCAGCGATATGAATCAAAAATTCTCAATTTTAAATTTTTGTTGGACAACACTTTCACACCACCCTATTTTTAAAATATATTTAATTTGCATTCAGAATCTCATTTTGGAACTTTTTTCAGTGGGGGGAAGACCCCTTTTCAGCCCCCACAAAATTAAGATTTGGTGATTTTGAAAACTGATTTTCAGACTCATTAAAAAAGATATTTTATTTTTTTCTTTTGTTATCAAGTTTCCTAAAGTACCCTCTTTTTAATGATGTATTACTTAATAGTTTTGAATAATACTCTGGGTTAATATGACAAGAAGCGGTAAAAAACAGAGAAAAAAAATTGTATAAAATCAAATATCTCAAAATTTGTTCAGAGAAATAATAAATATTTATATATTAAAGTATTCGTACGAACCTCCTGCTTAAAATGAGTATTATAAACCCACGGGTCATAGATCTACCCGTGGAGTTAATGGACTTTGAGTTAGGCGCTGCAACGCGGTAAACGAGTAGCGAGCGCGCTTTGGTCGAAGTTTTATGCGATTTTGCAGTTATTCGTGTCCTGTTATCTTTCCAATCCAGCTGGACAACAACTTCGCATCACCTCATTATTAAAATATATTAAATTTGCATTAAGAATCTCATTTTGGAACTTTTTTTAGTGGGGGGAAGATCTCTTTTCAGCCCCCCAAAGAAAAAATTAATTTTTTTTTCCAAAACTAATTTGTATGCCCCTTAGAGAATATTTTTAATTTTTTTTTTCCTGCTATAACATACCTAATAGGGTCCTCTTTCTTATTATGTATCAATTATAAAGTTTAAACAATACACAAAGTCAATATGACAAGAAGTAGAAAAAAACCTAGCAAAAAAAATGTTTTAAATCGAAATATCTTGAAATTTGATTTAAATTTTTTAACATTTTTCGCATAAAAGTGTTCCTCCAGGCCTTCTACTTAAAATAGGTAGTTTAAACACATGGGTCATAGATCTACCCGTTGATTAAATGGGCTTTGCATTAAAAAGAAGAACTAATATTTTGTATTTTTTTAATCTATCATTGCGTTGTAGCGCATGACTCAAAGCCAATTTACTCAATGGGTAAATCTATGACCCATGTGTTTAAAATTGAGAATTTTTGATTCATATCGCTGCACTATCAGGGAAAGTCAAGGAATCCAATAATTAAATTTGGGTGGCCACCCTGACTTATAAAAATGTATGACCAATTTAAGCGAAAACGACATTAACTTTGTTTGTATTGTAAAAGAGAAACGAAAAGTAGGCGTTTAAACTTTCGCACTTTGGGGCCTCATATTTCTAGAAATTTTTAGCTATAGGTACCTTAACAACGTACTACGTGGACATGGAATTTAAAATAAATGTGGTAAAAACATCTCAAGTTTTATGCAAAGTGGACATTAACAAGAAACATTTCTCTGATATTTTACGAAAATTAGAGCCTCATTGTTATCCTAAAACAAAATTATTTAAAAAAGGAAATATTTTCCTGCTATTTTTCTCGTCGGTAGCACATTTTATTTTACATAATTTATTTTAATAAAATACATTTGACGCATTTGTTGTCAAATTAACATTCGAAAACTGACATAAAAAGCCCCATTCACAATAGAGTAAAATTCAAAAAATCAAAGTTGGCTGATAAAAAATCGTTTTAAATTCCATGTCCACGATTGTACCATAGGTGATGCGCTTATTTTGATACATACTGTTTGGTTCATTTTGCTAAAAAAAAATTATGAATAAAACAGTTAAAGCACACACCTAAAATTGCACAAAAAGTCAATTTTTTTCTATAATAATAATATTTATTTCGTACAATCTAACACATTAACATTACAATGACATTTCATTTAATACTTATAATAGCAAAAAAAAAACTGGTAAATGATTAACGTATTAATAAGAAAAGTAAACAAAATATTAAATTACTAACTAAGTTAAACAATGCAATATAAATGCTTATATAACTTCAGATCCATAAAAGATATCGGATTGCGTTTTGCTTGCACCAATCCATTTTTTATATAATTTTAAACAATTTGTATTAAATGGGACACCCTGTGTAATGTATCAGTTTAATAACATACTTACCAAACAAAAAAATAAAAACTAGTTCTTTAACTAACTAAATTAAATTCCAGGCGAAAAAACAAGACGCCTCACCATGTTTGTGCACACCCATCGAGTCCATCTCATCCAAAGAAGACAAATCCGAAATTCTGCAAAATCTAGAAAACCAAATTTTAACCCCAAACTCCCTACATACACCAAAAACCAAACCGACCTCGCGGCGAATCAGTCTAGATGTGAGACAAACGCCACCAAACAGCAAAAATAACTCGCCACAAGAATCAACGACCGATTCTACCTCAACATCGATCAGTAAACCGACCTCACCACGAGGTCGGCCACCAAAGTCAACGCCACCAACAAGTAAAAACACCTCGCCACGAGGCAGCCTAGACAGTAAACTAACCTCAGCTAAGTACACGCCCACTAATAGCAAACTGTCCTCGTCTGCGGACTCCCGGGAGGACACGAGGTCGCTCCATAGTAGCCTTAAACAGTCTAGGAAACGGCAACCGTTTAGCACGAGTACAACGCCGAGTACGACGCATGATTGGGAGTTTGAGGGAAAAAAGTCGAATCAAGATAGAAAAGACTCGCACGCCATTTATTTTGATAAGAAGAATGGCAAAATAACTAATATATTTTTTGTTGATTTTAATTTGTTTGTGGTGCAAGAGCTGACTGTTAGTTTGTGGAATCAAACTGCTTTAGGTAAGTTTTTTTTAACGTAAAATAGATATTTTTTCACCAGGTAATATTTTAAAAGAATGAGAATTACGGACAGAAATTAAAGTTGCGGTTTGACACTTACATATAAATTGCTCGTCAAATGTTAGGCATAACGAGGTTTTTCCAGTTTTAAAATATTTTAAAAAGAAATTTTTTCTACGGATGCCTTGAAAACAATATATTGCAGTTGACTTACAATTATGTTCCATCGTGTGCAAAACCTTTTTTACACCATTGCCATTCTGATAACGTCATTTGCGCAAAGTAGTTTTACACACGGCTCAATCAACCTTATCAGGAAAACGTCATGAAATTGATAAATATTTTAATATTAATTTTTATTAAACATTATATTTTTGATGCAGAATTAGAAAAAGTATTGTGTACCACACGTTTGAAAATCACTTTGCTCGGATTTCTTTGAAAGAAACCATCCTCGTGTGCAGAGTTTACTTTTTATAACTGGTTGTACAAAATTAGTGATGAGAAATATCGATTTTTTTCGATTTATGAAATTTGACTTATAAAAAAAAAAGTTTTGAGAAACAGTTATCTTGAAACTCTCAATGCCAATATTTTCTTTTTTTAATGTCAAATTTCATAGAACGAAGAAAATCGATTATTCCAATCACTATACAAAATACTATTTTTTTATAGATAACAAACAAGGGAAAACAAAGCTCTTGGTATGGCTTTTCTTATAACTTTGCCAGGAATTTAATAAATTTTTGGATTTTAGCAAAACTGCGAATATCTTTAATTTTATTATCGGCAGAGAAATCATCGAATCTAATCATTTGTAAAATTACGGAATCTGTCTTGTTTTATCTTTAGGAATGTCTAGCTTCCAATTAAGCAGTCGGAATGATTACGTCTGATTGTTATGGCCAATTTTTTAAATTTTAGTCAAATTGTTAAATCACGTTTTAATAACTGCCAATTTGAAACTGAAACTTTTACTGAGGAGTTAGAAAGTGTAGGCCTAAGGCTTCATTAGCAATGGAAGAAAGATATCCAACGTTTAAGTGCAACGGAAGCCCAAAGGTTCGAGAGGACCCTTGCGCGATCGGTTTTCGATGCCACTGGTGCTTTTGCATTCATTTTAACGATACGAAAACGTCTTCGCAATGTCAATTAAGAATCTAGGCATCTTTTAAAAGAAGTTTCTTTAACCCTCGACCTCAAACGGCAAAAGATTAGATTGGTCAACCAAATGTCTTTGTTTTTTATCATGTATTTGTCATATAAAAAAGCAAACTTAACGCGGCCACCCTGTGTATCATTGAGATGAAGGGGACCGAAATTTTGCAATCATTACTACACTTAAATCATTTATCATATTCAGCTGCGAGTAGAAAAAGTAACGGATCTTCTATATTTGCAAGACCCCGGTCTTAATCCAAAAAAATTACTTGATTAAATATTTGTTTGCAAAAGAATGATGTCGTAATTTACAAATCAGGCTGTTGTTATTTCATCAATCTTTTTTTAGGAAATGTACTGGGAGCTCAAAACATGTGGGTATCATACGGTAGCATTACTAAACTTTATCTAAGTAAAGAATCCATCCACCAAAAGTCACAGGAGATGGTGATTTCTATAGATACCTGCGCAGCGTACGTGGAATTATGGACCAAAGAACACAAATCGGACATACGGCAAGGTCCGATGACTGATGTATTCGTTACCGTATATTATTGGAGGATACGGCAAAACTGTTTGGAGAAAAAGATGTTACATTTAGACAGCATTAATGCGTAAGTATAATTTAAGCATATTATTTTTAACTTACTAAAGGATACTTGGTTTTAACACCTTAAAAAAGTATTGTTAAAAAGTGTCTAATGTTAACGTTTTATTAATTTTACTTTTTGTAAAAATAACAAGTTATAGCTTAATAAGAATAACAAAACTGTATTTATTGGAAATAATTATTTTGGGTCGTCCCTTATGTACTAGGGTTGTCTTTTATATTTTGCATATAGACAAATAGGAGGCGCCACCAACGGCACCAAAAGTGCCAAACAAGACCTTTAAGTTTTTAAGGACTATTCTTAAGTTAAACATTTTTATGTCCATCTACTGTTTATTCTTGAAAGCTCTTAATTTGAAATTAATCAGCTGATTTATTGGGTATTTTGCACGTCAATTTAACACACCACATATATAATACATCTATGGTACCCCAATTGATGTCACACAAATACTTATTTATACCTCGCAAGCTGCAAGAAAATGTATACTTCTTTTTGGCTTATTCTTTAGATGAAACCACCTAGAAGCTAATGGAGCGTATTCGTACAAAAATTGGTTGGGGTTACCTAGGAGATCTCTCATACCACCCATCGTTTCAGATGCTAACTGACATTAATTCTGAATTTTATATTTTTTATAAATATAAGCTAATATACCAAAAAAAATACAAACTGCTGGTTTTAAACATTCAAAGTAGCATCTAAAAGGTTTGTATAACATTAATAGAGTGCTTTACATCTTTAATTCTTTATAATTAGGCAAAAAAAGAAAATTCGAAATTATGACATTTACAAAAGGATTTCCGTGAATGTTTAAAATAATCCGCATTTTTTGGATACACGGACTTTGCATTAAAAGTACCTTTGTAAATGAGTCATTATGCCCTTTTTTACCTAATTATGAAGAATTGAAGATGTAAAGCACTCCGTAAATGTTATACAAACCTTTTAGCTGGTACGTAGAATGTTTTAAACCGGCAGTTTGTTGTTTTTTTGGTATATTAGCTTTATATTTAATAAAAATATAAAATTCAGAAGTAATGTCAGTTAGCATCTGAAACGACGGGTGGTATGACAGATCTCCTAGGTTACTCCAACCAATTTTTGTACGAATACTCTCCATTGTCGGTTATTTTTAAAAAAAAATTATGAGTCACCAATTAAAGCCAGTCTAATTTTGTGCCATATCACTTATTAACTTTTCTTAGAATGTGTTAATCTTGCGGTGTGTAACTTAAGTGCACAATTGTGCATTTTCTGGTTTTTTCTTTCGCAAAGCATCCTTGGATTTACCGAACACTCCTGTTTTTGGTAAACTTGTCTTAGGATAGACGCTAAGACTGGTGGGTCCGTGTTGGAGTTTTAAGAATCAGCAGGAAATAGTTTATTTATGTGGTGGATCAAATTAAAAGTAAAAATCAACTGGGTAGAAATTGTTGTTAAGATAATTTTCCTTGAAAGTAGTCAAAGATGTTTGCATACAAAAAAATACATAAAAAAAAATTATTGTTGCTAAAATACTTGTCGTATCCTAACAAAACTTTTGGTATCTTCCTTATAAACTTAAGGGGTTTGTTTGGAACTTGTGGTGACGTTGGTGGCGCCTTCCATTTTTCTATATGCAAAATATAAAAGACAATTCCAGTGATTAATAAAAAAAATAAATTTTATTTAACCCTGAAAAGATGCAGTCTCTCAAAAAATGCTGCATAAATTGATAATTTTCTTTGTTTTAGGTTTTCGGACGATGTGCAATATGTGGTTTTAAAGTCATCGTTACTTATAGTAGTCAGCTGGCACACCGTCATAGAAAATAACAAACAAACCCACGTTCATTTATATGAATTTGCTCAAGACTTTCAAAGAATAACGAATTCCTTGTCGCTTAAATATGTGGAACATTATGTTTCTTCACTACACAACATTGAAGGTACGAAACAAAAAAGATGTTGCAGAAAAAAATGCCACAAGGAATATTATTTTTGATTTAATGCAATCAACAAAGTGTCCATAAATTGGCGCATAAACTCGACGCTACTTGTTGGGGCATGTCTAGGGATCCCTAGAAAAATTAAAAAAAAAAATCCATCTTACAAACCTTGGAGATATGAGGTCCAAAAGTGCAAAACTATAAACGCTCATACCTTAAAGATAACAGCACATATTAACGAAAAAAATGGTTTAATACAAAGCTACAGTCTTTCTTAAATCATTTCCCCATTTGTTGATCTTTTTAATGGTCGAATAACATTTTTATAATCAATTTAATTTTACAAAATTTTCATGAAATGAAGCTGACAACAATGTCAATAAAATCTAATGCAAAAGTGTATGATCAGATCAGATTGGATTTTTAGATACTTTGCCAGACTGTGTTGCCGAATTTATACAACTTTGTTCGCATTTTCTTCAATGAATATAACAGGCGGATTTTTTTTTATAATTTTTCTGGAATCCCTAGAAATGCCCTAACAACGTATCATCGCGTTTATGCTCCAATTTTAAGACACCCTGTAGATTTTAATAATTTCATTAGCATTAGTAGGTTTATGTTTTGTGGGAAAGAAAAAAATACTATTGTCTATTAAAAAAAATGTCTGCTGAGTGTTAGGTATACGAAACACTTTTGTTCGGTATAATTCTAAAATTATACATAATTCCCAAGATAAAGTAACAAACAATTAGCTTTTTTTTAATAAAATGTATTTTCCAAATTGCACGGTTAAAATTTTTTAATTAATAGCTAAGAACAACAAAATTTAAAATAACCTGCAAAATATTAGTTATTATTTTCCTAATTTTAATGCACTGTTTTTATAAACCCAGTGACGCAAAGCCCGGTGAAAAAAATCCATAAATTATTATAATTGTGAGATAATTTTGTCAATTTCGTGCCATTTAGTTTTACAATTTGACGTAGCTTAAAAAAATTTTGGAGGAAAATTTTAAAAAGACAAAATTATTAGTTTGTTTTAATTTAATTAACTAAAATTTTTGGACCCCAGATATCGTTGTTGTTAACCAGTCAGAATATTTTTAGTAAAAGGGCAAAGGCCAAGATAGTTATTAAAAAATAATAGCCATTCCCACAGAAAAAAATAGCCAAATTTTTTATTTGTGTTAAAACATCTATTCAGTAAGCTAAAACCACAAAATGCCCACCAATAAGAGTTTAGGGTTGGCGTGAAAGCTCCCCAAAAAGTACCCTTTTATTTGCAATATTAGAACACGATGGATTTGCTATATTTACCAAGTTTACCAAGTTTGATGTAAAACCAACATGATAAAATGTTGGGGCCATTTAGGGGGTGAAGGAATTTTTTTAGAGAATTTTTTTTTTGCTGGAACTCTTTTAAAATATTATTTAGCATCTATTTGTAGGTGCGTATTCATCTTGATCTAATGTTGCAAATTAAAGCGGTTTTTTTGGGGGGCTTCTAAGCCTAGCCTAAACACTTATTAGTGTGCATTTAGCTTCCTGAATAGATGTTACAATAGATATAAAAAATCTGGCTGTTATCGAGGCTGTTTTATATTTTTTGTATGGTAAAAATTTATCTATTTTTTCCTAACATGTCTAGCCTACTTTTGATTTTTAACCCATTTTTAACCGGAAGTAGAAACACTGAACCTTTTAAAAGCATTACTATCCGCAGTTAACGTACTTTAACAAAAATGTTTATTAAATTATTTTAGCAATGTTTAATTCTGTTTTCTTTTAGACTGTCAAAGCTTAGTAATGGGATGTGGAGAAAATAAAATTAGTATTTGGAATATAGACCATGGTTATCTTATAGCGACGATAGAACTAGTCAATATTAAATTATCATTATCGACGTTATGGGTGAAATGTGACAGAGTAAGTATTTTTATTTATTAGCTACACTTAATTGGTTTCATAAGACACTGGGACACTGTCAAATTTCATTAACTAAATTTGGCATTTATTTCTTGATTTCTTGAAATTTTTTGAGTGTATTTACAAAATATGGGAAAGTAACGAAACAACCATCATAAATATGATTAAATTATGGCAAGATTCAGATTAAATTTACTAAAACAAATTTGATAGCGTCCCCGTGTCTTGTGAAAGCAAGTATACAGTACTTTAAAATAAATACCATTCAAATGTCGTATGATATTTTTAATTTTTCAGGGAATCTTATTTCTTGTTCAACAATGTGTGGACAGAGAATTACGATTAATAGCTTTAAATGGACGATCAAGAGCGTGGAAAAAGTTGAAGACGTTTACACCAAATGAAATTTTCGATAGGTAAGAGTTTTTTTTACTAATTATTGTAAATACATATAATAATAATCTTTTTGGTTTAAATTTGGGTGTCTCCGAAACGAGTGCATCTTTTAAGAGGGTAGATAGATAGTTTCTTATCACCTGAGACTTCTCGCTTAACTCTACCGATTTGAAATAAAATATTAAAGATGGCCTTATTGTACTTTTTATCTTGATTAAAATTAGATAAACAACTTACTTTAGTAAGATGACAATAGACAGTGACGAAATAGTCACCAGCTACTTTTGTACAAAATAGTGAATACAATAATTAATTAATAAGCCCCTTTTTAATTACCTATTTCAGGTGATAAGAAAGTTTCTTATGGAACCCATCTAAATACCAGATACATTAAATAAAATTACAAAATTCTTAGAAACAAATATATTACGACAATCTTTATGCACTCTATAGGTGGTGCCTACATTTCTAAGAGGGCTACAAATGTCAAACCAAGTTTGAAAGGAGTTTTATTATTGTTGTTAATGATTCCATTAAATTTATAATGGTTCGACAAATCATTTGTTAGATATTTACAATTAAGTATTTTTAGTGCATTACACTTAAAGGGCTGTAGTTTTTAAACGACGGTGCATCCTAGCTTAGGAAATGTCGAGTGTATCTGCCTACTTTTTCGTCCCGTATCCACTTAAAATATGCACTTGTTTCGGGGAAGCCTATTTGTATTTTGACTATTGAAAAAAGTAAAAATTCTTGATTTTTATTTCAGAGTAATAGGAGTGTATGTAGAAAACGGCATCCTAATATCGTTTTACGAACAAGGAATTCTTTGCTGGAACGCTCAAACCGGAGCTCCTGTTATGGAAGAAGTAAACTGCGACACACAGTATTTTCTATCAGGAAAACATATGATTTCGCTACTTGACAATCAAATTATAGTTAAACATGCGTTGACCCATCTTATTACCTCAGATTCAACTGAAGAATCTTAATTTTGGTAGTTGATTAGCTGCTAAAATGTTTAATTTGTTTAAACTGTAAAACCGATTTGTTTAAAATATTTTGTCAGATCTCGTATTTCATAATTTGAATCATAATTATTTCAACTTCTTAGAAATTGTAAACCACTGCATTTTTTGTTAAAGGATACTTTTTAAAGAAAAAAAAATTAAACCGGTATCGCAGATATTTTTCAAACAAAAATTGCCCATACTTGTTAATTTCTAATATTTGATGATTTTTGAGCAGTAGACCAAAAAGGTTTATGAACTCTTAAAGAATTCAATTAAGACTAGAGATTTAAATTCAGATTCGACGATCTGTGCTCCTAGAAGCTCGTATAAGTCATCTCCGTTAAGCTCCTGTCAATTCTACCAACTAGCACATTTACATGAGGGCCCCATAGTATATTAAAACTAAATTTAGTTTTAAAAACTAGAAAAATAGAACTAAAAACGTATTATGCTTTCATTTAATTCGGTTCTGTTTTTGTGTCGGAAATCTGACTATCAAAAGTCAGATTTTCGATACAAATAATTAAGAGATTTAAATGAAACCATAATACGTTTGTAGCCCTATTTATCTAGCTTTAACAATTTCATTTAGTTTTAATATACGATAGAGCCCTCATGTAAATGTGCTATTTAGTAGAATTGACGAAAGCTCAACGGAGATGACTTATCGAGCTTCTAGTACGAGAGTTGGCAACCAAAAACACACATCATCGAACGTATTCATGATTTTTTGTACATTGCATTATATTTAATATTTATTAACTTTTGTCTAATAGACTTTTAGCGCCAACAGGTAGCGTTTTTTTTTAACATCATAAGTGGGATATTTTTTTTTTTGAAGAAATAAAATAATATGTGCAAATATGAACCTTAACACTGCCAACCATTTATGCAGTGACAATTTTTAATTTTGTGTAATCTGTAGACTATTATTCGTAAAATAAAAAAATTTTATTACAGGGTTTTCTGCCCTAGGAAAGCACATTTGAAAGCGATTAACCCATCATAAAGGGTTGGCAAAATTATAGCTCGAAGGTGCAAAAATCAATTTTTTTGAACGGAAAACGATTCCACTTATGATGTTTTTACCTTAAAAAAAAAGCTCCCTGTTTAGCCTGCCATTTTGTTAAATTAAGAATAGTAATATTAAAAAATCATGACACTGTTAATGATGTTGATTTTCATGTTGATAGCTCCTATACTATTCAAGGAGCACAGATCTTTGAAACTCTGTATTCGAATCTCTAGCCTTTAAATATTTCAATTAAAAATATAAAAATTAGGGGGAAACTTTGTAGTTTATTATGTTGTCATTTTTATCTATCCTGTACTTTCTTCAAAAATAAAGGTTTACAAATTTTATAAGGTGCCACTTTTTAATTATGTGACTGCAAAATAAGTAAAAATAAAGTTATCTCGAGTCTGTTTGTCCCAATTATGTTTTCTTGGCCAAAATTATAATTTTTGCTTATTAGCCATTTTTTTATTTAAAAAAATATTTCTAGTTTTTTTTTAATTGTATAATAATTGTACGTATCAATTGAAGTTTTACAAATTCATAATTGAATGTATATTTTTTATGTTCGACTTCTTTATTATCATTTTGTAAATAATTATGATAGTAGTTAATTGTAATTGTTAACTATAAGTTATAAATGAAAACTGTATAAAACAACTTTTAACAATAATATATTTTTTAACTTAGCAAATATGTTTTTAATTTATTTTTGGTATCCTCCAAAATTACTTGCCTATCGATCGTTGCATTACTATTTTTTATTGTTTAATATTTAGTAGTGGGTAAAAAAGCACAAGAAGTTATACATATAGATATATTTTTTGTTTGATGAGAAAATAATACAATAATAGACATTTTTAATTAATATTGGCAAGGCTATTGTAAAATAATACCGGAAAAAATACGTATCCTAAAACTGGTGCTTATTTATAAAAAGTGTAAAAAGTAGTTAAAAGCGTGAATACACAATTCAAAATATTTTAAAAGTAATAGATGACTAATTAATTACCCTTATTACTGATTTTATTTATTATATTTATATTAATTAATCTTCCAATGTTACATTCTTAAATAAATAGGACATTGATTCTTTGTTGTGGATTCTTCTAATGGCTTCTGACAATAGTATTGATATATCTACAGTTTTGATTTTATGGCATTGCATCTTTTGGAGCTCATGTGGGATAGTATTGGTAACGACCACCTGAAAAAATAAAAATTAACAATGGAAAAAGATTATGCCGATGCGCAAAAATGGACGTACATAAATCTACATAAAAATCAACAATAGCAAAAAATTTAAATTAAAAAATGCTCCGACCCTTCGATTTTTAATAAATAAATATTTTATTGTGCAACAGATAATTCCAAATAATAATTTATCTAAAGGAGGACATATGTTATAAGTTTTGACACTGACAGAATCATCCCCTAGCCTAAGAGAGTGTAACGTCAAAATTTTTAAATTGAACGGGACGAATTTGTACAAAAATTGGTTGGGGTTGTAATACCACCCGTCTTTTAAGACTTTCAAGACGCTAATATACCAAAAAACAACAAACTGTCGGTTAAAAACATTCAATGTACCAGCTTAAAGGAATAACATTTAGAAATGTTTTACATCTTTAATTCTTAATAATTAGGTAAAAAAGGAAACAAGAAGTAAGTAGAAGTCGAAACGCGTAGTAGTTACTTTTCACAGATAAGTAGCTCGAGTAGAATTCGAAATCGGTAGAAGTGTAATTTTAAACTTTATTAATTAAAGCTAAATCAATTTTTTATATAATTGCTACACATTCTATGGTATACTCTTCGCAAGAAAACTATTACAGGATAATTAATAGTCTCTTATAAAAAAAAATTTGGTAAAAAAAATCTGCGAAGAGTGCAAACTATTAACAGAAAACACGAAGAATTTAGTTAACGAAGAGGATAAACGTCAGTTCTGAACTTTAAGATATTTGAGGTTATTTGTTCTGACAACTGGCTTTGTTTCTTTGTTTGAAATATTTTTGGCATGGCCTCCTTGACCGACGCGGGACGCTATTTGGACTTAGAAGTTTTTTGTTACTGAAATCTTTTAGTTTTTGTTTTTTTAACCTTACTGGCTAACTTTACAAAAAACAAACCAAGATTTTTAATAAAAAATTAAATTTCCATTAATTTTGTAAAAAAGATTTTTTTTGTAAATTGAATAATAACGGAGATAGGAGGTTTTTTTGTGATGGGGGGTAAAAGGGGGGTCTGACAAAAAAACCAACGAATACTTTTCTGTAGAGAATTCAATTTCCTATGTTTTATGTCGAATAGTTTTTTTTGAAAATTTAATAATAGTTGAGCTACGATTTTTTTTCCATTTGGGGGGCCCAGAAGGGGGCTTTGTAGTGATGGGATTCTTGTCAAAAACAATAGGGTTCTTCCTTTTATAAAGGTTGATTTTTCCTTAAAATTTGAGTTTGATATCCCTTTTGGTTTTTGAGATAGCGTGTTTACAAGAAACGTGACATACACCCTACCGACCGACCGACCGACAGACGGACGGACAAAAAATGAAAATCTTAAAAAGTCATGAAACGCACGAATCTGCAAAAATTTTTGCTCTACGACGAAAATTGACGATTTTAGGATTTTCTGATCGATTGCAATATACTCTTGTGAAGAGTATAATAATGAATGAGAGCTAGAAAATATTTGGTTATTTTAATCATTTTGTTTTAGAACGACAAAAGAGCTCTAACTTTTGTAAAACATCAAAAAAATGTATCTCGTATGATCCACTTAGAATCGCACTTGATATTTCTAAGCCACCATTTCGACCATAGTTACAATGTAGTAATTGTTTGTTCTCCTCATTTATTTCGGCCATACTTGGCCAGGAGTCCCCAAACTGATGAAATATTATGTCCCCTTTCAAAAAATAAACGACGGGTTCGAGCTTTTTTTTAATTCAAAGTAGGAACGCCAAAAACTGTCTTGGATAGTTTCTGTTGGAACACCCTGACCTGTATTAACACTTAATAGTATATTAAAACATAGAGTTTTATAAGGAACGTTTTTTAGCACGCGTCCAGGTTTGGAAAAAGAGCCGCGTAGCGGCGAGTTTTCCAATGGACAAGTGATAAAAAACGCCTTATAAAACGAGTTTTTTATACTATTTTTTATATTTGCTTCATTTAATTCATTAAAAAGCATTTTTAATTTGAATTAAAAACTTAAGATGAAATTTTGTTTTTTATGACCAACCTTATAGCATGACATTGACATTTTGAAGTAAAAAATAAATTAATGTTAGACATATTGAATAATGACATTTGTAAACTTTACTCATTAAATACTGAATGAATAGGCGTTTTTAAGAAAATGTAATCATTGATATCGTTTCTCCAATTCTTCTAGTTATTCCCTCTACAAGAAAACTATGTCCCTCGATTGATTATAATAGTAAAATTTTTAAATAAAAAGTACCTTGCAAGAAAAGAATTCATCTTTTTGCATCAGGAAAACCAACCAATAAAATAAAATTTTGGGTTTAATAATGAAGCAATTCAGAAACTTTAGAAAACCAAATTTCGGGTTTCATAATGTGCATATTATAGAACGCAAATATAAAAAATGTTTTTTAATATTTCTGCACAATTTATCTTATAGGCGTTAAATTTCAGTAGTTTTTTCTTGGATGCGTCAATGGGTGGTATGCATAAAGTTGAAGTACTTACTTAATGCTTCAAAATTAAGAATGTGCTACGTAGTATTTTCTTCAAATTAAAGTATATGCTTACTTCCGAAAGTACTTACTTTACTTCCGGAAGTACCTTCTTACTTTCTAAGTATGATACTTCACATTGAAGTAACTTCTTCTATGGCGAGGTATATACTATCACAACTAAAAGTATGTACTTATAGGATGATATTTTATACATGCTTAGGGTAAACTTTTTATCTCACCTCTGCCGTTCGGTTATCTACCATGACCCCACGGGTGCATTTGACAATTTTTTCAACATTATATTTAAGATTAGCAACCTCGAAAACCCCCGAGTAAAAAGTTTTATAACATTTTAGTGCAAATTTTCATAACTTTGCTAAGGTCAGGTGATACCTGGAGCTCCATAACCCCCAAGAGCATTTAGTAATTTTTTTAATATTATATTTGTGATAAACTACCCCAAAAACCCCCTATTGATAAGTTAAGTTTGGTTCCATTTCTAAGCAAATATTCATAAATTCGCGAAGGTCAGGTCGGCCAGGCCGCCATGACACGTCGGGTGCATCAAGGAATTTTTAAGCACCATATTTGGGATCAGCGGTTCCTAAAACCCCAGTGTGGCAAAATTCAATTGATTTCAGTCATTATTATTTAGGAAAAAAATATAATTTAAAAGTGCAACAAAAAAATGCAATTTTGACTTGCACAAATGGAATAAAATGTTTCCCCCCAACCAAAAGTGGTCACAAACTTTATTTGTGACACTTTGATGCTAATTCCAAAAACTGCATCAAAATCCGTCTTCATGCAAAAAAACGGGAGGTTCGAGTTATTTTAGTGTTTAAATGCTTCGTCTAATAATGGAATAGAAAAATAGCCTACAGTATGGTTAACTGATGAGAGTCAAGTATTAATAAAAAATGTCGGCACGACTGTCTTACACCCGTTCCTACAATATGATATTTGTTTATAATTAAATAGTATTTAATCTACAAAAAGGAAATGGCAAAATTTCTTGTAGTTTTATACGTGTTTCTTTTCTGGACTACTTAAACTTTTCTAAATTATGAGCAGAGCAGACCAATTGGATATATGCCTATTGCGCCGATGGTTAAATTTGAGTATATACAAAAATAGTGTGTATTGCGCCACTTTTATGACACCTATTGTTTTGGGTCATTACGTATACCTGGTTTGCATCTGTTTAATCCCTTCTTTTGTCACCCCAACAAATTAGTCATTAGTCTTCATTTTAGCACATCTTAACCTAACCTACCTAACCTAGTGTCCCCCAGTGGAAAAAGGTCCCCCAGTGCATTTGTAAAATTGTATCTAAAGCCCTGAAATTTAAAAAAAACAAACTAGAGAAAAATTAAGAATCCTTGTCAGCACATTACCTACCACGACAATACATATCTAATAGCGGAAAACGAAAAGCTACTGATAATATCACCGAAAAGCCAGCAAAAATTATAAGACGGGAAATTCAACAAGCCCCAGCGTTTATTCGTGATAGTTAAAATATACCTGAGATCGACAAACTTTCATAAAAATGTGTCAACACAATTTTATAATAACATAATATATATGAAGGAAAAAAAGACTACTACTTACTATTATAAAAATGTATGCTAAGAAAACAACCCAAAATTCTACTTATTTTAATATTTTTTAATTTAGAATGTAAATGTATTTAAATCGAGTTTTCTTAATTCCTTTTACCTGGGTATGCTTAGCTCCTGGTATAACAATAGCGGCACAATGCAACATATTTCTGTATGACAAAATCGGCGCAATACCAAGTGTTTTCTTAATCACCGGCGCAATGCAAATACACCCGACCAATTCTAGTAAAGTACTGTCATTTTCTTTAAAAATAACAAATTAATTAAAATCTTGTTTTTACCAATCGATAGTGCAGGTCATTCCAAATTTTTTTATACAAATTGGCCAGTTATAAACTGGGAAAAGCTATACTAAAATTAAAAAAAAAAAGAGCACACAGACTTACTTAAATATTTTTCGATATAAAATATCATTTTCGTAATTTCTTCCTACATTGTAAATTTTTCTTGGATATACCTGCGCCATTTTCTTAACAAACTAGTTGAAGTATCTTCACCGAATCTGGTACGACAGCAGCTTCAAAAATTGTGAGTATATACTTTAATTTGATCGAAAAGTGGAGCATTTACCAAAGAAAGTAGGTACTCTGTTTTGTAGTAAAGACTACTCAAAAATACTTCTTAAAAAAGTAACTTCCGGAAAATTGAAAGTATGTACTAGTAAACCTAGTATTTACTTCAAGTATTAAGAAGTTACTTGAAGTATGTAGTAAGTACTTGAAGTATGTACTAGGTACTTAAAGTATTAGCAAGTACTTAAACTTTATGCATACCATCCAATATGTTGTTAATTAAATATTCACACCTCGTGAATATCAAAACAATTTAAATTATTCGATTGGTATTTTATATTTTGCGACTTATTTTTTCAGGGTACGGCTACGCAGAGGGTTTCACTGAAAGTGTTTGTTTGGAGCACATATCAAATAAAAAACTGTTTTTTTGCAAAACACATCAAAATGATTCGGAAAAAGATTTAAATGTGGAAATAATGTAGCTGTAAATTTAAAGATTTAAATTGCTTACCTCGTCTATTGGAGAGTCTTCTATTAACCTAGGTGCATCGGAGGAAAGCAAACCGTGAGTTGCCATTACATAAATCTTATAAGCACCACGTTCCCTTAATACTTCAGCTGCAGCCACCCAAGATTGGACATCATCTATTTGATCATCCTACAAAAAACACGGTTTTTAAATTAATATTTTTTATTTAACAACAGAAACTATTCACCTTTCCCGCCGTTGATCACCATCACGGTCGTTATACTTGGGAAACGTCAGATTGACTCATATCATTGTAATGCTGGTGGTGATTTAGTTTCCCAAGTATAACGACCGCGATTGTGGCCAACAGCGGGAAAGATCTATACGAGTGTCCTCGATTAATGTGCTGTTTTTTTTATTCATCAAGAGATTTAGTCCAGCATTTTTATTTACGAGGGTTGTCTTTTATACATATTTTGCATATAGACAAATAGGGGGCGCCACCAACGTCATCACAAGTGACATGCAAACCCTTTAAGTTTATTAGGATACTACAAGTATTTTAGCCAACAGAAAAGTTAGTTTGCGAACATTTTTGACTACTTTCAAAAAAGTTATTTCAACAACAATGTTTTGCCGAGTTGATTTTGACTTTTGGCGACGATGCACCGCATCAACACACTATTTCCTGCTGATTTTTTAAATTCAGACACGGACCCACCAGACTTAGCGTCCATCCATTAGACAGGTCTACCAAAATCAAGAGTGTCCAGGAAATACATGCATGCTTTGCGCCAGTTGAAACCCGAAAATGCAGAATGACACACCGCAAGATTAGGACATTCTAAAGCAATTAAATGACTCCAATATAAAGAATATTACTTGAACAATTAAATGGGAAAACAATTATTTTCTGTTGGACAGCCCACTTTTTTAGGTAGACACAAAAATAGACTGGCATTAATCATAGACATAGTATTCTATAGACAGGTCTTTAATCTGACCGTTTGTCCCAATTTTCGATCCGACATTTTTATCTACGATTGTTGGCGCGAATTTTAAAACTTAGTATATACTTCTATAAATTCTGGGTGATAATTAAAGAAAAGTGTTATGTCTGTTTATAGAAGTAATATTTTGTCAAAATGATTTAAAATAGCCAATTATTGTCGCTATAAATATCGCAAAAGCAAAAGTCGGACACGTATCTGGGGAATTTTAAGCGGTTGGTATACCTGATAAAACCAGATTTTTTTAAAGGTTAGCATGCCTTATAAAACTAAAAGTTGGGGAATTTGTTGAGGGTTGGCGACAATTATAGATCAAAAGAGAAGGCTCGATGAAGTCGCACGAAATTTGAATGCGCACTCGTCCAAAACTGTTCTATAGGATACTATTCTATGGCAATAATTAGTTACCCAGTTGATTCGGTTCGGCAGTGAAATTTCATAAATTGCATAATAACCGCGAATGATGTGCAATCCTGTATTTACGTAAACAAATTTGCAAATAACCAACATTAAGCTTCTAGGGGGTTTCATGTAGGGAATAAGCCAAACAAAAAGATTAACGTTTCTCTGCAGCTCGCGCGGTTAACTGAAAAATTTACTGTGGCAAAACCACTTGTCGTATCTTAACCAAACTTTCGGTATAGTTCTAATAAACTTGAAAGTTTTGTTTTCTTATAATGACGTTGGTGGCGCCCCCTATTTGTCTATATGCAAAATATAAAAGACAAACCTCGTGAACTTCTGAATACTCTAAATGTTTAATTTAAATAAAAATACTTACCACCATTATAGCAATTCTTCCACCGACATCCCCAACAACATTAATTGGAGGCTTCTCCTTTGCAATATGTACAGGAACCCCAACACCAGCGTCCATGGTTCTAGACTTGGGTATAATTGGGGGAGAGTACCTCCCATCTACTTCATCTGACTCTGATTCCTTTTGTTCACCATGGATAACTGCGATACCTAATCTAAGACGTTCTGCGTACGAGGTTGCCTTCTTTGCTGATCCTGGATTACGGGCCACTATCACAGAGTTTCTGTAGTCTGGAATCTAAACAGAAATTGTGATTGTAAAAAAAACACAAGAGTACAAAAAAAATTTCATTTGATTCATTTTGCTGTAAAGTTTTAATATAAGTAGCCGCTTTAAAACATTTATTGTACCAGCTAAAAGGTTTGTATAACTTTTACGTTATTAATTTTGGATAATTAGGTAAAGAAGTGCATAATGATTAATGACTCATTTACAATGGAACTTTTAATGCAAAATCTGTACAAAAAACAAAATGCGAACACACATCTATGAAAGTTCCGTTGTGAATGAGTCACAGTAATTTAACCATTATTTTGGTGTGGTCAAAATCTCTCATCAAATTATGGTCGAATTCTCAAAAACTTTAGAAGGGAACCCTTGATGGCGTCACATGAAAAACTAAATTATGGTAATCTAAATGATGTATTTTTACGTCTAAATACCACTTAGCTAATTTTATGTAAAAGACAATGGCAAAAATAAGACAACAGAATTAAAAATTTAGCAATAAGTGACAGATTAAAAAAATATTTAGATAATTAATAAATTGGTTTTGGTCTTGAAATGTTTGTTTAAATTTAGTATCCAGTGGCATTTTAATTATTTATATAATTATTTCATTTAAATTTCAAAATTTACAGCATTTTACTGCAAATTATACTGGAAATCACCCGTTGGCAACAACCTGAACTGAAATAGCCCGTTGTCAAGCACTGACAGTGAATTAATTTACCTGAATAGAAGTCAAAATAATGATTTTTTGTTCATTTTGCCAAAAATTGTTCTTTTGGTTAGTCGTATTCAGTGTTTACATGAAATTTATATTATTTTGTTGGGTAAGTAGTATTTATAAATGAAATAATCGTGTCGAATAACCCTCGTGCTCTTAATAAATTTTCGATTTTAAAAGAACTCGTGCTTGTTGAATACGCAATGTCCCTTAAACGTAAGGGTGTTTTCTTTGAATTATTCACCTCGTGCTTCGCACTCGGTAAATAATTAGAAAACACCCTTACTTTTGCGGGACATTCCTATGCAACAAACACTCGTTCATTTAATAATCGAAAATTCATAGAGCACACGTACAGTCGATTTCACATAAAAGAGGTACACTGTCAAAATTTGTTTAAGTAAATTTGGGCTTAATTTAATAATTTTAATGATGGTTGTTTCGTTGCTTTGCCATATTTTATGAATACAGTAAAGAAATCACCAGAAATTAAGAAATTAATGCCAAAATCATTCGAACAAACTTTTATGTGAGATCGAATGTACTATTACAACTGATTATTTCATTTATATGTCAAATTAGAGGTTTATGTCAAAATTTGAAGCATTTTACTGCGAATTATACTGAAAATCACCCGTTGGCAAGCACTGACAGCGACATACAATTCCTGGATAGAAGTTGAAATTATGATGATTTTTGTTAATTTTGTAAAAAGTTCAGTTAGTCGTATTTAATGTTTAAATGAAACTAATATTATTTTGCTGGGTAAATAGTATTTATAAATGAAATAATCGTGTCGAATAACCCTAGTGCTCTTGATAAATTTTCGATTTGAAAAGAACTTGTGCTTGTTGAATGCGCAATGTCCCTTAAAAGTAAGAGTTGTTTTCTGTTAATAATTAGACAGCACCCTTACTTTTGCGGAAGATTCCTATACAACAAACACTCGTTCATTTTATAATCGAAAATGTATTCTATCACTACAGATAATTAACTTACACATTCCTGAATATACTGCAACAAAAACGGACTAGCTCTCAAGTTATCAACCGGACAGTTAAAAAAGCCTTGTATCTCCTTCTGGTGCAAGTCCATGGTAATGATATGGGAGAGGCCAGCTTTGCACATCATCTGCGCAACCAGCTGACACACAATAGAGCCACGCTTGCGCATCTTACATTGTTTACTGTAGGGCAGGTAGGGGATAACGCCAACTATGGACTTTGCTGAGGATGTCTTGCAGGCGTACGCCATCATCAGGAGTTCCATTACGTTGTTGTTTACATCTCTAAATTAAAAAATTGGTGTAAGTTAGGCCAGTTACTATCTACTAAAATTAAAAAAAAAACCAGAGTCAACTATGAAAACTAGAATCTTTTGATGTGAAAATTTAAAAAGAAAATGGAGCGTATTCGTACAAAAATAGGTTGGGGTAACCTAGGAGATCATACCACCCGTCGTTGCTAACTATCATTATTTCTGAATTTTATATTTTTATTAAATATAAAGCTAATATACAAAAAAACAACAAATTGCCTGTTTAAAACATTCTACGTACCAGCTAAAAGGTTTGTATAAGGGCACACAGGCATGGCCGAGCGGTCTAAGCCGTTGACGGTGAAAATCGCAAGGTAGCCTGAGCGGGTTCGATTCCCACTACCTCCAATATAATGTGGCTAGGCTTTAGAGGAGGTTGTTGGTTGTATGTGTCCGTGCTTATATGTATATTCCCAATAAGGCAGAAAATGTCAGAAACGGAGGCACTACTGTGTGCGTCAAACTTTTTTTTTTATAACATTTACGGAGTGTTTTACAACTGTAATTCTTCATAATTAGATAAAAAAGGGGCATAATGACTTATTTACAAATGTACTTTTAATGCAAAGTCCGTGTATCCAAAAAATGCAATTATTTTAAACATTCACCTAATTATAAAGAATTAAAGATGTAAAGCGCTCTCTAAATGTTATACAAACCTTTCAGATGGTGCATAGAATGTTATAAACCGGCAGTTTGTTGTTTTTTGGTATAGGCTTTATATTTAATAAAAATATAAATTTCAGAAGTAATGTCAGTTAGCATCTGAAACGACGGGTGGTATGATCTCCTAGGTTACCCCAACCAATTTTTGTACGAAAAATTTATGAAAAAGTTATATTTTAAGGAACGGTTAAAAGTTCCAGTGCAACCAAACAAGAGGAATTTTCTGTAAAAGATTCCTCCAATTTCTCCAATTCTCAAAAAAATTCCTCCAATTGTGTACATTAATTTCCCAGAACCCCAGATAAGGATAAAAAAAGGAGTAATTTAAACGATACTAAGATTTGGGTTTCAAATTCATAAATGTTCTGTGCACTCAAAAGTTCGTAAAAGTCATCTCCCTAAATGTCAATTATTTTCGAAATTTCAACAAAATATGTAACAATACGAGTAATACATCAATAACTATGATTAAAAATATTTAGGATAATGTTTGTGATACATAGAAGTGGTGTTGAGTGCAAGAAATAATAAAAACATGGTAAAATAGTACTTTTAGTGTTTTTCTCTTTACATTGAAATCTTTAAACGAGCACATCTATATGACGTTAATATACCATTAACGTATTATGATTTGGTATAGACCACGTAATGTATACAAAAAAAGTATCCGTAGTCAAAAAGTAAAAAAAAAAGTAGTATAATGATTTTTGAAGTCAGATTTCCGACGCAAAGCAATATCCGTTTTAAATGAAACCATAATACGTTTGTGGCCATATTTTTCTAGTTTTCAAAACTAACGTGCGATCCAAGGACTCTAAAGACTTTGCGTGCGATCCACAAAATTTGACGTCGACTCTGGCTGTTTATCAAGAAGGCCATGCAAAGCCTATCGTAAGTTTGCAAAATGTATCATAAAAACTTACTTAGTTCCGGTTTGGATAATGTAAATATCCTTTCCTCGAACCGAGTCCTCAATCTCAACCATGGATTCTCTATTTTGCTTGTGATACACTGCACAAGCCCCAGATTTTACCCCCAAACGATGAGCTATCAAGTTGGCAAGCTCTGGATGCGAATTTCCTGCCACCAGGACTATATCGGAAGTTTTAGGGGCCTCCATACTGTTGTTAAGGATGGGTATTCGTAATTTTTCTGAACTAAAATAAAGAATTTTGGATTATTTCTGGAAAACGTACAGAAAAGCGGTGGCTAAATTGCTATGTGAAAGGGGCCTTGATGAAGGTAAAATACAAGTTAATTATTATAATATGCTAAAGTATAAGACGTAATATTAGTTTAGGGAAATGACACCTTGTATTTATCTATGTTTGAGTGCCTATTAGAAACACTACGTTACGATATCAAAGAGGATATTTACTACACCAATCTTATTGCGTAGTTGTAGTCAAATTTTTACCTGTTGTGATTTTGAAACATCTACAGAAGATTTGTCTCTATAATGTTTATCCGACAAAACTATAGTATTTTAAATTGAATATGTAAATACTTAATACTTTAATGTAAATCGGTAATACTGTGCTAATTGAAAACGAAGCAAACCCACACTTTTATTCTTCTTCTTCCTTAATCTATTCTAATCTAGTTGGCATTGCTTTAAAGCAATGTGAAAGCCAAACAATACAGTGGCGTACCGCGGCTTGCTTTAAAAGGAAATGTCGCAAAGCATACAATCTGCGAATATGTAGTGTTGGTTGCCTAAATTTCAGGAAAAACAATCTCTTCTTGGTTCATGGACTCAAGCCGTGGCCGCAAGCCATTACAATTTTTTTTATGGATTCAGAGTTAATTCGAATTAAAAACATAACATACCTACGATATGTAATTATTCTACGTAAAATAAAAAACAATATGATTTTTGGTTTCGTAAATCAATCTAAAAAGTGCTAAATATATTTACTAAAACTAGAACGGGTTAGAAATTACTCTTCGTAGATTTTTTAAATATCAGGGGTGTTTTTTTTATATAACGTGTGTAAACTATTTTAAATACTCTTCGCAGTAATAATTTCAGAAAAAAACAGTTCTTAAAAAAAAAAAATTAAAAAAAAGTTATTCCGCAATTGGGACTCGAATTAGAGCGCTCCATGTGAGAAACAGTCCTCTTACTTCGCTGAGCTATCGAGACTATGGTCGCAAACACGCAATACGTACCTAGCTTTGTTTTGTTTCATTTGTTTTTTATATAAAATCTTTCGCCTACATGTTTTTTTTGGTTTCACTCTAAACGACGCCTAAAAGTCACATTTTAAGTGCATCTTTTGCTTTTTCTAGTTAACGCGTAGAAAAAAAAAAAAAAATTTGATGAATTTTGGTAGATTTTAATTTAATTAAAAATATTTTTTAAATTAATTTAATAATAACTTCGCTGTAATTTATTTAACTTTGTAAATCAATTTTAACAGTTTTACAATTATCCGATATTTTTCAAAAACAATAGGGTTCTTCCTTTTGTGAAAAATGATTTTTCCAGAAAATTTGAACATGATTGGATCTTGCATTCTTGAGATATCGTGCGCACAAGAAAGTGTGACATACAGACGGACAGATTTTTTGAAAAATAACGATTTTAGGTTTGGCCCGATTGAATTTATAATACTCTTCGACTTTGTCTGCGAAGAGTATAAAAAATAGCCAGAAAAAAAAGTGTTTCTAAATTTACTAAATTAGACCACTCATATGGAATGTCCAAAAAATGGCGCATAAACGCGATGGTACGTTGTTGGGGCATGTCTAGGGAGCCCCAGAAAATTGTTAAAAAAAATCTCATATACCTTTGGATTTAAGGCCCCAAAGTGTAAAACTTTAAACGCTTATATCTTAAAGATAACAGTACATATTAACGAAAGAAATGGCTAAATACTATTATACAATCTATTCTATCTTAAATTATTTTACCATTTGTTTATCTTTTAAATAATAAATGGTCAAATTACATTTTTATAATCAATTTAATTTTACAAAAATTTTATAAAAGGAAGCTGACAACAATGTCAATATGATCTAATGCAAAACTGTATGCTCAAAAATCTAGATGAGTTTTAAAACGTATTTTACAAACTGTGTTGCCCAACGCATTTTTCTTGAGGAATATAACAAATAGATTTTTTTTTTAAATTTTTCTAGGGATTTCTGAGAATGCGAAATTCCCCAAGAGCGTATTATCGCGTTTATGCGCAATTTTTTGGACATCCTGTATTTCAAAAATGGTCACTATAATTTTTTGAACAATTTCAGAAAACGTCAATTTAATTAAAATTTGTTTAATATTTTGCCCAAGTCTGATAATTTTACAATCGTTCGCATAATTTTAAATATTATCAATAGTTTGGTTAAGCATGTGTTTTTTCTATTTCTATTATCCCAATCCATTCATTATTCCATGGATATTATATTCTTTTTTTATTAATGTGATCCTTTGAAGGATTGGGGAATGGGATCAGAAAGGTAATGCCTGCCAAATCGTAACAAGAAAAGGTTACAGGCTTCAGAAAAAGTTCTGAAATCCCTACTCATCATATCCCATTCTGAACAATCAGAAGGATCAACTTTACCCACTTTATAAGAATTGAGTGCTTATTTTCCCTTTCACACCAATGTAGAACTTAAATCTAGTAACGACATCTGTTGTATTTTATATTAACTGTGGCAAGTTGTTTTAAATAATTTAATTTGATTACATAACATAATATGTAAATGAACCTACCTAAATAGATAAGCCTGTTTTATTTTTCTTGATGAAGATTTAAGTCATTTATTTTGATTTATTAGGTACTACAGACTGCCCCCAGAAAATAGTAAAAAAAAAATTTCATGTACTCTCGGAGATATATGAGACTCCAAATTGCGAAACTTTAAACGCCTATCGGCGCCTATACCTTGAGAATACAACGACACATACAGGATGTCCAAAAAATGACGCATAAACGCAATGTTACGTTGTTGGGGCATGTCTAGGGAACCCCAGAAAATTGTTAAAAAAATCTATCTCAAATACCCTCGGAGATGTGAGGCCCCCAAGTGCGAAATTTTAAAAGCTTATATCTTGAAAATAACAGCACATATTAACGATAGAAATGGCTAAATACAAAGGCACAATCTACCTAAAATAATTTTACCATTTGTTTATCTTTTAAATGGTCAAATTACAGTTTTATAATCAATTTAATTTTATAAAAATTTTATGAAATGAAGCTGACAACAATGTTAATGTGATCTAATGCAAAAATGTATGCTTAAGAATCTAGATAAGTTTTTAGGATGTATTTTACGAACTGTGTTGCCGAACTTATGCAATTTTGTCCGCATTTCATTCGATAAATATAACAGATGGATTTTTTTTTGCCCCAAGAGCGTACCATCGATGGTATGCACCATTTTGGACACTCTGTAAATAACTAAATATCTAAACACTAATTAGTTTCCAGCATGGAAAATGTAACTAAAAAGTAATCAAAAAGTATTCGGTAATTAAATAATTTTTTATGGTTTTTCATAAAATGGCCCATTATTGTCACAAATTGGGATTTATTGCTGCTCCTCCTTAAAATTTTAACTGCAAGGGTTTATTATTTTTATCAGGTTATTTAAATTCCAGGGTATTACTTATTTTTAATAGATTCACCTTCGACAAAAAAAGTGTTATTTATAAAGATAAGAAAAGAAAAAAAATATTTTGGTCAAAACCTGCGCTTTTAAATTCATTTGAACCAATTTTTAGTTCAAAACAACACCTACTTTTGCACCTGCTTTTAAGTTTAAAAAATGTAAGTTATATTTTTTTCTAAATTACTAAGTACCACAAATTAAAAAAAGGGATAACTTTTTTTAAGAAAAATGATTCTTTTGTGATTTTGTGAGCTGCTTAAATTTGGCATAAAAAAAACAATAATTTTTTATTGAAAAATAACTAGGTACCACCCTAATTAAATATTTTTATTAGATTGTAACTTGGAAAAATGCCCCACAGATTTTAAATCAAAGTAGTGCGAAAAATTTTTTTTCGCAGCTTTTCACTGAGAACAGAAATTAATTTCGGTTTGCTAAATTAACTCACTACTTTTGGTCACTATTTGCGAGGCTTTTTTTTTGCAAAACGCCTAGTTAAGGGTGCTAAAAATTCATTTTTATTTTTTGGAATCCCATATTTCAGAAATGTGTTAAGGTATGAATAAGATAATCACTTTTCGCAAATATTTATGTATATTTTAAATATGGTCAGCAAGCTGTATTTCCAAGTTAAAGTGATCGATTTTTGCAATTTTGAAAAAGTGATACTTTTACGTCCTTGATACATAAACATCTATTTACTTTTCAAAAGTTTTAACTTAGTGGATGATTCATTAAGGGTTTTATCTAAAATTGGGTAAAATCTAACATCTGCTTAAAAATAAAAATTTATTTGTAGATTGTAGCAGAAAAATTTTATAACATCATTTTTTAAATTCTGATCGTTTTTGATTTTTTTTAAAACAAAAACTTCAGATTTTTAAAACTGACGAAGAGAACAACAAAAAATTATTACCTAAACAAATTAAAAATAAACTTTTACTTCCCTAATAGCTGAAGGGTAAATTTTGTTTTTTTACAAAATGACAATATTTTATCATTTAAATACCTTACCTAATCCAATCATTATTAGAAAGAAAAATGCGTTTTTTATCTTATCAAAATAAATAACTGAAAAATTCATGGTTACAAAATGCAATGTTAATGTTAATTATTAAATTACCATTATATTAGAAAACAAACTTGAAATAAATTAACTTTGCAAAATTTTAATTAGGTATTGTCTTACTTTTAAAAAATTGTCTTTAATGACTTTAAAATTAGGTCCAAAAAGACCCCATCGTTTATGGGATGAAATAAAAAAATGTTAGAGAAAATGTATCAATAAAAAGTTTTTTAGCATCTTATTATTGTAACTAGAGTATTTACAAAATTTGGTCTATTCAACGTGACTGGATATTACTTTTTGGATGCCTATTAGAAGGTGAAGGATTTTTTTAAAATGAAATTTTGCTAAAACCTTTTTTGACATTAATTTGCAGGTGCAGTTCCATCGTAATCTATACAGGTTGGGCGCACCATCTTGTATGGTGCATGTTTAGAGATCCCCAAAAATTGTTAAAAAAAATCTATTTTTATCTCTGAGGAAAATAATGTACGATAAATTTGACAACTCTGTTAACAAAGTGCATTTAAAACCCATCTATGATTCTTGATCATACCTTTTTTCATTAGATTTTGTGACCTTGTTGTCAGCTTCATTTCATGAAAATTTGGTAAAATTAAATTGATTAAAAAAATGCTATTTAACCATTTTAAAGATAAACAATCAGTAAAAAAAAAAAGTTAAAGATAGACTTACGTGCCGTTGTTTTCAAGGTATATGCGTTTAAAGTTTCGAACTTTGGACCCTCATATCTTCGAGGACCAAGGGTATATGAGATTGATTTTTTTTTGACAATTTTCTGGGAATCCCTAGACATGCAAACATTTTGCAACATATGGTACCATACGTGTGCCAATTTTGGAACACCTGCATTGTAACTATTTGCAAAATGGTAAAAATTCTACGTGACTAAATATTACCTATACTTTTCGGAGGCTTATTGGGGGTTATTATTTTCACGAATCTTGTTAAAACCTTTCTTGACATCAATTTGGGGCTATACTCTTTGGAACCAAAGTTATAACCTGTCAGTATGGTGGTCCGCATATTCCTAATTTTGTTGATGTTCCCGCAATAATTTGACAAATTGACTGTACCATGAGAGGGGGCGCACATGAATTCATCCTCCCTAATTATTTTTACCCCTTGTCACCACCCGCTGTTTAAAAGGTAGCACATTAATTCATCCGGGGACCAAGATAATCCTTTAAAGGGTTAATTCCTTTTAGGAAGGTATCTAGGTAATACAAATAAATAAAATCATACTAAGTAAAATTATAACCAAGGTCGAGACCAAGAACTTATGCGTAGAAGATGTTAGCTTGATCAGAAATACAATTCACCAGGCAAGAAGATAAAAAAAATGAAAACTGCTAGAGAAGCCCAGGAATATCTACTTTCAGCTGTAATTAGAATTGTTATGTTTTCATGTGCAACAAATTTAAAATTCCTCATATAAGCTAGTGTTTCTACACTTTTTAACAGCAAAACTTAACATAACCTACCTAACCTTGTGTCCCCCAGTGTAAAAGTATCTCCTAGTGTTTTTTAGAGCGTTCTCATTTTATTTTTGTTTAATATATGGGGTTTATTTTGACAAAATATTATTTTTATTTTATTCTCAGGTAGTTTTACTTATTTTCTCAGGTACTAACCCTCCATGGCCTGCCGGATGAATTAATGTCCTCCGCCGGATGAATTCATGTGCTTATTTTCAGGTAGTTTTTAGACGCGGATGAATTCAGGATCGCCCACGAGGGAGTTAAGGTTTCTTCTTTAGCATATTTTATTTTTTTGTAGTTTACAATGCCAGCAATTCTCCTAGAACCAGCAGAAGCAGTCATTTCAAGAGTCGGACACATTATTGGCAGTGTACCTCATCTGGCCATTCTTTTAATCGTCGCCCTTTTAAGAGTAGTAAGCGGATTACTTCGTCTTGTTTTAAGAATTATTCTAATCCCTATTAGGATAATAACCACCCCTTTCCAACTCCCAATAGGCATTTTGACTAACATTTTCAAGATAATAACCCTCCCTATTACCATTCCTTATAATTTTATGAAAGCACTCCTTAGAGGAATCCTTCATGTGTAAAATGTTATAATGACTTTAAAAACTAAATAATAAAGGTTTATTTGGATCTGCATACTTTTTAAATTTAATTGTAGCCCCCATTAGATATGACGTAAGATTTTAATTAATATAAAAAACTCATTGTTTTCAATAACAAGGTTGCGAATTGCGAAAAACTTTTATCATAGTCTTTATTTTTGTAGATAAGAAATTGTTAATATCATAATAAACACATGACTTAATGTCATTTGCTTGCAATAGGTATTTAAAAGGTGATTTTGAAAATAGGTAATAAACATTTTTTTACTATGTAGTCATTTAAAAAAAAATTAAATAGATAGTTTAGTTTTTTTTATTTTAGAACGATCAAAACATTTGTTGATTTTTTTTAGGACAAACTAAATTAAAAAAATCCTTGTTGTGGATTTAAGATTCCTTTTTAAAACTTGATCCAAATAACCCTTAGTTAAAAATAAAATACATGAGTTCCTAACAAAACAAACTTTGTTTTATTTTACCACCTTTTAATAACACCAGTAACTGTAAAATTCAATAATAAAAATTAAACCCTCGGTTAAGGCTAATTTTTCAAAGTAAGTCAAAAAACTAAAGGAGATCGCACTTTATATGGGCAAAATGGCTCCGCGAGGATGTTGCTGCAATTTTTATATGTTGTAATTGGGAAAATTCTATAAAGGCTCTCAAAATCTGGTCAAAATTGTATGATAGGTTTATCCTCTACGACCAAATAACACATTTTTTTGACTGAAAAATTAAATATTTTTCTATGCTTGACTTTTTAGTAAAACTTGTCATCTGTGATAATTATTCAATTTTTTAATTATTAGAAATGTCACGCAAGAATACAAAATTCAAAATGACAACATTGACAGATTTATACTTTTCAAATATAAGTTTTTAAAAAACATACATTCTTCAGTTCTTTCTTGGGTAAACGTTAATAAGATAAACAAAACATCAATAGTTGCTGAAGCTAAGTGAAAGGGTATCCTTGAAGCAATAAACGTGGTAAAATAAATAAAAACCCGGGTAAAAACTTTCTAGGTATTTTTTTGGAATGATGAGCAAAGCAATGTTAGGCGCAAGGATATGTTTAGGAAGAAAAAAATATCTTGAGGATAAGCTGCAATAAGACCATTTTAGCAGAAGAACGTGTTCGAGTTGGACAATGTAAACAAAGTAGGTTTTTTTGGAAAGAAGTACGAGTTTACACACGTTTCAGAAATGCAACAAGACACCAATTTTTGGCATCGTATAATAATTGGGGAATTATATAGATCCTACAGTAGTGGTTATTCACATGCAAATCCGGAGCTCTTGTTGCCATCAGTGATTTTTGGAATGTGGGTTATGCCAAACATGGGGCAAATGTTTTACAAATAGTGGACCAAACTTTAAGAAACTGTTTAAGATGCTGGTACAAAACCGCAACGAAGAAACATTGGAAATCCTGAAATAATAAACCTCTAGTTTTTTTATGTAATAATATTTTGTCTTTTTATCAATTCGTTGAAGGTTTTTAAATAAAAAGGTGTGAGAAAGATATATTGGGGCATATTTCATTATACTTGCAAGTTCGATAGCACAAGTGCCACAGACACGAGTTACTTTCAGGCTATTTTTGTTAACTATTCTTTAATAAGGTGTTTTTTTTTAATAAATAATGCGATTATTTAACACCATTCTAAAGATATATTTTTGTTTAAAACAAGTCAAATATTATTAAACAAGAAAGGAGAGTTTTATTATTTCAGGTCCCCAACGTTTCTTCGTATATACGATGCCCAAAATTGGTGTCTTGTTGCATTTCTGAAACGTGTGTAAACTCGTACTTCTTTTCAAAAAAACCTACTTTGTTTACATTGTCCAACTCGAACACGTTCTTCTGCTAAAATGGTCTTATTGCAGCTTATCCTCAAGATATTTTTTTCTTCCCAAACATATCCTTGCGCCTAACATTGCTTTGCTCATCATTCCAAAAAAATACCTAGAAAGTTTTTACCCGGGTTTTATTTATTTTACCATGTTTATTGCTTCAAGGATACTCTTTCACTTAGCTTCAGCAACTATTGATGTTTTGTTTATCTTATTAACGTTTACCCAAGAAAGAACTGAAGAATGTATGTTTTTTAAAAACTTATATCTGAAAAGTATAAATCTGTCAATGTTGTCATTTTGAATTTTGTATTCTTGCGTGACATTTCTAATAATTAAAAAATTGAAAAATTATCACAGATGACAAGTTTTACTAAAAAGTCAAGCACAGAAAAATATTGAATTTTTCAGTCAAAAAAATGTGTTATTTGGTCGTAGAAGACAAACCTATCATACAATTTTGACCAGATTTTGAGAGCCTTTAGAGAATTTTCCCAATTACAACATATAAAAATTGCAGCAACATCCTCGCGGAGCCATTTTGCCCATATAAAGTGCGATCTCCTTTCAATTTTTAATAATTTTTCACTATACAGGATGTTCCATTCCACACATCCACCTCTTTATTTTAAATGGAACACCCTATATATTTTTAAATTCTCCTTAAAAAAACAAGGATCATCACCAATCTTTTTTAGTTTTTGCAAAAAAATATTTTTTTTTAAATTTTTGTTAATTTTTTGCATAAAATATAAACAACGCATAATTAGGATGCTTAAAAAACATTTTTATCTAAAATTTGACCAAAAATTGTAACTGGAAGTTGATATCCCACTTTAGGGAAAAGGGGTATCAAATTAAAAGGTAAATTTAATGGGTCAAAAAAAATATAACTAATTTTGCAGAAATAAATCGATATTAATGTATCGATATTAAAGGGGGTCGGGTGACCCCTTATTTTTTGTCCTATTTTTCCTGATATTTATTTTATATTATTATTATACTCCTCGCAGACAAAGTCAATAACGAGGAGTATATTGTGATTGTTTTGAAAATTCTAAAATCGTCAAAAATCGTCGTAGAGCAAAAATTCTTGCAGATTCGTGCGTTTCATCGAATTTTGAACAACTTTCAAAAAATCCGTCTGTCCGTCTGTCTGTACTCTGTCACGTTTTTTTTGTAAACACGATAACTTAAGAACGAAAAGCCTAATCATGTTCAAATTTTCAGGAAAAATCGTTCCTATTAAAATCTTGGTTGGGATTGTTTTTGAGAAAAATCAGATAATGTACAAGGGGGCTCCAGTGCCCCCCAACTGGAAAAAAATTCGTATTTCGGTTATTATAAAATTTATAAAAAAAATTTTTTGGTAATATACAAGCCCTTCCAATTCTTTACAAAAAGTAATTGAAAGTTTTTTTTGTTCGACCCCACATAAGCCCCCCAATTAAAAAAAAAGCCGTATCTTCGTTATTTTTCAATTTACAAGAAATAATAAAGTTATAAAAATGGAAAAAAATTAAATTTTGTATTAAAAAGTATTTTTTGTTTTTTTTTTGTCAAGTTTTTAAGACAAAAAAGGCCAAAAGAAAGGTTTTTAGTACTAAAAGAATTTTAAGTCCCGTAAGTCTAGCATCGGTCAAGGTGGCTTTGCAAAAAAAAATGAAAACAAAAGCATCTTTCTTAAGCCAAATTAAATCCTAAACGTCAGTGTCAGAATCGATATCTATTTATGCTGTTCGCTAATAAAAACTAGAATGGGTAGAAGTCGAAACGCGTAGAAGTTACTCTTCACAAATGAGTCGCTTGAATAGAATTCGTATTTGGTTAAAGAAGAATTTTAGATTTTTTAAATTAAAGCTAAATCAATATTTTATATAAGGGCTACACATTCTATACAATACTCTTCGCAAGAAACTTATTATAGGGTAATAATTTTTTTTAGTAAAACATTTTTTTTTAATTTATCTGCGAAGAATGCAAAATATTGACAGAAAACACAAAGAATTTCGTTAACGAAGAGTATAAACGTCAGTTCTGATGTTTAACATATTTGAGGTTATTTGTTCTGACAGCTGCTTTTGTTTCTTTGTTTGAAAACATTTTTTTGGCATGGCCTTCTTGACTGACGCTTGACGCGATTCGGACTTAGAAATTTTTTGCTACTGAAATAGTTTATTTTTTGTTTTTTAAACCTTACTGGTTAACTTTATAAAAAAATGAACCAACATTTTTAATAGAAAATTAAATTTCCATTAATTTAGTAAAAAAAGATTTTTTTTGTTAATTGAATAATAACCGAGATAGGAGGTTTTTTTGTGTTGGGGGGTAATTGGGGGGTCGGACAAAAAAACTGAAGAATACTTTTCTGTATAACATTACATTTCCTATGTTTTATGTCGAATAATTTTTTTTGTAAATTTAATAATAGTCGAGTTACGATTTTTTTTTCATTTGGGGGGCTGAAAAGGGGGCTTTGTAGTATTCGGATTCTTATCAAAAACAATAGGGATCTTCCTCTTATAGGGATCGATTTTTCCTTAAAATTTGAATTGGATTGGAATTTTGGTTCTTAAGATAGCGTGTTTACAAGATAACCGTTTAAAACTTCTGGAAAACACTGAAATAAGATACAATTGGGCTTTTCAGGTAAAGCATTATTTTCAGTTGCTTGAGGTGACAAACGTGTGGGAAAATCTAACTTATGGTACGCTACGTAGCATAAAAGTAAACTTGCTGGAAACACTGGAGCAAAAGTTGCTGGACGAGGACATCCTACGAATTTCCACTTCCTCATTTTCGCAATTTTATGGGAATCTTTCTCTTGTTTCCGGTCCACAACCATATCTTTTCATGAAGGTTCCTTTTTTTATGACTCGTATCATTGCACAAGTCCGCGCTGCTGGCGCAAATGGTTTTAAATTTGCCTTTAGAGGAATTTCATATTTTATTGATGCATCCTTAGACTGTACTATTTGTAATTTACATGTCCCAGAAACAATTGCTCACTTTCTTTTTGATTGTCCTATTTACGAGCACCTTAGGTATTTTATCCCGGACGTTCGCACCCTGGACCATTTATGCTTATTCCTTGGTGACCCCTCTCCCCGCAATATTAAGAATTTGTGTTATTACCTAACTGGAGCGCTTAAACTAAGATCTTTTTTGCTGAATGAATAAGCTTTTTTGAGTTTTATTTATTTTTCTTACTTGTTGTTGCTTTCATAACTATTTTTATTCGCCAATGATGCAATGTACACGTTTTTGATTTTTGCTTTCCCAACTTTAATTTATACTTTATTCTTAGGTTAATACTTATAATTTCTGTTTAATATTTCTCTTTTGTATACTCTAGTATTAAGCTTATATATAGTTCAAACCCTTGTAATAAGAAATGTTTTATAATTTCTTTATATACAATAAACATTATTATTATTATTATTAAGAAACGTGACATACATACACACCGACCGACCGACCGACCGACCGACCGACGGACGGACAAAAAATGAAAATCTTAAAAAGTCATGAAACGCACGAATCTGCAAGAATTTTTGCTCTACGATGAAAATTGACGATTTTAGGATTTTCGTATCGATTGCAATATACTCTTCGGACCTAGTCTTGCGAAGAGTATAAAAATGTATAGAAGAGAAGAGTTAATAGTTTTACCTCTTCGCAGATTTTTTTTAATAGTTTTAAAAAAGTACTTTTTATTTTTAATAATGCTATTTTCTGATTATTGCGAGGAGTATCCTATTAAATGTCGGCATTTTATAAAAAAACATATTATAAACTAAAATAAATAGATATGAATCCTTTAAATAGTTAGGAGTAAAGAGAGAAATTAAAAAACATTGAAAAATATACACAATCAAAAATGTAAACTTCCGAAATACGTGCAGATGCATATGTAATGGTAGCAATACAGTAAAATATAAAATAATGTCATTTGAACTGCTAACAGATATACTTATCCGGCGCATCCACCATAATATTTGCATTGGAAAATGAATGAGTAAATAAAAACTTATTTTTTAGTTTTAAGACAAGTTTTTACCCTAATTACAAAAAATATAACAGGGACATTCCATGTAAAATCGACCAATCATAGTTGCTATTATTTGATTTATTTCATATTTGGTAGGTACAATCCTTACCCATTGTAAAGGTAGTAAAAAAAATAATTTTCTGAATTTTCATAATTTTTCTTGTCTTAGACAAAAAATCGAATTTTCCGATTTTACGATTTTGGAAGATTAAAATTGGTAGTAATTTTAAGTTGACAATGGACACTTCTTTTTATTAAAAAATCACCAGCTGCATATTTGCACTCCTTCTCTACTATTAATTACCCCAAACTATAGAAAATGACCAAGTTTAGGTCCAAAAAAAGCTCTGTGGGACTGGGTAAATTTTTTTTTTGATTACTTTAAAATGTTATTGTGCTAGTGGAGATTCATAATAAAAATAATTTTGTTTGTGATTTAACTTCGTTTAGAAGCAGCATTGATTGTAAAATGTTACTGATTACGTTAAATTTAAACACGATCGAATCGTATTTTAAATTCTTGGAAGATTAAAATTAGTAGTAGTTTTTAGTTGACAATAGACATATGTTTCTACAAAAAAAATATGAACCGCATAATTGCTCTCCTTCTCTACCAGGCAGCTATGGAAAAGGACCAAATATGGCACTAAAAAAAGTTATGTGGGACTGGGTAAATTTTTTTTTTAATAATTTTAAAATGTTGATGTGACAATAGAGACGCATTAAGTAAAAAAAAATGTTTGTGATTTAACCTCGTTTAGAAACAGCAAAGGTTTTAATATGCTACCTTTACAAAAAATCGAATCACAATATCGTTTATTTTTTTTTATTGTATACTATGTCCTTGGTAACATTTTAAAATAAAAATAATAAAAATTTACTCACTCCCACATAGCATTTTTTAGACCTAAATTTGGTCATTTTTCATAGTTTAAGGTGCTAACTGATGGGGAAGGAGTGCAAATATGCAGCTGCTAATTTTTTAATAGAAAGAAGTTACCAGGAGTGAGCACTGGACTAAACCTCAAAAGAATTTAAAATCATGCAGCAACTCGAAAACCGAATTTTGGTCGATTATACATGGAATGGGCCAACACTTACATTTCCCCTTTTAGAAGAAAATGACAAATCGGCTTGCTTTTTTTAAATAAATTTAAATAAAACATAATTGGGGTAGAAACCGATCGTAAAACCACCCTCATAGAATATCTCCAAAAGGGTTAGAGATATGTATAGGGAAGTGGGGTATCAAATGAAAGTAAATTAAGAAGTAAAGTTAATGGGTCAAAAAAAATATAACTTTGCATTCAATTTTTTAGAAATAAAACGGATTTAATGTATCGATATTCAATGGCGGATTTTTCACTTCCGGTTACGATTTTTGGTTAAATTTTAGATAAAAATGTTTTTTAGGCATCTTAATTGTTGTTTAAATATTATGCGAAAATATCAGCCAAGAAATGCGCAATAATTTTTGTTAAAAACTGCTACAACTGGCAAAAATTTCAAAAATGACTTTTTTTTGCAAAAACTAAAAAAGTTGGAGATTTCTGACTTTTAACAAAATAATTGTCATTTTTAGGAGAATATAAAAATATAAAAAAATATTTATTTATTTTAAATATTTAAAAATAAAGAAGTGGATGTGTGTTCCGAGTAAATGGAACACCCTGTATAGTAAAACACTACTAAAAATTTGGTTCATTACAAACAATCCTGCGAAAAAAAATTTGCTATCATTTTTAGTTCCTGAGATAAGGGGTTGGGTCATCTTACGTGGGACACCCTGTACCATCGCGTTTACGCACCATTTTTTGAACACCCCGTAGTTTGGAACTGGGAATGTTTTCACCACAAAATTATTATTAGTAAATTACTTACATTCTTGTTTTAAAATATAAGGGTACATCATTTTTTTTAAACCATGCAATCTTTCAGTATTCCCTGAAGTACACATGCGTCACAGAACTTATTTTATATAATTTACTTTTGAACGTATTCTATTATTTGTCCAAATAATTACTAACTTAAAAAAACAAATTTTTATCAGTAAGTATGGACTTTTCACTAACAATTATCGAAATATTTTCCAATAACATAATTATAATTAATGCCTTTTTAATTTATAAGATATTGACGAGGGTATTTAGAAACGACTTATAAAAAACATAAAGTTTTAAACTAATTGGGTCAGTTTTAAAATTACGTTTCAGCTACTAACACAAGGTATGTCATAATTTTATTTTTTTACGGCAAAAGGGATTGTCCCAAGGTACTCGTATCACATATGACATTTTTATTTGAATATAAATTTTTAATACGATTAATGGTGATTGGTGTGTCGTCACTTTTAATGGAAAGTGGGGGTTAAACTCGAACAGATAAGTAGAAAAAAACTGATTGCACATTGTCTTAAATTTTAACAGAAATTAATTAATTTATTAAACTCCAATACCGAGGGACAATTCAATGAAAGAATTAGTGTACATTTTTTTAAGAATTTGCAGAATTTGTTAGGAATTAGTGTAAACAATTTGCCCATCTGATTTTTTGCCCTCGCCCAAAAATTGACTTTTTTTTTTACCAAATATTAGTAAAATAATTTTTGATTTAAGTTTTCTTGATTATAAAGGAATACAAAGCCTTGCCTGAAGCCCAAAACGGTTTTCGTAAATTCAGAGGCTGTTCTGATAATATTTTCTCACTTATAAGTGCCATCGACCTTCATCTATTAAGAGGTAATAATAAAGTATTTGCCGCATTTATCGATTTTCGATCTGCGTTTAATAGTATTTGTCATAGCTTGCTCTTTAACTTAGGTGTTAGCTCAAACTTTATCAGATTAGTCAAATCTTTATACGATCAAGCATCGGTGCAAGTAAAAATAAACGGCGAGCTTAGTGAAAAATTTGTGGTCGCTGAAGGTGTTATACAGGGCGAAACATTAAGTCCTTCCCTATTTTCTCTATTTATAGCAGATATTGAAGATTTCTTTTTGAATAAGGGTGCATATGGCATAAAAATAGATAACTCACTAGACTTACTTATGCTATTATATGCGGATGACATAGTTATTTTAGGCCACTCTGAAATAGATATTGCGCGTAAGTTAGGCTTTCTTGAACAATACGTTTTGCTCAATAATCTTGAAGTGAATGTTAAAAAAACTAAAATACTTCGCTTTTCTAAGGGGGGTCATAAAATTCCAACTAATCAAAATTTTCTTTTTAATAAAGAAATAATTGAACAGGTTAATTCATATTGCTATTTGGGAGTCATGATGTCTGCCTCAGCGACGTTTAATCAAATGGCCAATTTATCCGCCCTAAAGGGCAAACAGAGCACGGGATCGGTAATAAAAATAATGGCAAATTCAAAACTATCATCGTGGTCCGCAAGAATGAAGCTTTACGATTCCATTATTTTAAATAGCGTGTCTCATTGTTCAGAAATCTGGGGTCTTCGTTACTACGTCACTCTCGAGAGGGTTCAAGTCGGTTTTTTTAAAAGAGTGTTATCACTGCAAAAAAACACACCTGACCATATAGTTAGATTAGAATGCGGAGTCGTTAAAATATCACATTTAATTTTTAAAAAAGCAATAGCTTGGCTGCTTAAAATGTTAGCTATGGGTGAGGATAGATTTCCTAAAATATGCTTAAACAAGCTATGGTTACTAAATAATTGCGATGTAAGATTTAATTGGGTTGGGCAACTTAAAGAGTTCTTCGTTTATATAGGTGAAGGTGATTTAATGGCCACTTTAACATTTGGCAAGCTTAAATCCTTAAAGCAGGATCTTCTGGACAAATACAGGCTTAGATTATGGCAGGAGGACATGCAAAAAGCCAACGAATCGGGCTACTTACAATTTTATTGTAATTTTAATTTGGTAACTATAAGTGCGCAAAATTATTTACATTTAAAAATACCTATCTATTTTCTAAGAATAATAGCTCAACTAAGATCAAGCTACAAAACAAAATTCTCCTTTTCTTTTAGAGGTAATTCGTATTTTTTTAACGGCGAGGATCTATGTTCGATCTGCAACTTACATAAAGCAGATAATGTTGTTCATATGTTTTTCGAGTGCCCAGTGTTCAAACATTTAAAATCCTACTACCTCAATAGTATTGAAAATATTGACGATCTATGTCTCCTACTTAGTAATCTTACACCAAGTGCGGTCAAGAACATTGGTCATTTTATTATGCAAAGTTGTATGCTCCGATCGTTTCTGATAAACGAATAAATTTATTTTTGTTCTTTTGTATTATTTAGATTGGGTCAAGTTTCTTTTACATTAGTTTTCTATCGGGTACTAAATTTTTTCTCTATTTTTACCTGTCTTTTTTCCTTATACTTAAAATATTTATTTAATTTATTTTTTGGTCGGGTCTTTAGTTATAACTATTAATTTATTTTCGTAAGGTTAACTCACTTGTTATAAAGAATATTTTATATTTTTTTAAAAACAATAAAGTTATTATTATTATTATTATAAAGGAATACAAAATATGGTTTAAAAAAATTACTTTTGTTTACTTTTTGTATGATCAATATGAAAAAATTCTATGACATATTTTTCATTCAAATAATTAATGGTCTAATAGACCATTATGTGTTCGATTATGGCACTTTATACAGGCCGACGCACTTTACACCTGCATCTACCTCGCGGTCTTTTTTTTGATTGTTTGCATATTGTTTGATATCCGTCAAACTTCAAAAAAATATTGTGAATAACGTCAAAAAAGACCGTGACCGCAGGTGTAAAGTGCGTCGGCCTGTAATGACGTTGGAACTTGGTTCGATCCGTTTTACGTCAGATATTTCTGTCAATTTTTTTTAGTAAAATTTATATATTTCTGTCAACATATACCTTTCAAACAATCGCTAAAAACAGTCAGTCAAATAACAAATAAATTTTACTAAAAACAATTGACAGACATATCTGACGTAACTGCAGGGCCATACTGTGCGTTTTGACTTTCCGGTTGAACCGGAGAATTCCTTAAATGCTCCGGTGAAAACGCACAGTATGGTCCTGCAAAGTACTGGGCTCTACCACGCGTTTTCGCCGGATGCGGTTAAACCGGAACGTTTTAGCAACTCATTGTTCTAAATAAAGTCGCCCACACTATTGCGTTTCGACCACCGCATCCAACTGCAACATGTTGCATATCAGGACGGCAGGAAAAACGCATTCGAACTAAGACAAGGGACCTTCTTAAGATACTTTGCTGTATCTAGTAGGGCAAAATTCTGCTTTTGAAGACATTTTTTGATACGTGTTTGCACTCTCTTTAGTCTTTTTTCTATCTTGCTTTACAATGCACTATTTGTGGAAAAAAAATAAACAAAAACTAAATAGATAGGACATTTGTAAAGGACAAAAAACAAAAGTTTGTATGGCAATTTTGTTAGTTTTAAAATAACATTGAAGCAAATACTACGTAGGGTATGTTTTAATTCAAGGTTTTGGCAAAATTAACTCATTTTATTATTTTAACAGACAGACTGACGACAGGATAAATATTGAATGTTTAAGACGAGGGGCAAATCGGATGGGCAAATTGTGTACACTAATTCTTAACAAATTCTGCAAATTCTTAATAAATTCTTCACAAATTCTTTTATTGAATTGGCCCTCGGTTTAAGACATAAAAACTAAACAACATTTTTTTGAACGCTTGGTAGGAGATATTAAGAATGTTATGTCTTTTTTATTTCTCGTTGACAAGTAAAAAGCACAGTACAACAGAACAGAACTAATAAATCTTTTTAAAAATTGTCACCACCTTCCTTTCAAATAAGGTGTCACTTGACCCCTATTTACATTTAAAATTTATTATACTCTTCGCAGACAAAGTCAAAGAGTATATTGCGATTGGTCGGATCTTCTCAAAAATTGTTAATATTTATCCTAGAGCAAACATTTTTGCAGATTTGTTCGTTTCATGACATTTTAAGACTTTCATTTTTTGTCCGTCTGTCTGTAACGAAACTTTTGACCACGATAACTGAAGAACGGTTTATTCAATTAACTTGAGATTTGGTGCAAAAATCAATCTCGTTTGGGGGAAGAACCCTATTGTTTTTGAAAGAAATTAAATAATAAATAGAGGGTTGAGATCACCCCCAAAGTTGAAAAAATTCATATTTCGGCTAATATCAATTTTTCAAAAAAAATATTCTTAACTAAATTAAAGATTGTATTTTTTCCTATAAAAAAGCATCTAGTAATTTTTTTGCATACCCATCTGTTTACAAAAAAATAAATTTTACGTTTTTTTTAATAAAATAAAAAATGCACCTTTTTAATAATCTACTGCGAAGAGTATCATGTAGAATGTGTAACAATTATATAACAATAAAAAAAATAGTCATAAAAAAAGACCTATCTGCGAAGTGTAACTTTTTAAATGATCTATCCCACTCACTGATGGTTTAAGCCGCTCTTGTTTGTTTTTCAGTTAATCCATTTCGAATAAGATAAATGCCAACAGTTGCTATGGATCCCACTAATTTTATCGAAGATGGCTTTGCATCCTTAAGACCAATGCTAAACACAACCGAAATAAGGGATACTGTAACCTCCATTTTGGGTCAGTTTGGGGGTAGCAACATGATAGGAGCAGCTGTTGTTTTCCTTACACGAGTGATAGTTTTCTTCAGTAATCTGGTCCCTAAGATCCTTGGTATAGAATTCAGTATTTTGAAACCACTGGGTGAAACTGTATTTGCACCCCTTCTTGCCCCTCTGGAAGGAGCAATGACCACAACAATGGCCCCAGTTAATTTCCTGATAAATATTTTCTTATCTCCTTTGAAGTTTATAAGAGCAATTTTGGAAAGTGCTGCCAAGGCTGGATAATATTTAACCTATTGGATTTATTTGTATACAATAAACTTTTCTGTGTTTACATAATTGTTTTTTTATTTTACAACAGAATACAGGTGTCCCCGAAGCGAGTGCATTTTTCAAGAGGGTACATACAGGGTGTCCAAAATATGGCGCATTTTTAGTTGTTTTTAGGAACCGTTTTTACCTCAATTATGTTTTATTTAAATTTAATTTAAAAAAGGCTTAGACGAATCAATTATCTTTTAAAAGGGGACATGAAAGTGATATATTTTTTGTATTGGGGTAAAAACTATTCGTAAAACTACCCTTATCGAATATCTGGAAAAGGGTTGGAGATAGGTATAGGGAAGTGGGGTATCAAATGAAAGGAAATAAAAAAGTGAATTTAATAGGCCAAAAAAAATATAGCTTTGCATTTAATTTTTTAGAAATAAAACGGATTTAATGTATCGATATTCAATGGCGGATTTTTTACTTCCGGTTACGATTTTTGGTCAAATTTTTGATGTAAATGTTTTTAAGGCACCTTTATTATACGATGTTTAAATTTCATGTAAAAATATCAGCCATGAAAAGCGCAATGATTTTTTTAAAAAACTGTTGCAACTGGCAAAAATTTTAGAAACATTTTTTTTTGGAAAAATTAAAAAAGTTGGAGATTTTGGACTTTTAACAAAATAAGCCGTATTTTTGGGAGTATTTAAAAATATGAAAAAATATAGGGGGTTCCATTTAAAATAAGGAAGTGGATGTGTGTTCCGAGTAAATGGAACACCCTGTAGAGTGGAACATTACTAAAAATAAAAATTTGGTTCATTACAGACAATCCTGCGAAAAAAAAAATTGCTAGCATTTCTATTTCCTGAGATAAAGGGTTGGGTCATCTTACGTAGGACACCCTGTACCATCGCGTTTATGCGCCATTTTTTGGACACCCTAGTTCGATAAAAAATGTTACATTTGGTAGGCGAAATTTTTCGAGCAGTAAAATTTTGGTGGGAAAATGTAATACTTGATACCTAGAAACATAATTATTATATTAGCATTTTGTGCTAAAGCCCCCTTTCATTAGTAATACTAGATCATGGTGGATTTAGAAAATTTCTTAATAGATTTTTTCTTTTTAAAATGTCATGTTAAATCCGACGTGATAAATATTACTCTTTTGCGGCCATTAAGGGCGTGAAGAAATTTTTTTGATAATTTTTCAATCCCAAAGTTAAAAACTTATATTATTTAAAAAAAAATGCGGGGAAATTATTTATAAAGAGTGGGCTAAAAATAGTATATTTTAATTTTTGTTTTAAAAAAATAAATATTTTTTTATAGACACAGATTGTCACAATCGTGTTTACTGTTTAAAGAAGTTGTTTTTTTCAAATTTTATGTAGCGTAACGAAAAAGTGTTGACAAAGCTTTCATGGATTAATTTCTAAACAAATAATTGTTTTTCTGAAATAAATAATAACAATAATCTGTTAACGATTTTTTGTTATGTAGGTGGTGTTTTTCAATAACCTTCTGACTGGAATGGAAGATGCTGCCCATGCAGCAATTATTAGTCCATCAAAACTAAAATTTAAAAGGGACCAATGAATTGCAGCGGCAGAATCTTCCTCTTTCGGAAGAGTTTACAAAAACCGCAGTCGTAGGGTTCAGACCTTGGGATTTAGGATTTTTTTTCAACAAATAGGCTTCTATTTTTAATTACCACTCATTACTGGCCACATTCAAAAAATTGTTTCATTTATACAAGATTTTCAGCAAACCATCAAACATCTATATTTTTAAATACAATAATGCCTCCTTTTTTTTTTTGTTTTTTTTAATAGGCTTTTAAAAAGCTTCGTACAATAATGTACGTTTGCTTTACCAAAAGTTCTTGGTCTTTAAAAGAATTTGAAGATTCGAATATTTTAAGAATATTCAATCCCAAGAAAGTGACGAAATAACATTTTGGAATTAAAATTTAACCATATTTTCTCCATGGGTATAAAAATCTTTTAGATAAAAAACCTTGTTAATATCTGTCTCGAAGATTTTTAAAAAAATTGTAAAGTTTGAAATTTTCAATCTCGATTTTTGTGATTTTTCTAAATGGGGCATGCCTAGGGATCTGCCTGCGTGTCCTTTTACTGCTTCGCGTGATACAAACTTTTAAATACTAACCGATTTACATGAATCATCACTGTGTTTGCTCAATACTTTCATAGAAACACAGAAACACATAACAATTGTTATGGGCTATTGCTAAGCAACCACAGAATAACTAAAAGTCAAAATAATCTGATTATTGACTGTCATAATTCAAATAATTAAACTTCTTTTTATCAAAAACGTGCCAAGAAGCGAACGTAAGTTACATCTTTATATAAAAATACTAAATTAAAAATAACCAGTATTAATAAATGCTTACTTTTAGACTAAATATAAAAATAATAAATATAAAAGGTTTACCAGAAAATCAGGATGTCGGAAACTCCCAGCACTCCCGAAACTTCCCCACGTGTCGAAACAATTTACAACAGAGATGAAGACCCAAACAAGACCGGTCCAAAGCTATTTAATTTCAGGTAAATTGCTCTTCATCCTTCTTGTTTTCCAAAGTTACTTCGTTAACCACTTTATTGTCCTTTGCTTACTCTCCTCCTAACAGTAATCGCTTTTTGAATCATCTAAGTCGTTTAGCCAGGATTTGCGTTATTATTAAGAATTGGATGCAATTCCTTTCTTCTTCTTAAGGCCGATTTATAGAACGTTACTTTCACTTTACTTCCGCTTTACTTCGGCGTAACTTTACAGAAAATTAAATAAAATACATGGGAATGTATTAGCAAATGTATACTTCACTTTAGCGCTACTTTGCTGATTCATTTAGCTATAAGTATTACTGTCAAAAGCCGAGCTTGGCCGATCATGCGCAAAATTTGCAAAAATGAGATATTCACCCTTATTATCAAGGGTGGTGATTACGGAATATCGCTTCGTGCTGCTGGTCTTCTTATGTAGATTTCGTACGAAGCGATATTCCGTAATTACCGCCCAGGTGTAAATAGTCAGAAGTCGTGAGATCAGACACATGCGCATACCTGTTCCCAATTTCACGTAAATTTACAATCTATAAATTAAGCAAATTTGTTAAGTTACGCGGAAGTGAAGTAACGCCGAAGTAAACTGAAAGTAACGTTCTATAAATCGCCCTTTAAAATTATCTTATAAGTGAATGGTTTTTTACATTTGATTCTTGTATTTTTTCAGACCACAAGCCAAGGATAAAGTACTATCCCCTGAACATCCTGCATTGGAAAAGTTTCAAATTGCCTTGAGAGAAACTCTTCTTCGACAAATTGGTCATTTAAAAGATGAGATATTCGAATTTGTAAGTAAATATTTTTTTGGTACATTCAAAACAATTAAGCAACTTGGCATCAACTTTAAAGAAGTTCTTTTAAATCTTAGAACGAAGTTTGATACTTTAAATGGTATCTCATGGGAGAAGGAGTTCCCCAAGAGTCTATTCCTACGCCGATTTATATTAAATCCCATACTAAAAATAAAACTATACTGAAAAATCATTAAAAGTTTGGTACAAAGTAAATGTTAAACACAATGCTAAATTTGTTGTTTTAAGGAAACTGGTGCCAAGAAAAAAAACCTCGAACGCGAAGAACTGGGCGTTGAAACTTACGAAGCCCAACAAGTAGTTTGCAAACAACAATCTGCATTAGAGCACATTGTTAACGAACTTAAAACCGTAACAGCAGCAAGAGAAGAAGTAGAGCTAGATTTGCAGGATAAAAAAAAATTGTACAAAATTGAAATGAATAAGCTTATGGATGCAGCTAGAGAAGGTTTGGCATAATTACTAAAACAGAAAAAAGTTAACATTTATTTTACAGAGAAAGAATTAAGAAACGACCTCGAGGCAACCAATTTAATGATACAACAAATGTCTCAGTGGGAAAACACGATGGAATCTGAAATAACCGTCAACAAGAGAATTGCGGAAAAAACTAGAAAAGAGAAGATTAAGTTGGCTGAAGAAAAGAGACACCAGGTAATTTAACTATAGCAATTGAGGTGTCTTTTTTCCGAAGGATTTATTTTCTGATGACATGACCTATAATACGCGAATGTACCTAAAATTTTGCCGTAGGATCTTTTGCTGTACAAACTGCAAACCGAAGTATGGAAGTTAGAAGCAGAGTTAGAAACAATGGAAATGCAACTTCGTGTAAAAAGTCAAGAACAAGAAGAACTGGCACAAGCTGTTGCTAAAGGCAACACAAACATTGAAGCATTGGAAACGGAATATAGATGTTTGATGCACTCTTGGGATTCAGTTATTGTTGCCATTGGAAACAGGGACAAGATATTAAACTGCGTATCAACTGAAATTAAGTAAGACGTTTATCTAACTATATTATCTGAACTATTAATTATTATTTTTTTAGCAAGTCTTTTGAAAAATATAAAAGCAAACTATGTGAGGTAGACCAGCTAAAAAAGCTCAGTAAAAAGGAAATGATCGAAAATGAAAACCTAACAGCATTCAAACATAGAATAAATTCGGATATTCAGGCGACCAAAACAAAATGTGAAGAAGAACAATCAAAACAACACCATTTAGAAAAAAAGATAACCAACATGGAGGACATTATTGAACAAACTGAAAAAGACATAAAGAATGTTATTAATGTAAGATTCAACCATTAAGTATGATGTTATGATTTAAAACTAACTTATTGTGATTTTAGAACACCAACGAGAAATTGGCAACACTAAAAGTAATAATGAAAGAATACGATAAATTTAATTTAAAAAAAGCTACTATTGAATCTGCCATCGTAGCTGAATTAGAAGACAAATTAACAAATACTACAGCGTCCAAAAATTATGCAGGCGAATATCGACGTCAAAAGCAAATAACACACAATATGGTGAGTGCAAATACACACGGTCAACTCCTACGTCACAAAACACAGATCCACATTAAATAACTGTCTGTGAAGTAGAATTTTGATTCTGTCAGATTTAGCCACTTTTTTAGAACAATATTTTGTGAAAATAAAAGGCTTTCTTAGCGAACCCTTGGTATAAAAATGTGCTATAATGTCTTAAATTCGATATTTTAAGTTTAGTTCATTGTAAAACTCTATAGTATACAGTTTATGTGTTAATGTTGTGCACCCTCCAAGATGTGAATTTTAAACGCAAATTGCTTGAGAAAGCAACCATATCAAAAGGTCTGGTAAGTACCATTGTAAAATTAACAATTAATTTTTCTATTACCTAGAACAAACCATACCCCTTGATATGGATGCTTTCTCAAGCAATTCGCGTATAAAGCTGACATTTTGGTGGGTGATCATCATCATCAGATTAATAAGGGATTTTTTAATTCTTGAGGTAGATTCTCGAGTAATTTTAAATTAAAATATCGTAAATAAGATAAAGGAACATTTTTACACAATGTGACCTAAAAAACTCTCTTATTTTTCTTTAAATAATGTTTTAAAAAGATGTTGGAAACACAGAATAAGAAAAAAATGACCATTTTCTTTGGTCCGTAATGTTGGTTGCCTAAAAAAATTTAGTATTTGAGTGCACTTCTGTGAAGTGTGACGTAGGGTTTGACCGTGTCTATTTTTTTTTAAGTACGTATTTTTATATTGTGTATTAAAATAAATTTAAAACTTTAAGGATATAGCTCTAGCTGAAATACATAATAAACATGCCCTAATTCTAACGGAATACGAGACAAGGAAGACAGAAAATGCAGAAACAATGGAATTTTTAAGAGATTTAAACCGCCAACAAGAGGAACTTCAAAAAGAGGAGAAAGATTATTTAGACAAACTTAGCAAATTTGAATATCTTATTCATAAAAGACAACGAGATACTGATATGCTGAATGCGAAGTTGTACACTCTTCAAAATGTTGCATCCGTATGTTTACCTTTTAATTATTTTTTCGCACATCGTTTATTAAAGACATTCATTAACGCACTTCAAATCGTTGATTAATGACCCCTATTAATGCATGGATACGAGTCAATAATAACGCTCTTCTATGTTTAAAATTACTATCTATGTTTCTACATTACAAATGTTAAAGTAGCTTTAATTACGGTTCAAGCAACAAAAACCAAAAGAAATTAAATAAGTATTTATCGTTGGAAAGAGTGAGAATCAGATCCTTTTATCACATTTTAAGGAAATAACATTTATTTTCTATTCATAATTAATAAAAGTTCGGTGACAGATCTTCTTCTTCACCTTTAATAAATTTAAATGGCCGACGCATTGTTTCTGTTAGTTGGTGAATTATTTATAATGTATTTAATCTACGATGTGCGAAAAAGCAAAAGCAAATTTTTATGAATTACATATAATCTGACTCCAAATGCATTAAATTGGATATCAACTTTGAAACCTCTGAGTTATTTTTCCCATGGTTTTTCCTCTGGCCCCTTCCCCCGAAGCAGATGCTTTATCAGTATATGAACATTAGTTGTCCATGGGCATCCCAAAAAGAACATTATTTGTACTTTTTTATATTATTTACAACTTTATTATATTCTTGAATGTTCATATTTGTCACATACCAACCCTTATACCTACTATGACTTGTAATGTTTATTAATAATCATACGAATATATATGTAAATAGTTGCAACCATTTAGGTTAGTCCGTTGTCGGTCTGAATATATTTGGAAATCCTGGAAAAATTAATTTTTCAATTGAAAACTGTCTACTAACTTAATCAAGAACTATATATATTTAATTAATTAAAATTATTCTTTTAAATACATTTGCTCTTATTTTTAACAGCAAGGAAAAGATGTATCTCCAGAAACTCTAAAAATTAAATCATTGGAAAAGAACATTGAAGAAACACACGAAAAAATCAAATATTTGCAACAGTTTTGGCTTGGCGAACAAAGAAATCTCTTGGACGTTTCCAAAAAGAGACAAGAACAAATCACGAACAACAATTTAATAAAAAAACGTAAGTTGTGAACTTAGTACTTAGAAATAGGGATTATGTTTCTTTTAATAGGAAAAATAAGATCAGGCGAGTAAAGGTAGAACAAAAAAAAGTACTTTACACAATTTTTAAGTCATTCTTCGAGTCAATCTTTAGTAAACTTTATTTTTGTTTTTTTTACAATACATTACCCATCTTGATAACGATCATTGTATCTGTAAGAAAAAAAGATTTTTAATTGTGATTTTGAATAAAATTAAAACTAGAAATGGGCTAGATCAGTGGATACTGGATAAGTCATATCATTGAGCGGGAATTAGAGAGGTTAGACTTTTTATAAATACTGATATTTAATAAGATACTCCTCGCAGTCATCAGGCAATAAGCCAATAATAATAACTTTTTATTTTAATATAAGTAATATACAGAGTGTCAGCGATCAATGTGCTTTTTTTAATGGGAGATGTAAAAAATCCAAGACATTCGGTAAAGACAGTTTTTTCAAAAAGTGCCCCCCTTCGGAAATAATGGCCTTTATGCAGGTAGACTAAAAACACTAAATCCTAAAATTTACCAAACAATTTGTCTAACCATCATAAAAGTTGTACTATCAATAAAGGTAATATAAACGGTCATTTTAAACCTATAAATTGGGGCCCCTTTTAAAATGGGTTAAACACCGGTAGTGTTGATTAAAGCTGCATGTAATTTCTTTACCTTTGGAAATTTTGTAATTTCATTTATCTTTTAAATACTCCAATTCAAGTAAAAACTTTTTCACCACTTGAAATTTCTGAAAAAGTGTGCCTTTTACGAATAAACTACCAAAAACACTTTTAATGTACCCCATATTTTTGCATAAGACTAGACTTTCTTTTGAAATTTTAATGTCACTTACCACTGTCACTACATTTAAGTAAGTTTTTTGTTAAGTCATACTTAAAATATGGGGTACATTAAAAGAGTTTTTGGCAGTTTATTTATAAACGGTACAGTTTCTCAGAAATTTCAAGTGGTAAAAAAGTGTTTACTTGAATTGGAGTATTTAAAAAAATAAATAAACTTACAAAATTAAAGGTAAAGAAATTAAATGCAATTTTTATGCACACTACCAGTGTTTAACCCATTTTTAAAATGGGTTTCAAATGACCGTTTTTATTACCTTCATTGATTGTACAAATTTCATGATGGTTAGACAAATCATTTGGTAAATATTTAAGATATCGTGTTTATAGTCTATCTGTTATTTTCGAAGGGGGCCATTTTTTTAAAAAACTGTTTTTTTCGAATGTCTTGGATTTTTCCCAACTATTTGCCATATCAAAAAAAAACAAACTATACGCCAACACCCTGTACATAAATTTTTTTTGTTGGAAAAATAGCTAAATAGTAAAAATACTAAGTATGTTAGCAAAAAAATAACTATACTTACGGAGAGTCTTGAAAAACATAATCGTCCAATGCATTTCCTAGAAATGCAAAAGTAGAAACTAAAACACCAAAGAATACTAATTTTATCATTTTGACTTTGCTTTGTTCATGCTTCGGATTTATATTTATAGAAAAAAACAAAAGTGTGGGCCCACACAACCCCTACGTAAATAAATCATAGTGGCGCCATTATGCGCAAATTACACTTCGCAGATTTTTTCTTTATTAGCCCCTGTGTTTTGCAAACTTTTAGTATATCGCAACCCCCTTTTTTGCATAAAGGATGTCTAATAATATTTTATTAAGAAAAAAGACAAATAATAAATTTTAAGTTTAAGTTTTCTAACAAAAATTTTTTCTTTGTAGAAATTCTAATATTGGAGCAAAAGAACCTTAAAATAAACGACGATCTGGAAGTTTTAAGAAAGCAAGATCACAAAACGTCACAAGGAGTTCACAATTTACAAAATCGCATTACTACAATATGTGATTCGTTGTCAAAACAAAAATGTTTAAAACAAAATTTGGATAAAAGCAACGACATACATCAGGCTGAATATATTTCCAAATTAAAGGCAAGTAAATTAGGCCAAGATAGTTGTTAAAATAACATAAAAATTCTTACAAGACATGTATAACAGCCATATTTTTATATGTGTTAGAACATATTATATTTAGGAAGCTAAATCCCCAAAATGCCCCCTTAAAGTTGGAACATTAAATCACGATGGATCTGCACTAAATGGTATTCGTACAAAAAGTGGTTGGGGTAACTTAGGAGATCTGTCGTACCACACGTCGGTTCAGATGCTAACTGACATTACTTCTGAATTTTATATTTTTGTTAAATATAGAGCTTAAACACCAAAAAACAACAAACTGCCGGTTTAAAACATTCTATGTACCATCAAAAGGTTTGTATAACATTTAGAGAGTGCTTTATATCTTAAATTGTTTATAATTGGGTAAAAAAAGAAATTATGACTCATTTACAAATGGATTTCCGTGAATGTTTAAAATAATACGGATTTTTTTGGATGCACGGATTTTGCATTAAAGTACCTTTGTAAATGAGTCATTATGCCCTATTTTACCTAATTATGAAGAATTGAAGTTGTATAACACTCCGTTAATGTTATCGAACCTTTTAGCTGGTACGTAGAATGTTTTACACCGGCAGTTTGTTGTTTTTTGGTATATTAGCTTTATATTTGATAAAAGTATAAAATAGAGAAGTAATGTCAATTAGCATCTGAAACGACGGGTGGTATGACAGATCTCCTAAGTTACCCCAACCAATTTTTGTACGAATACGCTCCATTTTACAAATACTTATATCCTAAATAAGATTCTAAAAAGATTTTTGGAAAAATAATTTTATATCTCTAAGAAAACTATTCTTCCCTAAGTGGCTACTTAATAACTTATTCGAAAAAAATGTCTCAAATAAGATGAACAAATTTTTTGGCAAAAAAATTATAAGTTGGTTGATTAAAACCCTTTATTTTGCATCCTATTCGCAACTTTTGCTGTAAATTCAAAACATGATTATAGTACATTATTAACCAAGGTAGAGAAGAGGGTCATTATTGACCTAGCGCAAATATTGTGTCCCGAGCCGCGCAGCGGCAAGGGAAACAATTGCGCGTAGTCAATAATGACCTTCTCTACCGTGGTTTATATACTATTTTTTTCACTACTAGCATTTTCTTGAAAAATGTTAATTTAAAAATATGTTCAATTTTTATCAAAACCCTGTATATGATTTTTACAAAAAATTAATCGAAGTTTCCATGGAAATGACAATGACGTTACATCAATCAAAACAATAAAAAGTTCTTCAAATGGGTGTTTTTTCGAAAATAACTTATAATTTGCACGTAAATGGCGTTAATGATTTAAATAATATGATGGTCACTGATAAGGAATTTGTTAATATAATGATAATGATAGAACACTGACACAGCTACAGAAAAAAGTGCGACATGTTTACAACTGTAAAAATTTTTTTTTCGTTAAAATATTTGTGCAATAAAATGTTTTGAAGTATTTTAAAGTAGTTATGCTTTTAAAATAAAAAAATCTTCGTAAAAAAACTCACAAAAACTGCTGTAAGTACCGTTCCATTTATGATAAAACCTTGACATATGTTTTGACATTTCATTATTGTACAGTGTACATACGCTAAATAAGTATCTCTAGTGGCGCCCCCAAAAACGAACTATCGATAGTCAAGTTCATAGAAAGTAACGAAACTGTTCTATGATCTTAAGATAAACTTCTGTCGTTCAAATGTCATTTATTTAAAATTTAAATAAAATGTCGCAAAAAAGAAAATGTTGTCGCAATTATTGCCTTCCAGATTGCAAATCTCGGGGCTGTGGTAAAAATATTGCATTTTACTACTACCCAAAAAAGCCCTGGGAAAAAGATCGGCGACATAAATGGATAAATAATGCTGAGGGACGAACACTGTAAGTATATGATATGTTTTTCTTTATGTTAATTACAAAATTCCTATTTACTTCGACGTACTACTGTGGTTATTTTTAGTAAAAATGGAAATCCTTGGGAACATTCACAGATTCACACTCTGAAAATGGCTTATTATTGTAAAATTTATGTTATCAGACATTTTTCAGTTTAAAAGTTTGAAAGTTTAGTTTTGACAACCTTACGTCAACGCGTAGTCAAGTGTGCGATGCGGAACTATCGATAGTCACGTAGGTGGCGCGCACATCGATAAAATGAGATACTTACTTAGCGTATAGACATGGAAATTATTATTGACCAAGGGAGAGAAATGTGATTTCTCTGGTAGAAGATCGGTCAAAAATTGCCTTTTCTATAAGTAGTAGTGAAAAAAATATTTTACTCTTCGGGGGCAAATTTTTAAGAAATATAATTTTTTCAAAAATCTTTTTAAAATCTTATTTATAACATTTATCAAATTTGGTAAATCGTGATTTAATATTGTAAATTAAACGGGTCTTTTTGGGGGGCTACCACACCACACCAACCCTAAACTCTTATTTGTGTGCATTTCTAATTGGATGTTCTAACATAAAAAAAAATCTGGCTGTTATACATATATTTTTTGGTAAAAAGGTAAAAAATTATCTGTCTTGGCCTAAATAAAAAAAATGAGGAAAAAAAGAATAAGCTAAATAACCATTTTATTTAGGACGCGGAATTAGAAATACTTAAAATCCAAGCTGACATTGCCGATATTGAAGAAGATAAAATAAATTTAAGTCAGCAATTAGTGGAGAATAATCGAGAAGCGCTGGAATGGGAAAAAAAGCTTCAACTCGTAAAGGAGACTAAGAGCAACATTGATTGTGAAAAGGGGACTAGTGGTGACATTGGGCAAATGAGAGCTGAAATTCATAGAATGAATGTAAATATAGAAATACTTTAATTAAAAAATTATTAATAATTTAAAAAAATGCACGATTTAGAAGCGCAAGCTTATTTGTCTGCCAAATTGTGAAATCACAGTGTACATTTTTTTTTTAATGTTGATTATCTTTTAATCCCAAAGTTAGGTATTAATATTGTTTAAAAAAAAATGTGTTTAAAAAATAATTTATTTGTGTTTTCATTTTAGGAAAATAATATTCACAGTCACAATTGTGTTTAGAGAAGTTGTTTTTTTCAAATTTTATGTAGCGTAACGAAAAAGTGTTGACAAAACCTTTTTTGATTAATTTCTCAAAACAATTGTTTTTCTGAATAAAGTATTAACAATAAGAATTTGTTAACGACTTCTTGTTATGTAGGTGTCGTTTTTTGTTAACACTTCTGAAAGAGAATAAAGATCTTGCCGATGAAGCTTATTGACAATTCCAACAAGAGAAATGTCACTTTTTTTGCAGACAAAAAGTGATTCGTAGCAAGACACACTTCATTTTATCAGGCCGGCGCACTTTCATGTTAATTTTTTTGAATCCTTGGGACCTTATTTTATAGAAGGTCTATTTTTGTGTCGTCACAAAAATTAGTTTGGCTACTCGCTAACAGTATCGCTTTAGTCAGCAATAAAAGTGAATTAAATTTAAAAGAAACCAATGAAGTCGGGCCGGCCAACATTATATTAGGCCTTCGCACTTTTCATTTGCATACCACCTCTCGGTCTTTTTTTAAATATTTATTGTTTGGTCTACGTCAGACTTTAAAATACTATTAACTTTACGTCACAAAACTGGACCTAGAAAATAAGGCCTCCAGGATTCAAAAAAATAAGCATGAGAGTGCGTCGGCTTTATAAGCTTTATAAGCAAAATCTTCCCAGATCTTTTTTTTTACATGTAGACTTCTATTTTTAAAAAATCTTAACTTTAAAGAACCAACTATGATTCTTAATCATAAGTATTCCTTTTTGGACCAGATTTTATTGACATGGTTGTCAGCTTCATTTTATAAAAGTTTTGTGAAATTAAATTGATTATAAAAATGTTATTTGACCAATTTAAAGGTATACAAATAGTTAAATTTAGAATTTGGTGAAATATAGTTTAAAAAAGACTGTGCCTTTGTATTTAGTCATATTTTTCGTTAATATCTGGCGTTGTTTTAAACATATGCGATTAAAAGTTTTGCACTTTGGGGCTTCATATTTCCGAGAGTATATAAGATATAAGATTTGTTTTTACAATTTTCTGGGGATCTCTAGGCATATCCCAACAACGTACCATACAGGTGGTGCGCCAATTCTGGGACACCCTGTATGCGTCAATTTATACTTTTCTTTTATATTTTAGGTGCGGTATGCTCAATTAAAAAAAGCCCAAGATAAATTAATCCACGATTTGGAACATTGCGTATCAAGACGAGATGCAATTGTAACTTTATCAGAAGCTAGGGAAAAAAGAATTAAAAATGGAGCCGAAAAAACTAGATTCAATTTCAACAGAAAACTAGACGATATGCGAAACAGGATTACACAATCTGAAAATGTAAGTATCCTGCCTTTAAAATGTAACGAAACCTCGCACCGCAAAATGTTTTCTAACTATTTTTTATGATTTTAAAGAAAACTTACATGTTATACATATTTTTTAGGATGTTGAACGGGTTCAACAAGAAATTCAAAAGCTAGAAACCGAAAAAGCGGCATATGCCAAACATATTAAAGATATTCAAACCGATGTTTCTCGTATACAAAAAGAAACTGTTGATCTTTTCACTGACTTTGAAAATGCAAAAACAAACCGGCAAATGAACTTAGAACTTCTTTTACTAAAGCAGAAACGTTTAAATTTATATGTTCAACTTACCAAAGGAATTAAACCGTTTCTGGCAATAAAATCTGATAACCAAATGAGCATGGAGTTTGATCGGCAGATGGAAATGAATGGAAAGTTAATAACCATTACGGATAACTTAATAACCGATTTTCCAACTCATTACCATGTTCTACAAAGAATTTTGAATCTTTTGCACTTACCTAGATTAGCATCTTATACGTCTTGAAATTGAATTGAATGTTTTTATTTAAATATACTGCCTTTTATACATTTGACTATTATTTTCTTGCTCGATTTCTTGTCCTCAAAGAATATACACAAATCCATTCATGCGACCATGCGTATACTTGCACAACCCTGTGTGAAGGTACGCCACTGTCGAAGCGGATTACGCTCTATGCGCATGCGTAGTTTGTTTGTCATGTTTTGCTTCGTATTTGACATTTGACAGACATCAGAAACAAAAAGTGAAAATGGAGGGAGCTGGTGCTTACGGTGGTGGAAAAGCCGGGGCTGCTTTTGACCCCATTTCTTTTGTTCAAAGACCTGCAGTAATTCTTCGAGGTCTCTGTTGGGTGAGTAATTTTTTAGTGTTTTTACCGTGTCTTATAACCTTGATGCTGTGCAAATTTATGGCCTTATAAAATCGATTTGACAGCTTGGTGGGGGGCTTTTCTTTATTGATTATTTGAATTTAAAATGGGTCAGTAATGTTTTGAATTAATAAAGGAATTTATAAAGGATCAGGAGGTTAATTAGGGAGGATAAATCAGCAATTTACTATTATATTCACAATTTGTATTCGTAGGTGTTATAAAATACTGTAAACAGACAACTATTTCAAGCAGTTGCTCTGTTGCCATCAATTTTTGTCTCTTTTCTTTGTTTTCGGTACTTATCTAATATTTACCTAATACCTATCTTACTTCTTATGTTACAAAAGGTTTATAAAACTTTGCTTATTACATGAATTATTAACATAATACCTCGCATAATAACAATACCAATACATTAGATTATTATGTTTCTAAAACACAAAGTGGGTACAGTTGTTAATTCGTGTAAAAAGTACGCATGTTTCTTGTAAATAACTGGTTTATTACTGTTTGTGTACTAGCTAAAAGGCTTGTATCACATTTATTGCCAATTTTGGCAATTTTAGATAATTTGCTAAAAAAATGCATGACTCATTTACAATGGAACTTTTAATTTAATTTAAGGTCCGCATTTGTCTGACATCAACTTGGAAATAATTTCAGAACCACAGATGCATTGTATCTGTGGTTTGTTAGAATTGCAGAATACCCCAGTTACATCATATGATTAAGAGCTTTTGAGAATAAACAATAGAGGGACATTAAAATGTTTTACTTAACAATATCAGAAAGCATCTTAAAAGGGGAAAGTCGCCAAGCATAGAAACTGTGGTTATGTAATGTTGGTTGCCTAAAATCAACAAAAAACAGCTATTTCTAACCATTTCTTAGTGGGTTTATCAGATTTTTTTTCATTTTAAGAGGTTCTATTATGTAACTTAAACAGAACACACTTCTAAATCGCAAAAATTCTGTATTTAAACGCTTATACATATCAACATGTGCTTTGTTTATTTATATTGCTGGTAAGCACAATTTTTAATTAAAATTAATTCTTATAAGCCCACTGAGCAATGATCAGAAAGTGCTGTTATTGTTGATTTCATTCAACCAACAATTCACGAATTTGTGATCATGTGTGCAAAACAGACCAACATGAAAATCCACATTATTAACGTTGTCATAATTTTTTGATATTACATAATATTTAATACGAGATTTAATATTACTTTTCTTAATCCAACAATATGGCAGGTCAAACAGGTAGCGTTTTATTTTTAAGGTAAAAACATCATAAGTGGGATCGTTTTCTTCGTAAAACAAAATTGATTTTTGCACCTTCGAGCTATAACCTTGCCAACCCTTTATGATGGGTTAAGTGAACTTTCCAAGGACAAAAAACCCTGTAATAAAAATTTCTTATTTTACACATAATAGTCTACAGATTGCACAAAATTTAAAATTTTTACTTTATAAATGTCTGGCAGTGTTAAGGCTCATATTTGCACATATTAATTTATTTCTTCAAAAAAAAGTATCCCACTTATGATGTTTAATAAAACGCTACCTGTTAGTGCTGCTAGTGTATTGGACAAAAGTTAAGAAATATTAAATACAATCTAATGCACAAAAAATCATGACAACGTTCGATAATGTGTGTTTGGTTGCCAACTCACTATGATAAATTCTTATAGTTTTGACATAACTTTTCTCAAGCCTGTTATTTGGTATAACATTTAGACAGTGTTTTACATCTTTAATTCTTTATAATAAGGTAAAAAAAGAAATTATGACTCATTTACAAAAGAATTTTCTTGAATGTTTAAAATAATCCGCATATTTTTGAATGCACGGATTTTGCAATAAAAATACCTTTGTAAATGAGTCATTTTGCTCTTTTTTACCTAATTATGAAGAATTGAAGTTTTAAAACACTCCGTAAATGTTATACAAACAATTTAGCTGGTACGTAGAATGTTGCAAACCGACAGATTGTTGTTTTTTTGGTATGTTAGCGTTATATTTGATAAAAATATAAAATTCAGAAGTAATGTCAGTTAGCATCTGGTACGACGGGTGGTATTACAGATCTCCTAGGTAACCCCAACCAATTTTTCTACGAATACGCTCCATTGTTAAATGAAGAGTCATGAATCCGCTATAAGTTATGTTATTGAAGCCCTCTTATTTGCGTACATCCAATATGCGTAAATTTTAAAATACTCTCCAATTCGCGTACATAGTCATTAAGTAAGAGTTAATCCGTTTACCTGCAGTAAGAAAAGGATTATCATTTAATTTGAGATGTTTATGTGCAGAAGTCAGTAATAATATTTTATGCTTTTATTTAGTATAAAGATCAAATAATTTTAAACTACAACTACTTTCTGATAATGTGTTGATACATTTTTTACATAACAACACCGAAAACAACACCTAGTAATATGTCCTTCAGTGTAATGCACACAATTTTGGACGCACTGCTAGGCACCGACATAGCTAGAGTTTATATTTTCATTTTAGCAGCAAAACTTAACCTAACCTAATGTCCCCCAGTGCTTTCATAAAAGTCAGTCTAAAACCCTGAATTTCAAAAAAAAAATATGCATATTGGACTTTACCCAGGTAAAAAAACTCACTACCCCTAACCTTTCCGTTTTTGACCATTTAGGTACGCAAATTGGGTATGTACGCAAATTGGGTGTACGCAAATAAGAGGACACGATGTTATTTTTAAACATTTTTAAGTTAATGGGTACAAAAAAAGCAAATAAATAACACATTTTTTTAATTTAAAAATGTTTAAAACCGCATTCTTATTAATTAAATTTTTGTTTTCAGTTGTTCTCCATCATAGTGTTTGGCTGCATCTCTTCTCAAGGATGGCAACGCTTTCCAGACAGCAAAGACACTCGGGAGCAGTGTTTGTACAACGGAGACCCCAACGCATGTAACTATGGAGTGGGGATAAGTGTCATTGCTTTCTTGGCCAGCATGGGACTTTTGGCTGGCGAGTTTTTGTTCGAGCAAATGTCCTCTGTCAAAACTAGGAAGCATTATGTACTTGGCGATCTTGGATTCTCTGGTAATTTTTTTATGATCTATTATTTTGTTCCACCTTTAAGTATGCTTATTTAAAATATGTATTAAATAATTATTATTTCACAACACCCAGTTTCTTAGATTAATTGTTTTAAATAAGGGGGCAAATGTAGATAAGGTTATGTTATACAATGCACAGTGAGTAGCGCATCAATAGATTTTGCATAAGTTTTAAGCAAAATCTAGCGTTCCCCTATGTTTCAATTACCGTGCATTTCTTACTGTGCTGTGCAATAGTGCAATAATAGACATGGTCAAACCCTACGTCACAGTTCACAGAAGTGTATTAAAATACTAACTGTGAAATTTTTTTAGGCAACCAACATTACGGACCAAAGAAAATGATCATTTTTTTCTTATTCTGTGTTTCCAACATTGATCATTTTAAAACATTGTTTAAAGAAAAATAAGAGAGTTTTTTAGGTCCCATTGGTGTAAAAATGTTCCTTAATATCTTATTTACGATATTTTAATATAAAATTACCCGAGAATCTACCGCAAGAATTAAAAAATTCCTTATTAATCTGATGATGATGATCACCCACCAAGATGTCAGCTTTAAACGCTAATTGCTTAAGAAAACAATCATATCATTTTAGGTAATAGAAAAAAATGTTAAATTTACAATGGTACTTACGAGACCTCTTGATATGGTTGCTTTCTCAAGCAATTTGCGTTTAAAATTCACATCTTGGAGGGTGCACTATATTAACACATGAACTGTATATTATAGAGGTTTACAACGAACTAAACTTGAAATATTGAATTTAAGACATTAGAGTACATTTATATACCAAGGGTTCCATAAGAAAGCCTTTTATTTTCACAAAATATTGTTCTAAAAAATGAGGCTAAATCTGACAGAACCAAAATCCCACTTCACAGACAGTTTTTTAATGTGGATCTGTGATCTGTGACGTATGAGTTGACCGTGTGTATTTTACAAATCTCAAATAGCAGGAAACAGCGCCATTGACGTCTGTCGACTTGTCAACTTATAATTTTTATGAAATGGATCCCTGAAATGAATAGTTTTGCTACTGCTACCTGTAGCTGCTGGTTGAATTGTCAACTCATTATTTTTATTAAATTATTAGCTAGCATATTTAGCGAGAACAGTCACCTATCGTATTCTTTTTTTACGCAATACCACTCTAAACAAAAGCATTACCAATTTAAAATTTGGCGTGCAAAAAATAAATTTAAATTCACTGTCACTCAATTAAAGTGAATTTTTTATCCAGTTTTAATTCCAAACTGGTACAGTTAAGCGAGAAGTTTCAGCTGATAAGAAAGTTTCTTATTAAACCTATCTACCAGCTACAATAAATATAACTACAAAAAAGTTAGGAACAAAAAAGTTACGACCGTCTTTATGCACTTTACCTGTGGTAACTCCAGTTTTAGGGAAGATTTAAATGTTAAAATAAGTTTGAAAGGAATGTGTTTATTGCCGTTAATGATTATGGTTTGACAAACCATTTGTAAGGCATTTACCATTAAGTCTTTTTAGTGAACTAGACTTAAGGGGCTGTAGTTTTTAAACAGTGCCCCTTAGCCCATGACATGTCGAGTGTATCTATTTTTTCATCCTCTATCTACTCTATTTAAAGATGCACTCGTTTCGGGGAGATCTCTAAGAGTAAAAAAACTAATATAAGTTAATAATAAAAAATTGTTGATAATGTGTATTTTTAGGATTTTGGTCATTTTTGTACTTCATTGGATTCTGGTATTTGGCAAGACAATGGGGTAAAACAACTCAGGAGTTTCCTTATGGCCACAGTAACGTTCAAGCTGCCATTGCTTTCAGTTTCTTTTCCATTTTTTCATGGGTAAGTTATCTGTATGTAATAAGCAGTAAAAAAGACATTTATTGCAATATCGGAACTAAAGCGATCATTTTACTCCCTTTAAACGGTGACTTAAGTTTATATTTTGCTTCCTTAGGGATTAAATTACTTCTTTTATCGTACCAAAGTGGGAATTTTAGTCCCTATAAAGATTATGTATATTTATACAGGGTATCCAAAAATTGGCGCATAAACGCTATGGTTCGTTGTTGGGGCATGTCTAGGTATCTTTGGGAAATTGTCAAAAAGAATCTATCTATCTCCAAAGATAGATTTTTTTTAATAATTTTCCGGGGATCCCTAGACATAACCCTAATAACGTATCGTCTCGTTTATGCGCCAATTTTTGGACACTCTTCATACAGAATGGCCACAAAATAAAAATTAATTTCACCAAATCTACATGCTTTTAGTTTTGAAATTGAAAAAAAATGGCGTATATACCGTGACAAAAGTGTCTTATGGCCTTGAGTAGTTTTTGTCTACTCGCGGAAATTAAAGAGTAACTTTAGTCCCTAGATTTATTGAATTCTACAACATGTTTTGGTTTTTTTTTGTGTGAACGCTACTTAAAAATATATAAATGTTTAATTAACAAACAAAATGAAGTTAGTACTCAATGCTTTTGTTTCTAGAATAAAATAAAAATAAAAGTTTAACAACTACACATTATTCTAAAGTGGTTTTTCTTGTCTGGAACGTATTTATCAAATTAATAGTCCACATTAATTAAAAATACGTATAAAAGCATTATAATTAACGCGTCTAGCCTACTAATGGGTAGTTATTTAATTTTTATTTACAAGGTGTCAAAAAAAAGTGGGTTGGTTTTTGAAATTTAGTTTCTTTAAAAACGATTTCTTTAATTATTTTAGTATTCTGTTGTCATAAATACCATGTTTTGCAGGTTTTAAATGTTACAATAATGCTTTTCTAAAAATTTAGTAGATTTAATTTTTTGATTTTTTTTTTCATTATTTGATGACAATAAAACTGAATCGCTCTGTATGTTAAGAGGTAATTGTTTTTCAATAAATACTTTGCATTTAATACTGCAGTGTATCGTATAATGTGGTTGTTTCTGTATGTTTTAATGTACGTTTTCTTTAATGTATGTATTTAATGTGTGTGATTGGTTTCCTACGATTTTTGGTTTTATTTTTAATAAAATCAATCATATGTTGTTAAAAACCCTTAAATTATATCGAGAAATATATTGTTTTTTAGGGGTGTTTGGGTGTTTGTGAGTATACGCATAAACGCGATGGTACGCTCTTGAGGCATTCTCAGGGATCCCTAGAAAATGGTCAAAAAAAATCCATCTGTTATATTCATCGAGAAAAATACTCATGTGCACGTAAAAGAGCTCTACCCATCTTTGAGAGAGGAAGGGTTTCGACAAAATTTCTCGGTTGGGGGTAGTCTCACTCAGAGCATCGGTATTAAGCCATAGTTGCAGAAACAGACCGATGTAAAATAAGTTAATAAAAAAAAAAATATTCATCGAGAAAAATGCGAACAAAGTTGCATAAATTCGGCAACATAGTCCAGGAAAATACCAAGAAAATACATCTAAAAATCCCACCTATGAGTCTTGATCATATACTTTTGCATTAGTTTTTATTGACGTTGTTGTCAGCTTCATTTCATGGAAATTTTGTAAAATTAAATTGATTATAAGAATGTAATTCGACGATTCAAAAAATAACCAAATGGTGAAATAGTTTAAGATAGACTGTAGCTTTGTATTTAAGAGCCCGACATCCCACTTCCTCTTATGCAAATTCATGTACAACTTAGGCCCCAGTTTTTAGAGTTATTATTAACGCGATTGTTCTAAAATTTTGACAATATCATATTTACTTCTTTTAAAGTGCCGCTTGTTTGGCACATTTGGATTCGTAGTTTAGCAAAAATAACAGTTTAAAGTAGGGTGTACTGTGCTAAAAACAACAACTGTTATTTATCTTAAACTACGAACCCAAAACAAAATGTGCCAAACAAGCGGCACTTTAAAAGAAGTAAATATGATATTGTCAAAATTTTAGAACAATCGCGTTAATAATAACTCTAAAAACTGGGCCCTAAGTAAAGTAAAGTAATTTATTTCATTGTAAATATGTATTAAGTTACAAAAACGTCACATTTAAAAATTCCAGAAAATAACAATAACAATTTAAAATCAATAATTAAATAAACAGGTAAGTTATTAAACATTATAAAATAAAATAAGTTGTACATGAATTTGCATAAGAGGAAGTGGGATGACGGGCTCTTAACCATTTTTTCGTTAATATGTGCTGTTATATTCAAGTTATAAGCGTTAAAAGTTTCGCACTTTGGGGCAACATATCTCCGAGGGTATATATACAGGGTGGTCCAAGCAAAAGTTTCCACCCCCATTATTTCCTTAACGAATTTGTTCTGTAGGAACTGCCGCGACACGTCATTTTTATTTTCGAGGGGGACATCTAATTAGGGTATTTTTTAATTTTTTTGTTCAACCCTTCAAGCGGGGTGATTACCCCATCAAAAATTTCAAATGGCACTACGGGTCAAGTGGGGTCTTATTTGAAAGCTACAATTTTTCTCTTTTCAAAAAAAAAAATTTTTTAAAATCGGGCGAAAATTTTTCAAAATTTTTATTTTTTTGAATTTTAAATTTAATCATATTTTACGCTTCTTAAGAAGAAAATGCTTAGACAGGTCGATTTTCTTTTGAAGAAGAACATGTAACAACATATTTCTTAATTTTTTTCTTCAACCCCCCAAGCGGGGTAACAATCCCATCAATAATCTTTAATGGCCATTCTGGGTAAGTGGGGCCTTATTTGAAAGCTACAATTTTTCTCTTTTCAACAAAGTAAAAAATTTTAAAATCGGACAAATATTTTTCGAAATTTTGTTGTTTTTTTTTAATTTTAAATTTAAAAGTAAATTTACAAACCTTAAAATTTTGGTTTTTTAAGAAATTATTCTTAAAAAAAAATTAAAAATGTTATTTCAAGAATAATTTCTTAAAAAATCAAAATTTTTGGGTGTTTAAATTTACTTTTAGATTTAAAATAAAAAAAACAACAAAATTTCGAAAAATATTTGTTTGATTTTAAAAATTTTTACTTTGCTGAAAAGAGAAAAATTATAGCTTTTAAATAAGGCCCCACTTACCCAGAATGGCCATTAAAGATTATTGATGGGGTTGTTACCCCGCTTAGGGGGCTGAAGAAAAAAATTAAGAAATATGTTGTTAGATGTTCTTCTTCAAAAGAAAATCGACCTGTCTAAGCATTTTCTTCTTAAGATGCGTAAAATATGATTTAATTTAAAAATACCAAAAAATAAAAATTTTGAAAAACTTTCGTCCGATTTTGAAAATATTTTTATTTTTGAAAAGAGAAAAATTGTAGCTTTCAAATAAGGCCCCACTTGACCCGTAGTGCCATTTGAAATTTTTGATGAGGTAATCACCCCGCTTGGAGGGTTAAACAAAAAAATTAAAAAACACCCTAATTAGATGTCCCCCTCCAAAAAAAAAATGATGTGTCGCGGCAGTTCCTCCAGAACAAATTCGTTCAGGAAATAAGGGGAGTGGAAACTTTTGCTTGGACCACCCTGTATAAATAGATTTGTTTTAGCAATTATCGGGGGCTCCCTAGACATGCCCCAAGAACGTACCATCGCGTTTATGCGCCATTTTTTGGACACCCTGAACAAATTTGTTTTTAGTTAAACAAACAGTTCTTTTTTTTTTCTTTCACAACCAAAAATTTATTAAGAGCAGGAGTGACAATTGGATTATTTTATTTGTATTCTTTTTATAAATTCAAAAACTATTGACAAAATGGTCAAAATGTCTTAGTTCACAGAATATGATAGCAGGGAGATAATAAATGAATTATTTAAGCAATTAAAATATTTCTTTATTCAAAGGCACAAGGGGTTGTAGAAATACTTTCTACAATGCTTAAATTACAAATATTGTTTTTTTTAGGCTGGTTGTGCATTTTTTGCTTTTCAACGTTTTCGGCAAGGATCGGACGCAGCATTTGCAACAAATTATGAAACTGATCCAAACATGCAATCATCCTATCCGTCTTATCCAGGCAGGCTAGACTCTGAGCCAAACTACCAGGAACCACCATTTTCTGGAAATACAAGGGGTAAGCTAATCATTAACCTTGTTTTCATTTTAACCAATTTTGGAAAACATAAAATTCAGAAAACGCGAAAATTATAAGCAAGTAGCTTATCGATTATGAATAGACACGGTCAAGTCCTACGTCAAAGTTCAGAGAATTGCATTAAAATACTTTCTGTGTAATTTTTTTACAACAACATTATGGACCAAAGAAAATGATCATTTTTTTTTATTCTGTGTTTTCCACATAGGTCTTTTTAAAACATTATTAATAAAAAGATAAAAGAGTTTTTTAGGTTCCATTGGTGTAAAAATGTTCCTTTATATCTTATTTGCGATATTTTAATTTAAAATTACTCAAGAATCTACCGCACGAATAAAAAAATCCCTTATTAATCTGATGATGATGATCACCCACCAAGATGTCAGCTTTAAACGCGAATTGTTTGAGAAAGCAACCATATCAAGGGGTATGGTTTGGTCTAGGTAATAAAAAAAGGTTAATTTTTACAATGGTACTTGTCAGACCTCTTGATATGGTTGCTTTCTCAAGCAATTTGCGTTTAAAATTCACATATTGGAGGGGGCACAACATTAACACATGAACTGAATATTATACAGGAATATTATACAGGGTGTCCCTAAATGTAACATTTAGTGACGCTACCAATTTTTTTTTCCAAAAACGTCAAATAAACATCACTTTAATGCCGTTTATTTTAAAATAAATAAAAGTCAACTAAAATTAGTAAATTAAATTTATTATAAAACCATTGCATTTAGAAATTTAACTACACAGTGTTAAAGTGGCTTTGTGTGCCTCTCCAGAATTGTCTGTCTCGCTTCGCTCACCAGACAATCTTTTTGCCTCGTCACACAAAGCATCACTTTAACTCTTAGTAGTAAAATCTACTATTTTATACCAAGGGTTCCCTAAGAAAGGCTTTTATTTTCACAAAATATTGTTCTAAAAAACTGGCTAAATCTGAATCAAAATTCTACTTCACAGACAGTTTTTTAATGTCTATCTGTGATGTAGGAGTTGACCGTGTGTATTTAAATGATAATTTTTCTGAATTTTTGTTTATATTTTCTGAATTTTACTATACGGTTTCCGAATTTTAGCTTACGCTTTCTCAGTTTTACGATTTCTAAAATAACCCTTTTACAAAAATTAAAGGTCTGCATAGTTTGCTTATACATTTTTATTTTTAAGGTCCAACCGATTTTCAAGCACCGACTTACTGAGACGAGAACTATCCATATACAAGAAATGAGGAGGGCGACGATCAGTTGAGGTTTTAAATCGAATAAGAAGTAAATTCTTGTACCGTGACATGTAAGTCATTGATAGTATTAACCAAAGACACTAGGTTTATCTTAATATTTTATCGATATCGTAATATTACCATTTTATCGATATGTTGCGCCAAATATCCGAACATTGGTAAATCATTAGAAAATCGCGTCTAATCTAAGATTGACCAATTTAATTTTATTTGCCAATCTTAGAATTTATTAATGTTGGAAATTTGCTGTAACAGATTCAATTTTATTTTAAATTGTAAGTATTATGTTTCATTTTTTTGCCTAATGTTATATTTTCACGACTGATTTATAGTTTTTTATAATGTTAATTTATTGATTACTTATTTTATATTTTACCAGATTTACGGAATGTTTTATTATTAAGGGTAGTATATTAAAGGGTGGGGGGATGAATCTCAAAATGTACTAAAAATATATGAATAGTTTCATATTAAAGTATTGAATAAAATGTTATACCTGTTGCACAAGTATTTTTTAAACTAATATCTTTAATTTTGTTACTTGAATATTAAAGGTTGGGCAATACAAAAATTTACAACAGTTTCTGCCCTTTTTTCGTAATGTTTGTAGCAGAATTGCCAGTCTAAGATATTTTTGTTATGTTTTTGCAACCGGTTTTAAATCTAAAATTAATGATTGCCAAGTTAATGCAGGTTCACTGCACATTTTTAATTATTTTGTGAAATTTCAAATGTGTGACAATTTCATAACTATTTATGATGTTTGAAAACATACAAACTTTTTTTTTCTTAAAGAAACTTTACGTTGTGCATTAAAATTGGAACTAATGCTACTCTAACTTTTGTGTACAAGTTGAAATGATATTATACCAGCGTGTTTTGTAGAAGAAATACTTTATTAAAAGTTAACGTCATACAAATTCTATCGTAAAAACAACTGAACTAAAATAAACATCAAACGATAACTTGATTTAAATATTCTACTCCAACATCCCCACTAGAATATTAATCAAGAGTAAGCCCCATATTTCCAATGCAATGATTTTGTTTTGAACAGTTCAAGGCTTTAGTGTGTATATCTGCAATCATATCTTCAGTCCCCACATGCTGCACTTTAATCATTTTGTCCATAATTTTCTGCCTGATAAAATGATGGCGCACATCAATATGTTTGGTTCTTGCATGATATGCATTTGTAATGGCCAAACAAATAGCACTTTGATTATCACAATTAATCAATATAGGAACTGGAGACTTAAGACAAAATTCATCTTGAAATGCCTTTAACCATAATGCTTCTTGAGTAGCCGCTGATAATGACATATACTCTGCCTCGGTTGTAGAAAGTGCCACAGTTTGTTGTCTTTTACTATTCCAAGAAACAGCTCCCCCTTGTAAAATAAAAACATAACCTGTGCACGATCTTCTTTCGTCAACATCACTAGCCCAATCAGCATCACAGAAGCCAGTAAGATCAGAATTACCAGACTTATGAAATTCCAATTTTTTACTTAACGTGCCTTTTAAATACCGAAAAATACGTTTAACAGCAGTCCAATGCGCTTTCCCAGGGTTAATATTAAATCTGCTTAATGCATTTACAGCATAACAAATGTCTGGCCTTGTACCATTAGCCAAATACAGCAAAGAACCAATGGCTTCCTGATATGGAACGTTCTTCATTTCATCACTTTCTTCAGAGGTTTTTGGACACATTTCTTTTGTTAACTTTTGGTTGGGATCGATAATTAGTTTGGATGGTTTGCAGTCAGCCATGTTAAATTTCTTAAGCATTTCCAAAATGTAAGATTTTTGATCCAAGCTGATTGTTCCTTTTTCCAAATTTCTTGAAATTTTCAAACCAATACAATGATTTGCCTCTCCTAAATCTTTCATTTTGAATCATTCGGTTATTTTCTTTATTAAGGAATCTTTTTCATTTGCATCATTGTAAAAAATTAAAACATCATCCACATAAACAGACAGAAATAGAATTGTTTCCGAAATTTTGAAGTAAACACAAGGATCAAGATTAGATTGTTGCAGACCTATATCTCTCAATGCAGAATCAAATTTTTTGTTCCATTGCCTGCTTGCCTGCTTAAGTCCATAAAGAGACTTTTTAAGATAGCACACTTTTGATCCCTCGCGGAAAAAATCTGGTTGAACCATGTAAACCTCTTCATCCAAGTCCCCTTGTAAAAATGCTGTTACTGCGTCAATTTGGTGAATTTTTAAGTCGTATTTTGCTGCCATTGCCATTAATAAGCGAAGAGAATTATAACGAATAACAGGTGAAAAAGTCTCGTCGTAATCGATGCCTTTCCTCTGAGCACAACCTTTAATTACCAAACGCGCTTTATATCGGGAAATATTTCCATCTGCATCATATTTAATTTTGAAAACCCATTTTGAATTAATTGCTTTTCTATTTGATGGCAAATCCACTAATTCCCAAGTACCATTTTCCAACAAAGAATTATACTCCTCTAACATAGCAGCCTCCCACAAAGCCTTATCTGGTCGCGATAAAGCTTCTTCAACTGTTTCTGGATCACTTAAAACATCTGAAGTTTCTGCTTTATATAGAATAAAATCGTCAAATTTCTTTGGTAAAATAGTTCTTCGAGTTCTTGTCTCTTGAATTTCTTCATCACTTGAACTTGAATTCGAAGACATGCCTACATGTTCATCAATATTAGCAGAAGCAGAATTAATGATAGGTTCATCAATATGTTCAGCAGAAACAGAATTAATGACAGGTTCTTCCACATCACTATTTTCCAGTGCATTTAACTGATCAACGACAATTGTAGAAGTTTCACTGGGAAAAACCACTTCCAATATAGGAACTTTCGGGCTTTCTGCTAATGTAGGCCTAAACGAATCAATATTTTTGACTTCTAGAAAATCAGCATCTCTGCTTTTCACAACTTTATTTGTGCCTGGTTTAATGAAGCGATAACCCTTGGAATCTTCACAGTAACCAACAAAAGTCATTTTTTCTGCTTTTGGATCCCACTTGCTTCGACTTCGCTTTGGTATATGCACCATGGCTTCACAACCAAATATCTTAATGTGACTAATATTAGGTTTCTTATGAGACCAAACTTCTTCAGGAGTAATATTATTTAAACTTTTTGTTGGAGATCTATTTAAAATATACGCACTAGTGTTCACTGCTTCAGCCCAAAACTGTTTAGATAAATTACTATCAAAAAGCATACATCTTGCCTTTTCCACTAACTTTCTATTGAACCGCTCAGCAACCCCATTCTGTTCTGGTGTGTCTGGAACTGTCGTTTGATGTTGAATACCACACGAAGATAAAAAATATTTAAAATTATTGTTGCAATATTCTGTACCATTATCAGTTCTGAAGATTTTTATTTTTCGATTGGTTTGATTTTCAACTAAGTTCTTAAATTCCTTGAATACTGATAAAACTTCCGTTTTCGACGTTAGGAAATAAACAAAAACTTTTCGGGAGAAATCATCAATTAAAGAAAAAATATATCTTGCACCCCCAAACGACACACTTTCCATCGGACCACATAAATCTGAGTGCACAAGTTCCAGAATTTCCGTTGCTCTTGTACCTATATTTTTGAAGGGTTTTCTTGTTTGTTTTCCCTGCAAACACGGTATACAGGAACATTTTATTGGATTCTTCAAATGGATGCCAGTGACTAAATTTTCCAGTTTTTTTAAATCGTGAAAATTTATATGTCCCATTCTTCTATGCCACAGCAAAAAATCTGATTTTGAAGATGAATCAGCATAAAAAGTGGATACACAGGGATTAGGTATCTTAAACATGTTGTTTTCAGCAAAAAATTCTGTAATCACCTTGTTTTTCTTGGATATTTGACAAACATTATCAAACTTTACACAATAACCATCTTTTACAATTTGACTGACAGATATTAAATTTGCACATAAACCAGGAACTAACAATACATCTTCGAGCAAAATTTGTTCATATCGACCATCAAACTTTTGAACATTTAATGAAATACTGCCTTTTGCAACAACACGAAGTTTTGAGTTATTCGCAACAGTTATGTCCTTAGCATAAAATTCTACACGATTTTGAAGCCAATCCTCTCGCATAGTCATATGAGCTGATGCTCCAGAATCTAAGTACCAATCAGTTTTATTCGTAACTCCAACAGATAATGCGCAAAAACCAGCAGTTTCAACTTTATTTTCATTCAAATTACAATTTTTTGACACATGTCCAAACTTATGACAATTATAACATTTTACTTGATAAAACTTCTTTTTGGTCTGTTTTCCATAAAAAGCTTGATTACTGCTTGAAGAAACTTTAACATCTTGCAAAATTTTCGTTTTAATACTATCTCCAGTAATAGGTAAACCAGAACTCTCAATACCCATGATCATAGGCTTATATTCCTCCGATAACCCGGCAAGCAATAAAGTACCAATCCATTCATCAGAAACATCAAAACCAATTGACGACAACTTGTGAGCTGTACCAACAATTTGGTTGACAAATTCTTCAACCGAATCACAGCTTTCCAACTTGGTAGTTGTAAGAGTTTTTAAGAGACCTACTTTTCTGGTAAGACCCTTGTCTTCAAATGTTGTCTTCAATTTATCCCAAACTTCCTTAGCTGTTGTTGCTGTTTGAATATGAACATAGTTGATAGGATCAATCAACAAAATAATCTTAGATTTTGCTTTAAGGACCTTTTTAGCATCTGCCTCAACTCCAGTGACACAATCCCATAACTCTTCATGTTCCAGAAACGTTCTTACTGCAAATTGCCATGTATTCCAGTTTTCACGACCCAACAATTTTTCTATTGCAGGCAATTGATGACTTGACATAATGACACAAAAAAATAATAAATTTTTTGTCGTTTACTTTCAAATTATTCTTTTAAAAATCTCTTCTTTCTTCTTCAAATTTTCCCTGGGCCCATAACCAGTTGAAATGATATTATACCAGCGTGTTTTGTAGAAGAAATACTTTATTAAAAGTTAACGTCATACAAATTCTATCGTAAAAACAACTGAACTAAAATAAACATCAAACGATAACTTGATTTAAATATTCTACTCCAACAGTACAACGTGAACTAACTTTAATGAGCTGTCATTTTGGGACTGCCTTCACAATATGACAATGGAGCGTATCCGTACAAAAATAGGTTGTGGTAACCTAGGAGATCTGACATACAACCCGTCGTTCCAGATGCTAACTGACATTACTTCTGCATTTTATATTTTTATCAAATATAAAGCTTATATACTAAAAAACAACAAACTGCCGGTTTAAATCATTCAATATACCATCTAAAAGGTTTGTATAACATTTATAGAGTGCTTTACATCTATAATTCTTTATAATTAGGTAAAAAAAGTAAATTATGACTCATTTACAAAAGGATTTCCGTGAATGTTTAAAATAATTCGCATTTTTGAATGCACGGACATTGCATTAAAAGTACCTTTGTAAATGAGTCATTATGTCCTTTTTTACCCAATTATGAAGAACTGAAGTTGTAAAACACTTCGAAAATGTTATAGAAACCTTTTAGCTGGTACGCAGAATGTTTTAAACCGCCAGTTTGTTGTTTTTTGGTATATTAGCTTTATATTTGATAAAAATATAAAATTCAGAAGTAATGTCAGTTAGCATCTGAAACGACGGGTCTCCTAGGTTACCCCAACCAATTTTTGTACGAATACGCTCCATTCGCCTACTCTTTTTAAGTTTTTTGTCGTTGTACACAAAAGTTAAAGTAACATTGAATAACGGTGTGAAAGCTAATTTATTGGTTTCAAAACGAAAATTATTATATTAACATTTCTAAAATAAAACGAAAGCTTAAGGTTACATGAATGTGGGTAAATTAGCGCGATAGGAATAAAATCAAATAGTTTAATTTATTAATTTAGTACATGAACCTTTCAGGGTGTGTTTCTTCTGTTGAAATAATAACAAAGGTAACATTTATGGACGAAATGGTTTTTTAATATATTTTAGGGGTTTGCGTTTTTCGTCGATTAATAAGTTAGTAAAAAATCGATATAAATGAAAAAAAAAACACACAATTTTAAAACATTATTGTTAGTTTATTGAGAAAATGTACATAAAAAATTGAAACATATTTAAACAGTTATGTAGATACGCTATTGGGAATTATATGATATAAAGGGTTGATATTTTTCAAAGCTTTCTAAAAAAGATAAATAGTGACAATGCCCATTCATTTCAATACAATTCTAAATTTGAATGAAGCAATAAGTAGCTTAAAAAGACACCTTAAGGTGTCACTATTGTTACCGTTCATTCAAATTTTAAAATTTTAAAGGAACTTTTTCATTGAATTAATTTTTCTCTTTAAGAAAGCTTAAGAAAAACTCGGCCAAAAACTTTGTAGGCTTTTTCTGAAAAACAAATGCTAAATAAATGTCCCTTAGATTAAAAGTGTGTTCCCCCGTCAACCTGGTAGAAAAGAGATCCTTTTAATAATTAAACTGCCTAACAAATATAAGTTTTTTAAAACTTGGAAATAAAAAACTGAAAATAAGATTGCAACAAAAAAATATGAGCTGCAACCGTTTTTTTTAATTTAAATAAAATTGAATAGACTTTCTTTGACAATGGACCATTTTAGAACCAAGATTGGTTGGGATTTCCATGGATATGATATGTCTTATACAAGCCACATATTAATAACAACACTTTTTTGTTCGAATATGGTCTATTGTCAAGGAAGTAAAAAAAACACAAAAAAGTTTTTTTTAAATTATAGTTAAATGTGTATCAGTTGAAGCAAATTCAGGTCCATTGTTAAAAAAAGGATGGTTAAAAATGCCAAAATTAGAGATAAATAAATTGAATATTTCAAATTATTTACTAAATTTAAAAATATTGTCTTCACTCTTGCCTATAGATCTTTTCCGCCGTTGGCCACAATCGCGGTCGTTATACTTGGGAAACTGAATGACCACCAGCGTCACAATGATTTGAGTCAATCTGACGCATACCTGACGTTTTCCAAGTATAACGACCGCGAGGGTGACCAACGGCGGGAAAGGTGAATATCTAGAGATTCGCGAAATCCCAATGATGTTCTTCAATATTATTTTATTCTACATATTTACAGTTTTCTTTTAATATATTTAAATAATAGTAGGGATCTCTTATAGTGTAGGTCTTTAATTAGCAATAAAAATGTAGATATTTACTTACTTATTTGCCATCCATTTATTCGTTTATTTTAATATATTTAAGAAAATGTGTACTTTTATTTTAAAACAGATGTATTGTTGTTTTTGTATTAAAATAATGTGATTTAGTTTTTTTTATTTAGGTGTGTACAAATTATAAATTGAATGTCATAGGTTATTAAATAAATGTTACCATAATACTTTTGTTTTAATTATTTTATACTTATCTTGATCCTACCTATTTCTACTCACTAAATCCTTAGTCGTTGTTATATTCTCAGGCAAAAACCAAAAGTCGTAACTTATTTTTAGTTTAGCAATGGTTAGAAAGTTAGAAACGTAATAGAGCGTATTTGTACAAAAATTGGTTGGGGTAACCTAGGAGATATGTCAAACCACCCGTCGTTTAAGATGCTAACTGACATTACTTCTGAATTGTATATTTTTATTAATTATAACGTTAATATACCAAAAAACAACAAACTGCCGGTTTAAAACATTCTACGTACCAGCTAAAAGGTTTGTGTAACATTTACCGAGTGTTTTACAACTTTAATTCTTCATAAATAGGTAAAAAAGGGCATAATGACTCATTTACAAAGGTACTTCTGATGCAAAATCCGTGCATGCGAATTATTTTAAACATTCAAGGAAATCTTCTTGTAAATGAGTCATAATTTTCTTTTTTACCTAATTATAAAGAATTAAAGATGTAAAACACTCTGTAAATGTTATACAAACCTTTTAGATGGTACATTGAATGTTTTTAACCGGCAGTTTGTTGTTTTTTGGTATATTAGCGTTATATTTGATAAAAATATAAAAATGAGACGGGTGGTATGACAGATCTCTTAGGATACCCCAACCAATTTTTGTACGAATACGCTCCATTGATTTGGGTACCTAGCTAAATATTTTTATTTTTTTTTATAGTTTTTTTAGGCACTTTTGTGGCCGTAATATTACCTGAAACGCTAAAAGCTAAAAAATAAAACATTTTTTAATTTAAAATTATTTTATTTATCACAATTCTTGTAAAAAATACTGTCATGTTAAGCTAATATAAAATAAAATTACAATAAAAAAAGAAAATTAAAGATCATAATAATATGGCTAATAAAATGCAAATTTTCCCATTTTCCATAAATACCAACTTCGTCAGTACTTGGATCCATTAAAATGCCCAAATAAGCCAAATGTAAAACAGTCGCGAAAGAGTAAAAACATAAAATAAGTCTTACAAAAAACATATCACGAGAAAACTTATGTTTGCAAACGCTACACGGCTTCACTTTAAGACAAATATCGAAAATTCTGGAAATGTTACTTCTTGGCACGGATTGCAAATAAGAAAACAAGCCTAAGGATATTAAAACTACAGAGATTTTTATCTCGAAACCGTGTAAAAATGACGACACTACAAAAGTAGCCAATATGGCTATAAAGTTCCCACAACCTAACATAGGCTTATAAACATATTTTTTGAGAAAAACATGCATCGGTATGTTCCAATTTGTCACTACAACCGAAAGAGACGTAGGCAATTCAATATCAAACGGTTTCACGATGCTAAATCTCCAAATTTCCGATTCGAACTTCGATGTACAAAAACCAGAAGCCACCATGCTAGCTTCAGCCAGAAAACTGATAAAGTAATGACTTGTCCTAAACGACAGTGCCTCTTTGTACGCCACAAACCATTTATTCGAGTCCTCAGAAATAAAATAAGTTGACCAACAATTGGACACAGTCAAGAAAAACAAACTTAAGCCAACAGCGCGAAATATACCCAACATCCAAAGGAAGCGTTTCTTTCTTAAGTTAACAAGCTGCGCCTCATAACTTTGATACGATATCCACGGGCCAAACAAGATATTAGAGCTAGAACACGTGTAACCAAAATAGTCCAAAGGTGAGAGCATTTTTTCATCAGTTATTGAAATAAGTTTCATAACAAAAATCATTGCAATGCCACGGATTTCCATCCAAATCTCAGAGTCGAGTAAATGCTCGCATAGCGTTATTTCAGTTACGAAAACTGTGAAAAACAATACTCTTCTCAGTTCATCGCGCATGCGCAATGACTTCAAGGCGTATAACAAAAGATATGAGGTTAGAAACAACGTTAGAAGTATTATTTGGCCTGTTCTGTTTTCTAGTTTTAAGACAAGTAGTATTCCTAAACTTCCCGAGATAACTTGAAGTATGTTCTTGTTCCTAATACCGAATAAATCTTTAATTATGGTAAATATTAAATTGTAAATAAGTAAATCTCTGATAACTGGGTATATGCTTTGCAATGACAATAAAACGCAGTTGTCCCATATTTCCTGCGCTGTCTCTGGTTGAAAATCGTTCTCGTAGTAATAATCAGGTGGATAGTCTTCAGGTAATTCCACGTCAGAGTATTCCATTTTGTCGCGGATTTTGTTCTTTTACAACTTATTCATTTAAATAAAAAATATAGTAAATTGCAGTTAAAGTTTGTCATGGGGTATAATAAGAGTTTTAGCAAGTGTCATTCCGTTCTTGTATTAATTTCCAATTTGTTTCTTAGGATTTCTCATCATCTGAAACAAAAAAATGTTAAAAATCACACTTTGTTTGTACAGATGTCCTACATAAGATCCCCCTACCGCTTATTTTATGAACTAAAAATGCTAGTAATAAATTTATTTTTAATGGAGCGTATTGGTACAAAAATTGGTTGGGGTAACCTAAGAAATCTGTCACTCGTCGTTTCAAATGCTAACTGACATTACTTCTGAATTTTATATTTTCATCAAATATAAAGCTAATATACCAAAAAACAACAAACTGCCGGTTTAAAACATTTAATGTACCATCTTAAAGGTTTGTATAACAGAGTGCTTCTTTAATTCTTTATAATTAGATAAAAAAAGGAAATTATGACTCATTTACAAAAGGATTTCCGTGAATGTTTAAAATAATCCGCATTTTTCTGATGCACGGACTTTGCATTAAAAGTACATTTGTAAAGAAGTCATTATGTCCTTTTTTACATAATTATAAGAAATTAAAGTTGTAAAACACTCCGTAAATGTTATACAAACCTTTTAGCTGGTACGTAGAATGTTTTAAACTGGCAGTTTGTTGTTTTTTGGTGTAATTAGCTTTATATTTGATGAAAATATAAAATTCAGAAGTAATGTCAATTAGCATCTGAAACGACGGGTGGTACGACAGATCTCCTAGGTTACCCCAACCAATTTTTGTACGAATACGCTCCAATGTTTGTCTTAAATATGTGGTAGGGATCAAAAGAGAATAAGTATAGAAATGTCATTTTTGCATGTGGATTTAAAAATGGTTTCCTTCCAAATATAAAAGATTTTACATTGTTCATAGCCTAATTAGGGGCCGTTATTATTTGCTCAGCCGATATATTAACGTACAATAAGTAAATACAAACATGTTTAAATTTTGTTGGTGTATATCATAATATCCGATATTATAAATATTCGATTGATACGATATTTATACAAATATCATGATATTTGCCAATCCTTCTCGGAAGACACATCAACTTGTTTTTATTTTAAATGGAACACCCTATTTATTTTGTTTTTGATTATTATTATTTAGTTTTTCGATTTCCTTTTAATTAATATCAGTGAATTCTTATACATATCTCCAAATCGTTTGGAAATATTTGATAAGGATGGTTTTGCGAAAGTTTTAACTGTTTGTTTTTTTAATTAAATATATTTAAAACATAATTGGATTATTAAACTAGAGCGGGTTAGGTCAGTGGATAGGTTAGATCAGTGAGTATGTTAGAGTTTTTTTTTATAAAATTCCGACATTTAATAGAATACTCCTCGCAGTAATCAGAAAAAAACAAAATTAAAAATAAACAGTAATTTTCTAGTTAATTTTTTTAAATTATCAAAAAAAATCTGCGAAGAGGTAAAACTATTAACTCTTTTCATCTATAAAAAAAAATATTAGCGAAAAGCATGAATAGGTATCGAATTCTGACACTGACGTTTAGGATTTAATTTGGCTTGAGAAAGATGCTTTTGTTTTAATTTTTTTTTGCAGCCACCTTGACCGAGTCTAAACTTACGTGAAAAAAAGCAAAAAATACTTTTTAATACAAAATTTAATTTTCTTCCATTTTTATGACCTAAGTTTTTTTTGTAAATTAAAAAATAACGAAGATACGACTTTTTTTTTAATTGGGGGGTTTATGTGGGGTCGGACAAAAAAAACTTTAAATTACTTTTTGTGAAGAATTGAAAGGGCTTGTATATTGCCAAAAAAAATTTTTGTAAATTTTATAATAACCGAAATATGAATTTTTTTCTCTGATTTTTCTCAAAGACAATCCCAACCAAGATTTTAATAGGAACGATTTTTCCTGAAAATTTGAACATGATTAGGGTTTTCGTTCTTAAGTTATCGTGTTTACAAAAAACGTGACAGAGTTCAGACGGACAGACAGACGGATTTTTTGAAAGTTGTTCAAAATTCGATGAAACGCACGAATATGCAAGAATTTTTGCTCTACGACTATTTTTGACGATTTTAGAATTTTCAAAACAATCACAATATACTCCTCGTTTTTAACTTTGTCTGCGAGGAGTATAATAATAGGTATCTCAGTTGGCATTTTAATTTTTAAACGACGAATGGTAGAGTGACACATTATATCCTTGGAAACCCCAACCAATTGACAATTTTTGTTTGAATATGGTATATTGGCCAACGGGATTAAGTATTATGGTATTTTATTATTATTTGAAGAAAAAAAACATTTTAATAAGAACAAACTTCTAATTTTATTTATTCATAAGCAGGGGCATAAGCGATGGCAGGCCAGAGTACAAATCGAACTAAGTCTTAATAGTTAAAACTTACCTCTGTGTTTTCAATGATATCTTAGGAAGAAGACGTATTATTATTATAAATAGGTATGGATTAAAAAACTGAACTGAATAATAAAAAATACCATAACCTTAAAATATAAATAAACAAAGTGTATGCCGAACCATCAGACGGCTGCGCGGCGCTTTACAAACCGCTATTGTAGTGGCTGCGTTCTGTAATACTAGGATACTGTGTGATCACATTTAGGGTATGGTCCGCGTCCGAAGGATCTCCATTGCATCCGTATTACAGAAAATGAAATGCACAAACATGCATTACAGACTTATATCATTTTAACGCTTTGGAACGGCTCTGACAGGTAAATACCTATACCCTATTAGCGAGATATTTAATTGGTTAATACCGATAACGCCTAATATTAACAATGCAAGCGTATTTCTTTGCAGAATATTTTTATTCTAGATTGTCATTCTATCTCTTTTTATCTTATTAGCAAAAACTGAAGCTTAAGAATGAGAATGCTGCCAGGATTGGGAATGATTACTTTAAAAGTGATCGATCAAGGATTACGATTACTTGTAATCATTGGTAATTAATAATTATAAATGATCTCTCGCGTATTTCCGAGTATTTCCCTAATGTAATTATAAAACATCCTTGATTACTGTTTTGACGCAAATTTAAAAATTTTGGAGTATTTTTAGCGCAAAATTTATTATTTTTGGCGCGAAATTAAAAAAAGTGCACTGCTTGGTAATCAAATCGTGCAAATTTGACAAAAAAAACACTAATATTTCCAACACACTACAGCCCTGCGGGCTGTCGTGATTTTTATATCTGTCAAATTTGACACTCTTTGATTATCAAGCATTCAAGCAACAAGTTTTCAAAAATTTATCGGATAAATTCAAAGCATCATGATATTACATTTGATTATTTCCTTCCAGTCATCTCCTGCTATCTGAGCTCGCATTTCCTGCGATTTAGCCTGATAACACTAGTGATAGTTGATGATAAAAGAGTTTGGACGCTCAAAGGAGGGAAATAGCGGAAGTCTCTTTCTATATTGCATTTTGGAGCTCTCGATAGCTGGTCCAAAAATCTCCCTTGAAAAATTTGGTAACTTGGTGTAAAATCTGACAAATTTTTAAATATAGGTTATGTAACAAATCAAAATATTTCATTGGCGTACTTGAGAAAAACATATTTTTTTTTAAATCTTGTTTAGGCTATTTTAAAACAAATTATGCTAGAATATTATAAGGAAGCTTTATATATTAATATTGAAAAAAATATAACACGATGGCATTTTTTTATATTTACTTTTTAATGTTTATTTTAATAAAAATACAACATTATTTTTTTATAATACCAATATGGATTAAAAAGTTTCCGACTTTGTTTCTTTGACCAGCAGAAAGTTATTAGTTTTAATCGAAAATTAAACCAAGTAATACTCCAGAATAGCCCCAAAAGTAAAATAATCTGAGGTAGAAATCCTGGAACCCCTGTAAAAAAATTTGTAAAGGATCGTAAAGAGACGCTTACAATTTTTGTATACGATTTAATACGTTTCTTTACATCCTTAACGTTTGGTTGAACATTTAGCATTACGAATCTATACGATTCTTTACGGTATACGTTTTAATACGAAATATCGTATACTATTCGAATGCGTTTCTTTACAAATATTTATAACAAATCAATAAAATACCGTTTCAATGCGATATATCGTATACAATTTGTATGCGTTTCATTACGAATATTTTTAACAAACAGATATTAGCGTTTTAATGCGAAATATCGTATACTATTTAAATACGACTCTTTACGAATATTTCTGACAAATAAATACTAGCGTTTCAATACGAAATATCGTATACTATTTTTATGCGTTTTTTAACGAATATTCGTAACCTACCAATAATAGCGTTTCAATGCGAAATATCGTATACTTATTGTATACGATTCATTACGAATATTTGTAACAAATATAAGTAGCGTTTTAATACGAAATTTCGCAAACTTTTTACGTGCGTTTCTTAACGAATATTCGTAACAAACCAACAAAAGCGTTTCAATACGTAATATTGTATACTATTTGTATGCGTTTTTTAACGAATATTCGTAACCTACCGATAATAGAGTTTCAATGCGAAATATCGTATACTATTTGTATGCGATTCATTACGAATATTTGTAACAAATACAAGTAGCGTTTTAATACGAAATTTCGCAAAACTTTTTAAATGCGTTTCTTAACGAATATTCGTAACAAACTAACAAAAGCGTATCAATACGTAATATCGTATACTATTTGTATGCGTTTTTTTACGAATATTCGTAACCTACCGATAATAGCGTTTCAATGCGAAATATCGTATACTATTTGTATGCGATTCATTACGAATATTTGTAACAAATACAAGTAGCGTTTTAATACAAAATTTCGCAAACTTTTTGCATGAGTTTCTTAGCGAATATTCGTAACCTACCTTTACTAGCGTTTCAATACGAATTATCGTATACTATTTGTATGCGAATCATTGCGAATATTTCTAACAAATACAAGTAACGTTTCAATACGAAATTGCGTATACTTTTTGCATGCGTTTCTTCGTAACCAACCAACATTAGCGCTTTAATACGAAATATTATTTGTATGCGAATCATTACTAATATTCGTATCCTACCTATACTAGCGTTACAATACGAAACATCGTATACTATTTGTATGCGAATCATTACTAATATTTCTAACAAATACTAGTGCCGTTTCAATACGAAATGTCGTATACTTTTTGCATGCGTTTCTTAACGAATATTCGTAACCTAGCTATAATAGAGCGGTTTAATAGATAGATAGATAAATAGATGGATGGACTTCATTGTGTTAATAAAAAATTGTTTTACACTCGTCATAATGTAATTGAAACAAATTATTTAATTATTAAAACTTAAATATAAATATGTAAAAACCTTAAAACTAAAACATAAATACATTCATTTATCACAGAGTGGGGAATTCCTCGGGGAATTCAATAGAAAAAAATTCGTTTATGCCATATAAAGGATGGCGAACTAAAGCCTTTTTAATTTTTAATTTGCGTTAAGCGATCTTATAGACGTTGGTAGCTTATTATAAAAGATAATTGAACAAAAATTAGGACCATTTTGAGACTTATGTATTATGTAACCTCAGAAAATACGAAATAATAATACTATTTGTTGCATTTAATTACGAATATTTTACAAAAATTTATACTAGCGTTTCAATAAAAAAAAATCGTATACTATTTATATGCAATTCATGACGAATATTTGTAAAAAAAAATACCAGTAGCGTTTTAATAAGAAATATCGTATACTATTGATATGCGTCTCTTGACGAATATTTTTACCATATTAAATGCTAGTAATAAAATTCGTCTTACTGGGAAGATTAATTTTATTCATGGAAAAAGAACTTAATCTATATTAGCATAACTGTTTCATCCTAAAAAAATGTTTTATCTTTTGTACTTCGTAGTTATTAGGAAACACACTTAAATATTTATTTCCCTGCACATTTAAAGAAATGCACTTTACATCTACTTCAACCACAGGTACTCTCAGCATTTCACCTATATTAATAATTTTTTGTATATGATTTACTCTGAATTTTACAGTTTCCAAAATATTAACTTCTAAAAAACATTCATTATTTACTTTAAGAATATTTAAAATTTCAACAAACTTGCGATTTAATAATTTAACCACCGAATCATTATTTTTTGTTTTGTTTTCTTTCCTTTGAAGAAATATTTTATTGCTTATAATTCTATCATAACAAACATCATTCCCTGAAATAAAAGCGGCTCCCAAAAAAACACATTCTATTTTGGATTTTGCGGCTAAATTTCTTCGGTAGTTTCTTAAGAAAATTCCTTTACTAAATAATTTTGTCTCCTGACTTTGAGTTTTTTCCGAAATGGAATTTATAAAAAGTTGTTCTTTTAAAACCTTTTTCATTATCTGTTTTTCGGGAGCTCTTGGTCCAGTAACTTTTGTTTTAAGTTTATTAATGTTTGACTCAAATGGAAATGCGGAGTTAGACCACAATGGACCCACCATTTCCACACATTTTACTAAATGCAACAAAGCATGGACATTAAATGTCATATTTTCAAAACCATATAAGTTATTAAAACCAAAAACAAATTTTTTTATTTTTTCTTCTGCTACTCTTAACTGTTGTAAGGTTATCTGATTTCCCAAAAGAATAAAAACTGCCTCCACAAATAATTCATAATTCTTTAAATGAACCTCAGCAAGAATACCATCCAGACAAACAACAGAATAAAATAGTAGCCATTGCTTCCATTCAGAGGCTTTCCATTTTGCTTTTTCTTTAAGGGGCCTAGGATGTCTATGCACTTCTCTGGGGGGTTTTATGCTCAAGAGCCTTGCATTAATACGTTTATTTATTTTGGGTGCACCTATGTAAACTCCTCGTTTGGTACTATTTTCAAATGTATTCCAAATATCCCAAATTTGTCGTGTAACACCAAGTATGCAACAATGCATGTAGTCGACAGGACATCCCCAAATTATATCGAAACATTTTAAATGCATAAGCCTGGAAGGACCTTTTGCCCCCCGTACTTTTCTTTCACTTACTTTGCAGTTTAGATTTAGTGCCATTTCTGCGTACTGTAATGTTTTTTTTTTCGATCTTAACGGGTATTCGTCATCGATTGATCGCATTGGATATTTTAACGTTTTTTTTCCAGGTTCAATTGCTCCTTCGCACTCACACCATGCACAGCCAAATCTTCCATTAAATTGCACAAAATTCTGAAATAAAATACATTTTTATTAGCAAACATAATTATTATACCCTTCACAGACAAAATCTTATTTTTAAATTTATATAATTTTATGTACCTAATATTAATTAATTTACAAACCTGAATTTGAGGCCTAGCCACTGAATCCACATTGCATGAAAGAATGACGCATTTTGAGTTTTTAATTACCCCGTTGCAGTTCCAATTTAATCCATGAGAACTTAACCTTTCAAACTGATCAACAATGTTTTTCAAAAAGCACTTCATGTCGGGTTCATATTTTTGTAACCATAGGCCAGCTATAAGAATGTTATTGAACCGATAGGAAGGGGGAAGTTCGTTTAAAATTAACTGGATAGGCCACATTGATAACTTGGACGATTCAAAGAGTGGAGCCCCATCGGTGTTAAATGAAAAGGAAAAATCAAAATGAGGTTTTTGGGTCTTGTATAATAAACCATCATAAATGTCGCATATTTTTTCGGAATTATTAGACAAGGTATTTTTTAAATTGTTGTTTAGTGATGAAGTGATCTCTGGGCATTCAAGAAGATTTCGTATTTGATATTCTAAATCCATGGTAACGAAGTAATTTTTTTCTGATTTTGAAATTGTGCCAGTAGTCCGAGAAAATCTTACATTTGGTCAAGAAATTTTCCGGGCAGCACAATTTTTATGGGAAATTGTAGTATTTGATATCTAGAAACATAATTACCATGTGCGCATATTAACATTTTGAGTTAGAGTCCCCCAAAGAGCCCCCTTTAATTGGTAATACTAGATCATCAAGGATTTAGACCAAATTTTTAAAATAGAAACTAAACAAGTTTCTAAAATAATTTTTGTAAACATTTTTTTCGCAAAAAAATTTCTTCACCCCCCAAATGGCCCTAAAATGAGTAATATTTATCACGTTGGATTTACAACAAATTTTGAAAATAGGTTCATAATAAGGTTCTAAAGAACATTCTAAAAAAATAAAATCTGTACAAAATTTTCTTCACCCCCCATGAAAAATAGCCACCAGAAGGAACAAATTTTTTTTTTAAAATATTTTTCAAAAATTTTTTGGAATAATTTTTTTTATGAATATCACTTTAGAACCTTATTTGGTGTCTATTTGCAAAATTTGGTGCAGATCCACCATGATGTAGTATTACGAATTAAAGGGGGCTCTTTGGGAGGCTCTAGCACAAAATGCTAATATGCGCATGTGTGCGCACATGCTAATTATGATTCTAGGTATCAAATACTACACTTTTTCACAAAAATTGTGCTGCCCGAAAAATTTCTGAAAAATAAGGATTTTTTGTAAGATTTTCTCGGACTACAGTGTATCCGCAAATGCATGTATATTTTTGATGTTTGATATCTGATGACGTCACAGGTTCCATTATTAAACCGTTGCAATCCAAACAGTAATACTGATATTTTATTACATTGTCAGGTAAATTTAGGAATTTTTCCATTTTATAAAGCGTTGGAGTTTTAAAGTTTTCTGAGTTTTTGCCAGGACACAATAAAACCATATCCAAAATAGGGAACAGCTTCCCACACCGACATAGGTAGAAGCCGACACCGCTTGTAACTGTAAAGAGCTGGTAGCCGACAGGAGCCGCGGGCCGACAGAAGATGAAATTCAAAACAAGCCGGCAACGTTGCAAGTACTCAACACATGTGTTTTAAATAACTTTAGGGTTCAGCCTTTGAACGCTAGGTGTCGTGCGTATAGATAATAAAATAACGTCGCTTCGCTATAATAAAAGGTAGAGACATTCTGGGGTAATCATTTTCATTTCATTTGGCGCCAAATTAAAATGAAGCAAATAAGTAATATAATAAAGTAAGGTGAAAATGTCCAATATTTTATAATTTTTAAACATAAATTTAATGGAATGCCGCAAATTTTCACAGACAACGTTCGTTGTCCTAAAAAATAATTGTTACACTGTCATTTTGGTTTACCGGTTTGACTTTTGGACTATAGATCTTTCCCGCCGTTGATCCCAATCGCGGTCGTTATACTTGGGAAACGTCAGATATGCGTCAGATTGACACATATCATTGTGCTGCTGGTGGTCATTTAGTTTACCAAGTATACCGACCGATTTTGGTCAACAACGGCGGGAAAGACCTATACTACTATTTATAATACCTCTAGTCATTTACACAATTACTACTATTTTTTTCGCATGAGTACCTTCTCGATCGAATTGTGTATTCTATTTTTAAAGGTATAAGAATAATAAAAATCCCAAAAACAAACCCCAAATTTTTAAAGTGTTAGGTACTGTGACAGGCAGTGATACCAAATCGAGAAAGTAAGTTTTCGGAAATGTTTTTTTATTTCCTGGTGAAAGTGGAACTGCCTGTAGGTGCCAACCTGTAAATTATTGGCAATAAGACTATTATTTTATATGCTGATTTCAAAAATATGAAATACTTATGGCTGAAGGACCACAATGAATGGACTTTTAAGTTATATTCAATATATAAACATATTTTTTATTTTATTTATTGAATAAGGCTGCAAATTTAGCCAAGATAATTTTTTTAATTACCCAATTTTTTTTTCAGTTCAAAAGAAAGGTATTTTTTTTGCAAAACCTGTACATTTTTTTAGTTTTGATACCTACATGAATTTTAATAAGACATTTAGAAACTTAATTTCTTTTCAAAATCTTCTACGATTAAGAATACATAATAATATAACAATTTTATGGTGAGGCGAAATGCATCCTTGGACACTATATCTACAGAAGTTTCTATTTCAATTTATCCTGTTATCCCTTTTTCTCTGTTATTAAATAGTAATAATAATCTGCAAATTTTAAATCAGTATTTTTATTTACTACTTATGAATTAATAAAGCAAAAATACAGGGTGTTTAAACCAAATCTTTTCAGGGCAATTTTTAATGATTCTTTCGTAATGTCATCACAAAAATTTATTAAGAAAAAAGTTCATGTATTTAAGTGTCCTATTTCGCCCATTTATAGAATTACAGTCTCAACCCCAAAAGCAATTGAGTAAGTAGAATTTTTTTCGGTTCAGGTATTTTCGAAACAAATACATAATATAAAAAAATTATAGCACCTTTTCTAATTATCTAAATACCTACCAAAAATAAATATTTCTTATTTATTTGTAAAATTTGAAAACAAACTTATGGTGGAGATTCTTGGGAGGTTGCAAAACTTTTTTTATAAATGAGGTCAGAAACTACACCCTTTTATTTTGCGTACATGTTTAGTGCACATCGTGTTTATTTCTCTTGTGTAATTTTGCGCAAAGGTGAGGAAATGGTATCTTTTTTGGGGAAGAATATTGACATTTGTTTGGCTTTTATAAAAAAGCTTAAGGCAAAATTCCTTTTTGTAAAATAAATATTAAAATTAAAATTTTAGTATGCCAATTGGTCAATCACAATAATCATTTTGTTGGCTTTAAATTTATTTTAACTGAATAAAAATGAACTTAGATTGATGGCCACTTTGCACTAGGATTTTTATCTGTTATTTCTCGTTTAGAGACACCATGACTTTTACGTGTCTTGCACCAATTTATTATTATTTACTTTACTTATTAAAAAGATATTTTTCAATAAAGCAAATTTAAATAGGGCTATTTAATAATCTTACCAATTATGTACTCTGTTTACATAAATTAAGTACTTTAATGTTACATTTTAAATACACAAATTATGTTTTTAAATAATTAATGTATGTCATATTAATAAATTGAGTATGTATTATTTTTAAGTAAAATTGATTATTTTAATTTTATGTACCAAATACCTTAATGATTTTACGTAGTCTCTACATAATTTATAAAAGTCATATTTATATATTAAATATGTATTTTGTTTACATAAATTGATTACTTTGCTGTTATGTATCAAATACCTAAATCAGATTACATAACCTCTACATAATTAATTAAAGTCCAATTTATGTACTAAGTATGTATTTCGTTTACATAAAATTTGTTACTTTAATGTTACGTATCATATACGTAAATCAAGCAACATAACCTCTATGTATCATGTATTTAGTCTATGATAATACATACTCGGTACATTAATATGACTTTAATAGGTTACGTAGAGATTATGTAATATAATAAAGGTATTTGATACGTAATAGCAAAGTTATCAATTTATGTAAAAAAAATACATATTTAATATATGTATAAATATGACTTTCATAAATTATGTAGAGACTACGTAAAATGATTAGGGTATTTGGTACATAACATTAAAATAACCCATTTTACGTTTTACGACTTTAATAAGTTACGTAGAGGTTATGTAATATAATGAAGGTATTTGATACATAACAGCAAAGTAATCAATTTATGTAAACAAAATACATATTTAATATATAAATATGACTTTTATAAATTATGTAGAGACTACGTAAAATCATTAAGGTATTTGGTACATAAAATTAAAATAATCAATTTTACTTAAAAATAATACATACTCAATTTATTAATATGACATACATTTATTATTTAAAAACATAATTTGTGTATTTAAAATGTAACATTAAAGTACTTAATTTATGTAAACAGAGTACATAATTGGTAAGATTATTAAATAGCCCTATTTAAATTTGCTTTATTGAAAAATATCTTTTTAATAAGTAAAGTAAATAATAATAAATTGGTGCAAGACACGTAAAAGTCATGGTGTCTCTAAACGAGAAATAACAGATAAAAATCCTAGTGCAAAGTGGCCATCAATCTAAGTTCATTTTTATTAAGTTAAAATAAATTTAAAGCCAACAAAATGATTATTGTGATTGACCAATTGGCATACTAAAATTTTAATTTTAATATTTATTTTACAAAAAGGAATTTTGCCTTAAGCTTTTTTATAAAAGCCAAACAAATGTCAATATTCTTCCCCAAAAAAGTTACCATTTCCTCACCTTTGCGCAAAATTACACAAGAGAAATAAACACGATGTGCACTAAACATGTACGCAAAATAAAAGGGTGTAGTTTCTGACCTCATTTATAAAAAAAGTTTTGCAACCTCCCAAGAATCTCCACCATAAATTTGTTTTCAAATTTTACAAATAAATAAGAAATATTTATTTTTGGTAGGTATTTAGATAATTAGAAAAGGTCCTATAATTTTTTTAAATTATGTATTTGTTTCGAAAATACCTGAACCGAAAAAAATTCTACTTACTCAAGTGCTTTTGGGGTTGAGACTGTAATTCTATAAATGGGCGAAATAGGACACTTAAATACATGAACTTTTTTCTTAATGAATTTTTGTGATGACATTACGAAAGAATCATTAAAAATTGCCCTGAAAAGATTTGGTTTAAACACCCTGTATTTTTGCTTTATTAATTCATAAGTAGTAAATAAAAATACTGATTTAAAATTTGCAGATTATTATTACTATTTAATAACAGAGAAAAAGGGATAACAGGATAACAGGATAAATTGAAATAGAAACTTCTGTAGATATAGTGTCCAAGGATGCATTTCGCCTCACCATAAAATTGTTATATTATTATGTATTCTTAATCGTAGAAGATTTTGAAAAGAAATTAAAGTTTCTAAATGTCTTATTAAAATTCATGTAGGTATCAAAACTAAAAAAATGTACAGGTTTTGCAAAAAAAATACCTTTCTTTTGAACTGAAAAAAAAATTGGGTAATTAAAAAAATTATCTTGGCTAAATTTGCAGCCTTATTCAATAAATAAAATAAAAAATATGTTTATATATTGAATATAACTTAAAAGTCCATTCATTGTGGTCCTTCAGCCATAAGTATTTCATATTTTTGAAATCAGCATATAAAATAATAGTCTTATTGCCAATAATTTACAGGTTGGCACCTACAGGCAGTTCCACTTTCACCAGGAAATAAAAAAACATTTCCGAAAACTTATTTTCTCGATTTGGTGTCACTGCCTGTCACAGTACCTAACACTTTAAAAATTTGGGGTATGTTTTTGGGATTTTTATTATTCTTATACCTTTAAAAATAGAATACACAATTCGATCGAGAAGGTACTCATGCGAAAAAAATAGTAGTAATTGTGTAAATGACTAGAGGTATTATAAATAGTAGTATAGGTCTTTCCCGCCGTTGTTGACCAAAATCGCGGTCGGTATACTTGGTAAACTAAATGACCACCAGCAGCACAATGATATGTGTCAATCTGACGCATATCTGACGTTTCCCAAGTATAACGACCGCGATTGGGATCAACGGCGGGAAAGATCTATAGTCCAAAAGTCAAACCGGTAAACCAAAATGACAGTGTAACAATTATTTTTTAGGACAACGAACGTTGTCTGTGAAAATTTGCGGCATTCCATTAAATTTATGTTTAAAAATTATAAAATATTGGACATTTTCACCTTACTTTATTATATTACTTATTTGCTTCATTTTAATTTGGCGCCAAATGAAATGAAAATGTTTACCCCAGGAATGTCTCTACCTTTTATTATAGCGAAGCGACGTTATTTTATTATAGGGCACTTAAAATCTAAATACTTCGTATTTATGGGTAGAGCGGAACCCGTATCCAAGCATTTGCTGGTCAATTTGTGGAAAAAGTCAAATGTAACCTTTTGATCTTGACGAGGATCTTGAATAAATTTTAGGTTATGAATTATGTCAATTTGATTAAAGAACTAGAGACAAGTTCATACTCCAGTCACTGGTCTACTATTTTCTAGTTAAAGAATTAAAAATATCTTGAAATTCTGTGTTTCTGACAAATATCTAAAAACTTCATAAAGTGCGTCAAATTTTGAAAAATATAGCAAATTATATTAAAATTAACCTTATAAAATGTAATATGTAAATAATAATATAAAAATTAATTATTTATTGATGAAGAAAATTATACAAATAACATACGACCGCAGTTTTTCAGACTTAAAATGTAATAAAATATTTAGAATTGAGTTTTGGTACGGTTCCGGTGAAATGAAAATGTAATTTAAAAGATATTTACTCACATAAACTTGTGGCCAGTAGATTAAAAACGTATGTATTTTAATAACACATTATTTGTTCTTGTATGGTTAGATTGATTATCTAAAATTTTGGATGGACAAATTGTTTCTTAAATTGCAATTTTCACCACAGTCACAATGTTAAAACTTTGAAAAAAACGTTCTTCCCAAATTTTCACGTTTCATTATTCTATCTTGCTTTTATTTCCAATGGTCCAAATCATTATCTTCTTTAAGAATATTGTATTTTATATAAATATTAAAATACTGTTAAATGGGGGGATAAAAATTCCAATCAAGACGTTCATTTGTCAACAATATCTACATGCGATTGATGAAAAAATATATACCAAAAGGTGTTTAGAGTAAAATGGTCCTTTAAACTAAGATTAATCGACAAGAATAACACATTTTTTTGAACAATTTTTGACATTTTTAGTAAAAGTGAAGTTTTAAAAGTTTTACTTTCAAATTTGACTTTTTCCACAAATTGACCAGCAAATGCTTGGATACGCATATGTTAGACATTTGTTTCATTACCCGCGTCCGCCATACCTATAGAAACGTAGTTTCTAGCAAATGTAGTTGCCTTAATTTTATTATCTATACGCACGACACCTAGCGTTCAAAGGCTGAACCCTAAAGTTATTTAAAACACATGTGTTGAGTACTTGCAACGTTGCCGGCTTGTTTTGAATTTCATCTTCTGTCGGCCCGCGCCTACTGTCGGCTACCAGCTCTTTACAGTTACAAGCGGTGTCGGCTTCTACCTCTGTCGGTGCCCGGCAGTGCGTTCCCAAAATATCTTGTTGAACGGCATTGGTGAAATTGTAGAATGTAGCAATTTAGTAAACTTACCTTTAATACTTACGTTAATGTTGTGTAAACTTACCTTAATGAGTTGAGCCGGGTTTCTAAATGACAGTTGTTGTACTCCAATGTTTTTGATCTTTTTATCTAAATAAACCGAGTTAAAATACATCGTACGTGTTTCATTCACGACCTGCAATAGGTTATGGGCCCAGGTAGTGTGTATTTTACGGGAAATCGGGAATTGTGTTGGAGGAATTAAGTGTGTTGTTACGGAAGAGACTACAGACCCGTCAAACGGACTTAAATAAGTTTTTTTTTTGGAATCCGATCGTGGAATTTTTGTACAGAAGCTATTTTTGTTCCGGAAATCGTTTGAAAATGGCAAATCAGAGTCTCGTTGTCAATGTTAAACCATTTGATGGAAATAATTTTTCAAATTGGGAATACAGAATAAAGTTAGTACTTGAGCAAGCATCAGTTTTGGAAGTTTTAACGGGTGATGTACCGGAAATACCAGATGCTGAGTTTAAGAGGAAGGATGCTAAAGCAAAGAACATCATTGTAAGCTGTTTAGACGATACTATGTTGGAAATGATTAAAACAAAGAAAACTGCTAAGGAAATAATGAAAACTCTTCAGTCAACCTACGAAAGAAAGGGAATTTCAATACAAGTACAGTTAAGACGGAAATTGGGTGCTCTTAAATTTAACGAAGAAACCAGTCTAAATGTTTTTATTACGGAATTTGAAAGAACAATTCATGAGTTGAAGGCTGCTGGTGGGAAAATCGATGAAAATGAAGCAATTTCACAGTTGTTATCGGCAATGCCCGAGTCGTACTCAGCTGTAACAACTGCCATGGATGTTGTATTCTGTCAAGATGAGGAAAGTGTCACGTTAGAATTCGTCAAGAGCAAACTTCTTATGGAGGAATCACGTCAAGTAAAAAGTAAAAGTGAAGCAGACGGACATGAGGCTGCATTTGGTTTTAACAGAAAAAGGGAAACTCGTATTTTTTCTGGAAGGGGCTCGAACTCGAACACAAATCGGAATTTTTCGAGGAATTTTCCTTTTAGATGTCACAATTGTGGTTTGATTGGACATAAAAGGGTTAACTGTAGGAAGCCTCCAATGCGGTCATCAGAAACTGAAACGTACAATCGAAGATTCGCACATCTAACAGATGAAAACGCAAATAATCAAAGACATCAAGGTGATGATGAAATTACGTTTCTTACCACGGAAAATGAACAAGCACAAGCAGTGTTACGATCTGAGAAGATAGTTTTTGTTGTGGACAGTGGGGCCACGAATCATTTAGTAAACGAAAATGTCGGAAAATACTTGGTTACTGAAAAGGAAATCTCAAAGTGTCTAAACGTTGCCAAGCAGGGTCAGTCAATCGAAGCTGTAAAACAAGGAAATTTAAGGTTATTATCAGAGGATGGAATGGATATTACCATGAAAAATGTTTGGGTTTGCAAAGGTCTAGTATGCAATTTGTTGTCCGTTGCAAAACTGGAAGAATCTGGGTATGATGTTTTATTTAAAGATAAAGAAGTTCTGATTATGAAAAACAAGAAGGTTATCCTCAAAGGGAAGATAAATGGTAAATTGTACACAATAAACTTTGATATACCGGGAAATGAGTGTTTAATGTCGGCGGAAGAAGCAACATTTTTACATAGGAAAATGGGTCATTCATCTCATTACCGAACGTCGAATGTTTGTGAAATCTGTTTGAAAGCGAAACAGTCAAGAAAACCCTTTACTAGTTTGTCTGATGAACGAAAATCAAAGAGAATTTTGGAAGTGGTTTCAACTGACGTATGCGGTCCAATAAATCCTGCTACACACGACACAAATGGGTACAGGTACATTGTAACGTTTATTGACCACTATTCGCATTTCTGTGTACTATACCTACTTAAAAACAAGTCAGAGGTTTTTGGAAAATTTGTGGAATATGTCAAGATGGTGGAGTCGAAATTTGGACAAGGAATTGAGCGAATTCGTTGTGATAACGGTGGCGAATATTCATCAAAAGAATTCAAATCATTTTGCTCTAGAAGAGGGATAAAAATTCAGTACACTGTTGCTAGAAATCCAGAACAAAATGGTGTAGCGGAGCGCTACAATAGAACACTTCTAGAAAAAGCCAGATGTCTAATTTTTGATTCAGGATTGGAAAAATACATGTGGGGTGAGGCTGTGTTGGCTGCTGCCTACTTAGTAAACAGAACCAAGACAAGTGCTCTGGAAAATGGAGTTACGCCTGCGGAGATTTGGTACGGAGTGAAACCGGATCTTGGAAAAATAAAACTTTTTGGATGTAACGCCTATAATTTAATTCCAAAAGAAGATCGAAAGGGAAAATTGGACTCTCGAAGTCAAAAATTAGTCATGGTTGGTTATGCTGAAAATGGGTATAGATTGTGGAATCCTAAAACCAGAAAAATTGTCCATGCTAGAAATGTTGTCTTTGACGAAACTTACAAGACTACTAAAGCTATCCTAACTGAAGAAGAAAAAGACATAGAAAGAAATGAGTCGCCTAGAAAATCTGAAAATAGAGAAAAAGAAGAAAGTAGTAAAACCCCTAACAGACCTAAAAATGAAGAAGAAGAGGAAACTGAAGCTGAAAACTTGAGAAGAAGTACTAGAGTAAAAAAGAAGCCTACCTATTTTGATGACTATGATCTCGACTATGATCTAAATTTAATGGCTGCTCTTTCAGTTGGTTGTTTACCTAGTGATGTACCGCAATCCTACTCTGAAGCAATCTCTGAAGACAATGGATGGAAAGAGGCCATACAAGACGAACTACAATCGATTCAGCGCCAAAACACCTGGGAATTAGTGAAACCAACCAGTGATTTAAAAATAATCGATTCAAAGTGGGTGTTTCGTGAAAAAATCGTTAACGGGAAAGTGATTAAAAAGGCTCGTTTAGTTGCTCGCGGTTTTCAACAATCTTCACTTGATGAAGACGTGTACGCTCCTGTAGCCCGAATGGTTACTATCAGAGTGCTTTTATGCTTGTATTTAGAATTAGATTTACATGTGCAACAAATGGATGTAAAATCTGCATTTCTTTATGGGAAATTGGACAAACCTGTTTATATGTATCAACCTGATGGAATCGATGAAAATCCAAAATTGATATGTAAGTTAAATAAAGCATTATATGGTTTAAAGGAAGCTCCAAAATGTTGGAACAAAACTTTTCATGAAACTCTTATAAAATTGGATTTTCAACGTTCTAAAAAGGATCCATGTTTATATTTTAATCGTAATAATACTTACCTACTTTTATATGTTGATGATCTTATAATATTTTCGAAAAGTTTAGATAATATAAAATTCTTGAAACGTGAATTATCAAGTGTTTTTAAAATGACAGAATTAGATAATGAAAAACTCATGTTTTTAGGTTTAGAAATTAAAAAATTAAATAATGAGTTATTTATTTCTCAAACTGTATTAATTCACAAAGTTCTTGAAAAGTTTAATATGTTAAATTCAAAAATTGCTGATGTGCCAATACCGTCAAAGTTATACTTACCACAAGCTTCTTCAAGTAATGAGAACTTACCTTACAGGGAATTGATTGGATGTCTAATGTACATAATGTTAGGATCCAGACCTGATCTTTGCTATTCTATATCATATTACAGTCAATTTCAAAGTGCTTATGACGAAAATCACTTTAAAAATTTAAAAAATGTTTTAAGGTATTTAAATAAAACAAAAACTTTTGGTTTAAAGTATATTAAAAGTAATTCATACATTAATGCTAGAACTTTTGTTGATTCTGATTTTGCTAATAATCCTATAGATAGAAAAAGTGTTACAGGTTTCTTAATTAAGTTAAATAAAAATTTAGTTCTTTGGAAAAGTAAGAAACAAAATATTGTAGCTCTAAGTAGTACAGAATCAGAATACATTGCACTTGCTTTATCCATAACAGAGAGCTTGTTCTTGAATCAAATTCTTGAAGAAATTTTTGGAAAGGAGACTATGCCTGTTGTTATCTATGAAGACAATCAGTCATGTATTAAAATTGCGTCAACCCTAGAAACAAAGAGAAGCAAGCACATTGATACTAAATTTCATTTTGTACGTGATTGTGTAATTCAGGGAAAAATAAAGTTAGAATATGTTCCTACAGATAAACAAGAGGCTGATTTACTTACAAAGCCTCTAGCTAAACAAAAGTTTTTATATTTTAGAGATGTAATAAGGGTTTGTATTTTTCACTAAATTGAAAGGGGGTGTAGAATGTAGCAATTTAGTAAACTTACCTTTAATACTTACGTTAATGTTGTGTAAACTTACCTTAATGAGTTGAGCCGGGTTTCTAAATGACAGTTGTTGTACTCCAATGTTTTTGATCTTTTTATCTAAATAAACCGAGTTAAAATACATCGTACGTGTTTCATTCACGACCTGCAATAGAAATTATGTCGAATTGCTACCCGTCAACATTATTAAAACATCATCCACTTTTATGTTTGATGCATTAAAAAGAATTTCATCACCATTATTTTTTTCTCCAGCATCATCCTATAATATAAAAAAAATGCGATATACAAATAATATGACGAGAAGACACAAACATAGGTAATTTGTATAAAAAACTTACTTCACAATAAATTAAATCATCTTCCGGTTCATTGCCCTCATCTTGTACAACATTAATATCTTCATCCGAGCCTTCATCATTATCAGAACTTTCTTCTTTGTCGTCTTGTTCTTTAAATTCAGGAGTTTCTTCTTCCATCATCATCAGTTCTTCTTCTGAACTACTATCTAAATTTTTATCTGCATGATCAACTTCATTTGAGCTATGTAGATCATCATCAGATAGATCTCGGTCTAAAGAGTTTTGAACAAAACTAAAATTGTATCTGAAAACAAAACCACATTATAGAGTGAACAGACTTTATTGATGTTTTTCTCGTGATAGAATAATTTGACCAAAAAAAAAGTATAAAATACCAGCTGGACCAAAAAGCAATTTGAAAGTTTTTTTAGGTAGAATTAATCATAATATCTACAAATTGCGAGAGAAATTGCATTTTGTTTTGAGTCGAAATATTCATTTTTTCGTCCACAATTTCAATTTTACAATTTTTTTAAAAATTCAAATTTTCGCGCCACAAAAATTATGAAAAAGTACATTAAAAATGCCAACTTTTTGTTAAAATACAATCAAACGCTATCGATACTTACCTTATGTTACTTACCTTGCGTATCCGTTAAGTGTAAACTTACCTTTAGACAATTTAGTACATCTATGGTTTGGTGTTAGATCGATAGTTAGTAAGTTAGCGTCATTGACCTCTGCGTTCTTTTTATAAAATATAATTCATTTTACTTTAATTAAACTGGTTAAATATTTGATCTGCGTTTTATTCAACAACAACAACAGGTTATGGGCCCAGGGCACAAAAATTAGAGTAAAGTGAAGGTTTGTGATCGTTTGCAATGACGACTGTGGAAAGGTTAGGAATCCTGCCGTTTGATGGACGAAACTTTGACCACTGGAAATTCAGGATGGAAATTATCCTAGATCAACAAGACGTAAAAAAGTGCATTGAGAGAGCTGAGGAAAATCCATCTGAGGACTTCGTGAAGAAGGACAAAAAATGCAAAAGTATCATTGTGCAATGTGTTGCAAACACTCATTTGGAGTACATAAAAGACAAAAAAACTGCTTTTGAAATGTGGATTGCACTGTGTGCTGTTTTCCAAAGGAAAGGCATTGCTAGCCAACTGTATTTAAGAAGAAAACTGCTTACTATGAAGCTGGAACGGGGTACAACTTTGGAAAATCATTTTTTGCGTTTTGAAGAAACGATTCGTGAACTAAAGTCAATGGGGGCCACACTAGAAGAGGTTGACATTGTCTGCCATCTGTTGCTAACATTACCTAAAACATACGATGTAATAGTAACTGCATTGGAAACACTAGAGCCAGCAAGATTAACACTAGACTTTGTGAAGGGCAAGCTGTTGGATCAGGAAATTAAAAAGAAAGGCAGCGATGAAACTGAGCCGCTGCATTTGGCAGCATTTAATAGTGGACGAGCTCAGAGCACTTCGTATAGAAAACATACCACCAACAAACCAAACTACACCAATGGGCGCAATGAGGGGCGAACCAATGGGACAAATTACAAAGAAAATGGGACATTCAAAGGAGGACGAGATGCTGTACCTGTAAAATGCCACAATTGCCAGAAATATGGGCATGTTCGCAAACATTGTTGGTACAACAATAAAAATGAAGCTCAACAAGCAGAAACAGACTCAGAGCCTACTAGAATCTGTTTTAGTGCTGCTCTTGCCATGGAAGGAAACTCAGGACATCCTGATGACGTAAAGAAAGATACACTAACTTGGCTGGTGGATAGTGGGGCAACTGACCACATGGTAAATAATGAACTTTATTTTTATGATGCATGTTTTCTTAAAAATCCTATAAAGGTTTCTGTAGCAAAAACTAATGAATTTATAAACGCGACTAAAAGAGGTAACATTTTTGTTAAATTTAAGGTTAATAACAAAACTTGTAACGCGGAAATAAAAGATGTTCTTTATGTCAGCAATCTTAGGCACAATCTGTTATCTGTTCATAAGCTAGAAAAAGCTGGTTTAAAAGTTATTTTTGAGAACGGTTCTGTTTTGATTTATAAAAATACTAAGTTACTTGCTGAAGGCAAAAGAGTAAATAATCTATATATGATTGAATTTGACATGGTGACTAAACCGGAAGTAAATTTGTGTGAAAATAAAGACGAAAAACTTTGGCATGATAGGTTAGGTCATATAAATAATCAAAATTTACAAAAACTCACAAAAATGGTTGATGGTTTGAATTTAAATATTAAAAACGATAAAAATTCGGAAATATGTTCAACTTGTGCACGTACAAAAATTACACGTCTTCCATTTTCAAAAGCTAAATCTAAAGAAACAAAAAGACCTTTAGAAAGAGTTCATAGCGACATCTGTGGACCAATTACGCCTTTAACTTATGATAATAAAAGATACTTTATAACTTTTTTGGATGATTTTACTCATTTTTCTGTTATCTATTTAATGGCATCAAAAACTGAGGTTTTTGAGTGTTTTAAAAATTTTGAGGCACTTACCTTTAATCGGTTTAATCGCAGTATTGGTACTTTATCCTGTGACAATGGAGCAGAATATTGTTCTAGAGAATTTAGAAACTTTTGCAGAGCAAAAGGAATTCAAATTAAATACACTGTTGCCTATAATCCTGAAATGAATGGATGCGCAGAAAGGTTGAACAGGACACTCATAGAAAAAGGAAGGGCAATGTTACTGCAATCAAAACTACCTAAAGCAATGTGGGGTGAAGCTATTCTGTGTGCTACTTACCTACTGAATCGAAGTCCTACAGCTTCTTTGAAGGACAACATCACTCCAGCTGAAATGTTTTATGGTAAGAAACCTGATCTAAAAAATTTAAGGATATTTGGAAGTATTGTCTACAGTCACGTACCTAAGGAAAAACAGAAAGCAAAGTTTGACGTTAAAGGAAAAATAAATATTATGGTTGGTTACTCAACTAATGGATACAGACTATGGGATCCATTCAAGGAAAAAGTGTTTGTGGAAAGAAATTTAATCTTTGACGAAACGAAAAATATAAGTTACATAAACACAAACATAACTGTACTTGAAATCAACGAACACGAAAATAAATCAGTTAACAATGAGAAGAAAGATCAAGAAATAGAGGAAAATAAGCAAGAAGATGATGAAGAAGAAATAAATATTCCAGAAGAATTTTTTGAAGAAGAAGAGGAGAATACTTTACAAAGAAAAAGCACTAGAAAGAAGAAACAACCCTCATATTTAAATGACTATTTTACTGAAAGCGAAAATATGGAGTGCTTGGCAATGAATGCTGCTTCTTTTGTAGAGGATATACCAAACACTTTAAGAGATGCTAAAACAAGAACTGATTATACTAAGTGGGAAAATGCTGTAAACGAAGAAATTTTTGCACTAACAAAAAATAATACTTGGACATTAGTAGATAAACCACCTGAAGTAAAACCAATAACCAGCAAATGGGTTTTTCGTATTAAACGGAATGATTCTGGAGAAATATTAAAATATAAAGCACGTCTGGTTGCTAAGGGGTTTATGCAAAGAGAAGGCTTCGATTATGAAGAGACATATGCTCCAGTAGCTAGGTTAACAACAGTAAGAACATTACTTGCAATTGCGAACTTTAAAAACATGGAAATACAACAAATGGACGTTAAGTCAGCTTTTCTTCAAGGACAAATAGATGAAAACATTTTTATGGTTGTTCCAGAAGGATTTGAAAATGAAGGTAAAGTCTGTAAACTAAATAAATCCCTGTATGGCTTAAAACAGGCACCGTATTGTTGGAACATGAGGTTTAATGAGTTTGCTAACAAGGAAAATTTAAAGAAGTCTAAGAATGAACCGTGTCTATACATAAAATCAGGTAAAACTAACGTGATCTACTTGTTACTTTATGTTGATGACATTCTCCTAATTAGCAATAGCACTGAAGAAATACTTAACCTAAAAAGAAAACTTAAAGAAGAATTTGAAATGACAGACTTAGGAAATTTGAAGACGTTCTTAGGAATACAGATAAAACAGACTAAAGAAGGGATATATCTTAGCCAGAAGAATTATATTATTGACTTGTTGAATAGATTTCAAATGAGCGATTGTAAAGAAATAAAAACACCTATGGAAGTTGGATTTTTGAATCCTGCAAATTCGACAAAAGCTGATAACAAACCAGTTCGAGAATTAATTGGTTGCCTTATGTACCTAATGTTGGCAACTCGACCTGATTTAAGTACATCGTTAAACATTTGTAGCAGACATCAGAGTGATCCTACAGAATACTTATGGAAAGGACTTAAACGAATTTTGAGATACTTAAAGGGCACTATTAATTTTGAGTTATTTTATCCTAAAAATGTGAATGAAAAATTAGTTGGGTATGCTGATGCAGACTGGGCTGGTGATGAGCAGGACAGAAAGTCTACTTCGGGATATCTTTTCAAAATATTTGGTGCAACTGTAAGTTGGAGCACTAAAAAGCAGTCAACAGTAGCGACAAGTTCAACAGAAGCCGAGTATGTTGCTCTTGCTGAGTCAGCAAAAGAAGGAATTTGGCTATCAGGTCTTTTAGAAGATTTTGGTTTTCCAAAAACTGTTTTTACAATGTTTGAGGATAACCAATCTTGCATTAAACTGACTAAAAGGTGGGAGCATAAAAGACTTAAACATGTTGATGTCAAATTCAATTTTATTAAAGATTTAGTAGCAAATAAAACAGTATTAGTTACATATATTTCAACTAATGAACAGATTGCAGATATATTAACAAAAAATCTTGTTGGTGATCTGTTTTTTAAACATAGATTAGGCTTAGGTTTCGTAAATACTAATTGAAATATTTAAGTTTTTTTTTACTGTTAGAAATCTAAATATTTAAGTTTCTTTTACTGTTTCTTGTTTTAAAACATATGTTATTTAGAAATCTAAAGTATTTGATTGAGGAAGGGTGTTAAAATACAATCAAACGCTATCGATACTTACCTTATGTTACTTACCTTGCGTATCCGTTAAGTGTAAACTTACCTTTAGACAATTTAGTACATCTATGGTTTGGTGTTAGATCGATAGTTAGTAAGTTAGCGTCATTGACCTCTGCGTTCTTTTTATAAAATATAATTCATTTTACTTTAATTAAACTGGTTAAATATTTGATCTGCGTTTTATTCAACAACAACAACACTTTTAAGTCAAACAAATTATTTTTATGTTTTCTTGTTTCGTCTAGAAAAAAATATATTTAAAAACCATAAAAAAAATCACAAAAAAAATTTCTGTTGAAATGGTCAAAAAATGACCATAACTTCTCTAGCACACTACTTACCCTGAAGTTGATGGTCCTAATTCTTTGTGTTCTGCAGCCTCTGATGGTATATTTGTTTGCTTGTTTTTGTTCTGCCGCCGATTTAATCTTCTAGAAGTCGATTTTGGAATTGACCCCGATGATGCAGCATCAGCATCAAAATAACTTTTATACCGCTTATTTAAGTTGTCCATTATTTTGTCAACCTTATTTCACAGCTCGTTTCACAGTCACATACATTTTGTATATTTAAAAAAGGAAATAGCAATGCACACACAACGTGAAAGAAAGCAGGGTTGTCAGTATGTGCAACAAGCACTTAAATAATTTTGCAGTTTCTTTTTTAATTTTATTGGATTTGCTTAAGTTAATAGAAATAAGTATTTATTATTTACATCTTTAAATACTGAAATATTTAAATACATGTTATTGTTTTATTTTTCAACTTAGTACAATAGTACCAAATAATAAATTAGTATACACACTGTAAAAAGTTGTAAGACTGGCAACACAGCAACGTGGTATGACCACGTGGTGCTTGAGGCAATATTACCATTGGACCGTGACCTATTCGGCTCCCATGCAGCTAAGCCAAGCCAGCCAGCGGCCATTTATTTGCAGCGTTGCCGCGATGGTACATTTGTACCAAATTTGGTACAATTATTTTTATGTGGTACGTTGGTACAACTATTTGAAATTTTAGGTTTTTTGGTACATTTTTTCACACATACATTTTCTTCCTTCGAGTTTTCAATTCGACTAATTTTTTGTAACTTCTTTTTTTTTTTTATCTTATAAATACCTATTTTTTTTTTTAAGAAAATAACTTTTGAATAACTCAGGTACACGTCTATAGTTTTGCAACAAAAATAAAACATCTATGGACGAACAGTCTCTGATTTGCGCAAATGCGACGCATGCGCACTTTCGACTGTCAGGGAATAACGCATGCGCAAAGGCTAAAAAAGCCGAAAAGCGGAATGCTGTCAAACAGTCAAACTATTTTACATTACAACAATTAGTATTTTGTTTATTTGTTTTTTAAAGTACAGTAATGGACAGGTAAGACTAATTATTTGGTAAGATAATTTGGTATTGTACAATTAAACTTTTAGGTTTATTGTAAAGTACAATTCAAAGAAAGACAAGGAGGATGCTCAACCCGGACCTAGTGGATTATCAAAATCCAAATCTTCAGCTTTAAATGTAAATGAAAGTGATTTGGAGAGTACTACTGATGAAGAAGAAAGTGAATCTTTTAATAAGGAAGTTATTTCAAATTCAGCATCTGAACAAGAAGAGCAACCTGTTCCTAAAAAAAAAAAAATATACAAAGAGAGACAATGCAGGGAAACTTGGGAGCGCGAGTTTAATTGGTTAACCAACGTTAATAACAAAGCGACATGCCAATACTGCTTAAAACCGTTAAAGGGAGGAAGAAACCACATGAAGAGACACGAGGAAAGTAATTTTCATAGGAACAACGAAAAAAAATGAAGGGAACCGTATCTGTCCAAAAAACCTTCCAGTCTCACGAAGAAATCATGTTGGCAAGGGCAATCAAAATATCAAGGTTAAAATTATGTGTTCATGTGGCAGAACACAACTTACCTTTTGCTTATATGGAGCATGCGTCAAAGTTTTTTGGTTCTTGTTTCCCGGACAGCAAAATTGCAAAAAACATAAATTGTTCCCGTACCAAAACTTCGGATTTGATCGTTAACACTATTGCCCCCTACTCAAGAAATTCAGTTTCCGAAAAACTTCGAAATTGTTATTTCTCAATTATTATAGACGAAACAACGGATATTTCGACAAAGAAATGCCTCATTGTGGCGGTCAGATTTTTCGACGCTAATGTTGGCAAAGTTCAAGACCACCACTTAGCTTTAATAGAAATCGAAAACGCTACGGCCGAAGGAATATTTGGCGCAATTATGCGTACTTTTGAGGAAAACAAAATAGACACAAAAAAAATGCTTGGTTTTGCATCTGACAATGCTTCGGTGATGATGGGGAATCTAAATGGTGTCAAAGCCAAATTTAAGGACTTAATACCGCATATTTTTGTCATGCCCTGCATAAGTCATTCGCTTCATCTTTGCGCCTCAAAAGCTTGTAGCGTTCTTCCTGAAAATTTGGAACGCTTATGTCATGAAATTTACAACTATTTTTCCCACAGTGCCAAACGTAAACAAAATTTTATGGAATTTCAACAGTTTGCACAAACGAAACCACATCAAATATTAAGACCATGTCAGACCAGGTGGTTATCTCTTCAAATGGTAGTGGTAAGAATTTGCGAACAATGGTCCGCCCTTATATTATATTTTCAGGCCGAAGTTTTGGAAGAAAAAGTCCAAAATGCTCAATTTATTCTGGAAAGTTTACTCAATCCGGAATTTGAAATATATTTTAAATTTTTACAACATATTTTAACCGTAATTACTAAATTAAATACTTTTTTTCAGTCTGAATCACCTAAATTCCATATTTTTTTAGAATCCATTAGTGGGATTTATAAAACGATTTTAAAATTTTTCATTAAACCTGAAATAGTCAATTCCTCTATTCCGTTGAGTAGAATAAATCCCGCTAACCCAGATTACTTTGTTTCCATTGAAAATGTATATTTGGGCTTAGAAGCAGATCTATATATAAATTCAAAAAATATAAACGAGGCCGAAGTTAAAAGTATAAAAATTAAGTGCTTAAATTTTTATGTCAAATTATGTACGGAAATCAGAACCAGAGTCAACTTTGATGACGAAACCCTTAAGCTGTTGGGAGTTTTAAATCCCAACAAAGTTTTTGAAGAAAACAAAGTTGGCTTAGGTACTTTATTAAATAGGTTTCCGATTATTGACATGAAAAATACTGTTGTTGATATAGACATGGAATGGAGGCAGCTTAGTGAAGTAAAACCTTCCAATCTTTTAAGTAGTTTTGAGGATTTGATTGTTTATTTAAAAACAAAAAAAAATGGTTTAGGCGAACCATTTTTTCCAAATTTAGTTCCTTTTTTTGAAGCACTAAGTTGTCTGCCTCATAGCAGCGCAGCTGCTGAACGGATTTTTTCCCAACTTGCTTTGTTAAAAACTAAAGAGCGTAACAAACTATTCGTCTCAACCTGTGATGCGCTCTTATTAACAAAGCAGTTGGTGAAAAATAACGATTGCTACAGCTGGAAGCCACCAGATGATTTAATCGCCAAAATAAATTTGAAAAAAAACGAAACAGTTACTTAAAAGATTGAAATGTTTTACTTCACTAAGCTGCCGTCTGCCTCCATTCCATGTCTATATCAACAACATTATTTCATTCAATAAGGATTTTTTGGCGCTCTTAACCATATAACCATGGTTATATAGTTTTATGGTTTATGCATTTTTGCGATTTGTGGATTGTATTGTATAACAATTTAGCATCGATGTTAAAGTGATATCGTGCTAAAATTTGACCAATATGCCAAATTGTATGTGTTCGTAAAATCTATTCAACATATTTGTTATTCTGGCTGTCTTGAATGAAGTCAGCTGAATAACCATGACGTCACCAATTTTGTTAACCATAGTTTTATGGTTATGAACGCCAAAATTTCTTTATGTCGTACATTAATTTGTTATTTTGTTTAAAAGTTATATATCTATTAAAAATAAAATGTTTAAGTACTCTAAAGTTCAAATAAATGGTGCTGAAGTACACAGTTCTTTTTATTTATCAATTTAAAATCTGAAAAACATTACAATTAAATCCCCCTTTTTAAAAGATAGGTATTTGTCTACAAACTCAAAAATTATTTATTTAAACCAAAAAAAAATTTTTTTTTAATAAAAACAAAATTTAATTTTTTTTAAATGACCTTCAAAGAAAACGCGTGACCTTGAAGGTCAAAAAATTTTTCGCCTGCGGCGCCTTTTTTCCGGGGGGCTCCCGCCCCCCGGACCCCCTGCATGTTCCGCCCTAGAGTAGGCAAGCTGGTACGCAATTTCCTATCGGCGCGGCAACGCTGTTTATTTGACGATTGACGCGTTACGCCGTTACACCTGTTGCTGATGTGCTTAAACAAGTGCGTTTTTTAATTATTTTTTAATAAAGTGATACTTTATTAAAAAAGGTAAGTGTATTCACATAATAAAACAATTGTTAGTTAAATTTGGCGTGCAATGAAGATAGTAAATTTTCTTTTATAATACAATAAAATATTTTTGTTTCAGATGTATTTCTACGTAAATTACATTGAAGACAATACGTATTCCATTGTCGAAAGGACGCATTTTAAGAACAGATCTCCACATTCACCGGAAGAGGTGGATTTCGCAAAAAAATATCAAATTTGTTGGCCAGGGGATGACGAGATTAACGACATCAATAAGGTTTTCTACGATGCTAGAATAATATATGTTGCAGGTAAGCATTTAATTTATGTAGTCGAGCGAGTCACGGTAATTAATATACTGATGGTTATAACTTTTTTCCTGTAAATATTTGTTTGTAGACATCCTTTACAACAAGCCTTTCAATGTTTATACCTAGCTCTTATTCAAAACATTGATTAAAAAAATGTAGCTCCAAAAGTAAAAAGATATATTTTTTAACAATTTTTGTGGGGGCTTACTTTGGTTGGTGCGAGTGTTGGTGCGCCTTTGAAGAACCGTAATTTAAATTCGAGTTTAAATTTTTATTAAAATATGTGGAACCGTTAATTAATTGTTAAAAATTTCATAACATTAAAGAGCTTGTTGTAAAGACAAAAAAGTTAAAAACCATCAGTATTAGTTTACCGTTAGATCTTAACTTAACTCAAATTTCAATTTTTTCAGACACTCGTAAAAGTCTGCAGGATAAAATAAAATCGAGTGGAAGAATAAAAAAAATGCCCCCAAGACTTTTGGTTACAGCAACGGATGATAGTAGTGACGGATCAGGGGTACGTTCGCTTTTTCTACTCCGGGTAGAGTGATTTTCGGGTAGGGTGAGAGTAGAGTAAGATCACGTGACTAAAGTGGAGGGGATAGGTAACATTCTAGTAACTCGGAGCGTGCTCTTCCCATTTGTTTTCAAACGCTTGGGGTAAGTGATGCGTTACAGTTATTTTAACCTAAAATATGTGTATTTGGCTGCTACTTATTTATTTTTCGAATTTTTACAAATATTTTTTAACGGTAGGTACAAATAAAATGTGCATGAACTTTAAATAATTGATCTCTGTTTTTTTAATTGTAATAATAAGTTTTGGACGTCATATTTATCTTTTTGCTATTAACATCAACGTAATTGTGTATTCTAATTCTTTCTTTAATTAAAAACTATATTTCTTTACAACATATTACAGCTTATGTGAGAATATAATTAGGTAAATATATCTGTTTTTTTTCCCCATGAATTGCATACGCACCTTATTATGACATATTAAAACACGTAAGTATCTCGTGGAGCTAGTTAGATGCTTTCATATGCCCTAATATGAGTAATATGTAATAACTAATAAGCTGTAATATGAGTAAAAGAAATATGATTTAAATACCTATTAATAATTATGTACTCACTTTTGATTATCGACCAAATTTTTTTTATTACATGCATTAGTGTCGATTCTGTATGACAAAGTTATTATTATTCTGTATGTCAACAAGTGTTAAAATTTTAACACTCGTCAAATCCAATCTCCTGCTGCTTTATGACACAAATTTAAACTTTGTCATACAGAATCGGTACTATTAGGTGAGGTGTACAATTATTAACATTGCTTCTTGTATTATGTTTATCTTAAAGAGTAAAGCATTTTTCTTTTAAAGGAAGCTGCATAATGGGCGAGGACCCCAGACAATTAGCAAGATTGGGGATTGCGATAAATGAGTCTTCGAGGATGCTAACAAACATTTTAAATATGTTGGATTCCGACAGTGAAGAAGAACAGGAGGAATGGCCCACCTACCTTCTTATGTTACAAATACTTTTCAATCTAAAAGGAGAGAAACCTACTCGCGTGGAAGATTTCTATCTCTTTACTATCCCCAACTATACGAACCGACAATTTCAAAGTCATTTTAGACTTACTAGGAATTCTTTCAATTCATTAGTGCGACTTCTTAGACCCTATTTGCAAGGTGACGAACCCAGACCAGGAAGAGCGGTTAAATTAATGGAAAAACAAATATTAGCTGTCGTATGGTTGCTTGCAACACCAGACTCTTACCGGTAAGTTGACTATTTTATTTTATAATAGAACATTTTGTTAATATTCGAAAGAAAAGTAGGAGTTTATGATTAACAAAAGCTGCAAGGATCTTAAACCCAATTTTATTTTTTATCTGCATACCCTATTTGTGCACAAAACCAAACCTGGATGATGATGAGGGAATAGGGATGCAGAAATCTGAAATATGTGTGGTAAATGGTAAAAATTACCACTAACATAAAACCTAAGGTATAAAAACTAAAGAAAAAAGACCATTTCAATCCCTCAATATAAAATTTTAAACACCTTCCAAATTCATGCTAAATGCGTAACAATTTTCGGACTTTGTAACACCGATAAAAATGCCCTACAAAATTATAAAAAAAATTTCCTTGTGCGTAAATAGCGACCTCGGTTTTGTCACGTACACAACTATTTTGGAGGCCAAATATAGTTTAATATTTCGCAATTAATCTGGAGTAACAAATTCAAATCTAAGCTCGCAATAACAGATTGCGAAACATTAAAAAATACCTAAAACACCAATACCACCCTATTTTACAACTAAAACAGGTGCCGAAGAGACAAATAAAGGATGTTATTTATGGGTTTAAAACTGCCAGATGGTTCAACAGCTCTATAAGAGTTTTAAATCTTAAGTTTATTTCGAAACCTAATCTTATATTTTACTTCAAACTTATTATTTCTATTATGGGCATAGAAACTGCCCAAAACGCTTTTAGTTATGTTCAGATGCTAATTTTATTTCCTTTTATGATAAATAAGTTAAATTAGAACAAAATACATTTTTACTTCCGCTTAACACCCCATAATATTACTCAGGGTAAGAATAATTTGTCCGGCTATTTGTCAAATTGTTTCTTCAGAACGCAAATAAATTGCATTTTTAATAATCTCACCATATGACACAATCTAAAGACAAATTATAACCCAGTAGTTCTTAAATCTACCTCGTAGATAACAAAGGGCATTAGCTTGTTAAATATGACCCATCTCTTTAAGACAGATGTTTTCATTATAACAATCTATCGCTCTTTAAATTTATCGTATACTTTGACCCATATTTTACTTTTATTAAACAGGCTGCTTGGTAAAATATGGGACAAATTTTAAGAGCTATATTTATTAAAATGCAAATTTATTCTGTAAACATTTATTAGGAACTAACATACTATTTCCTTCTAGATCCCAACCCAGAGGACCTGCTGAATGAGGCAGAGGCCATAGAGATCATAGACTAAGCGTGGGTCCTCGGATGGGTCCTCAGATGGGTCTAGAAATCGACGGAGTGCAGGTCCCCACTAAATCAAGCCCGCAATTGTGACCACCCTCAAATTCGCGTCCACTACTTTTTGATAACGAGGAACCAATCCTCGAAATCAAAACGTGGTGTGATTTTCGTAACTAGCTAGTCCAAGGCGTTTTTATTGAATTGGACCAATAATGTTTTTCCAAATTTCGTGAAGGGATTTTGGACCCTCCTTAACCTTGATTGATGATATAAAAAGATCACAAATGCGAGCTTAGGGACAATAGTTAAATTTTTCCACCAACGTAGTCGCTTGAACCTGTGCTCCGTCGACCCTTGTTCAAAATATTGTACTTATTGTGTTTAAGTTAGAATTTATAATTAAATATAAGTGAAATTTTGTTGAAAGAACTTGAGTTTTTATTTCCTTGGGTCGTTTACATGGGCAACAATCAAGGTAAATAGACATTATAGACTAAACATTTTTAACTATTCAATGGAACATACACAAGCGTGGGTTCCTTGAATTAAATTATTGTTACGATAAGAAGGAGAAGTTTTGTGGATTGCCAGGCAGGACAATCGCGCCAAAAATATTATTCAAGTAACCGCTCGGCACTTCAAACCTTGGCGCGGTTGGAACTATTGTAGTTTAATTGTACAAAAAGGGGCAATTTACCACATTAGATTTTACTGAACTTAATTTAAATACAGCAGAAGAGACCTATGAAGCCCATTTGTATTGGGCCAAAATTTTTAAAATGAAAAACGCAAATCAAGTGCAACTTTTTCCAAATTTGGAAAAAATATTTTCTATTTTATTGATATTGCCTTATTCAAATGTCTCTGTAGAGCGTATATTTAGCGATCTTTTTAATATTAAGACCGACAAAAGGAACCTACTGAGTACCAATAATATAAAATCAATTATTTTAACAAAACAAGGAGTAGCAAGTAGTGGTGGATGCGTGAAATTTGAACCATCCGAAAAGATGCTAAACACACCAAACTGGTCGCGACCTGCTACCTAATTTGATATGTTTTAGTTTGTGTTTTGATTGCAAGCGAAAAGCCAAATAACTGTTTTAGTTTTTTTTATTTATCTTTTTTTTTATATTGTTCTGTGACTACATTTAGTTTTAAGTAATATGTCTAGTCTTTTTTAAGGCTTTGTGATTTAATGACTGAGTTTTTGTTTAATGTTTTGTTTTACTTAGAAAAAAACGTATTTCTGTATGTTAATAAATATTATGTTTAAATAAATTTTATTCAGTAAAAATAAAAAATTGAATTGTTTCGTAAACTAGTTAGTGAACTATTTAAATTTGGCGCATAGGCAAAAGGCGTCATTCATTTAGTTCTGTTCGTTTTGGCTCCATCTATCTTACAAATAAAAAGTTACATTAATTAATAGTTCAGTCGTTGTGCGGAACATTTCGGAACTTTCAATGACGGAACGCGTAACAGTTCGCTTTTCTCTATTGGCAACACTGATTCGGTGTCTGATGCCGTTCGTTCGCCATTGCTGGTTTGTGGTGGTGTGATCGTGTAAATTAAATAGTGTAAAAGCAAAAAGAAAAGAAATGTATTCAGATTTGTCTAGCAACGAAGGTAAGTAATGGGTAACTATGTTAATAATTCTTTGGATTCAATGGTGTGCGGCCTACTGTTTTGAGTAAATAATTATTCACAGTAGTAGTCGAGCAGCACGTGGTGTTCTAGTAGTCTTCTAGTGTTATTATTAGTTTTATTTTTTCTACAAAAATGTTGAGTTCATATAAGATTTTCTTCTTCACGATAGGTCTTGAATTTGTGCGTTACTTCTCGCAGCTTTGTTGACGCGAAGGTTCAGTTTTTTTTTTTATAAAATGTTGACCTTTACTTTAATACCATACTCCCGCAATTATTTGGCAAAAACGTTTTATTTTAAAGGAAACTCAAGTTTTTAATATTAAACATACATATGAATTTTTTTCATGTTGGGGGGCTCCAGTGCCCCTTTTAAAACAATCACATTATACTCCTCGTTTTCGACTTTGTCTGTGAGGAGAATAAAACAAATACACTCAACGGCAAAATTATTAGATCACCTAGCAAATTCGCTTTAAAATTTTTCCTGACGGATTTTTTTGATTGAATTTTATTTTTTTAATAAACTGCAAGAATGCTTGTTTCATTAACATAAATTTGAAATTAATATCCCAGTTATTTCTTTTGATAAAAAAAATTAAAAGCTTCGATGTTTTTATTGAGTTTTCAGATGAGAGTAAATCTTGTCTACCGGCTTTAATAAAAAAAATTATGGTAAAAATTAAAAAAACTAAGCTCAGTGGTCATGTTAGACCGTCTTTATCTGAGAAAAATTTGTAACACTGGTAACACTATGGCAAATAGGCAAAGTCAACGATATTTCTCAAAACGGATTGGTGTGGCCCAATTTAGGGTTTCACAGATTTTAAGACCACATTAGGAGACAGTTATCCATTAATGAAGATCAGTTCAGGATGGTAGAAGCGTTACTGATGTCATGCAGGATCCTTACGTTGTTTAGAAGTTTTTTCAAATCGCGCGTAAGCTGCTTTCCAACTTCATAACTTGGTCAGGCAGACTTATGACATCCAATTAAGCAATGATAAGGTAAGAGCACATTCAATAGAACAAAATTTAACTTTAAAAATTACAGCTGGTTGATCAACTTTGGCCGTAGCCCATCAACAAGCGCGTCTTCAATTTGCAAAGATACACGTCAGTAGTAAAGAGGCTGTGTGGGCTGATTGGGGCCGTAATGAGTGAAAATTTTTACTGTTTCATTCAGATACGAGCGTACAAGTTTGTCATTAAGTTTAAAAACTTTATATCCAACTTAATTTTGTTTATAGCCCAAGTCATGGTTCAAGAGGTTTTACTTTTTGGGAAGGCATTTCTTTAGGAGGAGATACCGTCAAAATTGGTGGACCGGCTAAAATTTTTAAAGTCAAATTTTGTTCTCTTGAACGTGCTCTTACCATATCACTGCTTAGTTGGATATCATAAGTCTGCCTGACCAAGTTATGGAGCTGGGAAGCAGTTTTCGCGCGATTTGAAAAAACTTCTAAACAACGTAGGGATCCTGCTTGACATCAGTAACGCTTCTACCATCCTGAACTGATCTTCATGAATGGATAACTGTCTCCTAATGTCGTCTTAAAATCTGTGAAACCTCAAATTGGACCACACCAATCCATTTAGAGACGGTCTAACTTGACCACTGAGCTTAGTTTTTTTAATTTTTACCCTAATTTTTTTTTATTAAAGCCGGTAAAGACAAGATTAACTCTCATCTGAAAACTCAATAAAAACATCGAAGCTTTTAATTTTTTTTATCAAAAGAAATAACTGGGATATTAATTTCAAATTTATGTTAATGAAACAAGCATTCTTGCAGTTTATTAAAAAAATAAAATTCAATCAAAAAAATCCGTCAGGAAAAATTTTAAAGCGAATTTCTTAGGTGATCTAATAATTTTGCCGTTGAGTGTATAACAAACAATACTTATTGTAGGTCTTTAGGTAGGGGCTCCGAAGGGGGCTCCCCCCAACATAAACAAATTTCGTATTTTGGTTATTATTAAATTTAGAAAAAAAAATGATGAACCATATTAGACATAGACCAAAGAATATGTACTAGTTAGTTCATATTTTTTGCATAGACAATCGGTGCTATTCTGAGTTTTCAATAAAACACTAGAAACATTTCTGTCAACCGAGTCGGGTTAGTTTTTTGCATCACTTTAAAAGATTAAAATGACTGATGAATGAAATATTTCTTCCCAAACTAACCCGAATCGGAATAGCACCGAATGATGATTCTTTTTTCGAGATATTAGTGGAAAAACAGAAATAAAGTATAAGGGTCAAAAGCTCGGTCAAAAGTCAAAACAAATTTGACTTTTTATATGCTCTTAATCTCTTATTGCTCTTAATAAAATTTAATGAAATTGAAAACCCATTTCAAGTTTTTATTTAAATATTTATTTTATTTTAGATGACTTGGACTTATGTAATATAACAGACGAAAACGAAAATTCTCAAAATAGCATAGAATTTGAGGAAGTGGGATCCGAATATTCGTTGCTTGTTTAGGAGAATCAAGAGCCATCTCAATCTACATTGCCAGACAATAACGACGACGCCGATGAGCTCCAAAGCGATGAAGGTCCCACTCAAACTAGTCAAAGCAACAATAATATAGGACGTACCTCAACCCCAATCATATTCTCCAAATTTTTTCGCTGTATTCCCAAAGATAATGAAGTAGTGGAAAAATATTATGGTGGGAAGCGAACAGAGTGTGCTGACCTTTCCGTAAGCGCAATTTGCATCAAATGCAATAAAACAATTAAGGTACATTTACCCACAACGTCAAACCTACTTACTCATTTAAAGGTATGTTCTACATTTTTATTATACGAGCGATCAACACAAGTCTGCCTCGACTCTTGCAATAAAAAATAGACAATCGACAATGAAAAAATTTGAAAGTAGACAGATCCATGGCAGGATTCGAGCTAGAATTTTGTTGATCATTTTTATATTAACAAAACTTTCATAAATTGACCACAGAAGTTCTGCAACTTTGTTATGAGAGTGTGTTCCCTTAAATCTCTTAATGCTTATTACTGCGCCACTTCTGAAATAATCATATTTTAACTAAAACATGAATTTTTATATGTATTTGCCTTTCATAATGAGCTTATTATAGAACGCAAAAGCGTTTCATAATAAAAACTCTATGGTCTGTCACAGTTGACAATAAATAATGGTAATTTTTCAGGATTAAAATTAATAAAAACCATATAAAACGGGGGAAATATAAAAAATAGTGTATGTCTCTCGTTCGCACCTTTGAGGTTCATTTTTCAAACTTGGACTCGTGCTCAAATAACGTATCATATGACACTTGTATTTTAAATACTATTTTTAATATTTGCGTTTCATAATGAGCTCATTATAGAACGTGAATCTGAAATATAATCATTACTTTTGAATGTTTTATAGAGAATTCATCCGAATGATGAAATACAATACAGAAACCTTCAAACAGGAGTTAAACGCAAAAGTACGGATTCGAAAAAAGACCAGCCCATAAAAAGATTTCTCGTGGACAATGCGCAGAAAGTGTCCAATACATTAATAACTAAATTTGTAGTCGAAACGATGTCATCCTTCAAGATTGTCGAAAGTAGTTCATTTGCTGAGATGTTGCATGGTAAATTAAAAATTATAATAGTTGTAAGTAAAACTCGGTATCTTGGCAAATGGTATAATTATCAAATTACTTAAAACGATACAGTTTCAAAAGCAGGTTGCTTTCTTCCTCAGTCTGGAATAGCACAGAAAACAGACTTATAGTAGGGAAATCTATGATAATTACAGGGAATAGCAAAAATAGATGACAAAAATATCTTATCTCTAGGTTAAAAATCTTACCTTATAAGTTACTTGCGTTAAACATAATAAAAAGTTAAAAGGACATCACAGATGTGTTATTTGGAGGAAGCTACATTTTTAATTTAAATACGGACTTATTAATAATTAATAAAAACATTGTTATAGTGTTTTAAAAGAGTGCAAACTTTAGCATTTTGTGAGAAATAATGCCAGATTACAGAACGACGCTAGCAGAGAAGCTGCTGCGCATGAGCAGAAAAAACCAATCGGAAAAGATTACACACAATGCCAAGGTTGCCGCTGTTTTATGAAAACTATTTTAAAAAATTGAAAAAAACAATGGGAATGAATTACAAAGTTATACCTATGGTACGAAAAAGGATTTTCACTAAATTAATACAAATGAAAAACTATTTTATTTTATTAATTAGTCCATGGTAAATTTTACTCAACCCTTGAACGTCATTTTTAAAATTAATTGATGTGGAATTTTTTTGAATAAAAACCATCTCTGAAAAGAGTCTTTTTTTGTAGCAACCTTCAATGTCTAGGATCTCGACATTTTCTAGCTCAAAATCAAAGTGGTGACCACTGGCTAAATGGTGCTCAACAAGTGCTGTTTTATTATTACTTATGTGCCTGCATGAAGTAATATGGCTAGAAATGCGGGTTTTTAGATAAGACTTAGTGGTACCTACATAGCAAGAGTCGCAACCTGAACAATTAATTTTGTAAACCACATTTGATTTTGAAGCTTTTGTTGTTTTATCTTTTAGATTGCTAAAAACCAAGTTATTAAGTGAATTTTTAGAGTACAGAGCGATTTTTAAGTTTTCTTTTTTCAAAGTATTCATTAGACTACTAGAGAGTTGAGGTATTAAGGGTAGTTTAGAATAAGTAAAAACTTGCGGGTTATTAATTTCATTTTCATTGACATTATTAATATTGTTATTAGGGGGTGGGAGCGTGTTAATCACAGAATTTACCAAAGACGTGGGATAGCCATTTTGCTTTAAATCTACACGGAGTTGATTGAAATTTTTGTTCCAAAAATTAGGGCTACTTAAAGATGTTATTCTTTTCGCTCCTTGTCTAATAATGTTGACTTTATTATGAAGGGGGTGAAGCGATTTAAAATTAATTGTTCGGTTGTTACTAGTTGGTTTTTTATATAAATCTGTAGATAGCGAGCCATCGTTAACATTTCTGATTATTAGTACGTCTAAGAAGTAAGTATATCATCAACATATGTTGATGATATACTTACGACTGTAGCTCGTAATAAAGTTGATTACGTCCTGGAAACTTTTAACTCCATTCACCCTAAACTAAATTTCACGTTTGAAAAAGAGAAAGACGGCTCTCTACCTTTCTTAGACGTACTAATAATCAGAAATGTTAACGAGATCCTAGACATTGAAGGTTGCTACAAAAAAAGACTCTTTTCAGAGATGGTTTTTATTCAAAAAAATTCCACATCAATTAATTTTAAAAATGACGTTCAAGGGTTGAGTAAAATTTACCATGGACTAATTAATAAAATAAAATAGTTTTTCATTTGTATTAATTTAGTGAAAATCCTTTTTCGTACCATAGGTATAACTTTGTAATTCATTCCCATTGTTTTTTTCAATTTTTTAAAATAGTTTTCATAAAACAGCGGCAACCTTGGCATTGTGTGTAATCTTTTCCGATTGGTTTTTTCTGCTCATGCGCAGCAGCTTCTCTGCTAGCGTCGTTCTGTAATCTGGCATTATTTCTCACAAAATGCTAAAGTTTGCACTCTTTTAAACACTATAACAATGTTTTTATTAATTATTAATAAGTCCGTATTTAAATTAAAAATGTAGCTTCCTCCAAATAACACATCTGTGATGTCCTTTTAACTTTTTATTATGTTTAACGCAAGTAACTTATAAGGTAAGATTTTTAACCTAGAGATAAGATATTTTTGTCATCTATTTTTGCTATTCCCTGTAATTATCATAGATTTCCCTACTATAAGTCTGTTTTCTGTGCTATTCCAGACTGAGGAAGAAAGCAACCTGCTTTTGAAACTGTATCGTTTTAAGTAATTTGATAATTATACCATTTGCCAAGATACCGAGTTTTACTTACAACTATTGACTAACTATGGGCAATTAAATCTACATGTTAAAAATTATAATTAAAAAAAACTAAAAATTAAGGCCTTCTTTGACTTTTAAGACTAAATGATCATTACCTATAAATTTAAATTTACTAACAAAAAAAGGCTATTGAGCTCTCAACGCTTATGTAATTAATATTAATTTAAATTGAAATTTTTATGAAATGGCCCAAGGAAATTTTTATTGCATTTTTTTTTAATTAGTTGTTAAATAAAATGTATATATCTTTTCCTACTAATTAATTAGACCAAAAAGAACAGAAACTTTATATATTAATATTTCATTTATAAAAAAATTATTTATTAATTTTAATGCTTGTTTAATTTGTATTATTTTAGGTCACACAGCAATGAAAACGAAAATAAAACCCCTAAACAGAAAACAATTAAGGAAAGAAGTTAGCTCATTATATAATATGTATGTTATGTATACCTTTTTGGAAATGATCTTAGAGGGCGGACGGTTATTTGGCTCTTTTAAAGATATAAAGGTGAACATCACTTCATTTTTTAGTTTAACATTTAACTCTAAAATAGTCTTTTTAAAAGAGAAAAATGTCTGAGAATCCAGTTATTTTGCCGTTCCAGTATTCGGACGTGACACAGTCAGACTTCGAAGAGTTTTTAGACACAGATACAATCATGGATTGGTACCAGCTAGAAAGAGACGTTATAATACAACCTTACACGCAACAAGAACAAGCAGTGGAAAACCATGTAAGAAGAAGAAGAAGACATAGAAGACATAATTTCTATAGTTTCAACGCCTGAACTATCAATAATCACGCAGGACGTCCAATGGCGTGAAGTTGGTGGATCATCTTCCGCATCTTTATACATAATAGAGGAAGAGACAGGTAATCGAATTCAAGATGTCGAAGACGCAATAAAGCATTATCGTGAAGAGGCGGACTTCCCTGACGACTTACCGCCCATTGTAATGGAAGACCCTGGGGTACTTGAAGAGGCGTATAAGTGGCATTTATTTATAAAGAAACATAATATTAGATTTTTATAAATGATTTTATAATTTCTGTTTTTATTTTTATCAACTTTATTTAAATTATAATTTTACAAAATATTAATTGTGGTATTTTTAATTTTAAAATAATAAATTTAAAAAAAACATGTTGATTTTTTTTTAAAAAATGTCTATTAAACTATAAATGATGGTGAACAAAATTAAGTTCACCAGTGATGAGTTTATGATAGATATAGGGATCCCATAAAATTCATCAGGGAATTTAAAAATGAAAAAATATGCAGGATGTTCCATTGGAAATAAAAAAGTAAATATGAAATTAGAACCCCCTGTATATATGATTTTTTTTAAATTTAAAAATATTTTTTATTTGACGAAACTTGGAATTTTTTTTCTAGCATGTTCAGGCTCCGAGATAAGATATAGGTACATCTTATGTGGGATACCCTGTATATTGGATTTATTTTGTTTTAGTGAAAATGAAAAAGTTTGTTGGAGAGAACGTTAATAATGTTGATTAGATAAGGTAAAATGTAATATTTCTTTTATAAATCTGGTAAAATAAAAATATATTTTTAAACTTAAATAATTTTTTATTAAGGACATGGAAAAAGTTGCAGAGGGGTTGAAAAAACTACCCCTAAAAAAAAAATAGGCTAGTGCTGAGATTTGAACGCACTACCTCAGATGTTAATACATATTTGTAAATTTATTTTTACCTAGAAAAAAATAAAAAATACAAGTGCTGTTGTAGGATTTGAACACACTATTTCTGATGTTTAAACATATTTGGTAGGTACCTCCACAGATTGAGCCATGCAAGCTTGTCTCGTGACTTATTGAAATATTGGTATATAAGTTTTATATATTATGTACATGATGTTTACTCGTGTTTATGTTTATTCATTTTTATTTTAATAGGAAATTTATTATTCCAATTAAAATTTAAAATGATAGTGTAATGTGAAAGGTTATGTTGATTTTTATTAATTTTGTTTATATTCAAATTTGTTATTTGGATTACTTTGTATTTATCAGGACATGCAATTTATTAATGCCAATTAAAATATAAAATGATGGCGTGATTGATTTTTATTAATTTTTATTTTATTTTTCTTAATTTGTTATTCTGATTACTTCGTATTTATCATCGAAAGAAGAGCTGTTAGAGTCATGGCTAGGAAGAAATATAGAGATGATGTAAAGCAAACTTTTGTGGAACTTAATCTCTTAACTTTACCTTCCCTTTTTATTTTTGGATGTTTGCTCTCGGGTAGAGAAGATCCCAGTCATGTACTAAACAGCGATGTTCACAGCCACAACACTAGGGCAAGAACTGATATTCACATAGATTTTCTAAGATTAAAGTCGAGTCGTTTTAGTTTTAATTTTTTTAATAAAAAATTTCTTAATAAACTTCCATTAAAAATCAGAAATTTGCAATTTAATAAGTTTAAAGCAACCTTAAAAATATTTTTCCGTAAGCATCCATTTTACCATTTTAATGAATTTTTAAATAAGGACTTATCTTTGCACCATTTTAGTTCTTAAATTTTTTAACTGTAACGTTCTCGTATAACTTGTTTTAATATTACCTTAATTATTTTATCTGACTTGAGAAACACAACTGTGATACACCAATAAATTTTACTTACATATTTGTCTACAATGTATTACATTCTAATTAAGCAAATATTTACTTTAAAATATAAAATAATGGCGTGATCAATTTTTATTTTAATTTGTTATTTAGATTACTTTGTATTTTAAAAATAAAATGATTGCATTATTGCTATTTTGCTAATTTTTCTTTTTATTTTAATTTGATATTCTGGTCACTTTGTAGTTATCATATTTTTCTACAATGTTAAAAATTAATTTTAAAATGAGTATAAATAAAAGCAAATATTTAATTACAAACAGTAACAGTTGGCTGTAACGGCCATTTTCAAGTAAGTATTTTTATAAATAGGAATTTAAAATTAGTTCCAAAAGAATTAATTGTATACTAACATTTAATTTTCTTTTTTTTTTCAGATATCATAGGGTTGATTTTCAACAAACTGCAGAGGAACCCCATAAAATTACAATAAAATTGTCGTATACTCCTAGTACCCGTTGGGTAAGACAAGCTATTGGTAACTTACCAATAGAATTCGAGATCAATAGATTTGATCCTGACGATTTCGTGCTATGGAACTATTTTAGCGCAAGGTAATTATTGTTTAGTTTTATTGCTCTATTATTGTCAGTGTTATAAAATAAACATAAATTGAATCTTATAATCCTTAATTTGGTAGGTACAGAACAATTTAAGGATAATATGTTTATTTGGACACCAACTTTAAGTAATTATATCCCCAGTAGCACAAAACATTGGACCAATATTTATGTTATGTTGGCCCAATATTTAATATTGGAAACATTTAGCCAATATAGGGCACATATTATCAAAATATGTTGTTCCAACATATGAGAGACATAATGGCCCAATGTAAAGCCAATATAGAACACATTAAACCAATATTGGTATAATTTTGCAAAATAATATTGGCACTAACCCTAAAAATTACATTGGTACTTTAATGGCCTAAAATTGTTTATAAATATTGGCATAGTTTATCTTCGCCCAACATTTTTTTTTCCTTATTGGGCCAGCATTGTCTACCAATTATATATTTGCATTATCTTACTTATATTGGCAAAATATTGTGCACAAATATTGGCATATTAACATTGGAACAATATTTAATTAACATGTTGGGGCATTATTGTATGCCAATAATATTTTTTAATTAATTCACCTATATTGGAAAAATATTGCGTAAAAATATTAGCACAGTAATATTGGCGCAACATTTAAGTACCTTATTGGGCCAGAATTGTTTACCAATTAGGTATTTGCATTATCTTACTTATATTTGGAAAATACTGTGCATAAATATTGGCATATTTACCTTGGAGCAACATTTAATTAGCATGTTGGGCCACTATTAAATGTCAATAATATTTTTTAATTAAGTTACCTATATTGGTAAAATATTATATAAAAATATTTAAACAGTAATATTGGCGCAACATTTAAGTTCCTCATTAGGCCAGTGTTGTTTACCAATTAAAATTTTAAATTATCTATTATAATAAAGCATTATGCCCTTTTACACATTTAAGATATGCACGCGCACAAGTAAATGCCTTGATTGCAATTCTGAATTGTATATTATTGTATAAAATGCCATCCACTAAAATTGTGTTTATTTCCTTTATAAACTCTGCCAAGTATTCTTCTATATTTGGTTTTGTTTTACCACTAAAAATCGCTACACAAAAGGGATGGACATTAAATTTCTTTATGTAAATTTTACACAAAATGGGCCAAAATGATAGGTTTGAGCTGTTATGAACTGGTACACCGTCAACATTGAAAATTAAATCCAAGGTATTATTGCCATTATTTTTTAGTAAGCCAGTGATGGTTTTGTCTCCAAGAAAGCGGAGTAACCCGTCTTTAATCCCAAAATATTTAAAATCCCCATATTCTTCTTTTATGTCGTGAATTTTTTGCATTTCTTATGGTGCCTAGTAGAGTTCGGCTATCTACCGGTAGGTTTAAAACAAGAATTTCATTTAGACCTCTTAATAGTGCATTTGTTTGTACATGCGTTGCCTTATGCTGGAGCGTCCATTTTTTTAAGAACTCTCTGAGATTTTCTTCTTTTAAATTTTTGTCAGGCCCAGATGAAATTTCATTATCACGCAGAAAATTAAAATGTTGTTGTTCCTGTTCATCTTCTTGAAAAGTAATGTGCTCGGTAATAACTGTTGATGTTATATTGTTCTCATGTAAAATTATTGGCGCATGATTGGAATTGGCTTTGCTATTAGATGCACACTGAATACTTTTAAGCTTTTTTTGCACATATCTATATTTTGCAGCACATTTTCGCTTAACTGGATTCATCTCTATTTTGAGTCGTTACAATGTGACAGTACGTATCTATAATGCGCATGCGTAAGTGTAAAACATTTAGGCTAATAATTATTTCTATTCAACCCTTTAAATAACCACCAGTCTTTGTATCGAAAAATAAACCAGAGTTTTGTTAATACACGGGAACAATAGCAAAAAATGAATTTCTATCCAGAAATAACTTTGTACAAGTAAGTATAAAATGAAGATTATAGATAATAATAAATTATAAATTAAATAGTATAAGTGCGTAAACATAATTTGGATTATTTTAGATTTGCCCTATTAAGACAGAGTGTCTTAGCTTTAGAAAAGCAAATTTTAAGAAATGTAAGTGGTACGTGAAAGGTCACATCTCCCAGATTTAGTAACATTTTAGAACGATATTTTGTGAAAATAAAAAGGCTTTCGTAGGGAACTCCTAATAAAAAATGTGATTTTGTGAAAATAAAACAGATTCAGCAACATTTTAGAACAATATTTTGTGAAAATAAAAAGGCTTTTGTAGGGAACTCCTAATAAAAAATGTGATTTTGTGAAAATAAAAAGGCTTTCGAAGGGAACCCTTAATATAAAAATGTGATATAGTGTTAAATTCGATATTCAAGTTTAGTTCATTGTAAAACTCTGTAATATACATACTCGTTATCGTATACACCTAGTACTGCACTACAATCCCGATAGGACAGGATGCAACATTTAATATTTGTGTATCAAGGAATGAGCGACTGGAGCTTAGTCCGGTTTTATACTTTGTTTTAAATCAATAAGTGCGGGGTAGTATTGTACACAGTTATATTAAAAGTTATAAGTAAAAGTTGTACCAAGTGCTAAAGCATTTATTTTTTAATTTTGTTATTTTGTACTTTTCCCTGATGGATAAGTACATCGGCTGGAATGCCAATAGCATAAAAGGCAAACTTGGAGAGGTCATAGACTTTCTGACAAGATACGACATCGGTATATTTTTCATTTCAGAAACAAAACTCTGTAGCACAGACAACTTGTCTTAAAAGGTTACAGCTGTATTAGAAAAAACAGATATCATCAAGGCGGAGGTGTCGCTATTCTTGTCAGAAACAATATACCTTTCCTAGAAGTAAATCTACCTGGTTTTACTGGTTGTATTTTATTTTTACAAAAAGGGCAATTTACCATAAATGGAGCAGGAAGAGACACTCTCATTTTTGTGTCGCAGACCGTTCTAGGCGCAACAGGAGACAACCCTGGACAATTGGACTTGTGCATAGATGCAACTTTTAAAGTTGTACCCAGAGCGGGCCATGCGTATCAATTTTTTATGATACATTATTTTTATGAGGATATGGTAAGTTTAGTTTAAAAAGTTATTATAGGATACACAACAAATTTAAGAACAATAGGTATTATAAGTTAGTTTTTTCTCTATACATTTACTTTGACATTAAAAAATCTACCAATAGCATTTTAGGTATTTCCCCTAATGTACTGCCTCATGCAGAGGAAAACAACCGACGCGTATGTGGCTGTACTAAATGAACTGGTGCGGATTTTGCAAGATGGTGCTCTAGTTCTATGAGCATAATTAAGAAAAGTAGTAAGACAAGTGTTACCTAACTGTCGACTGAGGGACTACTGGTTTCACTATGCCAAGGCGGTCTACCTTTATGGTATGATCCAATGTATTTTATTTTAAAATAATTTATTAATAAATAACCATAAAATTTTTTTAAGAAAAGAAAATAATTTATCATATTATATATATATTATTTTCAACTCGGCAGATGGGTCTAACGCAACAGGCGAAACAAGTGGTGAGCGTAAGAATGACCATGGCAATTCCTTTGTTGCCTTAAAATCTAGTGGTTCAGGGAATGGAGCATATTTTTCAAATATTGGGAAATAATGATTTTGAAAATTACATGAGGCGACAGTGGACCAATGCCAATGGGTCCGTGCATAACGCAAACTTTCGTACCAATAACCATGTAGAAAGTATGCACGGACACCTCTTAAGATATATTGGTCGGACGCATCCATCATTTTGGATGTTTATTGGTTATCTTCAAAAGGTTGAACATTTTAAGCGAAATGGTCTTCAATTGCGTCGAGAACCACGACGTAGATATCAGGCCAACAATAGAAGAATAAGGTTGGGCCAGTTCCTTAAAGTAGGTATTTCCAAAATTTGATTTATCTTTCTTATCTACAACTTGTGGAGTGAAGACATCTTTTATTTTATTTAAAAGAAGTTAACGTTAAAACCAAGTAAGTTACGATTTTGTAATTCCTTTTCTATGTTTACATGTTTTAATTATTTAATCACATTTTTATTTTGTACCTTCAGTTACCCACATATTTTAACGCATTTTTTGATGTGATTCTAATTCTTTTTTATGTTTACTTGTTTTAATCCTTTAATGAATCGTTTAAATTTTGTGCATGTGTTTTTTCTTTGATTGTTTCCTTAATTTTAATCATTTAATCAAACTTTTTTAATTTGTGAATTTACTACCCATATATTTTTAAAGGTTATGATGCTTTTCTTTGTTTACTTGATTTAATCCGGATTTATTAATTCAATCAAACGTTTATTTTATGCATTTAATTATTAATATGTTTTTGTTTTTCAGTTATGAACCCACAAATAATTGAAAAACATCAAGATGTGAGACGGCAGGCGCTGGAGTGGGCGCTGATGGAGCTACGCACTGATGTGGATCCAGCGATGTACACCATAGGGGTGAAGCACGACGTCCCTTATGGTGTAAGGGCTACAGGCGATTTAACTGAATTAGGGGGCACGTTCGTTATGGGCAACGGGTTCAAGTATTGGGCTAGACCCTTTTTCAAAGTCGAAAACGAAACCGTAAACATTTATGTCCAAACCTAGGAGAGCTTCTCTCTCAAGAGGTGGGGATTGTTTTGCTATTTATTTTAGACTGCTAAGGGGCAAAACACATTCCTTTGACATGTTTTAGGAGCATTTTGTTTATAAAAACCTAGGAGAGGGAACTCTCAGCATCAGTTTACCACACTTCTTTTAAATTCAACAAGTTGTGTCTAGTTAGTGAAAAAGTTGTGCCTTATTAGCTAAAGTCTGAAATAAAGTGTTAGAATTATTCTAAGAAGATATCTTAGAGAAATTATCAGAATATTGTGCTTTTACTTGTGTGATGAAGATACCGATCCTAATCTGTAAGTACTTATAAGTTTTATTTATCCAGCTTTTTGTATTCATCTTTTTTCTTACATTTTAGTAAATAATTTTTAAAATAAAACTCTGTGTTTATTTTCCTTCTACGCAACAATCAAACGACTCACTTTAAATTAAATATTAACAACTGAGATAAACCTCCTTCAAGGAATCAGAATTTCTGCTCCCTTTATCTGGATTTCCTTCCTTGGAGAAAGGACAATCGTCTTAACTCGAGAGGAAAAAAAGAGTGGGGATCTAATGATAAAATTCTAGAGGTAGAGATAAGTGGCAATGTGACCGTCATTTTGTCAGAAACAGGGGCACTACTGTGTGTGCGTCAAACTTAACTGTAGATAATATTAATTAAAGAATAAAACAGTTTTAAGAAGTCTTTTACTTTTAATTATATTTAAAAATTTAAACCTCTTGCGAATTTTACCGATTTTCTTCCGTACCACCTACCGTGGTTAGGAAGTAACAGGTTGGCAACGCTGTCCGCGCCAGTTGCCGCCCGCCATTGCTGGTTTTTTGTTTATATTTAAAATTTTGTTATTTGGATTACTTTGTATTTATCAGGACAGTCAATTTATTAATGCCAATTAAAATATAAAATGATGGCGTGATTGATTTTTATTTTTCTCAATTTGTTATTTAGATTACTTTGTAGTTATCATATTTGTCTACAATGTTAAAAATTATAAATGATTTTAAAATGAGTATAAATTCAAGCAAATATTTAATTACAAACAGTATAAGTTCGTCATGTCTCGGCGCTCAAGAAATACGCCTTGCTACATACATTGTGGATCAACAAGCGAGGAATTCTGTTCCCGAATGTTGTATTCGGCTGTGCGAGCCATTTTTAAGTATCACCGTGTTAATTTTCTTCAAAATGCCGATCAACCAAATAAAGTGGTGGTAAAACTATCCTATACACCAAGTACTCGTTGGGTACGTCAATCAATTGGCAATTTGCCTATAGACCATATTCATGGGACCCATTTCAGGGTGGACAACATTGCTTAGTTAAAATCCCCTAGATAGATTTTTTGTAGGGACAACGACATTCTAAGGTTGGCAACATTTATTTTGTGAATGTTGGTAACATTTTCTTTTGTCAATTGTCTTTTTACTGTCACTTTGAATTTTCGCGCTGCACTAGTACTAAGTAGTTTCTTACATAAAGTTTTATGCATAAAATCTTAACTTGTGTGTTTTATTTTGCAAACTTTTTTTTTTAAATGAATCCAAATCTAAATGAAAAGTAAGATTATACTTATTATACTGTTGCTTTTTATGAATGTGTTTATAATTATCTAGCTTACCGAAGGGACCATGGACAAAGTGTCTGCAAAATTTTCCCCCATTTTTGGAGTCGGATATAATGGGTTACAAAGAGCTAGCAACTGAAGGAAGTGTTAAGCATTCTGTTTTGGGATATAGAATGTACAAAGCAAATAAAGTGTGCAATATATTCATTCACCATAAGGCCAATGGAGATGTTATTGTCAAATCTAGCGTAGGGGCCGCAATGAAAAAACAAATTTACAAGGCCCATTGTACAATGCGTCTTGACGGAAAAATTATCAGTGGCTATTGTAGTTGCCAGGGAGGAATTTCTGGGAGATGCAAACATGTATTTGCATTGCTTTGGAAACTTTTAGATTTTGAAAGATCAAAAGCAACTTTTATTGAGGAAGATCTTGCATGCACTTCTGTTGCTCGAGCTTGGGGTACAGGGTCAGAATGGCAAAAGACAGACATTCCGTTTGATCAGCTAGATTTTTTAAATCATGATCCACTAAAACCAAATAAAAATACAATTGAAAATTTAAATAAACGAAGAAAAGTTATGCATCAGCATTTAAATAATACGGTTACGGTAGATGATATCAAATATTTGGCAAATAAACTGGACGAATACGGATACACAATGTTTAGTTCTGTTTTGGAACAAAATGAGTACAAACCATTAAAGGTTGCCACCTTGCAAGAAATTGAAGAGGATGATGAGAATCTAATTATTCCAACAGAAGTTAAATGGCAAAACGAATTTGACGAAATCACGCTTTTAAATTACGTAGCAAATTTAAATTTATTAAATAATGTTGAAATAACGTTAGATGCTGCTAGAGTTTTGGAAAAGGAAACAAGAGATCAAAGTTTGACAAAAAAATGGGCTAGGGAACGATCCAAAAGGATAACGGCATCAAAATTTTTTGATATAACGAACAGGAAATCCGAAGTCACTGATCAGCTAATAAAAAGAATTTGGCCAAAAAGAAATATCCAGACGGCAACGATGGCAATGGGGCTTAAGAATGAAGACAAAGCTGTTGAAAAGTACAAAACCATGCACCCATCATACAAAGTATGTAAAAGTGGTTTATGTATAAATCCAGGCATTCCATACTTGGCAGCATCACCTGATAGACTTGTTTATGTGGAGAATACCAAGTCATATCACTTAATGGAGATTAAAACCCTAGTCAAAGGTGGTTTAATAATGAACAAAACTGTTTCCGAATGCGTCGCTCTAAAATTAGCCCCCTTTTTGCAAAAAAATGAAAATAATGTATTAACTTTAAAAAGATCTCATGCTTATTTTACGCAAATACAAGGACAACTAGCAATAGCAGGTTTAAATGCCTGTGACTTAGTGGTCGACAGTGGAGTAGATGGTGATTTATTTGTCGAAACCATTATATTTGACGAGGACTTTTGGAAAAATCAATGCTTACCAAAGCTGACAGTATTTTATTTTAATTATTATGAGACATCATTAGCAATGTAGAAGCCTACAAATGTATTAAGTTTAAATCTCGATTTAAAGGGTGCAGCCGAGTTAATATGGGAAATCTGCCCCCGTGGCTTTGTTGATTCAAACTTAGGGGATTGATTTGGTGTGAAATAAAAATAATTTACCTAAATTTTTAGCTCTTTATCTGAAACGGTTTTTAAGATTTTCAAAAAAAACCGCTTTTTTTTAATTTTATTTTTATTTGAGTAAAACTCAAAAATTAATTAATGATAATTTTTACCCTAATTCTTAGGCTTCTAAAACATACAAAAAATGTGATGTAGTTTTAAACGAAAAGCCGATTTTAGAACTTAAGGCCAAGGTATATTAAATTAATTGTTTTTTCTATTTAATAAAGGAATATGTGAGAAATTAGTGAGATGCCAGCAAACGGTCCATATTTCGTTTAGTTGATCTGCCATACTGTTTGGAAAGGTTCCATGTAGTATGCGATAAATTTTTAAATTTCGTATGGCCCTTTCAACATGAATACGCACACCTAAAAAAAAAATAATTAGTCAATCAAGTAAATGTTTCAACTACGAGTGCAACTCACTTGCAATGTCTCTTGTCGTTTGTTCGTCGTTTGTGGAAAACTGATTTTGATTAATATCCACAAAAGGAGGAATGTTTAAATCAGCATCCATTTCTCTTATTTCTTCGGCCAGAGTAAAACCACGATCGGCCATCACCGAGTCACCAGGTTCTAACTTTTTAAGAATACCAGACATAATAATAATTTGTTTCTCAGGTGTTCTTCCTGGATAAAGTGGGGAAATAAAACTTACAAATCCATTTGGGGAAATACCTATGATACCCCTCGCTGTGTTATGAGTTTTGTAGGCAGAATATGTTGAGCTCTGCACAACACAATCTGACGGCCTCTCTATGAAAACTTCCGTTCCATCCAAAATTATTCTAGTGTTTGAATATTGTGCTTTAAAACAATCTGGCATATTTTGCCTTATAACTTCCTTCGTTGGCCAAATGGGAAGTTGAATAAAATAGGAATACATTACATTGATCCAGTATCTCCAAATTCTAGATACTGTGGTTTGGGATATGCCAAAGCGAAAAGCTAAATCATCTTCGAGTAAGCCTAGGCGAAGTCTAATTATTATCATGAGGATTTGGACTTTAGCGTCTATCTTGCATTCATAACTACTTATGTTCCCTCTTTGGTTTAATTTTCTTTCTTTGGTTGAATGATTGACAATCACTTCCACAAGTAAATCAAATTGCTTTAAATCCTTGAAATGTGTATAAAAATTTAGATAGTGGTTGCTTTTTAGTATTTCATTTGCTCGACTTATATGAGGGCTACATTTTAAACTATTTTTTAATTCTTCCATTTTGCGCTCCAATTTAGCGGCATGTTCTTGAAGGTTTTTAAATTTTACTATGTCTGGCTCATAATAATAACTATGCTCGTTATTTTCAGCAATTTCAGAGGTAACTTCTTCGTTCTTTTGCTTTTCCTAAAAATATTATCACAAGATAAAGTAAGGTTTGCACGGGCCTGTTAATAGTTTGATCGTCCTCATCATGTGCATGTAAAAGGTGCATTATTATGGACGTGGATCTATTGTGACAATAATGGGCCAAACAAAAGCGAAGCGCCCCATTTTCTGGCAAATCTACATGACCTGATGTATTTATGGACAAAAAGAAATGCCACCTTACTTACCTGTTCCTGTTCGTGTGCCCTGTTAAAGGTATCAAACTCCCCTTCATTATGATGTGTAGGTACTACAACTTCCATCTGAAAAGAGAAGGGTACGAACTCTAGTTCCTCATTCTGCTCTTCTTCAGGAGTTTCCATTGGTTCCGGATTTGGATTATTTGCAACTAAATGTTCTGAGCAAATGCGTTTTTCCTTCTGTCCAGATGTTTTGATGTCCTCAATGGTAACATTCATTTTTTTAAAAAGTTTTTTAGCCTTGTCAGCATTATCCGGAACCCTGGTAAATGTTATTTTGGTCCTTTTTTGACCGATGTGGCTTCGGCTTTTGCAGTTTAATATGCAGCATCTTCTTCTCGAACTTGGAGATTTCTTTTTTGCCTTTTGCTTTAAATCCATTTTATTGCTTAACAACACCGATTAAAATCGTAATAATAATATGCGGTAAACAAATTATTCGGCGCAATAATTCAAAGTGACAGTAAAAAGACAATTGACAAAAGAAAATGTTACCAACATTCACAAAATAAATGTTGCCAACTTTAGAATGTCCTTGTCCCTACAAAAAATCTACCTAGGGGATTTTAACTAAGCAATGTTGTCCACCCTGAAATGGGTCCCATGAATATGGTCTATTGAGTTTGAAATGAAAAAGCTTGATCCGGATGATCATATATTGTGAAACTATTTAAGTGCAAGGTAATTATTGTTCTCAATATGTAAGTAGCTTTTAGTTAAAGGAAGCAGTCGTGTGCTACCAGTCATGGACATGGTATCTTCAGCACAAGACGGAGCTTTCATTGGCCAATGGCGAAGCCAATTTAAATTTTTTTGTATCCGTTTCATAAAAAAGTGGCCGCTATTTAAAACTGTCATTATTGTTGACGTCAGTTTTGCCTTCCTTAATGGAATATCCGAATTTTGGAATGGATGTACGCTTTTAGAGCACGTCAAATTGAATTCAAGATCTATGGTTCAGAGAGGCGTTGTATCACTGAATTAATTCAGATTTTAGAGGTATGCCCGTGAACTAGGACCGGAAGGAAGGCTATTCCATGATTCTATAGTCAATGGAGCACATTTTTGTGTCGCAGACCGTTCTAGGCGACTTGTCAACAGGAGACAACCCTGGACAATTGGACTTGTGCATGGATGCAACTTTTAAAGTTGTACCCAGAGCGGGCCATGCGTATCAATTTTTTATGATACATTATTTTTATGAGGATATGGTAAGTTTAGTTGTTTAGTTTTCTTTAGGAGATTAAGGGGTATTCCCTGGAACCATGGCTACTGACACCAATTTTAAGACCAGTAAATAGATCCGAGCGTAATTATAACATCGCGCATAATTCTCTCAGAAACGTGGTAGAAAGATGCATAGGGTACTGCACTACAATCCCGATAGGACAGGATGCAACATTTAATATTTGTGTATCAAGGAATGAGCGACTGGAGCTTAGTCCGGTTTTATACTTTGTTTTAAATCAATAAGTGCGGGGTAGTATTGTACACAGTTATATTAAAAGTTATAAGTAAAAGTTGTACCAAGTGCTAAAGCATTTATTTTTTAATTTTGTTATTTTGTACTTTCCCTTGATGGATAAGTACATCGGCTGGAATGCCAATAGCATAAAAGGCAAACTTGGAGAGGTCATAGACTTTCTGACAAGATACGACATCGGTATATTTTTCATTTCAGAAACAAAACTCTGTAGCACAGACAACTTGTCTTTAAAAGGTTACAGCTGTATTAGAAAAAACAGAACAATCATCAAGGTGGAGGTATCGCTATTCTTGTCAGAAACAATATACCTTTTCTAGAAGTAAATCTACCTGGTTTTACTGGTTGTATTTTATTTTTACAAAAAGGGCAATTTACCATAAATGGAGCAGGAAGAGACACTCTCATTTTTGTGTCGCAGACCGTTCTAAGCGCAACAGGAGACAACCCTGGACAATTGGACTTGTGCATAGATGCAACTTTTAAAGTTGTACCCAGAGCGGGCCATGCGTATCAATTATTTATGATACATTATTTTTATGAGGATATGGTAAGTTTAGTTTAAAAAGTTATTATAGGATACACAACAAATTTAAGAACAATAGGTATTATAAGTTAGTTTTTTCTCTATACATTTACTGTGACATTAAGAAAAAATCTACCAATAGCATTTTAGGTATTTCCTCTAATGTACTGCCTCATGCAGAGGAAAACAACCGACGCGTATGTGGCTGTACTAAATGAACTGGTGCGGATTTTGCCAGATGGTGCTCTAGTTCTATGAGCATAATTAAGAAAAGTAGTAAGACAAGTGTTACCTAACTGTCGACTGAGGGACTACTGGTTTCACTATGTCAAGGCGGTCTACCTTTATGGTATGATCCAATGTATTTTATTTTAAAATAATATATTAATAAATAACCATAAAATTTTATTAAGAAAAGAAAATAATTTATCATATTATATATATATTATTTTCAACTCGGCAGATGGGTCTAACGCAACAGGCGAAACAAGTGGTGAGCGTAAGAATGACCATGGCAATTCCTTTGTTGCCTTAAAATCTAGTGGTCCAGGGAATGGAGCATATTTTTCAAATATTGGGAAATAATGATTTTGAAAATTACATGAGGCGACAGTGGACCAATGCCAATGGGTCCGTGCATAACGCAAACTTTCGTACCAATAACCATGTAGAAAGTATGCACGGAAACCTCTTAAGATATATTGGTCGGACGCATCCATCATTTTGGATGTTTATTGGTTATCTTCAAAAGGTTAAACATTTTAAGCGAAATGGTCTTCAATTGCGTCGAGAACCACGACGTAGATATCAGGCCAACAATAGAAGAATAAGGTTGGGCCAGTTCCTTAAAGTAGGTATTTCCAAAATTTGATTTATCTTTCTTATCTACAACTTGTGGAGTGAAGACATCTTTTATTTTATTTAAAAGAAGTTAACGTTAAAACCAAGTTGGTTACGATTTTGTAATTCCTTTTCTATGTTTACATGTTTTAATTATTTAATCAAATTTTTATTTTGTACCTTCAGTTACCCACATATTTTAACGAGTTTTTGATGTGATTCTATTTCTTTTTATGTTTACTTGTTTTAATCCTTTAATGAATCGTTTAAATTTGTGCATGTGTTTTTTCATTTATTGTTTCCTTAATTTTTTATTAATTCAATCAAACGTTTATTTTATGCATTTAATTATGAATATGTTTTTGTTTTTCAGTTATGAACACACAAATAATAGAAAAACATCAAGATGTGAGGCGGCAGGCGCTGGAGTGGGCGCTAATGGAGCTACGCACTGATGTGGATCCAGCGATGTACACCATAAGGGTGAAGCACGACGTCCCTTATGGTGTAAGAGCTACAGGCGATTTAACCGAATTGGGGGGCACGTTCGTTATGGGCAACGGATTCAAGTATTGGGCTAGACCTTTTTTCAAAGTCGAAAATGAAACCGTAATCATTCTTATTAAATATGAGAGGTGGCCCGTCAGCGGTGACTAAGATGTTATGTTATGTATGTTATGTATTTACTATTATTATTTAATAAAAAATTAAATAATCTTTGGCTTTTACTTCCTTGTCCCACTAAGATATTATTTGTATACCATTAAAGACTTTTTATGGTAAATGTAAAATCAATTTTATGTAACAATATTATTCTACAAAAATGTTTTTTTTGTGAAATATTTTTCTGTTTCTATGAAAATTCAATTTGTGACAAGAAAAAATTGCTAATTTTACAAGTGCTACTTACCAGATCTCTTGATAACGAGCGAGCATTTAAATTCTACCTCGACTCTTGCCATGGAAAACAAAAGCTGCATTTCCGTAGGTCATCTTTTTTTGACGTTTAAACAAACTATCAAAGACATACGGAAAAGCAGCTTTTGTTTTCCATGGCAAGAGTCGAGGTAGAATTTAAATGCTCGCTCGTTATAATTGCTTTCTCAAGCAATTTGCATTTAAAATTCACATCTTGAAGGGCAAACAACATTAACACAATAAACTGTATATTATAGAGTTTTACAATGAACTAAACTTGAATATCGAATTTAACACTATATCACATTTTTATATTAAGGGTTCCCTTCGAAAGCCTTTTTATTTTCACAAAATCACATTTTTTATTAGGAGTTCCCTACAAAAGCCTTTTTATTTCACAAAATATTGTTCTAAAATGTTGCTGAATCTGTTTTATTTTCACAAAATCACATTTTTTATTAGGAGTTCCCTACGAAAGCCTTTTTATTTTCACAAAATATTGTTCTAAAATGTTGCTAAATCTGGGAGATGTGACCTTTCACGTACCACTTAACCGCGTGTAATGTTTAACTCTCTGTATTCAGGGTAGGAATTGTACCTCAATGCTAGGTCAACAATTTTCCGTAATGAGTTAATAGTAAACAAATTTAATAAGTACTTAATAAGTTTTCTGAGAAAATACAATTTGTGACAAATTAATATTCGTAACTACGTTAAGCTGCAGTAAGCCTCTGTAATGGGATATTTAAATGCTTCTAAAATAAACAATAAAGCAGTAAATGCCAAGCTTTCTAAACTATTTCTTATGAAGGTGAAATAATACAAAAAGCCTGCTGTGTTTGGAAACTTCGATATAGCATACCATAAAAAAAAGGTTTCTGTCGATAAACAAAATTATACTGTAATTTTAGGGATATTTAAATGCTTCTAAGCAATAAATGCCAAGCTTTCTAAACTATTTCTTATGAAGGTAAAATAATACAAATTCCATTTTCTTGTTTAAGTTTGTGCCTTAAAACAGGTACCTCAGTAAAAATTTTACAAGATTTAACAACCTATAACCAATAAATGCCAAGCTTTCACCATGGCACCATAAACTCAGCCCTAAAGGTGGATGTTTGTCGGTAGACAAATTAAGGACAAAAAAATATCTTTAGAAAGCAGCCGAACTTTAAAACTCAGCATGCCTAAAAAAAAGGGTACCCTTTGGGTACCTGGACAAATTAAGGACAAACAAAAACCGGCGAAAATAACATGTAAATTCAGAAACATTTCAAAACATGCAAAAACATGTCGGAACATGCAAGTGCTTTGCACGTGCATGCACACTTGAGTGCAATTAATCATTTTTTATTACCCCATTAATTAAAATTTGACATTGATTAATCACCCTAACGCGGTCCTTTACTACTGTCGTCTTCTCGGTTTCTTACAAACATAATATCTTCTTAACATTATACATAACTTAAACAAAAATTACTTCTTCTTATATTCTTAACAACAGGAATCCCTTCAATGAGGTGGAAGAAACTCGGGCAAACGGCTTGTTCTTCTTTCTAGGGAAGGAAAACCCGATATAACCTGCTGCTAGTAGCTTAAAAATGGAGCGGGGAGGAATTATATATATACACAGTTACATTAAAAGTTATAAGTGAAAGGCATAACCTCACCATGATGTTGCTCACCTGTGTAAAAATTATTCACAAAGCAAATCATGGGCAAAGATATTGGAAGGGTGCCTCAACCTCGCCCAACTCATCGCGGGTCGCTAGTACGAACCCTAGCGAGGGTAGCGAGAAGGATAAGGGGAAGCAAAAGCAATTCATTTAAATATACCTGCAAATACTTAAATTTCTTTTGATTTATAGAAAATGTTTCTTGCCGTCAGAGAATTAAACCAACTATTAGTAAGTGTAAAAAGCGAAAGTGAAAAATTTAAATTATTTTTTAATTTTGTACTCTCCCTTGTTGGATAAGTACATCAAAATTTGCAGCTGGAATGCCAATAGCATAAAAGGCAAACTTGGAGAGGTCATAGACTTTCTGACAGGATACGACATCGGTATATTTTTAATTTCAGAAACAAAACTGTAGCACAGACAAATTGTCTTTAAAAGATTACAGCTGTATTAGAAAAGACAGAAATCATCAAGGCGGAGGTGTCGCTATTCTTGTCAGAAACAATATACCTTTCCAAGAAGTAAATCTACCTGGTTTTATTGGTTATATTTTAATTCTACAAAAAGGGCAATTTACCACAAATGGAGCAGGGAGAGACACTCTCATTTTTGTGTTGCAGACCGTTCTAGGCGCAACAGGAGACAATTGGACTTGTGCATGGATACAACTTTTAAAGTTGTACCCAGAGCGGGCCATGCGTATCAATTATTTATGATACATTATTTTTATGAGGATATGATCAAGTTTAGTTGTTTAGTTTTCTTTAGGAATTTAGAGTATTCCCTGGAACCATGGCTACTGACACCAATTTTAAGACCAGTAAATAGATCCGAGCGTAATTATAACATCGCGCATAATTTCCCCAGAAACGTGGTAGAAATATACAATGGGGTGCTGAAACAAAGATTCAGATGTTTGCTAAAGCATAGGGTACTGCACTACAATCCCGATAGGGCAGGATGCAACATTTAATATTTGTGTGTCAAGGAATGAGAGACTGGAGCTCAGTCCGGTTTTAAACTTTGTGTTAAACCAATAAGTGCGGGGTAATATTATACACAGTTACATTAAAAGTTATAAGTAAAAGGCATAACCTCACCATGTTGTTACTCACCTGTGTAAAAATTATTCACAAAGCAAATCATGGGCAAAGACATTGGGAGAGTGCCTCAACCTCGCCCAACTCATCGCGGGTCGCTAGTCCGAACCCTAGCGAGGGAAGCGAGAAGGATAAGGGGAAGCAAAAGCAATTCATTTAAATATACCTGCAAATACTTAAATTTCTTTTGATTTATAGAAAATGTTTCTTGCCGTCAGAGAATTAAACCAACTATTAGTAAGTGTAAAAAGCGAAAGTGAAAAATTTCAATTATTTTTTAATTTTGTACTCTCCCTTGATGGATAAGTACTTCAAAATTTGCAGCTGGAATGCCAATAGCAAAAAAAGGCAAACTTGGAGAGGTCATAGGCTTTCTGACAAGGTACGACATCGGTATATTTTTAATTTCAGAAACAAAACTCTGTAGCACAGACAAATTGCCTTTAAAAGGTTACAGCTGTATTAGAAAAGACAGAAATCATTCATTCATTCTCATTTTTGTGTCGCAGACCGTTCTAGGCTTAACAGGAGACAACCCTGGACAATTGCACATGTGCATGGATGCAACATTCAAAGTTGAACCCAGAGCGGGCCATGCGTATCAATTATTTATGATACATTATTTTTATGAGGATATGGTAAGTTTAGTTTAAAAAGTTATTATAGGATACACAACAAATTTAAGAACAATAGGTATTAAGTTAGTTTTTCTCTATACGTTTACTTTGACATTAAGAAAAAATCTACCAATAGCATTTTAGGTATTTCCCCTAATGTACTGCCTCATGCAAAGGAAAACAACCGACGCGTATGTGGCTGTACTAAATGAACTGGTGCGGATTTTGCCAGATGGTGCTCTAGTTCTATGAGCATCATTAAGAAAAGTAGTAAGACAAGTGTTACCTAACTGTCGACTGAGGGACTACTGGTTTCACTATGCCAAGGCGGTCTACCTTTATGGTATGATCCAATGTATTTTATTTTAAAATAATATATTTATAAATAGCCATAAAATTTTATTAAGAAAAGAAAATAATTTATTATTTTCAACTCGGCAGATGGGTCTAACGCAACAGGCGAAACAAGTGGTGAGCGTAAGAATGACCATGGCAATTCCTTTGTTGCCTCAAAATCTAGTGCTCCAGGAAATGGAGCATATTTTTAAATATTGGGAAATAATGATTTTGAAAACTACATGAGGCGACAGTGGACCAATGCCAATGTGTCCATGCATAACGATAACTTTCGTTCCAATAACCATGTAGAAAGTATGCACGGACACCTCTTAAAATATACAGGGTGTATTACGACGAGTTTAAGGCATACGTATCTCAAAAACGGTTTGCTACATTTTTCTTAAATTTGGTATACATAAGTTTTGGGGTAGGACGCATCTACCTAAAATATTTTCAACTTTGTGCCACTTCCGGTTATACCGGAAACTACTATCAACTTTGTTATTTTAAATGGAACTACCTATTTTTTTTTCGGTATTTTCATTCTTTTTCACATATTAAGTAAACTTTGCAAAAAAAAATTCAAAAAAAGTTGTTCATTATTTTGTAATCAAGGTTTTTCGAATTTTTTTTACTGTGGTAAAGGTTAAGAAGATTATCGATTTTTTAAAAATGAATGATTTTAATTGCGAATTTGGCTTACGGTGAAATAATGGTCCGAGAATCTACTTTTGTGATTATAAATGCAAAAAAATTCAACCGGAAGTGAGATATCGGCCACTAAACCTGCCTCTTTAAAAATTAAATTATCTCATTTTTTTTAAATGGAATGCCATAATTTTTTTTGTTGCTTCTAACTGGGGTTTTTAATACCTTTCGAATGATGTATCATTGTCCTATACCTATCTCCAATAGTTTTCGAAATAATAATTTATTTTTATTGTTACATGTTATTAGGGCAAAATTGGAGTTTTTATGGAAAAATCCAGTGAGTATGAAAACAAAAAACTATTTTAGAATAAATTTTAAAGAAAAGAAGAAATATCTGTCACTCCACAATGAATTTAAATGTGACAAACGTCAAATAGTTGTTTTTTGTTTTCATGACTTTTTTCCAAAAAAACTCTAATTTTGCCGTTATTGCATGTAATTATAAAAATAAATTATTATTTCGAAAACTATTAGAGATAGGTATAGGACAATGATACATCATTTGAAAGGTATTAAAAGCCCCAGTTAGAAACAATAACAAAAATTATGGCATTACATTTAAAAAAAGTGAGATAATTTAATTTTTAAAGAGGCGGGTTTAATGGCCGATATTTTACTTCCGGTTATTTTTTTTTTTATTTTTAATCACAAAAGTAGATTTTGGGACCATTATTTAACCGTAAGCCAAAACTGCAATTAAAATCATTCATTAGTTTTTGAAAAATCGATTATCTTCTAAACCCTTACCACAGTAAAAAAAATTTGAAAAACCTTAATTAAAAAATAACTAAAAACTTTTTTTGAATTTTTTTTTGCAAAGTTTACTTAAAATGTGAAAAGGAATGAAAATATCAAAAAAAAATAGGTAGATCCATTTAAAATAACAAAGTTGACACTAGTTTCCGGTATAACCGGAAGTGGCACAAAGTTGAAAATATTTTAGCTAGATGCATGTTACCCCAAAACTTATGCATACCAAATTTGAAAAAAATATAACAAACCATTTTTGAGATACGTATGCCTTATACTCGTCGTGATACACCCTGTATTGATCGGACGCATCCATCGTTTTGGATGTTTCTTAGTTATCTTCAAAAGGTTGAACATTTTAAGCGAAATGGTCTTCAATTGCGTCGAGAACCACGACGTAGATATCAGGCCAACAATAGAAGAATAGGTATACAAATATTTATTAAAGGCATAACCTTTTTCTTTATAAAGGGTACTAAATGATTTAAAAAAAAAAATTCTTTTAAGGTGCCTTTCAAGCTCGATTGGCGCAAGACCATAACGTCCCACACTTTTTGCGAACTGTGAGCCATGCAGTTATTGAGCTGCAGAGACACATAGATCCTTCAGAAGGTAAGCATTAAATTATTTTATATTTTAAAAAATCAATTTATTTAAAAAAAAATGTATGTTATTATTTTAAAAATTTTTTAAGAACATCAGGAGTTGCCAATTAAATGGCTATGACAATGATGAGGACGACAATGGTATAATTGGAAAAGATCTTGATCAAAACTTTGCTGACCCTCTTAACAATTTTTTAGAAGGTACCTTTAACTAACTATAAACATTTCGAAAACGATTTCTATTTTATTTCCTTGTTTCTTTAACAAGGAAATGTTAAAGACAACTCCGATAAGGATAAAGACTATGGCCCAGTGGAAGAATTGGTTGATCCAGGTGGATCAAAAAAAAATTGTTTTGATTAGCTTATTTTCAAACTCTACGCACATACTACAACCGCTTGATGTAGCAGCATTCTATCCATTAAAATCTGCTTAAATCGAAAGTAATAGATTCTTCTAAAACTACAGGCGCTAAGGCAGTGCGGTTTGAGTTTTTTGAAGACATCTTCAAAAAAAAAACCCAACTTCAATCCTATAAGCTCGGCATCACCGTCTGATGGATTTTAAGACCAAACGGTCGGACGATGAAACCATTAAACTGGCCGAAGTACCTGAAAACCCCCCTCCCCAAAAAAAAAGTAAAATGGAAAAGGAGCTGACAGAAATTAAAGAAAATTTTAAAGAGATGGAGGAGCAAAAGGAAGCTTACGCTAAAAAAAGGCACGAGGAGAAGATGACCATGGCACAAGAGGCCATTTATTCTTACAAAATACTCATTATATAATTTTAAATGTTAAATATGATTTAGAATTAAGTAAATGACCTTTGTAAATCCTGTGATAAAGCTTTTTTAGTTGTTTGAGTTGTAAAACTTATTATTATTTCCGACATTATGGAAGGCAGAAGCCGCAATTCCCGTTTTAACGGAGGAACTGATGATAGAGAATCGTTTCCCGGTGGACAGCCCCGGACGCCACGTGATTCTAGAAGAGCTTACGACTTCCAGGAACGAAATGTAAACTGGGCAGACTCACACGAATTCGAGTCACGTAATGAAAGGCCACGAACAAGAGGTCCCGTTCTCAAGGGTGAAAGAAGAGTGGTGGCAAGAAGAACAATGAGCCACGGGACGTAAGACCAAGGCCAGAAGAAAAAGTACCGGATTTGGGTGCAAAAACTGAGAGCGCACCTTCCGATGAACCACTTTACGATTTAGGACCACACACGACAGGAGTTGCAGTTACTGAACTTTACTGCCAAAATTTTGACTTTAGCGCATTTGTAGATCTAGTCGAACTTACGCGCCATTGATCCGCGACTTGACCGTAGATTACCATACTTTGCTTTTCTACACACTATGTGTAATGTGGCAAACACAGTGATCTATGATATGACTGTGGAGAATGGAGAGAGACGACTTGATATATCGGGGTATCTACAGGACTACTTACTCGATGACCAACTAGTACCGAGTGAACTGTTTGAGTACCTAACAATTATATTTAAACTGGGCTGACTCACGCGAATTCGAGTCACGTAATGAAAGGCCACGAACAAGAGGTCCAATTTCCCGTTCCCAAGGGTAAAAGAAGAGTGGTGGCAAGAAGAACAATGAGCCACGGGACGTAAGACCAAGGTCAGAAGAGAAAGTACCAGATTTGGGTGCCAAAACTGAAAGCGCACCATCCGATGAACCCCTGTATGATTTAGGACCACACACAACTGGAGTTGCAGTTACTGAACTTTACTGCCAAAATTTTGACAGCTCATTTGTAGATCTAGTCGAACGATCATACAATAACTTAAGCGCCATTGATCCGCGACTTGACCGTAGACTACCATACTTTGCTTTTCTGCACACTATGTGTAATGTGGCAAACACAGTGATCTATGATACTACTGTGAAGAATGGAGAGCGTCGTCTTGATATATCGGGGTATCTACAAGACTATTTACTCGATGACCAACTAGTACCGAGTGAACTGTTTGAGTACTTAACAAGTATATCAAACGTTACCACCCCACAGGGTGAAGAGATTTGTTTTAATCTTCCCAACATCGCGATACCTATGAAGAATGTAAAATCTGTCAATTAACCATATTGTCCTCAATTGTGACCGCCTTCAAGTTCGAGTCGCTTACATTTTTGATAACAAGGGCCAATCCTCGTTTTCAAAATGTGGTGTAATTCTTTAAATAGCCAGTCCAAGGCATTTTTATTATGCATAATGGAAGACGTTCGTAAAACAAGATTAGTAATTACCATAAATGAATCCTCGAGGATGCTAGACAACATAATAAATATGTTGAATTCGGATACTTAAGAACAGGATGATTTGCCCTTGCGAACATATCTTGTTACGTTAAAAGTGAGTTTTAATTATGAGATAAGTGAGAAACCTAACCCAGTCGAAGACTTTTATCTCCTTACAATTCCAAATTTCACGGACAGAGAATTTTAAAGTCATTTTAGAGTGACTAGGAGCAGATTCAATGTATTGGTGCGCCTAGGTGCGTTGAAACTGTAATTAATGTATGTATACAACAGAATATGGTATTATAAGGACCAATAATATTTTTAGCATGTGCCAATCGCACAAATGGAAAAGGATAACCATTTACCAAGAAGATAGTTTAAGAACTAAACTTATTCTCGATAAAAAAATCTATCTCCAAAAGGTTTCCAGAAGTGACAATGACCCAAGTTGCGAATACCAATTTTATTACATTTTGATAGCGGTCCTTATCACTTTTAATTTAATTATGGGAATATTAAGTTTCGTCTTTTATCAAGTTCACAAAACTGATTAGTCTACAATCAGTGTGCAATTAGAAAACATTTGCGCACCTTCTCCAACAATGTATATTCCCACTGTACAATGGATTTTTTCAGATTCTAACCAATAACAAGACGTCTATTACAAAGTTCCTAGGGCCTTATCATCTGGCTCTTTCAAATAAATAGCCAGCCAGCCAAAATCTACACAAATCAGTTGACAACTAATACTTGTTGACTATCCAGTGCGACTATCAATGTACCAAACACTCAAAACTCGACAAGATGTCCAGGCCCACTTACAACAACTTTGAAGGACTATACCAAATCCTTACTCGAATCCGACCATCCGCCAGGCTCGCCATAATTGACCAGCTACGAGCCGGGGCAGACCTCCACCTTACTGCAATCATGCACAGGGGCCTTGGGGACGGACTAGTGCATGATGCCGTCATAACCAACTTTACCCTAGCTCTGTTGGACTGCTTCACCAGATCAGATGTGGATATGGAGACCCAACAACTGATGGGGGTAATACGCCCCGTTCCCAGAACTATCAACCCTTGTGGCAACATCTATGAGTGGTGTTTCTGCCACCGCTGCAGTCTCGCCCGCCACGAACGGAGACGTGGAAGTTAAAATTTTTGATAGGATGGGCGAATGTGATAAAATGCATTTCTGCAAAATTACTTGACTATCCAGTGCTACTATCAATCCACCAAACAATCAAAACTCTACAAGATGTCCAGCCCCACCTATAACAACTTTGAAGGACTATACCAGATCCTTACTCGAATCCGACCAGGCTCGCCATGATTGACCAGCTACGAGCCGGGGCGGACCTCCACCTTACTTCTATCATGTACAGGGGCCTTGGAGACAGCCTAGTGCATGATGCCATCATAACGAACTTTACCCTAGCTCTGTTGGACTGCTTCACCAGATCAGATGTGGATATGGAGACCCAACAACTGATGGGAATAATGCGTCCAATCCTCAGACCCATCAACTCTTGTGGCAACATTTATGAGTGGTGTTTCTGCCACCGCTGCAGTCTCGCCCGCCACGAACGGAGACGTGGAATTTAAAATTTTTGATAGGATGGGCGAATGTGATAAAATGCATTTCTCCAAAATTACTTGACTATCCAGTGCTACTATCAATTCACCAAACAATCAAAACTCTACAAGATGTCCAGCCCCACCTATAACAACTTTGAAGGATTATACCAGATCCTTACTCGTCTCCGACCAGGCTCGCCATGATTGACCAGCTACGAGCCGGGGCGGACTTCCACCTCACTTCAATGATGCACAGGGCCCTTGGGGATGGCCTAATGCATGAAGCCATCGTAACGAACTTTACCCTAGCTCTGTTGGACTGCTTCACCCGATCAGATGTGGATATGGAGACCCAACAACTGATGGGGGTAATACGCCCCGTTCCCAGAACTATCAACCCTTGTGGCAACATCTATGAGTGGTGTTTCTGCCACCACTGCAGTCTCGCCCGTCACGAACGGAGGATGTGTCAGATGCAACCACCCCGTCAGCCATCATCCAACGATGAGCTGGCAATTGATCGAACGCTTCAACAACATTCTCCTCTCCGTCCACCATCAACACCACGCATTCCTAGAAGGAGTTCAGCCACGTCGATAAGTGGACGCCGCCCTGGGCCCAAGCCGAGAACGATACCAACCCTGTCACGGCTTGCGGACATGTTGACAGCCACACCGCTGTCTGCTGACGATCCGGGAAGCTTCCAGGGCTCACCTCCACAGATACCTATTCACTTCAAAATAAGGAAAAATCGGCTCCACAAGGACCAACCGAAGACGCCTCTCTTACGTGGGGAAGATGTCTATCCTTCTTCCCCCAGCCCACGGAAGCGGCTGGAGGAAACATGTAAATAGCGTAGAAGAAATGAGGTGCAGGGGTCAGCGGATTAAGGTATAATTGCTATGTCCCAACTGTATGTATATCTTATCTGAAATAAATGTATTCAATTTGAAGGTAGAATACTTTACCCATTGTATATGTATAAAAATTTATTTTTCTTATTATTTTACTTTATTTTACCATTTCATTAAGAAATGGTAAAATTTTTGATAGGATGGGCGAATGTGATAAAATGCATTTCTCCAAAATTACTTGATGAACAAACATTATGATTTATTTTCAATTATAATTATTTTACAAACACAGGCGATAAAACTATTAGCTTATCAATAGTTTAATGTGTTATCCAATTAAAAATATTATTTTAATATTAATTAATTGCAAGATGCAATTATTCAAAATATTTTTAATTGGTCTTTTCCTAGAAATGCACAAAAATTTTAATTAGTCTATTCTTGGAAGCGCACAAAACTAGCCTAGAATGTCTGACGCCTAACTAATTCTAGGAATTCTTTGGCGAGAGTGTGAGACGGCAAGCACTGGAATGGACGCTGACGGAGCTGCGTACGGACATGGACCCTGCTATGTACATCATAAGGATGCAGCACGACTGCCCTTATGGTGTTAGGGCAACAGGAGAATTTACAGAATTAGAAGGCACCTTCGTTCGGGGTAACGGGTTCCAGTATTGAGCTCGTCCCTTTTTCAAAGTCGAAAACGAAAGCATAAGAATTTTAATAAAGTATGAGAGATGACCCGTCGGCGGAGACTAAGATGTTATGATGTATTTATATTATTATTATTTAATAAAAAATTAAATAATCTTTGGCTTTATTAATTTAATCAGACGTTTATTTTATGCATTTAATTATATATATGTTTTTGTTTTTCAGTTATGAATTCCAATGTATTGAAGAACATCAAGATGTGAGACGGCAAGCACTGGAATGGACGCTGATGGAGCTGCGTACTGACCTGGACCCTGCTATGTACATCATAAGGGTGCAGCACGACTGCCCTTATGGTGTTAGGGCAACAGGAGAATTAACTGAATTAGGAGGCACGTTCGTTCGGGGTAACGTGTTCCAGTATTGAGCTCGTCCCTTTTTTAAAGTCGAAAACGAAAGCATAAGAATTCTTATCAAACATGAGAGATGGCCCGTCGGCGGGGACTAAGACATTATGATGTATTTATACTATTATTATTTAATAAAAAATTAAATAATCTTTGGCTTTTACTTCCTTGTCCCACTAAGATATTATTTGTATACCACTGAAGACTTTTTATGGTAAATGTTAAATCAATTTTAAGTAACAATATTATTCTACAAAAATGTGTTTTTGTGAAATATTTTTCTGTTTCTATGAAAATTCAATTTGTGACAAGAAAAAATGTTAATTTTACAAGTGGTACTTACATACTAAGCTCTAGAAGGTTTTTGCAAAGGATAACAATAAAATCCCGAAACGTTGCATTAATCGACCTTTTTCACCTTGTAAGTCCTCTAGGCCCGAAATTGAACTCCTATGTACCTAGTAATTTTAAGTAGTTAGTGATCAGCATATCACAAGTAAAGCAGCAATTAATGAATTGATGCGTCAAACGGTAGAACAGGAGTTTAGGAGTTTATTGTAATATTCGTGACAGCTTCTCTCAAGGGTTTCCTGAGTTAACCACATTAAAAGACCTGGCATTTATTTAAGACCCGGTCGAAAACTTTTACTGTCAAGTAATGCAACAAGGAGCCAGAAACAACCACCTCGCATCTTTTAATTGAAAATCCCACTTTAAGACACTTATCAGTAATAATTTGTCTACAAGCCATTCTGTGTCGGCAAGTTTGGATACTCAGGGTGGCCACTGAAAGTTAATTATTGGATTCCCTGACTTTCTTTGACTTTTTTTTTACTTTTCCCTGACTTTTTTAAGATTTACAAATTAACAAATTTTTCTAGGTTATTTTTTTTGTAAAATAATTTTGCAGAAAAGAGTAAGTGAAAATTTTTCCCTGACTAAACATATATTTTCCCTGACATTTTCTTAAAATTTGATTAATTCCCTGACTTTACCTGACTTTATTAGGCACTTTTACGATTCCCTGACTTTCCAGGTTTTCCAGGTAGAGTGGCCACCTTGATACTGTTTAATGGAGTCAACAAGTTATCTTAGATCATTGGTTCAGACAATGCGCAATGCGAGTTAGAGGCTAGGAAAGTGGAAGTTGACCGCAAGGTTACGGCAGTGGCGGCTCGTCAGGGTAGGCAAGGTAGGCACTGCCTACCTTAAAAAATGATAAAAAAGAATTAATAAATCGCAAAATTTTAAAAAATAAATAATTAATTTTTACTTTGGTTTTTGGTATAAATTTGCATATTTTTTTACAAAAAAATAATAAATTTAAAAAATAATTGTCTAAAAATAACACCTAAATATGAAAATTATTGGCAAAACTTTCAAATTTTCGCGCCGCTACGCGGCGACATTAAATTTGCTACGATTGGCTCAGGCTAGGCACTCATGCTTGTCGCCTACTCTGAGAAGTAGGTCACACCCTCACACAGGTGGCTGCACTTGCTCTAAATACGTGAATCTGCATAAAAATGTATGAGAGAGATAGCTGTAAGGTAGGCAACATATGTCAGTGCCTTCAACCAATTAAAAAGCTTTGTTTTAGTTTGCAGAGCTTGCTCTTCTTAGTGACACTTTGATTTATCAATTTCGCCATTATTAAACATTTTTTACCCGCTTTATTATAATAAATTAGTGTTTTTTTAAACCTTTTATTAAATTAAAAAACGTGTGAGTGATTTTTTGTTGTTTTGTGGATCGATTTTGTTATTTTGTGTGTGGATTTTGTTATTTTGTGTATGTATTTTGTGTTTGTGATTTTTTTTGAGTGCTTTTCTTTTAGAAGGATGGATGTCTGTCATGATTTGGTTACTTCTCTATTGGAAACCCCGTTTTCTCGACGAAATAGGCATGAACAATTTGAGATTGTTAAGTTGGGTCGGCCGGTATCTGGAATTAGCATTCTTTCATCGGACAAAAACCATGGTAAGAAATTTACCCGCTCTTTTAATGTAGGTATTTTTGAGGAGAAAAAGTGGTTGTGTGGGAGTGTGTTTTTGAATAGTTTGTTTTGTTGGCCTTGTCTTATATTTTCCTTGCTTAAAAGTAGTGTTTGGGTTAGCAAGGGGTATTCTGACATAAAAAATTTATCTACGGCTTTAAAGAAGCACGAAATCTCGAAGGAACATATGAAATGTTTTGCAGCTTTAAAACCTTTTGAAAAAAATTCGTTTAGTTTAGAGGATTCGTTTTCAAATGCATGTCACATTTCTAAACAGGTGTATAATGAAGATGTACGAAAGAATCGTAAGTTGGTCGGTTATTTGATAGATGTTGTTGTGTTTTTGGCGAAGCAGGAGTTGGCATTTCGTGGTCATGATGAGTCTAGAGAGTCTTTAAATCGTGGTAATTTTGTTGAGTTGTTTAGTATGTTGACTAAGTATGATTCGGAGATTTTGGAGCATGTGAAAAAGATTGAGGGTGTTTTTAAGGGGACTTCGAAAACTATTCAAAATGAGTTGATTGAATGTGTGTCGGACTATTTGTCGGAGGTTATTAGTAAAGAAATTTTGGCTGCGAAGTTTTTTGGAGTATTGTGTGATGATACTACTGATCATAGGGAAAAGTCTCAATGTGCGATTTCGGTTCGGTATGTTATAAAAGGGTTGATAAAGGAGAGATTTTTGGGTTTTTTTGATGTTAGTGAAGATAGGACGGCTGAAGCTTTGTTTCAATTAATTTCCACGGTGTTAGGTCCTTTTGATTGGAAAAATAAGTTGGTTGCGCAGTGTTATGACGGTGCCAGTGTAATGTGTGGTTCTCTTAATGGTCTTCAACGTAAAATTAAGGATTCTGCTCCTTGTGCTCTTTTTACCCATTGTTGTGCTCATCGTCTTAATTTAGTTTTGTTTAATGGCTCTAAATGTATAAAAGAAGTGTAGGATATTTTTTCAGACCATAACTTCGGTCCCCGCCTATTTTCATTTATCGGCAAAAAGGTCTTTTGTGCTAGATTCAGTTGTTGGTAAGCGAATACCTAGGTACTGTGAAACTCGTTGGTCTTCTAGATCCAAAACGGTTAATGTTGTGAATTCGGAATGGGCAGGTTTAAAGGATGTTTTTTTACAAATTTCTAGTGATCCAACTTCTAGTGCAGAGTCTGCTAATGGTGCTCGGGGGTTTTTGAAAATTTTTTCTAGTATTGAGTTTTCCTTTTTGACAATTGTTTATAGTGAGATCTTCAAGATTACCGATTTATTGTTTAGTATTTTGCAGAAAAAGAGTTTAGATATTTCTTATTGTAGGGTTCAAATTAATGTATCGGTTGAGGGAATTAAAAAACTTCGTAATGATGAAAAATTTTCGGAATTTTTTAAATCTGCCAAAAAAAGGATAAGTTCAAATGAGCCTTCATCCCTTAGAAATCTGAGGCCAAGTTTTGAAATTGAGGGTAATGAGGTATTATCTTTTAGGGCGCTTTATTTTGAAATTTTGGACAACATCATTGGTCAAATGGACGTTCGCTTTCAGGATATGGAAAGTTTATCCTATTTTTCTTTGGCTGATGGTAAGCAGTTTAGTAAGTTTCGTAATAGCTTTCCTCTAGATTTGGTTGATTTGTTAATGAGGCAGTACAAGGATTTTTTTTCGGATAAGCAGCGGTTAATTAATGAATTGACAGTTTTATATGCGGATATCAACGTTCTAAATCTTAAACTTCCTGATCTTCTTAAGTATTTAATTGAAAATGATTTTGTCGAAATATTTCCCGATGCATTTAGGTTGTTCGAACTGATTTCTACCATTCCATCAACAAGCGTTTCAGTTGAGAGGAATTTTTCCGCCTTGAATAGGATTTTAAGTTACACTAGAAATAGTATGTCGCAGGATAGGCTTTCTTCTCTTTCATTGCTTTCGATCGAAAAAGAACTTCTTCTGGAACTTTCAAGGGGCGATAACTTTCATGATATTATTATCAACAAATTTGTTCTTCTTAAGGATCGGCGAATAAATTTAATCTTTAAAACATAGGTCGTTATTTTTTTTTATTGTTTCTTTCCGGGTTTGTTGTATCGTTCAGTTGTTTAATAGTGCTTATCGCACAACGTGAGGGGTTTTAGTCGGTATGAGTCCGGCACTACCTATCCTTCTGGTGTCATATGCATGATTTCCCCTGTTCAAAAAAAAAAAAAACCTTTATTGCCTTAAATTGCTATTGACCATGGCATCTATTAATTTTCTTTAAGTGCTTGGAAAATGCTTGACCTTGAAGTCCAAAAAAATTTTCGCCTGCGGCGCCATTAGCAATCTCCTCCGATCAATTGACCTGTTGCCTACCTCGATTGCGTACCCACGAGCCGCCACTGGGTTACGGAGCTTTAAAACATTATTGTGACCCTGCCTCTACGACATCCAACACTCCGCGTGTGGATCCGCAATTATTCAATCAACGCTCGGGACCGTCTTTCTTCGATCAGCTATCTTGTTTTCTACTGTCCCACCTAGACCATCGTTTAACGATGAAACCGCCAATCCAATTCAGTTTTTAAACGCCACAATAGAATACGCAGTGCATATACAATTTAACGATCATCTAGCTCGAGAATGTCTTAAGGGTACCGCAAGATGTTGCATGGATATCTTCCGGCACCAGCGGAAGTGATTTGATGATTTTCGAGGAGATTTCATCAAAATTTACTGGGCCAATCCCATGGGGGGATTTACGAGGACCCGAACTTATTGCCAACCTAACGGCCAAATTCTACGGGCAAAGACAAGCAAACGAGTGCGCTGAGGTCTTTATTTTTTACGTGCTAAAAAAATTCATTACTTTCAACGATTATGTTACTTGCTTGTAGTCCAATTCGTGTCTTCGAACACAGGTACGTGCAATTAGATTCAAAGAACATAACATTTCAACGATAGAAATTAATAAATTTTCCTTAAATCCCATGACAAATGAACCATTTTTAACGATGGTATTTCTACTCGAGCGATAGGCTATGAGGACGACGGCGATGAAGATGAGCTGATAACGGACAGTGATTAGTAATATTTTTTTCTATGTTTTTACTGAGTTTTGTACGTTTTACTGTGTAAATGACAATGTGTGTATTTTTTATAATCAAGGAAATTTTACAAAACGTAAGAAAATTAGAAAAAGTTTATAAATTTTAGACCGTTACCGTCCAGAACCACCAACCAAAGCATTTTTTAAATGTAAAGAAAGAAGGCTTTCGTATTATGAAGCCCATGAAACGAAGATGTTTAACATTTGTGGTGGACTTCATTACAAAGGACATGAAAAAAAAAGTCAAGAGTTGCTCCGTCTACATTGCTAGAATATTTACGACTGAGTTGGACGACGACCATGCTCTTACCTCAGCAAGAGAATACAGAAAAACAAGGTCGGTAACTAATGTTAGCAAATCCTTTAAATCCAAAATATTACCTATTTATAAGCAGGTGTTAAATATTTTGAAGGAGAGGATCAGAGGAAAAAATATTGTCGAAAAAGTTTTAAATTTTATTATTTAAAATTTTCATGGGATCTTCTCTGTCTTCTCCACGAAAATGTTAACACCTGGATATTAAAACGATTTGTTAAATTACTTATTCACAATTATTGTAAGCAAATTAATTGCGTTTTAAAACAAAAAGATTTGAGAGGTGCTGAGGTTAAAGATGCACCAAAAATATTTAAAAAGGCATTTTTATACGCAAAAACAAAATATAATAAAAAATAGTTTATTATTCGAAGACTTTCATTTTCCCACAAATAACTCTTGTTTACTTATTGAAAAGTGGGCTAAATCATTTAATAAAATGTTTTGGGAAGTCTTTTATATTAAACATACTTTGCTTTTATATTTTAAAGAATTTTACTTCGCAAAACATTTTATTTAATTTTTTAGTTCTTGTATTTTATAAATGTAAAAAAATTATAAAGTAAAATATCATCAGACTTTGTTACCGTCTAGATGCAGTTAGAACGATATTGTTAAACATGGATTATCACTTTCCCGACGAAGACGAGTTCGAACGTATTATTCAACGCAGTTGTTTGCAATGTGACGCAGTATTTTCACGACCATACAGTAGGTTGCGTCACGAGGTGGAATATTGCACTTCATTTTCGCCCACGACAAAAAGGCCATCATTTTTTGATTTGGATCCCGACAAGGGCCATCATCATCCAAAATTTTAAAAGAACCCATCGATAGGGTCAAAGAAAAATACGTTCAAATAAAGATCAATGAAAAAAAATTGACACCAATACTAATTCTGCTTACTAATGTTAAAAAATCAACAAAAAAATTAACCCTTACGAAAGGAAGTGAATCCTTTTAAATGATCTTAAAAAGGAGGATGGGTATTTGGTTTTTTTAAAGCTATAAAGGTAAACACCAAGAAGAAATAGAAGACATAATTTCTATAGCTACCACACCAGAATTATCAATATTCACTCAGGATGTCCAATGGTGTGAAATTAGTGTTTCATCTATGTCATCCTTGTATCTAATAGAGGGAGAGGAAGACCATCGTCTACAAGATGTCGAGGATGCTATACGATATTATCGTGAAGAGGCGGACTTTCCCGATGAATTGATTAATTGGGATAATGCAATGGTAATGTCAAAATCGGGCTCACAAATTGTCAAAACTTTATCAGTATGTGTCTTTGGGCTGGGCAAACTAGCTAATAAAACTTACACAAGTTGAAATTAGAACACACCAGGCCGAGCGCATATTGTCTGCTAGACTGAGGCGTTGGATCAAAAGCCAAAGGATATAAATCTTTTTATTTTAAAAATAATTAATACGCATTTTAATTGCTGGGATTTGTTATATGAAATTTTTTTTTAAACTTAACTACAGTATTAAATATGAGATCGCTAAAAAGTTGTTTATAATAGAGGATACCAACAAGTAAATTGATTAATTATACATTATTCATTAAAAATAATAATCAATTTTTATACATAATTGCTGTCTTTTAATGATATGTGGCTATATCCAGCTGAAGAAGTGTTAGATTTAAATTTTTTTTAGCCAACATTTATGGCTGTAGAAGACGATGAATCGGCTTCCGATAGTGTAGTTTCTATAAGCAGTGATGAATGCTTCTTGAAGATTACCGACAAACGACAAACGCGAATTAACATTTTACAAAATATTTTAATTGTACCAGGAACGCACGTTAATTTGTTTGGTGGTAGTGTACATAGACATAATGTGATTGTACCTAATAGTGTGATTCAACCAAGCATTACACCGGGTGTTAGTGCACAGCAAAAACAAAATGTAATTCTACCTAGTACTATGGGTCAACCAAGCAGTTCAGCGTGTGTCAGTACGCCTAAAATAATTGATAGCAAAACTGTTGTGGACACGAGGACCCCAGACAACAGCCCTTCAGATGGCATGGTTGATGACTTGTCTGAAATTCTAATGTTGAACCCTAATGTTTTGGATGGAGCATACAAATGGTATTGTTTTATACAAAAACACAATATTAAGTTTTTGCAAAAATAATATATATATATATATAATGTTTCATGTTTGTGAACTTTCCGATTTATGTAGATATGTGGCTATATCCAGCTGAAAAAGTGTTAGATTTAAATTTTATTCAGCCAACATTTATGGCTGTAGAAGACGATGAATCGGATTCCAATAGTGTAGTTTCTATAAGCAGTGATGAAAGCTTCTTGAACATTACCGACAAGCGACAAACGCGAATTAACATTTTACAAAATATTTTAATTGTACCAGGAACGGACGTTAATTTGTGTGGTAATGTACATAGACATAATGTGATTGTACCTAATAGTGTGATTCAACCAAGCATTACACCGGGTGTCAGTGCACAGCAAAAACAAAATGTAATTCTACCTAGTATGGGTCAACCAAGCAGTTCAGCGTGTGTCAGTACGCCTGAAATAATTGATAGCAAAACTGTTGTGGACACGAGGACCCCAGACAACAGCCCTTCAGATGGCATGGATGATGACTTGCCTGAAATTCTAATGTTGGACCCTAGTGTTTTGGATGAAGCATACAAATGGTATTGTTTTATAAAAAAACACAATATTAAGTTTTTACAAAAATAATAAAAAACGTTTATTTTGTGCATTTAATTAAGAAGGGGGGTATACCGAGTTGGGGGTACGTTCGTCAAAGGAAACGGGTACCAATATTGGACCCGGCCTTGTTTTAGAGTAGATGGAATGGAAGATGATTTGCCGGAAATTATTATGTTAGACACGATATAACAAAGATGTTGTTATGGATTTGCTTTCAAAGATTTTCCAGAGCAATGCTGACTTTTTTTCAAATGACACCATCATGTTCCAAGTCGACAGGGTGTTCTTACCCATAGGAGGTACTCAATTACATATTATCATTAAACAAAAAACAGGGCAAAATATATTCAATAGCTCATAACATTAAATTCATTTTGGGGTAAATTTGGACAAAGAGATAATCTTAATCGAACATCTATTATACAGGATGCATTAGATTGTTATAAAGTTCTTACGAATCCATCCGTCTGATTACATTCTATAGATTATATAAATCAAGATACAATTCTTCTCGATTCGAATCATTCCGTTTGTATCCATAATGAAGGTGAAATGACCAATGAAATAACCGACAAATTCGGAGATAAACTGCATAATAATAGAAATGGTTACAGGCGGGCCAAAAAATTATGCTTTTAAAGTCCTTAATACTTGTACCAATGAAACCCATACTATTCATAAAGTAAAAAATATTTCACTTAATTATAAAAATTCCCAAATCGTAAATAGTGAAACGATGAAAGATATAATTTGAAATAAAAACAAAGTGGATATAATAGTTCATTCATTAGCAAATTCATAAATTACGGAAAAATGTCAGTAAGTTCAACATCCGATATCAGCTCACAAGTGCAAAAAAATGTTCTTAGTAAAGATGAACTTGAAGAACCAATCCAAATTTTAGTAAACCAAAAATTTTTCATTTTGGAAGACTTAAGAAGACATTGGGCTAGAGCCGAGGAATTGGAAATAGCTACGTCGGACTTCGATAGATCTATTAGATAGCTACAATTGGAATGGGACGCATTAAATGAAGAGATTCCTGTATGTGATTCTACACAGGATGCTAGAGATGTACCATTATCAAAGTTTATGTGATGCGATCAATTATGAAATGATGATGAATAGCATATTTAAATGATGAACCTCTTTACCTTAGGGATAGTTTTTTTGGTGGACGTACAAATGCGATTAAACTTTATTACAAAGCTGATATTCAGAATAACGAAGTTTTATTTTGATGCAGTAAGTATGTATCTTTATGGTAATAAATACTGTGAACAAATTATAGGTCATCTAAAGTTATACAGAGAATCTGAAGAATGCGCAAATTTTGACCTTAGGAAAATCCATAGTTTTATTGTTTTTAAGTCCGTTTATTGTGATATGATAATTATTTCTACTCATTTAAACTTTATTTTAAATATTATATTCTTCAATAAACATTTATTTATTTATTAAATGTAGGATTTTTTCACACAAAATCTTTACCATCTTGTTACCATGTAGAATGCATGAAAAGCTAATGTTTATATTACGTTTAAAAAATGTTTTTCATATTCATTTTAACAGTTGAATAAAGAATTTTTTAGTGAATTGTGGGTCCTTTAATAAATATGGTTTTTGAAACTGTGGTAATTGTTGCAATGATTAGTGCTATTGTATCAAAAATGACACTTAGCACCGTACATATTTTTGGGGATGTATTAAGCAGTACTGAAACAGATCGCTTAATTGGAGAATTGGACACATTAATTGATGAAATTTGTAAATTAAGAAGAAACTATTCACCAATGAGTTGGGGATGTATTGTTCCTGGATGGGACAAAAAGATAATCATGGCGTTAAACATTTAAAATCAGTGGTTTCATATTTTAGGCCGCGGTTTTAGAATTCTTTAATTTTTGTACAAATTGTATGTTGCATTGAAAATTCATTTTGATTAAAAGAATTTAGCATTAAAAAGTAAATTCAGTGAAATAAAAAGGGTAAGGTTATTGTTTAATTTAAAGTCGAAAGTGTAAAATTAATCCAATAAATTCATTTCAAAGTAATTAGATATCAATTGCGTAATTTTGTGCAAAAATTAAGTTCTTATTGTAAAAGAACTATTTTAGGATGTGGCCTAGTCAATTTAATTAGCTGGTATCCAAGGCAATTTACCTAATTATTTGTTTAGAAATTCAGACAGTAAAAACTAAACTTCAAATCACCATCAAAAAATTTGAGAAAAAGATGTTGTCCCCTAGATTATTTTGATGTGTGTATATATTAAGAAGGTTTTAAGACAAAATTCGATTTTGTCTTAGAATTCGATTAATTTAAATGTGTAAATTTATTGAAATGTTGGAATAGTTATGTTTATTTTATTTTGAAGGATTTTATTATAATAATTTTGCCATTTATTTCTTTATTTTACTTTTTGGATTTAGATGTGCTTCAGTGTCCAACCATGAAAAATACTGCAGAATTTGTCAAACTAATAAATTTTACATGGGATGCTCTAAATAGTAGAGGTTATTTAAATTTCCATGTTTTCTTAGACCTTGGTCACATTCTGCAAATAAAGATGGTTTTCACTTTTGGACCTGTGTTTTCTTTTATTTCAAATACAGAATCAATATATCCGCTGCAACATTAATTATGGGCAAAGGTTTATCCCCTACGCCGCCCAAAATGGACAATAGTCATCCTTAAAACCAAAGATTATTTTTCAAAGTTGAGAAAATGTGACCTCAAAAGCAATAAAATTTCAAAACATCCCTCTTTGAAAGATTTTAACAAACGATATTTCAGATTCAAAACCAATATATTCGCTGTAACATTAATTATGGGCAAAGGTTTACCTTCTACGCCCCCCAAAATGGACTATAGTTTAATTTTAAACAAAAATCCTGTTTTCGAAAAAATCATCCTTAAAACCAAAGATTATTTTTCAAAGTTTAGAAAATGTGACCTCAATGGAAATAAAATTTCAAAACATCCCTGTTTTGAAGGATTTCAACAAACGATATCAGGCATTTAAACGCTGTTTCATGATTTATGCAATACATTGAAAGCATTAGATATCTTCCAACGCAGATGCATCAACAAGATTGTTTGGAAAATCTATTTGCCAGCTTTAGACAAAAGGTGGGCTCTTATAGAAACCCAACTGCTTAGTCATTTAGATATATATTTAGATCCAAGACAAATATCTATACCTAATTAAAAGTGGAAATTCCAATTCAGAAGAAGATGACATTCGCATAATTCATATTGGTGAAAAAGGAGATTTGTCTAGTACAACAATGAATGTAACCGAACCTTCTACGTCAAAGCAACCAGACGAAGGTCTTGATGAATCAGAAAATGCTATAATCGCTCGTTTAATGTCCAATTTCAAGACGATCTCTCGACAAAATTGGAGGCTATTGTTTCAATTTTATTAGATTTTTCCTAATAAACACAGACCAAAAATGCTACTGAAACTTTGTATTTGTCATTACATGCAAACAATTACCTTAGATATTAATGAACTATGCAAAAAGTTGATGAATAAAAATGAGAATTCCATAGCTGCGCTTTTTGATTTAGACAAAAGTTTACCTCTAAATACAGGGTTTAAACATTTTTATGTCATTGCGAATCATCACGTGTATCAGATTGTTTCTATTGGAAAATTTAAAAATGATTCTGAAATTTTAAAATGTACCACAAACGAAATCGGCGGAGTGAGTGATATAATTATTGTGTGTTCTTTACATTTTTATACAGAATCTCCATTATCAACAAAAAAGATGATATCAAATTTATACAATTATTCTAAGTGCCTATTAAGAGATTTTACCTGGTTTGGGATACAACTTATAGCCAATGTTATGAAAAAGCAGATATATCTATATGTCACCAATATACAATGCAGAATGGCAAGGTAGAATGTTAAATTAATATTTTATGTAATAACTCCACTTAAGGATGCTCATTCAAAGAGACCAAGTACTCGAATAACAAAATAGTAGACGATGTCGATTGAATTCATAGACAAAGATTGTTACAAACTAAAATCTGTTATGATTTAGAAATTATTTGGAAAAAATCAGGTTGTTATTTTGAATAGTCTCACAGCATAAAATGGGCTTCTTTACTTAATTTACTTCGACGCCACGGGAAAAGTACTTCGAAATTCCAAAAGCAAGTATTTCTGTACAGTGTGGTGGTTTTTCACAATTCTTAAGTTACTTCGGTTTTTGACAAGTTGTCAAATAATCATATATAATATATATATCATTGAAATGAAAAATAAATTTGATTTATTTATCCTGTGAATTTTTGGGAGCAGCAAAATAAATGACAAATTTTCTCTGGAATTGTTAGTGATTTAAGTTTCGCCACAATATAAATTGTTAGTTATGTGAACGTGAACGACTATAAAATACATATTATTTTTAGAAGCTCAAGCAACATGCCCCTGAAGACGAAAAATGTTGACATAGAACAACATAATGATATTGAAGAACAAGTTGAACAAGCTATAGAACGCGACATAAATCTAAAATATTTGTTAGAAAATGATTTTGTAGAAATATTTCCAGAAGCTTTCAAGTTGTTTGAATTAATTTCAACAATTCCTCCAACCAGCGATTCTGTTGAAAGAAATTTTTCGGCTTTAAACCGAATTTTAAGTTATACTAGAAATAGTATGTATGTATGCAGAATAGGTTTTCTTGGATTCAGATATAACTGATATCACAAATTAGTTAAAAGTCATGTTGAATTATATAAAGTTACTTGTGTGTTACATTAATCTTAAGAGCTTAAGGGTAAGTAGTAACTTCTATGCATCACCTTTAATTTAATAAACGTATTATTTGTTAAATAAAAAATTGACGATGTCGATTGAATTCACAGACAAAGATTGCGACGAAATAAAAACTGTTATGATTTAGAAATTATTTGGAAAAAAACAGTTTATTATTCTGAATAGTCTCACAGCATCAAATGGGTTCTTTACTTAATTTTCTTCGACGCCACGGGAAACGTACTTCGGAATTCCGAAAGCAAGTATTACGATCATCGATACATTACGACCAAACAATCAATCTCAATATAGACAAAACCAGATTAGCGGAGAGGGCAGAGCCTAGAAGGACAAAAAACAAAACTGCATACATAGACTCTACCATGATTTGGAAGAGAAAAAGTCAACCGGCTAACAGCCGATTCACTCAATCGTTTTTCAAACTTGCAGAGGAACAAACTAAGATTTCCAATTTAGATTCCGATATAAATTCTATTAATAATCATTCTACAAAACCCACACAGGATTCAGTAATATACTTATGCAAATATTTCAAACAGACAACAGGCGATAAGCCCCCACACAATTGTCATGTTGAATTATATAAAGTTACTAATGTGGTACATAAATTCTTAGAGCTTAAGGGTAAGTAGTAACTTCTATGTATTAACTTTAATTTAGTAAACGTACTTTGTAGAAATATTTCCAGAAGCTTTCAAGTTGTTTGAATTAATTTCTACGATTTCTTCAACCAGCTATACAGCCAAAGTGCTAGTTACATCGATATTATTTATCGGATTTAAATTATCCCAGGTAATAAAAACTTTTAAATTAATTAATAAGATAGTTACTTATATTCTTTTTTATTTCCATTTGTCATAGGGTGTTTGTAATTTTTACAATTTAAAATTTACAACATTAAATTAATATTGAATGAATCCTACGCATTTTATTCTAACCATCATACAAGCAAAAAAAAATACCCAGTTACAAGGTAAAGCCGGATCTCTGCCCCGCAGCTCCCCATCTCTACTCTTTACCCCGCAACTAGAGATAAGGCTCGCAGTCCAACACCGTCCTGCTGGAACTAAGAAGGCGCGTGAAGGTAAAGGAAGTCTAGTAAGAATTTTTAGCTTTAAGGTTTCTTTAAATTCTTTTGGTTTACTTTGTAAGGGTCAACTATTCGCTTTTTCTTTTTTAATAATTTTTAAAACAATTTAATAAAATTATTTGGCGCTCAACATTTTTAACATCCTAAAAACTTACGTTACAATAAATTTATGGTAACAACTTTTTAATCACAACCTTCTGCTAAACACCTTTCTACCAATTCAGTGTCTATAACTTCTGAACTAATATTATCCCAACCTTCTCCTTTGTCTTTAAAAAAAGGGTCTGAAATATTAGATGATTCTGAACAGTCACAACGATCTGAATCAATCGGCTAGTCAAAAGGCATTACGACCAAACAATCAATCTCAATATAGACGAAACCAGATTAGCGGGGAGGGCAGAGCCTACAAGGACAAAAAACAAAACTGCATACATAGACTCTACCATGATTTGGAAGAGAAAAAGTCAACCGGCTAACAGCCGATTTACTCAATCGTTTTTCAAACTTGCAGAGGAACAAATTAAGATTTCCAATTTAGATTCCGATATAAATCCTATTAATGATCATTCTACAAAACCCACACAGGATTCCGTAATATACTTATACACATATTGCAAAAAGACGATAAGTACCCATACAATTGTCATGTTGAATTATATAAAGTTACTTATGTGTTACATAAATTCTAAGAGCTTAGTAAGTAGCAACTTCTATGTATTAACTTTAATTAATAAACGTATTTTGTAGAAATATTTCCAGAAGCTTTCATGTTGTTTGAATTAATTTCATCGATTCCTTCAACCAGCGTTTCTGTTGAAAGACATTATTCGAATTTTAAATTATACTAGAAATAGTATGTATGTATGCAAAATAGGTTTTCATTGTTTCAGATATAACTGAGAGGTGGTTTGATATAAAGAAGACACTTAGCCATGGTCTATCACAAATTAGTTGAATTATATAAAGTTACTTATGTGTTACATTTATCCTAAGAGCTTAAGGGTAAGTAGTAACTTCTATGTATTAACTTTAATTTAATAAACATATCTGTAGAAATATTTCCAGAAGCTTTCAAGTTGTTTAAATTAATTTCAACGATTCTTTTTAAAAGTTTCAAAGCCATCTATCGTACACCAATAACGTCTTGGCGAAAATTTTAAAATATTATTATTTACCAATAGAATATTTTCTACTGCACGGGTTTCCGTGTACAAATAATAACAAAACTAGTTTTAAATAATTACAAATGAATCAGTATGTTTACGAAAATCCACTCAAGCGGTCTTCTTAAATCGGGTAAGGCTGAACATATAAAATAATTGCAGATTTTGAACCATTATTATTCAACAGTAGAATAATTTCTACTGCACGGATTTCCGAATATAAATAATAATCAAACAGAACAATAAAAATCGTTGTATATCCAAATTACAATAAAGTCAATAAAGTATTTCACTTGGAGTCGTTAAAAAATTAAAAAAAAAATAATACCATCCTCTAAAAGCATCTGTACACCAAACAACTAGAATTTTAAATTATTATTATTTAACAGTAGAATATTTTCTACTGCACGGCTTTCCGTGTACAAATAATAATTAAACCAGTTTTAAATAATTACAGAAGGATCTCATCAGTACGTTAACGAAAACCCACTTAAGCGGTCTTCTTAAATCGGGTAAGGCTGAACACAAACCTATGAAATGATTGCAGATTTTAAAACATTATTATACAACAAGGGAAGAAATTCTACTGCTCGGATTTCCGAATATGAATAATAATCAATCAGAATAACAAAAACAGCTCGGAATCAAATACAGAAAGATATGGCCATTGTGCAGACCACCAAAAAGTATTTTACTCAAAAAAAAATTGCGGTCGTTGAAGTATTAAAAATGGATTGATTCATCCCCTCAAATAGATTTGTTGTACACCAAGAGAATCAATAAAGTATTTCACTTACAAAAATTGCAGTCGTTGAAAAATTAAAAAAAGAATAATTCCATCCCCTGAAAGCATCTCTACACCAAAAAACTAAAATTTTAAATTATTATTATTTAACAGTAGAATATTTTCTACTGCACGGATTTCCGTGTACAAATAATAAATAATTCCATTCCCTCATATCCATCTGTTGTACTTTTACACTAAAAAAACTCTTGTTTACTTAAATTGTAAACTAATTATTATTATTTAACAGTAGAATAGTTCCTACTGCACGGATTTCCGTGTACAAATAATAAATAATCCCATTCCCTCATATCCATCTGTTGTACTTTTACACTAAAAAACCTCTAGTTTACTTAAATTGTAAACTAATTATTATTATTTAACAGTAGAATATTTTCTACTGCACGGGTTTCCGTGTACAAATAATAAATAATCTCATTCCCTCAAAACCATCTGAAGTACTTTTACACTAAAAAACCTTTTGTTTACTTAAATTGTAAACTAATTATTATTATTTAACAGTAGAATATTTTCTACTGCACGGGTTTCCGTGTACAAATAATAAATAATCTCATTCCCTCAAATCCATCTGAAGTACTTTTACACTAAAAAACCTTTTGTTTACTTAAATTGTAAACTAATTATTATTATTTAACAGTAGAATATTTTCTACTGCACGGGTTTCCGTGTAAAAATAATTAATAGTCTTATTCCCTGAATCCCATCTGTTGTAATGTACTTTTAAACTAAATAAACTTTTGCTTGCCTAAATTTTAAAATAATAATTATTATTTAACAGTAGAATATTTCCTACTGCACGGGTTTCCGTGTACAAATAATAATTTAACTAGCAAGTTTTAAATAATTACAGAAGAATCAGTAAGTCAGTGAAAACCAAGTGTAAGCTGTATCTTTGAATCGGGTAAGGCTGAACACAAACATATGAAATAATTGCAGATTTTAAAACATTATTATTCAACAGTAGAAGAATTTCTACTGCTCGGGTTTCCGAATATGAATAATAATGAAACAGAACAACAAATGTTATGTCTGTGAAAATTACACTCCCTTGACTTCGAAAAATTGCAGTCGTTGATGAATTAAAAAAGAATAATACTATCCCCTCAAATGCATCTGTTGTACACCAATAAACTCAAATTTTAAAATATTATTATTTAACAGTAGAATATTTTCTACTGCACGGATCTCCGTGTACAAATAATAATTAAACCAGCTTTAAATAATTACAAAGCAATCAGTATGTTAACGAAAACCCATTCAAGCTGTCTTCTTGAATCGGGTTAGGCTGAACACAAACCTATGAAATAATTACAGATTTTAAAACATTATTATTCAACAGTAGAATAATTTCCACTGCACGGGTTTCCGAATATGAATAATAATCAAACAGAACAACAAAAATAGCTTGGAATTAAATCCAGAAAGATATGGCCATTGGGCAGACCAATGAAAGCTGATTATCGAAATTACAAGAGAATCAATAAAGTATTTTACTCAATAAGATTGCAGGCGTTTAAGAATTTAAAACAGAAGAATTGCATCCCCTCAAAGCAATCTGTTGTACACCAAAAAATTCTTCTTGACTCAAATTTTAAAATATTATTATTCAACAGTAGAATATATTCTACTGCACGGGTTTCCGTGGTATGAATAATAATTATTTTTTTTATAAACCACACCAACATTCAATAATTAATTACTCAATTATTTTAATGTGTAGTATTCTTCAATAGATGTATGTGTTTTCCATGGGAATCTTCTCCACTGTTCTATTCAAATCAATCAATTAATTTTTATTGTATGCATTTCCATAAAATGAATAATTATCATAAACAAGTGGCAGATTTATAGTTGTTGTACATCGCTGTTAAATTATTGTGTTGTTTTAGTTTTCAATACCTAATGAATCAAAAGAACGTCACTGAAAAGTGCTTAATTCTTTTTGAGATAATCTGAAACAAAGAAAAGTATTAGTTAAATTAATAACATGAGCAGCAACTGTATAATTTTTTAAAAATTAATTTTAATAACAAATTTTAAAAGTTACAACATATTCGGATTCCAAAAATTGTTATCTACATTTAAGTAACATTTTCTCCTAGATTTTGAGGTCAAATATACAAGATAAAACGGTTATTACTTTATGTTATCTATAAAAATGTTAATTAAATTGTAGCTAACAGTTCTTACACCAAAAACTAAAAAGAATAAAATAAAAAAACATAAGATAAAAGATTTTATTTTTATGAACACAACATGAGATCTGTAAAGTATAATAACCTAAAATAAATTCATATTAAGATCCTTCTTTTAATAAAGGTTCATAATTTTTTTGGCTTAAAATAAAAGCAAAAGCTAATGGCATTCTAATAAAACTCTAATATGGCAAACTTTAAAGCAAACTAAAATTAGGAACTAAAGTATATTTGATCAGGGGCTCGAAAAATGTATACATATCAAAAATATTATAAAAACAAAGATTTACCTAAGAAAATGAGCTTCACCATCAATGCACATAACCTTACTTTTTATATTCGTTAAAAAATAAAAAGAGTAGCGACTTACGTTTGAGAACATGTTTACGGGTTTGTTCAAATCAAAACTTCGATTATGTAAATATAGCATGTTTATCTCTGGATTTAAAAGTTTCTTTTAGAAATAGGCTAATAAGGTCATCCGAGAGGTTAGCTTAATATTTCATATCTAAATTTTATCAGTTTTTGAAGTAACGGTTGAATGCTTCGAGTTTATTTTTCCGTTTAAGAAAATCTTTGTTTTTATTTTAAATATTGCCACAGAACCCACAATACATTTATTTATAGGAAATACTTTTTACAAAAAATTCAATAATTTTTTTTAACATTTAAAGCATCGTTGTTTTTAAAATAATCATAAATATTCTTTAAATATAAAACTTTTTTTCTAAACATTGCAGAGATTCGTTTAAGCGTTAGTACTTAATAATTGTTTTGTGTAAAAAAAAGAACGTCCTTTTAAAGCACCTGTATAGGGGGTGCACTTAAAATGTAAAACAGCACAAAACAAAATAATAAATTTACAATTTACATAATAACATTTAAAATGCTGTAAAATAAGGACTATTTATTTTTGTGCCAGGTAGCTCAAAATAAAAATCATCCAAAATTCACAGCAAAGTTACCTGACCCAAATTAGCAGAAATAACCATTTCCATAACAGCTTGAAACACAACTTGAACATTGGCAGTGTCTGTTGCAGTAGTAAAATGAGGATACAGTATTTTTCTTGAATCTGTATTTCTTAGTATAAATTTATGTTGTATAAATAAGGCGCCTCGATCTACATCTTTGTCTCCACCTAAAGCAAAAAAAAATATTTGATTTCTATTTAGATTAAGCTTTTGCATAGTGACACATATTTAAAAATGCTTTCTGCATACATCTTGCTGCTTATTTAAAATATATTTGCCAAAACTGGTTGTTGTAACCAAATGTGTTTGCTACACCCCTAATTCAAATTTTAATAGATATATGGAAATTTTATTTTGTAAAAATATTGCTAAAACAAAATACGTCAAAAAAGGGCTTAATCTTTAAAAGAAATCATTTATAGAATATGGCTAAATTAATCAACAATGTTTTAATAGTGCTTGAAATTTTTCTTAAACCTTTGATACATTGTATATTATTCTGAGGCAACGAATTAATTAGACGAATACTCATATAAAACATGTTTTTTTAGATAGGCATGCTACTATTAATTAGTAATTTTTACTTATGTTAAGGATAGAGATTTAAATTTACAGATTGAAAGATCTGGGCTCGTATAAGTCATCTCTGTTGAGCTCCCATCAATTCTACTAATAAGCACATCTACATGAGGGCCCCATCGTATATTAAAACTAAATGTACTTTTAAAACTAGAAATATAGGGCTACACATGTATTATGGTTTCATTTAAATCGGTTATTTCTTTGTGTCAAAATTTTGACTTTAAAAACCAAATATACAGGGTGTCTCAAAAAGGTCGCCCACGGACCCCAAGGCGTGGTAGAGGAACACAAACGATATACAAAATTAGTAACGAAAATTTTTTGTGGGGCCCCATTCCAAAGATATGGGGTTTCAAAGGTACGAACTTTGCACCCTTATAGCACCTTACTTAGCTAATCATAAAACATAATTTACTTAATTATTGAAAGCCAGGGACTACAACTAATTATTTATTGCAAAATTTCGTTCTAATGAAGTTTATTTTCCATAAGAATTAAATTTTAATTTTTAGAATTTTACCCCAAAATCCATGCGGCAACATGGTCTTACCTTTTAATTTTGATTAAAGTTGCCATGCTCGTAACTAAGGGAAACTGAACATAAATTGTATTTATCATCAGTGATTGGTGTCATTAATTTATTGTTTGCGTCAATTTTTGATCCAAGTTTTTTCAAAGGGTTCCTGTTACTAACAAAAAATATGGTAATTCAAATCTACAGTGCCTCCCTACTTAAGAAAAGTGCCCCAAAATTCCTGTGAGAATAGAGCAGTTTTTACTGCTGTGTTTAGTTTGGAGCAGCCTGCATCAGAAATTTGTGATATTTGAATCTAGTGGGGATTTCTTTGATTTGAATGAAATACGTTTTTATGTGAGCCTTAATGCAGAATTACAATAATTCTCTGAATGAAGAACCTCGTGGAAAACAATAATTGATGTCAGAAAAATTGTAACTTATTTTGTATAGCCGTAATTTTTAACAGTTTTGTTGTTATTTTAAACATACATCAGTTTTTAACCATTTCTATTATGATTTTATTGATTTGTTACATTTTATAACCAAAGGAGTTTAAAATTCAGGTATTTTAACCACTTGGTATTTTTTAAATTAAAAATAAACATTAACCTATTTCCTAATGTCAAGTTGAAGTTTCACGTTTGCTTATCTACTAACTTGATTCTTTTTAAACTAAGCAGATTTAAACTAACAGTGTTGCCCAACTTTGCTAACTTTGCAGCCCCATATTTTTAAAATGGGGCTCCCAATAAAATTTTTGTTACGGATTTTGTATACCGTTTGTGTTCCTCTACCACGCCTTGGGGTTCGTGGGCGACCTTTTTGAGACACCCTGTATTATAATGATTTTTGAAGTCAGACTTTCGACACAAAGAAATAACCCATTTAAATAAAACCATAATACGTTTGTAGCCCTATTTCTACAGTTTTTAAAACTACATTTAGTTTTTATATACGATGTAACCTTCATGTAGATGTGCTATTTAGTAGAAATGTCGGAACTTATACGAGCTTCTAGGAGCACAGATCTTCGAAACTGTGAATTCTAATCTCTAAACTTAAAACAAATTTATTTTTTACATTTGCGTTCTATAATAAGCACATTATGAAACCCGAAATTTGGGTTTATAAGATTGTTGAATTGCTTCATTATTAAACCAAAAATTTTATTTTATTAGTTTGGTTTTCCAGATACAAAAAGATGAATTTTTCCCTTGCAAGATACTTCTTATTTACAAATTTTACTATTATACACTATCGGGGGACATAGTTTTTTTTTGTAGGGCGAATAACTAGAAGAATTGGAGAAACGATATCAACGGTTACATTTTCTCAAATACGCCTATTTATTCAGTATTAAGTGAGTAAAGTTTACAAATGTCATTATTCAATGTTGCCAATTTAATGAAAATAAAATGGTAAGTTAAGCTGGCTTTTAGTTAAAATAATTTAATAATAAGAATTTCTATATACAATTTCTTTTTCAAACAAATCTTTTGTAGCTAAGTACATTTGAAGACCCCAATAAATGTTTCTGAAAAAGGTTTATTGATTTTTAATTTTTATGCCCTTCTTGAAAGTTACAAGGATTGTTTGCATTGTTAAAGGTTATTAAGGAATAAAACATTTTAAACTTTATGGGCAAGGATTCTTTATTTCTACCTGCTATTTTTGTACCTGTACGGTCAGTTTCAAACTGGGATTCTGTGCATAAGCGTACAAAGCTAAAGAAAATATTTTATTGGCACATACAAAAGATATCTCTAGACCTTAAGAAATCATAAAGCAGAAGGCCTTTGTCGAATTCTTAGAAAAAGATGCAATTAGACCCAAGAATGGGGTTTGCACCCCAAATTATTTTAAACGTAAAATTGTATAACGTCTTGAAAAAATGCATTCCTCCCGAGATAAAATAAAAAATCGTACAAAATTACTTGGGAATTCTTGAAAATTCAATGTAATTTTTTGAATTTACAAGTAGTTTTTATAGTTATTTTAATTCACAGGTCAAAAATACGGTTTATTTCTTAACCAGAAAAAAAAATGAATTAAAATGATTTGTTTTTAATTCTAAAGGCGAATATATTTTGCCTATGCGATTCTACAGAGTGTCTAAAAAGTGGCGCATAAACGCGATGGTACGTTGTTGGGGCATGTCTAGGGAGGCCCAGAAAATTGATAATATAAATCTATTTCAAATAATCTCGGACATATGAGACCCCAATGTGCGAAACTTTAAACGCTTATATCTTGAAGATAACAGTCCATATAACGAAAGAAATGGATAAATTCAAAGGCACAATCTATCTTAAACATTTGTTTATCTTTTAAATGGTCAAATTACATTTTTAAAATCATTTTAATTTTACACAAATTTTATGAAATGAAGCTATCAATATAATCAAATGCAAAAATGTATGATCAAGAATCTAGATGAGTTTTTAAGATGTATTTTACAAATTCTGTTGCCGAACTCAAGCAATTTTGTTCGCATATTTAATATAACAGATGCATTTTTAAATTTTGTTATAGATTCCTGAAAATGTTCCAAGAGCGTACCATCGCGTTAATGCGCCGTTTTTTTGGACACCCTGTATAATGATCAAATACTAATTTTTGTGCCAATTTTTATCAATAAACAGTTAGCGTACACCAAGAAATTATTAAAGAGTTGTGTTTTTTGCACTTTTTATACCAAAAATAAGTATAGGAACCTAAGTAATTGTATAATAATGTTTAATTTGCGAAAATGTGCTTTGTTATGTGTTAAAAAAGTATTACTTATAAACTCACCTTTGTAGTCGGGGAAGTAATAGCGTAAATGCCGCTGAGAGTAGAGAATTTTCTCACGAAATAAGTCAAATTTATTCAGAAACAGCACGAAGGAGGCATCCCTAAAAAAGGGGTTGTTCACAATCTGTCCAAACAGATTGAGGCTCTCCTCAAGTCTATTCACATCGGGATCTTCCTAGAGAACAAAAAAAATTGTTTAATCATAAGTCATCACAAAAAAAACCTTGTTTTTTTTATCAAACATTCAAAAATTTTAATTTACTTAAAATAATGAGGCTAACGCTAAAAAAAAATAAGCCGTTTACTAAAAACGCCTAGTTTAATTTCGGAGAAAAATACTTTTAAAAAAAAATAAATACCTAAGTAACTACACGAAACACACTACACTAAGTTTTAGTATTTTTCATAATTAGAAATTTAAAGCATATTGAATTAAATAAACAATTAAACTTTAACATATTTGGTAATTTAATACTAAAACTACAAGCACTTCAACGCATATATAACACAACGAAGAAGCTACATTGCAGGTTGACTGTTGAGATACGACTGCGGAGTGCGGACTGATATTCAAAGACCGACTGGTCAGTGATTGCGTCCGATACTTTGAAGTGCCAGGGTTGGGTTCCAGCAGTCGCTAACAGCTCAGGGTCCTAATTGCCGAACATCGCTTCCCATTTCCCCACTCTTAGAATCTAATGTAGGAGAGTGCGGAGCGAAGTTCGTTTATTAGGCTCCTGGATAGGATCAGGTCAAATTATAGGTTTGTTCGTACAGGACCTTAGACTAGTTTGAAACTGTCAAAATCATGCGCATTACACACGCATTACAAAAAAAAGACGTCATTTTTTGAAATGCGCATGATTTTGACCGTTTCAAACTAGTCGCAGGTCCTGTACGAACAAGCCTAATAATAATCCCCAAATAATGGAGGACCTAGGAGATCTGTCAGACCACCCGTCGTTTCAGATGCTAACTGACTTTATTCTAAATTTTATATTTTTAATGTATAAAGCTTATATACCAAAAAACAACAAACTACCGGTTTAAATAAAACATTCTACGTACCAGCTTATAGGTTTGTATAACATTTTCGGAGTGTTTTACAACTTAAATTCTTCATGATTAGATAAAACAAAAAGGGAATAATGACTCATTTACAAAGGTACTTTTAATGCAAAATCCGTTCATCCAAAAAATTGCGGACTATTTTAAACATTCACGGAAATCCTTTTGTAAATGAGTCATAATTTCCTTTTTTACCTAATTATAAAGAACAAAAGATGCAAACCACTCTCTAAATGTTACACACCTTTTAGATGGTACATTTAATGTTTTAAACCGACAGTTTGTTGTTTTTTGGTATATTAGCGGGATATTTGATAAAAGTATAAAATTCAGAAGCAATGTAATTGGCATAAAAAACGACGGGTTGTATGACAGATCTTCTTGGTAACCCCAACCAATTTTTGTACGAATACGTTCCATTAACGCAAACTCATAATTAAGCTTGTATAGCTTGTATTGTTTTACACACCCAACCACACCTCAAGGAATAAGGATACGTCGATGTCGTCTTTCTTTTAATAAATATTAAATATCAAACGGTCCCTTTATCTTTATTCTTTACATTTTTTTATCGGTTTCGGGTTCAAGTGTTCACAGACCAAGCTCTCTGCTATCGTCTAGTCTTATAAAAACCGATAACACCGTATATAAATTTGTAATTTAACCTCTAGGATACAGAATCGACAATAAAAGGTCTTGTAAATTATAAACTGCGTGTAGACAGGTGCTCCAAAAATGAATTTGGAAATATCTGTAATTTCTCAGGTTAATAAAACGAACTACAATTTTTACAAAGGGGTGTTTGCCCTTGTCCAGTCAATAAGTAACAACGTCCTAAAAAGCACCCAAATATTTATTAATCATTCAAAAAAAATATTACAAAAAATAATTGTTAAAATTTTTAGTACAAAGCGAACTATGTATTTAAGATCTTTTTAAATTGGATGGATTCCAAAAAAAATTATTAGATGCTTTTTTATAAAAATACAACCTATACTTTAATATAGTTAAGAATATTTTTTTTCGTAAAATTGATATTTACTGAAATATGATTTTTTTTCAGCTTTGGGGGTGGTTGCCACCCTCTAATGTTATTTGATTTCTTTCAAAAACAATAGGGTTTTTCCCTCAACCGAGATTGATTTTTGCACCAAATTTTAAGTTAATTCAATAAACCGTTCTTCAGTTATCGTGATAACAAGTTTTGTTACAGACGGTCAAAAAATAAAAGTCTTAAAAAGTCATGAAACGAACGAATCTGCAAATTTCTGCTCTAGGATGAAAGATAAATATTAACGATTTTACAGAAGGTCCGACCAATCGCAATATACTCTTCGACTTTGTCTGCGAAGAGTTTAATAATGAAGTTATGTCAGTTAGCATATTGAACGACGGGTGACATTACATATATCCTTGGGAACCCCAACCAATTTTTGCACGAATATGGCCCATTTTTTTTGTAAAAATTTAGTCTATTATAACAAATAAAACTTACCAACAAAGTCATATCGTATCCACTAAGCGATACAACAAACAGTACGGCCCTCACATCGTCAAAGCAGTAAATCCATTTTCGCCTTTGAGATCGTTGCCCACCAACATCGTACATACTAACAATAACATCACTTATTCGAAAATGCGTTTCGATAATGCCTTGAGTTCGAACCCGCGCCCTCAGGACATCAGTTGGCGTAGGCACATATTTTGGATCACAGATACGTTCCATGTTATCAAATAAGCTGTAACAACAATAAAAAGTATGCTAAGGCTCTTTTTTTCTCTCTAAAGGCAGGTATTTGCAACAGCCGCCATTTTGTGTTCTCACAATTTTTCGTCTAGATACTAAGGGTATAGTCCGTAAGTCATTTTGGTAAACCAAAATGATAGTTGTAACAATCCTTTTCTATAACAACGAATTCTGTAACAAGTTGGTTTTTGTCACTTTGGTTTACCAAAATGGCTTACGGACCATACCCTAAATAACCAATGTAAGAGGGTAATTTCAAGTCAATAAATTTTGAAGCAATGCAAATTTGCAATGTCGCAAATGACATATTTTAATCTAATTGACAATTCCAACAAAAGAAATGTTACATTTTTTGGCAGACAAAACGTGATTCGTAGCAAGGCATACTTCATTTCATCAGGCCGGCGCACTCTCATGTTTATTTTTTTGAATCCTGGAGGCCTTATTTTCTAGAAGATCCAGTTTTGTGACGTCACAGAAATTAGTTTGGCTACTCGCTAACGGTATCGCTTTAGTCAGCAATAAAAGTGAATAATGGTAGTTGTCGTGAAAAACGTTGCATTTGTTTAGTCAATACCCACGTATTTGTACAAAAATTGGTTGGGGTTTCCTAGGAGATCTGTCATATCACCCGTCGTTCCACATGCTAACTGACATAACTTCTGAATTTTATATTTTTATCAGATATAACGCTAATATACCAAAAATCAAAAAACTGCCGCGCCGGTTTAAATAAGACATTCTACGTACCAGCTTAAAGGTTTGTATAACATTTAGTGTTTTACAATTATTTATGATTAGGTAAAAAAGGGCATAATGACTCATTTACAAAGGTACTTTTATTGCAAAATCTGTGCATCCAAAAAAATGCGGATTATTTTAAACATTCACGGAAATCCTTTTGTAAATGAGTCATAATTTCTTTTTTTACTTAATTATGAAAAATTAATTATGTAAAACACCCTCTAAATGTTATACAATAGGTACTTTAAGCTGGTACGTAGAATGTTTTAAACCGGCAGTTTGTTATTTTTTGGTATATTAACGTTATAATTGATAATAATATAAAATTCAGAACTAATGTCAGTTAGCATCTGGAACGACGGGTGGTATGACAGATCTCCTAGGTAATTCCAACCAAGTTTTCTACGAATACGCTCCATTGTATTTATTAATACGTAAATTACAATTTTCTGCTGCAACTGGGTCGCAACTACGCGCCGCTTCGATAAATTTCTGAATTAAAATTAGCCCCTAAGTGGTTAAGATACTAATTGAGAACTGCTTGCTTTTGGCACATTAAATTTACAGTAATAGGAAAGTAAATATACAAATAAAATAGTAAATTACTCACTATAAAGCAGAATCATTTAACTCGTACTCGTATCCTCTAGCGACGGCCATTCGGACACCTCTATCCGACCACATAGCTTGAAGGGATGCTGCCACATTTGGAAGAACAGAAAAACTCATATCGAAGCAACTTCTGCTGGTTAACACCACTTGAGCATGAGCCTGTAAAGAATCACAAAAATTACTAAAGACTCAAAAATATCAATAATTACTTATAAGTATAAAGCACATAGCTTTTGAAACACAAGGGCTAATTTTATAGTGACAAGAACTTACTTTATTTCTTGAATGTTCCAAATTTATTCTTAGGACTCCCATTCCCGCCAAAACGTATTTCATGGAGGCCAAAAGATTATCCAAAACCGTCGGCCGAAAGCTACCTAGTTCATCAAGAGTAAAGCCATCAGCGTGGATAATTTTCATTTGTTTTACTAGGGTACTTTTCCCACTTTCACCAGCACCTGAAAAAAAACATTTATTTAATAATATTATTTAAAAATTTTAACCATGTGCTATCAACAAGCTACTTTAAAAAGTATGAACTTCGTTCGAGTGAGCCGGGTCCCGGGGGCGGGAGCTCGCTAGATCATCGCTCTCTTTTTATCTTTCGAATTGGTCATACATCTATTTCTTTCCGAAAAATCTAAATACCAATATTTTTGTTTGTTTTTTAAATAATAAGAGTTAGAGAATCTGAATAATCTGATGGGGGACGCCAACCATAACGTGTTCATCATATTATTGTATGAGCAACTTGATTTTAATATATCTACTTACCCAAAAGAAGTATCTTGATAACATTGTTTTGTTCTTTCGCAAGTTCAACAAGTTCTTTATCGATTTCTTCGCTTCGTTTTCTTGCTTTTCCTTCTTCACGATTGGATGTTAAACATGCCCCCATTTCATTAACATCACGAATTTTCTTTTAGTCGAAATTAACATTGAAGTAATGAATTCAACTAATTCTCTCTACGATAGCGTTATAGCTACGCGTCTAAGACTTTGTGCTATTTTTAACTTTTTTTAATTGGATTTAACTTATTTTTTTGTCTTACTCAAGGTTAAACACTTTAATTAGTAGCCACATTTAAAAACTAACAAAATAAAATCACAAAGAAAGTTGTGAATGTGAAGCGTTTTCCAAGAAAAGCTTCTTTCTTACCACTTTGTTTGAGCTGCGCTTGTTTGTCCAAAATGTAATCAGTCAGAAATGTAATGGCCAAAGAGTATGTCTTGCAAAAGACAAGGAAAGCGACTGTTCTTTTGCAGGGTCCCAATTGCCGAACATCGCTTCCCACTCTACTACTGGGGATCGTTCATAAATATCACCACTTAATCCTGGTTAGACAAGATACAAAATGTAACGAGTGCGAGAGAGACAAAGCTACTTACCGGTTAAGCAGTAAGCTATTGGAACGTGACCTTACAATAAAATTTAGAATATGGTCCGATTCGTCTCAGCTTAAATGGCCCAAAAGAGAAAGAACAATATGAATCTTGTCGCCGAATTTCCGGATTTAAATCCTCTTATAGATACATAAGAGTATAAATTGGATATTTTATTTTTGTCTTTCTTTGTTCCTTGTTGGTTACAGATAACAGTTTTATTAATTTTCATGAATCGAATCACGAGTCTTACGTTTTTACGAAGAGACAAAAAAACTGGGGTGCGTTTGATTAAAATGAAAGCTGTCGTTATTTAGATCGAGTGTAGTCGAAAATTTGGCTTCTTTATTCTTTCTTTTGGATAAACGTTGTTAAAACACCAAGTATGAGTAATTTTTAGGCCAAGACATTTCAAAATAATCCTATGTTTCTAAAATCAAACCAAATAATAAAAGAAATATAAAATTTACTTTTTCAGGGATTCGCACAGCGGTGCAGTAGTCACTCACGTAAGTATAAGTGACAGCTGACAAGTAAAAAAATTAACGAGAATTTGTTGTGTACGTTATTTATTTGATTTTAAAGGTTGGTTTTGCTGTTGTCTTAATGTTTAAAGTGATATTTTAAATTATTTTTTATATTTTTACATTAAAATGAGTGCATCTGTGGTGGATAATAAAAGCACCAATGGATTAGAGTCCAAGTATTATAAAATGAAAAAGCTCGTAGCTGCGATAGCCGAATATTTACAAACAAGGGGCTCCGATGTAACGACCAACCTTAATAGATACTTGCAGGTAAAGATAGACCTAGATAGTTCGTTTGCATAGCGAGAAATCGTTCACGTTAACTGAAACTTATAAAATTTTTGTAAAAAGGTGTTTAGAAACACATTTTCAATGTTATTGCTGTGAGCGTAAATGATTCTTATGATCGGTATTCAAACGAGCTAATGATCCTCGTTTTTTGCTTTTAATATTATGATATAAGTACGACGTATTGTTATTTTTAGGCCCTGAGCATGACCATTGATCTAAGTATTTTTGACCCACATACAAATATAGCGGCCGAATTTTTTGTGAGTTTATACGAATTGATGAACAAAATTGAACAAAGGACACCGTTTGCTTGGTATTGCGTTGACTTGTTGAGTAACATTTGCCGAAACTCAAGTGCTCGACATGCCCTTATTCATACCTACCAGTTTTTGCCCTCACTTTCAAGACTTCTTGGAGACCAATTGACTATTGAGAAAAAAATAAGGCTTTTAAAACTGATGCAGGTAGATAACTTAAAAAATACAGGGTGTCCAAAAAATGCCGCATAAACGCGATGGTACGTTGTTGGGGCATGTTTAGGGAGCCCCAGAAAATTGTTAAAAAAAATCTATCTCATATACCCTCGGAGATATGTTGCCCCAAAGTGCGAAACTTTAAACGCTTATAACTTGAATATAACAGCACATATAAAAAAAATTAAATTAAATAAAAAGCTACAGTCTTCTTAAACCATTCCACCATTTGGTTATTTTTTAAATCGTCGAATTACATTTTTATAATCAATTTAATTTTACAAAAATTTTATGAAATGAAGCTGATAACAATGTCAATATGATCTAATGCAAAAATGTTTGCTCAAGAATCTAGTTGAGTTTTTAAGATGTATTTTACAAACTGTGTTGCCGAACTTATGTAACTTTGTTCGCATTTTTCTCGATAAATATAAAAGATGGACTTTTTTTGACAATAGACATTGTCAAGCCCTACGTCACAGTTCACAGAAGTGCATTAAAGTACTATCGGTGAAACTTTTTTAGGCAACCAACATTACGGACCAAAGAAAATGGTCATTTTTTTCTAATTCTGTGTTTCCAACATTGATACTTTTTAAAACATTATTTAAAGAAAAAAAAGAGACTCTTTAGGTCTCATTGGTGTAAAAATGTTTCTTAATATCTTATTTACGATATTTTAATTTAAAAAATGGTTTGTTCTAGGTAATAGAAAAGAATGTTAATTTTACAATGGTACTTACCAGGTTTCTTGATATGGTTGTATTCTCAAGCAATTTGCGTTTAAAATTTATATCTTGGAGGGTGCACAACATTAACACATAAACTGTATATTATAGAGTATTACAATGAACTAAACTTGAAATATCGAATTTAAGACATTATAGCACATTTTTATACCAAGAATTCCCAAAGAAAGCCTTCTATTTTCACAAAATATTGTTCTAAAAAAGTGGCTAAATCTGAGAGAATCAAAATTCTACTTCACAGACAGTTTTTTTAATGTGGATCTGTGACGTAGGAGTTGACCCTGTGTATTTTCTAGGGATCCCTGAAAATGGCCTATGAGCGTACCGTCGCGCCATTTTTTGAACATCCTGTATTTATACTTCTCTTTTTGTACACTTTTCAGAAGGTGCTATAAAGAGCGAAATAATATTCTCAATTTTGTTCTTAGTTTATTTTATGTTTATGTGTTTTAGGATCTGACTTGTGGGATTAAAATTTCTTGGCAAATTCCACATCTTCCACATCTTTTGACTACTTTAGCAAAATGGGTTGAATCAGCTGATGAAGAAATTGTGACTTTGTCTCTGGGTGTTCTTGTAAATTTGTGTTACAAAAATCTTCCCGCAATATACACATTGTCAACGAACGTTGATATTAAAAAAATGTGCAAAATTTGTTTGCCGTTACGGGTAAGAATGTCTTTAAACTATAGCTCGCACCAAAATTCCAGTTCCAAATTGTCCGCAGGTGCAAAAATCTTGCGCAGAAACAGTTTGGAAATGGAATTTTGCCCTGTAGAAACAGATCTTATAAAAATAAGTTGGTTGGGGTAATTAAAAACGCTTTTGAAAGTAACAAGTAATATTACAGGGTATCCGCGTATAGTTTGCTTTTTTTTGATATGGCAAATAGCTGAAAAAATCCAAGACATTCGGTAAAAACAGTTTGAAAAAGTGCCCCCCTTCGGAAATAATGGTCTTTAAGTAGGTAGACTAAAAACACGTAATCGTAAATATTTACCAAATGTTTTGTCCAACCATCATGAAATTTCTACAATCAATAAAGGTAATTAAAACGGTCATTTGAAACCCATTTTGAAATTTGGGGTCCCTTTTAAAATGGGTTTAACACTAATAGTGTTAATAAAAACTGCATGTAATTTCTTTACCTTTAAGAATTTTGTAATTTTGACCTGAAATTTCTGAGAAACTGTACCGTTTGTGAATAAACTGCCAAAAAAACTCTTAATGTACCCCATATTTTTGCATAAGACTAGATTTTCCTTTAAAATTTCTATGACACTGAACTGTCACAAAAGTAAAGTAAGTCAAAAGTCAAGATAAATGCAAAATATGAGGTACTTTAAGAAAGTTTTTGGAAGTTTATAAAAACGGTACAGTTTCTCAGAAATTTTAAGTACATAAAAAGTTTTCACTTGAATTGGGGTATTTAAATAAATATACAAAATTACAAAATCCTTAAAGGTAAAGAATTTACATGCAGTTTTTATTAACACTACCAGTGTTAAACCCATTTCAAAAGGGGCCCCGAATTTCAAAATGGGTTTAAAATGACCGTTTTTATTACCTTTATTGAAGGCACAAATTTCAGAATGGTTGGACAAATCATTTGGCAAATATTTACGATTACGTTTTTTTAGTCTACCTGCTTAAATGCCATTATTCCCGAAGGGGAGCACTTTTGAAAAAACTTTTGGATTTCTTCCAGCTATTTGCCATATCAAAAAAGCAAACTATACGCGGACACCTTGTATTATAACCCTGAATTTAAAATTTTATGAAAGTGCTATTTCCCCAACTATAATCTGTATTTTTTTTTTAAGGGACCAATTGTAGAAGTTCATTCCTGCAAACTTCTAATAATATTGGATTATATGAATGATGAAATACCTAAGTCCACCACTTTGACATTGGTAGGAGCCACATTTAGATCGATTATTGAAGCTTTTTCATTAAAGGATCCCATTCTGTTAAGACAAGTAGTAGAATTCTTTTTGGACGTACAAAAACAAAGTATTAAACGAGATGCAATAAAAGAATATGAAAATTATGAGGAACAAGTTGAAAACCTTATAAGGGTAGGTATTTGAATTTTAAAAGTGTTTTAGCAATACACACGGTCAACTCCTACGTCACAGATCACAGATCCACATTAAAAAATTGTCTGTGAAGTAGAATTTTGATTCTGTCAGATTTAGCCACTTTTTTAGAACCATATTTTGGGAAAATAAAAGGCTCTCTTAGAAAACCCTTGGTATAAAAATGTGCTATAATGTCTTAAATTCGATATTTCAAGTTTGGTTTATTGTAAAACTCTACAGGGTGTTGCAAATCTATGGGTCTATTAGAAGTATCTAGAGAACCGCTTTACCGGTATCGGTATAGGGAACCATGGTACCAATGGAAAGCAAATAGAAAAAGCAATCTCTTGGGCTAATAAAACGATACTAGTTGCATTTGATTTTTTTGAGAAAAATCACTTTTAATTTTCTTAAGTTTAACCAAAAAAATTTCCACTTCCGGTTAGTAAAAATGCTAATTTTTTTTTTGTTAAACATTTCTTTGGGCTTCGTTAATAAGTGGTTCAAATTTTATTACGAAAAATTAATTCATGTTTTGAAAATAAATTGTTTTCAAAACAGTTGCGAAAGTCAAATCTTGGAGAAAATATTTTTTTCCAGGAAAACGGCCCAAATTTGGGGTATGGTCATATTAACAAAGTTATCATTAAATTTAAAAAGGAATCCAAATCCGTAATAAAAAATAGGGTATTCCATTTAAAATAAGGAAGTGGGTGTGAGTTTCCGGTATAACCGGAAGTCGCCCAAATTTCAAAATATTTTAGAGCTATAGATTTTATGTCCTAAGAATTAATAAAAAAAAAATCAGAGCGCTAGGTAAAGCGGTTCTCCAGATACTTCTAATAGACCCATAGATTTGCAACACCCTGTATAATATACAGTTTATGTGTTAATGTTGTGCACCCTCCAAGATGTGAATTTTAAACGCAAATTGCTTGAAATTGCAATCATATCAAGAGTCTGGTAGGCACCATTTTAAAATTAACATTTTCTTCTATTACCTAGAACAAACCATACCCCTTGATATGGTTGCTTTCTCAAGCAATTCGCGTTTAAAGTTGACATCTAGGTGAGTGATCATTATCATCAGATTAATAAGGGATTTTTTAATTCTTGCGGTAGATTGTCGGGTAATTTTCGATTAAAATATCGTAAATAAGATATAAAGGAACATTTTTACACCAATGGGACTTAAAATATTTTCTTATTTTTCTTTAAATAATGTTTTAAAAAGACCAATGTTGGAAACACAGATTGAGAAAAAAATGGCCATTTTCTTTGGTACGTAATGTTGGTTGTCTGAAAAAATTTCACAGATAGTATTTTAATGCATTTCTGTAAACTGTGACGTAGGGCTTGATCCTGTCTATTTTATAAAAACAAAGTATGTCAAGTTTTAACATTTAAAACGTTTCCTTCTTAGTACCTTGACGTATTTTAATATTCTTAGTTATGAATGTTTAATAATGCAATCGAGCGGATGATTGCCTTCCTTAGGACTTGGGTTTCAAATTCACAGATCTTCGAATCTGTGCTCCTAGAAGCTCGTATAAGTCATATCCGTTGAGCTCCTGCAAATTCTACTAAGTAGCACATCTACATGAGAGCCCCATCGTATATTAGGACTAAATGTAGTTTTGAAAACTACAGAAACAGAGCTACAAACATATTATGGTTTCATTTAAATCGTTTAATTTTTTGTGTCAAAAATCTGACTTCAAAAATCATTATACTATTTTTGTTTTTTTTTTTTTTGATCAGGGATACATTTTTTGCTTTATATACATTACGTGGTCTATTTCAAACCATAATACGTTAATTTACCATGTTTTTTTTTAAGCTTGTAAATGATTAAAATTTCAACTTTTTTTTCACGTTTTTCCCTAATATGGATGCTCGTTTAAAGATTTCAATGTAGAAAGAAAAACACCAAAAGTACTTTTACCATATTTTTATTATTTCTTGCACTTAGTACCAGTTCTATGTATCACAAACATTCCTCTTAATATTTTTAATCATAGTTATTGATGTATTACTCCGTATTTTTACATATTTTGTTAAAATTTCGAAAATAACTGACAATTAGGGAGACCTTTACGAACTTTTGAGTGCACAGAACATCCCATTTATGAATTTGAAACCCAGTCTTAAGTTGTCCATTTTTTGTTGCTCACTCACTAGTTTTTTAATAAGTAGTTTTGTTTTTAGATTGTGACAAATAACGTATCGGCAAACGCATGTGGAGACGGAGCATATGACACGCAAGATCCCGAATGTATGGCACTAGTTTTTAGTTTTCTAAATTCGTTAATAAAACTGGAACTTCCTTGTTTGAGAAAACTAGATTCCAAATTTATAGATTTGGCGCTAAATTGGATTCAAACTGACATTGTATCATCACCAGCTCTCTCTATTTTAATGACTATTGCAATAAATACGCCGGAAGAAAATAGTTCGCTTTTATATCCGTTAGGTAAGTTTTTTAATAGAGATGTAACTCAAACAAATGCATTTCAGACTAAGAAATATAAAAGATCTTTGATATTTTCGACTCCCAGCTCGATTTTTATAAATTTCAGAATGATTCCTTTCAGAAGCTTATTTATAGGATGTCAGCTTTTTTTTCGATATATTTTAGCAGAATTTGCAAAATTACAAAAAATACATGACAATAAAATATAAATCTAAAACTTTGCTAATAGATATGTTGAATAATTTTTGTGAACTGCCAAAGTGGCCTAAGTGGCTAAATGTAAAATACTGTTTACAGTGGGTTTATAGTCCGTCTGCCTAGCAGAAAAACTCTTTTCGTTAACTTAGAGCTTTGAAATTTGGCATACAGCAATTGTTAATCATTACCGAAAATGATTAGCATGATTTACCACTTACTCCATTTTTAAAGTCTATATGGCTCCAAAAATTAAAAATGTGTATCACCCTTAACTAGGTCTTACAAAATAATGGTGAGCAAAAGCTGTTTTGTATAAAAAGTTGCGAGAAAAAATGTATTCTCGCTTAGATCGCACTAATTTAACCGCGACATTTGTGAGGCCATTTTTTTTATGTTATGTACTGGGTGGGGCACTTAGAATGGAAACCCCTCTTAACTTTCTTATCTTTTTTCGTAGAAAATTTTAAAAACGGAATTAATTCTGTGTTAAATTGAAATTTCTTATGTCACACCCTGTATAGTTGTAGGGCTACATAAAATTAAATATTTAAAAATGCCAATTAAACACGAAATTAATTCCGTTTTTTTTTATTTTCTACGAAAAATGATAAGAAAGTTAATTGGGGGTTCCATTCTAACTGTTCCACCCTGTACTATGACAAGTACCATTATAAAAAATAAAATGCTGTTAACATAAGTGAAAGGAACTAAAAATTATTCTGTGAGAAAGTCTGTCTGTCTAAAGTTCCAAAAATACAGGGTGTCCAAAAAATGACGCATAAGCGCGATGGTACGTTGTTGGGGCATATCTAGGGAGCCCCAGAAAATTGTTAAAAAAAATCTATCTCATATACCCTCGTAGATATGTTGCCCCAAAGTGCGAAACTTTAAATGCTTATATCTTGAATATAACAGCACATATTAACGAAACAAATGGTTAAATACAAAGCTACAGTATTTCTTAAACCATTCAACCATTTGTTTATTTATTAAATGGTCGAATTACATTTTTATAATCAATTTAATTTACAAAATTTTCATGAAATGAAGCTGACAACAACGTCAATAAAATCTAGTGCAAAAGTGTATGATCAAGACTCATAAATGGGATTTTTAGACTTATAGATGGGACTTTTAGATGTATTTTCCTAGACTGTGTTGCCGAATTTATGCAACTTTGTTCGCATTTTTCTCGATGAATATAACAGGTGGATTTTTTTAGACAATTTTCTAGGGATCCCTGAGAATGCCCCAAGAGCGTACCATCGCGTTTATGCGCCATTTTTTGGACACCCTGTATAATTCATTTTTAATTTTTGAAGCCCTATATTTTAGAAATGGGGCAAGCTGCGATAATCATTTTTACCAAATATTCTGTAATTAATCTGTTAAATTTTAGAAGCTTTCATAATTTTATAAATCCTTATTTTGGGTTGAGGCAAATTCAATTAACAATTTATTTAAGTAATTTGCGACAGCTTATTGGTTGATTTGACATTGAAGTTTCCTACTTGTCAAAGTCAAACGAACCAATGAGCTGCCGTTATTTTATTAAATTTATTCTTAAATTAAATTTAAATTGTTAAATTAATTTGCGTGAACTCGAAATTATCTAGAATCTGTTTTTAGTAAAAGGCCTACCCGTCTTTATTTTGGCATTAAACAGTGACACAACCAGTGGTGAGATTCCAACTCACACCGAATACAACAAGAAAATAGGCGCCCTACTACAACTTTTCAAAGCTTTGGTTCGCGTCGATAGTTTGCGTCCTAAGATAATGCAAGAGCTAAAAGAAGAAACGTTATACAAGGTGTTTATTCCTCTGATTGGTGACAACTCACCGAGAGTGCGGGCCAATGATGTTGATACAAGTTCTTTGGATGCTATTAACTTGTACGTTTATGCAATTGCTTTGGTTGCTGAATTGGCAAAGTATGACGTTAGCTGGGTGACGATTTTTGAGAGTCTTTTGGAAGAAAAGTAAGTACTTATACAGTGAGAGGCAAAAGTCCCCCCCCCTGGCCTTAACTTTTGAACGGTTCGAGATATTGATTTCCAAAAAATTTTAGGTTAATTTACACAAAAAAAACTACCTTTTGACGAAATTGGTTTTTCAAAAAATAATAACCCCCACATAGGGGGACTATCTACTTAATTTTTTTAAATGTAAAGGGGGGTCAAGTGACCCCTCATTTGAAATCTATTTTTATTTCTAACACAATGGTGTTTACCAATTTAAGATATATTTATTATTTTTTTGGCTAGGAGCTTCTCAATAAAAAGAACGATTTCCTTAATAAATGCAACAGTGAAAAAATAAAACTATTTGAAATTAAAAGGGTGCATGTTTTTCTTTAATTAAAAAAAATATGTAATATTTTTTTGTTAAAATGTGTTATACCCTGTGTCCCAACATAAAATACAAAAAAACAAAACCTTATGCTTCTTAATAATTTTTTTTTTATTTATTTTATTTTTTTAACCCTATTTTACTTCGTTTTTTTGAAAAAAAAATAATTTTGGTAGGTTATTTTAAAAAATTTGTTATAAAACATACTAACAAAAAAAAAATTATTAATATTTTTAAATAAAAAGAAAACATACACCCCTACTTAGTTTGGATTCACTTAAGTCTTTTATTGTTGCATTTATTACGTAAAACAGAATTTTTGTGCTTTATTTTAAAACACACAGTACAATAGAACTACTGAATCAATCTAAAATTCGTAAACGTCATTGTCTTGGAAATAAAAATAGCTTTCAAATGAGGGGTCACTTGACCCCCCTTTACATTTAAAAAAATTAAGTAGATAGTCCCCCTATGTGGGGGTTATTATTTTTTGAAAAACAAATTTCGTCAAAAGGTAGTTTTTTTAGTACTAATTTGCCAAGAATTTTTTTTAAATCAATATCTTAAACCGTTCAAAAGTTAAGATGGGGGGGGGGGGACTTTTGCCTCGCACTGTATATATATAACTCTTTATTAGCTTAAAAAACTCTTAATACAAAATTTACTAACATACTAACATAATCTTAAAATTAAAACAAAAAGTATTACTAATCCTAATACATTGATAACACATATTTTTTACATTTATTCCTAAAACTAGTTAAACTTGCACAAACTTTTATATCACAGGGTAAATTATTAAAAAGTTTTAATTTATATACATTATCGCTCTTTTTATCCGTTATATAAAAATTGTCTTTATTTCTAGTATCATATTCATGAAATTCATTTACAAATTTAATGTGATCGTCAAAGTATCTAGGCAGTAGACCATTTTTCATTTTAAAAACAAAAACCAATACATTTAAATAAATAAACTTGGTATTTAAAGTAAAAAACTATACAGGTTCTCTACAAAACGAGTGAATTTCTTAAGAGGGCAGTGTGAATAGAAAGTATGGAATATTGCCCATAACTTCGTAAATACTTTTCCTAGGACCTTAATTTTTTTTAGGTCGATTCCTAACTTTTTCTTGCGCATTTGACAAGACTAAATTTAAATATACAGGTTGTGCCAGTTCTAAGTAATGAAATGCAACTTCGTAATTTTAAATGGCACACCCCATTTTTTAATTTTTTTTTCAAATCTAAACACATTTTCAGTTCAATGATATAGGTCTTGTTACTACCCCTTACCCTCAAAAAGATTGTCAAACGCAAAAATACACTTTAATTATTTTGAGATATTTACCGCTTATTTTGTTGGTTTTGGCACCAAGGATTTTTTTTATGAAATGAAATCTAAGGTATTTTTTAGAAGTAGTGGTATTTTTTTGGAAATTGACAATATCAAGGAGCTGAAGGGATATTTGAGAAGTTGAAAGTATTTTTGGTGAATTAAAGGTATTTTCGTAACATAAAAGGTACTTTTAAACAACATTAAAAGAATTAAAAAAAAAATTAAAATTTTTATAACATTTTTAAAAGTATGAGGCATTTTCTTTGGAAAGCGAAGAAGTTTTTTGATAAATTTATTAGTATTTCCCCTTATTATTTTTATTATTGTTTTATTGTCAAATCCTGCCAAAAAAGAAGCACATAATCGTTAGATACCTTAAAATAATTAAAGTGTATTTTTGATGTTTGACATCCTTTTTGCAGGCAAGGGGTAGTAACAAAACCTATATCATTGAACTGAAAATGTATCATATGTAAAGTAGTTTAGTAGTACTTTTATTGATAATAATTATAAATTACAAAAATGACATGAATCAGATTTATTCAAACCTGACAGACTAAACTAAATTAATTATAACACCATGACAACCGTCATCAAGGCTGTCTTTGTGCTCGCCACATTAGCCCCCCTTCAAAGAAAAGAAAAAAAAAATCAAGGTGAAAGTACAAATGCAGGCTTTACCCGATCCAAACTAACTGTGACTTCTTTGTTACGTATTAGCAATGTAATTGTCTTTCTGTCACGCGTAATAACTGGAAAAGGACCGGAATATGGGGGCTGTAGAGGTTTACGCACGCTGTCGTCCCGAAGAAATACATGTGTGCACTTTTCCAACTCTTTGAATACAAATAAGGCTCGTTGCGAATGTCGAGAAGCGGGAGTAGGACGAATGCAAGACATTTGCTCACGTAACCGCTTGACGAAAGTAGAAGAAGGTTCGTCAATTATATTCGCTGGATTAGTAGGTGCAAGCATTTCTCCTGGAATTCGCAAGGGTTCACCATAAACCAATTCGGCTGGTGATGCTTGAAGATCGTCTTTAAAGGCACTTCGAATTCCTAACAAAACTAAAGGTAATGCTTCAAGCCAATTCAAGGAAGGATGACACATTAGCGCTGCTTTTAATTGACGATGAAACCGCTCAACCATCCCATTTGCACATGGGTGCCAACTAGTGGTTCGATTACGTTTAATGCCCGTGCACATGCCTAGGGCCTTAAAAAGTTGGGATTCAAATTGACGTCCTTGATCTGTCGTAATTATTTCGGGAGACCCAAAACGAGAAACCCAGCATGCAATAAATCCAGAAGCGACGTCTTCGGCTGTTATTTTCTCTAATGGCCAAACTTCCGACCACCGAGTAAATCTATCTACCACAGTAAGACAATAGCGAAAAGATTTAACAGGTGAAAGGGGACCAATAATATCCAAATGTACGTGACGAAAGCGACCACTTGGAGGAGTGAAATTACCTAAGGGGGATTTAACATGAAGTGACACTTTTGCTCGCTGACATTTCTGACAAGAACGAGCCCAAATGCGACAATCACGTACGACATTAGGCCAAACAAATCGTTCAGAAACCAGTCTTGCAGATGCTTTAATTCCTGGATGACTATGTTGGTGAAGAGACTCAAAAACAAGTCGACGAAATGATTTAGTAACGAATGGTCTGGGGCGTTTTGTGGAAGTGTCACATATTATTGTTATGTTAGTTCCTGGTATAAGCATCTCCTGAAGCCGAAGTGCTGTGTTGGACTGAAGAATTCGTGCTAATTCTGAATCATCTTTTTGAGCAACAGATAGACCTCGAAAGTCTATTGGAGAAATTGAAATAGCTTCGATTCTGGACAGGGCGTCAGCAACAACATTATCGGAACCCTTTATGTGTTGAATGTCGGTAGTAAACTGTGCAATGAAGGATAAATGACGTAACTGAGGTGGCGGTAGCTTCTCTCGACGTTGCTGGAATGCAAAGACCAAAGGCTTATGGTCCGTAAAAATTGTGCAATGCTGCGCTTCCAAAATATGCCGAAAATGTTGAACTGACTCAAAGACAGCAAGAAGTTCGCGATAATATGCAGGCCATTGCGTTTGTTTACAGGACAGCTTTTTCGAAAAGAAAGCAAGCGGTTGCCAATCGTTTCCGACGCGTTGTTGTAAACTACCTGCAATAGCGCTGTTGGAAGCATCTGTAAACAATCCAAGAGGCGCTTTTTGTAATGGATGTGCTAATAACGTAGCTTGAGTTAAACTACTTTTGCAGTTTTCAAAGGCTTTTTCCAGATCTGGAGTCCACGGAATAGGTTCCGAAGTACGAAGTCCAACTACTGCTGCTTGGAGAGGAGCTTGATGTGCAGCTGCATGTGGCAGAAATCGACGATAAAAATTTATCATACCAAGAAAACGCAGTAGTGATTTAACTGAAGAAGGTTTGGTAAAATTAATTAAACATTCAACTCTATCTGGCAGAGGAGAAGTTCCTGCTGCGGAAACTTCGTATCCTAGAAACTTGATCGACGGTGCACCAAGTACACTCTTGGAAGTATTTACAAGCATGCCATAGTCGTTTAATTTCGAAAATAATGTATGTAAATGTTTCATATGTTCTTCTGGCGAGTGAGAAAATACTAGAATATCGTCAATGTAAGCGAAGCAAAAGTCGAGGCCTTGAATAACTTCGTCTATGAAACGCTGAAACGTTTGGCCAGCGTTTCGAAGACCGAATGTCATGAACGGAAATTCAAATAGACCAAATGGAGTTGTTATGGCAGTCTTTGGAATATCATTGGGATTAACCGGAATCTGAGTATAAGCCTTCACTAAGTCAATGACAGAAAAAATTGTACACCCACGAAGTTGATGTGAGAAATCATGAATGTGGCGTACAGGATATCGGTCTGGAATGGTTCGGTAGTTTAGTGCGCGATAATCACCGCAGGGACGCCAACCGGTGTCCTTCTTTGGCACTAAATGCAATGCAGAGGCCCAAGGTGATTCCGAGCGACGAGCCACACCTTCTTGCAACATAGAATCAAATTCTGCCTTAGCAATGCGCAGAGGTTCTGGTGCGAGACGACGAGGACGGCAATAAACCGGTGGCCCTGGAGTTACACGAATAAAATGAACAGTAGAATGACGAACTTTTCTAAGCGTTCCAGATGGACGTGTGATGTCAGGAAAATCAGCAAAAAGTTTACTAAAGGGCGATTTATCTTCGATTACCTTAACACTGAATTGCGTAACATAAGCAGGTTGACACGCTGTTGAAAGTCCAGTCGTAGCATCAACAAGGCGTTTAGTACAACAGTCGGGAAGAAGATGAAAGTACGCTAAAAAATCGGATCCAATAATGGGTAACGCTACATCAGCAACGGTGAAACGCCATGTAAAACTGCGGCGCAAACCAAAGTTTAAACAAAGTCTTAGAGGGCCGTAAGTTTTAATTGGAGATTGATTTGCGGCACTAAGATCATACCCTGTTGAGCGTCGGTATTCTTTAACGAGGGAACGAGGAAAACAACATAAGTCCGATCCAGTATCAATCAAAAAATGTTGTTTGCTGGACCTATCCGTCACAAAGAGGCGGCCGCCTTCCATATGACAATCAGCTGCCGCCACTACTACTGATTGCCCTTTGCATTTGGGAAAAAATTACAGGGTTGAATGCATCTTCTAGCCTTATCCCCAAACCTTTCATGATACCAGCATAATTTTGAACCAGAGGCTTCAGGTTTTCGGCCAGTGAAACCACTATGCTGGTTAGAACGATCTCGCGGATAGTGATTGTGGTTACCGCGACCTCTTAACTGTAGAGCTGCAACTTGTTCGGACAAATCAGTTAGTCGGCTTATCACCTCATTTGTCTCATTAGGGGATTCCGGTAAAGAAACTGCTGCTACCGGGAACGTACACGATGAAGTTTCCATAATTTTGTCAGCAATGTCAGATAATTTGTCTAATGTGACGTCTTGTTGTGCTTGCAAAATGGCTTGGACATGCGAAGGAAGTCGTTGCAACCACAGGGTCCTAAAAACGTCATCTGGAATTTCAGTAAAACCGACTAAGGAGCGCAAGTCGCGCAAAAACTTTGACGGGGTGCGGTCTCCCAACTCCTCTGAGGAGAGCAGCTTCCGCATTCGTTGATCTTTGGACAGCGATAGGCGACGAATCAGTTTCTGCTTCAACCGAAGGTATTTGTCCGCACCCGGAGGATTTATAATAATATCCTCAACTTCCTCAGCAACACGTCCATCTAATTGAGCCACAATGAAATTGTATTTAATAGAGTCGTTTGTGATATTAAATAATTCAAACTGAGCCTCCACTTGAGCAAACCAGATTGCTGGTTTTTCTGACCAGAATGGGGGAAGACGCAATTTCAATTGACGAGTATCTTGCTGTTGGTTCTCTGGATGTCGTTGATGCTCCTCAAGATGTTGCAAATTCGGTTGTTCATGCAATTGCTGCTCCAATAAGCCGTCCAACTGCGCCTGGAGTTGGGCATTTTGTTGCAAGAGAACGTTCATTTGAGCCTGAATAATTTCGTCAGCCTCAGCCATCGTCGGGGTCACCAATAAAGTAGTTTAGTAGTACTTTTATTGATAATAATTATAAATTACAAAAATGACATGAATCAGATTTATTCAAACCTGACAGACTAAACTAAATTAATTATAACACCATGACAACCGTCATCAAGGCTGTCTTTGTGCTCGCCACATATGTTTGGAAAAAAAATTAAAAATGGGGTGTGCCATTTAAAATTACAAAGTTGCATTGCATTACTTAGAACTGGCACAACCTGTATATTTAAATTTAATCTTGTCAAATGCGCCAGAAAAAGTTAGCAATCGACCTAAAGAAAACCAAAGTCCTAGGAAAAGTATTTAAGAAGTTATGGGCAATATTCCATACTTTTTATTCACCCTGTATTTGAGTTCTTGGTTCTTGCAGTTCACATTAGAGTATTACAGGATGTTTCGTTGGTACAGTACACTGTATTACCCTTGGTATTACCCTGTTTTACCGAAAACCGCTTAATAATTTGCACTGGTCTTGGAGTAAGCTATATTTTGCACAACTACTTCAGGGTTTCTTTGTTAATTTTTCCGTCACTGTCTAGTGGATTAAACATTTGGTCCAGTCTAATAAAAATATGGCTTACATCAAAACCCTTTCTGATTCGTTGTTTTTATTCGATGTAATTTATTAAAAAGGTTCATGTAATAAGATTGCTTTATGTTTAGACAGATTCACGTTGTGATAGCACAAGCCTTATACGGAAGTTCTAAAGAAGTGAAAAGCCTTATTTTCAACTTAACGTCCCACCCAAACTTTCCCAAAGAAGCTGTTTCCACAACAATGGCATCTTTAAGCTCTACAATGCACCTTGATCATTCAAATGCACGACCTAGCAATGCGTATAATGATCTTAGCTTTCCTGTTCTTTCTGTGGCTCAGGTGGAGCGAGTTGATCAAGTCTTGATGCAAATCAAGGTAAGTTAATAGGGCTAGAGATTTAAATTTACTAATTCGAAGATCTGTGCTCCTAGAAGCTCGCATAAGCCACCTCCGTTGAGCTCCCGTCATTTCTACTAAAAAGCACATCTACATGAGGGCCCCATCGTATATTAAAACTAAATGTAGTTTTGATAACTAGAATAATAGAGCTAAGTTTATTATGGTTTCATTTAAATCGATTATTATTTTGTGTCGAAAATCTGACTTCAAAAAACAAAAATATAAGACGGATTTTTAAAGTCGGACACAAAGAAATAACCGATTTAAATGAAACCATAATACGTTTGTAGCCCTATTTTTTTAGTTTTAATATACGATGATGCCCTCATGTAAATGTGCTATTTAGTAGAATTGACCGGAGCAGGGAGCTCAACGAAGATGACTTATGTCTTATACGACCTTTCAGGAGCACAAATCTTGAATCTGTGAATTTGAATTTCTAACCTTAATATCAACCTCCTATCATTTTTAAATTACATACTATCCATTCGAAGTTTAAAAAAACCTATGAAAACTAGATTATCTTTAAAATGTTGAATTTTCCTCAAAGTTAGCATTACATTTTAAATTTACTTTCATTAAAAAATTAAAAAATGCCAAAAATAATGTGACAGTTACATAAAACAGGTGTAAAAATAAAAAAAAAAAGAAACAATTTTGGCTTGAGATGTAAGAATGTATAAAGAAAACTGTAGACATTTTTCCATTTTTGTAAAAGTGCTAATTTAGCCTATGATACCTTAAAGGAATTCTTAACATTGAGTACTTACATAAATAATTCCTGTTTTGTGTAAACTTTTAAATGGTTTAATGATTAGTGCATTATAAAGTAATTTAGTAAAAAAATAAATACTTCTGTATATGTTGAGACCATTGGTTTTGATTTAGATGCCCTGAACATGTTTTTAAATGCATTTTTTATTTAATTTGACTTTTCTTACATAACCAGCAAACACAAGTGACATTAATGATTTAATGACAAGGGTAAAATCTGTAACCTTATGGCTCGACTACTCTGTTTTTTTTTTAAATGTGAATGGATAGTTGGTCTCTCCTAATAACTATTTCTTTTTGTTAGGAAGTAATGTCGGACAGAAATGTGATGAACATATCAACGTCAGATTTAATGGAACTATACGAATACAAGTTGGCTTCAATGGGTCATGCTGAGCGTGGTGCAATGGCTAGTTTAGAGGCAGCGTCGGAACGTGCCACTCAGTTACAACATCGCACTGCGCAGCTTACTGCTGAGCTTAACCGATTCCATCAGTTGTTGTTCCACTCGGAGCAGTGCCTTGAACAAGCTGTCAAAGGTTAGTATCTTTATTTAAAACATTCATTTTATGAATCGCGCAGACTTTTAACAGTGGAACTGGGATTTTGATCACAACGAACAATCATGATTTGGCTTAAAAAAATTATGAATATTTTTTTATATTAATTTTTTTACACAAGACTGAAGAATTTTTTTGCACATTATTTTATTAATAATACAATTTAATGTACTCAAAATCCTCCATTAATAACCCGTACTAATGCATTAGCAACGAGCATAGCAACCCGCTGCTATGCTTACAGTTCCTATCTGCGTTTCTACATGCAAATGTCAAACTAGTTTTAATTACGGTTCAAGCAACCAAAACCAAAAGAAATGTAATATTTACCGTTCGTTTTATAGATTAGAAGCACACCCGCTTACCATCTTTAAGGAAATAACATTCATTTTATAATTGAGCGTATTTGTACAAAAATTGGTTGGGGTTACCTACGAGATCTGTCACACCACCTGTCGTTCCAGATGCTGACTGACATTACTTCTGAATTTTATATTTTTATCAAATATAATGATTCATTTACAAAGGTAAATGCAAAATCCGTGCATCCAACAGGATTTAAACATTCACGGAAATCCTTCTGTAAATAAGTCATAATTTCCTTTTTACCTAATTATAAAGAATTAAAGATGTAAAACACTCTTCAAATTTTATACAAACCTTTTTGCTGGTACGTAGAATGTTTTAAACTGGCAGTTTGTGGTCTTTTGGTATATTACCGTTATATTTGATAAAAATATGAAATTCAGAAGAAATTCAGTTAGCATTTGGAACGACGGGTGGTATGACAGATCTCGTAGGTTATCCCAACCAATTTTTGTACGAATACGCTCCATTGGCAGATAAATGTTCACATAAATATCTGACTGCAATTAAATTCAGCACTTTGATCGCGAACATCCTGTATGACATAATTAATTTTTTAACAAATACTAAAGAAATTAAAAAGCTTAACTAACTTTTAAATTATAGGAAAAGATGAACAAGCAAAAATCACAAAAGAATTAACAAATGCGTTAGAGGCTGAAAGGGGACGCACAAAAGCGGCACAAAGTCAGTTAAAAATAAAAGAAAAGGCACTTACTGAATGTTTGCAAATAAACGAGGACATTACCAAAAAACTGAATGACGTTTCCCGAACCAAAGCCGATTTAGAGGAACAATGCACAAAGTTGCGACAGGCTGTTATTAAACTAGAAGAATCATCCACGAGATTAGAAAAAGTTGTAGTAAAGAAAGACGACATTATTAAGCGAAATCATGCACATATGGAAAAAATGAAGCAGGTAAGAAATATGAAGGTTTACCTTTGCATTTTGGACCATTTCTTTAAGTGACAATAATATTAATAACTAATAAAACAATGAGTCATATTTGTACTAAAATTAATGGGGCGTATTTGTACAAAAATTGGTTGGGGTTACCTAGAAGATCTGACATTCCAACCGTCGTTCCAGATGCTAACTGACTTTACTTCTGAATTTTATATTTTATCAAATATAACGGTAATATACCAAAAGACCACAAACTGCCAGTTTAAAACATTCTACGTACCAGCAAAAAGGTTTGTATAAAATTTGAAGAGTGTTTTACATCTTTAATTCTTTATAATTAGGTAAAAAGGAAATTATGACTTATTTACAGAAGGATTTCCGTGAATGTTTAAATCCTGTTGGATGCACGGATTTTGCATTTACCTTTGTAAATGAATCATTATAGTGCAGCGATATGAATCAAAAATTCTCAATTTTAAATTTTTGTTGGACAACACTTTCACACCACCCTATTTTTAAAATATATTTAATTTGCATTCAGAATCTCATTTTGGAACTTTTTTCAGTGGGGGGAAGACTCCTTTTCAGCCCCCACAAAATTAAGATTTGGTGATTTTGAAAACTAATTTTGAGACTTATTAAAAAAGATATTTTATTTTTTTCTTTTGGCATCAAGTTTCCTAAAGTACCCCCTTTTTAATGATGTATTACTTAATAGTTTTGAACAATACTCTGGGTTAATATGACAAGAAGTAGTAAAAAACAGAAAAAAAAAATTGTATAAAATCAAATATCTCAAAATTTTTTCAGAGAAATAATAAATATTTATATATTAAAGTATTCGTACGAACCTCCTGCTTAAAATGAGTATTATAAACCCATGGGTCATAGATCTACCCGTGGAGTTAATGGACTTTGAGTTAGGCGCTGCAACGCGGTAAACGAGTAGCGAGCGCGCTTTGGTCGAAGTTTTATGCGATTTTGCAGTTATTCGTGTCCTGTTATCCTTCCAATCCAGCTGGACAACAACTTCGCACTACCTCATTATTAAAATATATTAAATTTGCATTAAGAATCTCATTTTGGAACTTTTTTCAGTGTGGGGAAGACCTCTTTTCAGCCCCCCAAAGAAAAAATTATTTCTTTTTTCCAAAACTAATTTGTATGCTCCTTAGAGAATATTTTTGATTTTTTTTTCCTGCTATTACATACCTTATAGGGTCCTCTTTCTTATAATGTATCAATTATAAAGTTTAAACAATACACAAAGTCAATATCACAAGAAGTAGATAAAAACCCAGCAAAAAAAATGTTTTAAATCGAAATATCTTGAAATTTGATTTAAATTTTTTAACATTTTTTGCATAAAGGACTTCTACTTAAAATAGGTAGTTGAAACACATGGGTCATAGATCTACCCCTTGATTAAATGGGCTTTGAGTCGTGCGCTACAACGCAATGATATATTAAAAAAATACAAAATATTAGTTCCCCTTTTTAACGCAAAGCCCATTTAATCAACGGGTAGATCTATGACCCATGTGTTTCAACTACCTATTTTAAGTAGAAGGCCTGAAGGAACACCTTTATGCAAAAAATTTTAAAAAATTTAAATCAAATTTCAAGATATTTCGATTTAAAACATTTTTTTTGCTGGGTTTTTATCTACTTCTTGTCATATTGACTTTGTGTATTGTTTAAACTTTATAATTGATACATTATAAGAAAGAGGACCCTATAAGGTATGTAATAGCAGGAAAAAAAATTAAAAATATTCTCTAAGGGGCATACAAATTAATTTTGAAAAAAAAAAATAATTTTTTCTTTGGGGGGCTGAAAAGAGGTCTTCCCCCTACTAAAAAAAGTTCCAAAATGAGATTCTTAATGCAAATTTAATATATTTTAATAATGAGGTGGTGCGAAGTTGTTGTCCAGCTGGATTGGAAGGATAACAGGACACGAATAACTGCAAAATCGCATAAAACTTCGACCAAAGCGCGCTCGCTACTCGTTTACCGCGTTGCAGCGCCTAACTCAAAGTCCATTAACTCCACGGGTAGATCTATGACCCATGGGTTTATAATACTCATTTTAAGCAGAAGGTTCGTACGAATACTTTAATATATAAATATTTATTATTTCTTTGAAAAAATTTTGAGATATTTGATTTTATACAATTTTGTTTCTCTGTTTTTTACTACTTCTTGTCATATTAACCCAGAGTATTGTTCAAAACTATTAAGTAATACATCATTAAAAAGAGGGTATACTTTAGGAAACTTAATAACAAAAGAAAAAAATAAAATATCTTTTTTAATGAGTCTCAAAATTAGTTTTCAAAATCACCAAATCTTAATTTTGTGGGGGCTGAAAAGGGGTCTTCCCCCCACTGAAAAAAGTTCCAAAATGAGATTCTGAATGCAAATTAAATATATTTTAAAAATAGGGTGGTGTGAAAGTGTTGTCCAACAAAAATTTAAAATTGAGAATTTTTGATTCATATCGCTGCACTATTATGCCCTTTTTTACCTAATTATGAAGAATTGTAAACACTCTGTAATTGTTATACAAACCATTTAGCTGGTACGTAGAACGTTTTAAACCGGCAGATTGTTGTTTTATGGTAAATAAGCGTTATATTTAATAAAAATCTAAAATTCAGACGTAATGTCATTTAGCATCTGGAACGACATGTGGTATGACAGATCTCCTAGGTAACCCGAACCAATTTTTGTACGAATAAGCTCCATTGACTTATCTAAGAAAATATGTCTTACCATCTGTCGTTGAAGACGCTGACATAATTTTATTATTTTATACTTTGACCAAAAAAGAACAAACTGTTAGTTTAGAAGATTTAATGTAGCAGATAAAAGGTTTGTAGTACATTTACGGAGTGTTTTACATCGTCCACGGAAGTCCTCTTGCAAATAAGTTATTACGCCCTTTTTATCTAATTATTTAGAATTTACGATGTAAAACACTTTCTAAATGTTATACAAACCATTTAGCTGGCACATTGAATGTTTTAAACCGGCAGTTTGTTGTTTTATTTGGTATAAAAAGCGTTATATTTAATAAAAGTTAAAAATAATAAAGTTGTGTCGGTAAGCTTCTTGAACGACGGGTGGTATGACATATTTCCCTAGATACGCCAACCAAATTTTTGTACAAATATGACATTTGGACAAAAATTAAAAACCATTTTTTTAGGAAATACAAGAATTACGGTCATCGTTAAAGCATCATGAGGCAGAACTGCAATCAAAGAACACGGAATTAAAAGAAATAACTAGTGAATTACAACAAAGACAAAAAATAATAGATACAATAACACGAGTAGCGACACAGCACATGCCATCCAAATCGGAATCCTCTTTAGAATAAAAATAAATTTATTTAAAAAAAAAACGGGTTAGCAAGAAAAAATCAGCAGTCAACATCGGCTAAAAAATGTGTTTGCTTTGGTTTGTTGATTTGTCTCGTTCTAGTCATCTTACTTGGTTGGGTTTTAAAGACAATTAATAATATCAAAAGTAAATGCATAGCGAAATATATTTATTAGCACAAATTAAATTTAAATTTTATTTTAAATGGGCATTTTTTTTCAAAATCAAAATTGTATTTGAGATAAGGTATCGTCCCTTTTTAAATATGTAGAGAACAGACCATCCTATGCATTTTTTTTAAATTTTAACACACTGAACTTTCTGAACCGTAGTTCGTTTTTATTGTATAAAGGCCTCTATATGTTTGATAAAATATTTTGTTTTAAAAACAATTTTCTATGCATTTATCTTTCGCAACATTCATAAAATTTTATAAAGTAGATGTAAAAATATTTTTATAAATAAATAAAGAAATAACTTTATTTGATGCCATAAAAAGTTCTTATATTACTTATTTGTATTGTAACAATATATTTTTTTATCTTTTGTAAATTGGTATAAATAAATTACATTATCGTAAGTAGGTACTTCCTATACTTTAAGTTTTTGTTTGATGAGTGCACCTTGAAATTTATTTGCGCATTAGTCCGAGAAAATCTTACATTTGGTCAAGAAATTTTCCGGGCAGCACAATTTTTATGGGGAATTGTAGTATTTGATATCTAGAAACGTAATTACCATGTGCGCACTCATGCGCATATTAGCATTTTGTGCTAGAGCCCCCCAAAGAGCCCCCTTTAATTGGTAATACTAGATCATGGAGGATTTACACCAACTTTTTGAAATAGACACTAAACAAGGTTATAAAATGATTTTCGTAAACATTTTTTTCGTAAAAAAATTTCTTCACCCCCCAAGTGGCCCCAAAATGAGTAATACTTATCACGTTGGATTTACACCAAATTTTAAAAATATTTTCATAATAAGGTTCTAAAGAACATTTTTGAAAAAAAAATTCTGTAAAAAAAATTCTTCGCCCCCTATGAAAAATAGCCCCCAGAAGGGGCAACAATTTTTTTTTCAAAAATGGTTTTTAGAACCTAATTTTGCATCTGTTTGTAAAATTTGGTGTAAATTGAACGTGTTAAATATTACTCATTTTGGGGCTATTTAGGGGGTGAAGGAATTTTTTGGAAGAATTTTTTTCATGAATATCATTTTAGAACCTTATTTGGTGTCTATTTGTCAAATTTGGTGCAGATCCACCATGATGTAGTATAACGAATGAAAGGGGGCTCTTTGGGGGGCTCTAGCACAAAACGCTAATATGCGCATGAGTGCGCACATGGTAATTATGATTCTAGATATAAAATATTACACTTTTCCACAAAAATTGTGCTGCCCGAAAAATTTCTGAATAATAAGGGTTTTTTGTAAGATTTTCTCGGACCACATAAAAAAGATGAGAATTAAATGTCTGTCGCCAATATACCGGATGTTCTGTTAAGGAATCGACAAAAAATGTTAGTTGTTATGTAATTGATACATCTTAGACCAAAAATTTAACTAAAACAAAACATCCTAACTAATTTTGAAATCAGAAGCCTATTTCATAAAAATTACTAGTTGACAAGTCGATAATTTTTTTTATTTTTTTAAGTCCTAAATGGCAGGAGACAGCGTTAGACGTTAATGACGCTGTGTCCTGCTATTTGAGATATAAAATTTAAAGTGCCTCGATGATTTTGACAGATATTTTCGCTCTATAGAGTGGCGCCATGCATCATTCCATCTCTGTCATACAGATTCTGTCATCAACATAATTAGCGAAGTGACAACAATTACAATTGATGACAGAAATGAAATGATGCATGGCGCCACTCTACAGGGTGTTACCAAATAAGTAGGAAAAAATTCAGGGGGTAATTCCTGAACCCATTTTAAGAAAAAAAGTTCCTATAAACATATGCCCGATTTTGACTTTTTTTTTTCTTACAGCCCCCTAAGAGCCCCCACTATCAACACGATTTTTTAAATTTTTCAAAAGGGAATATATAAGTATTTAGATAAATTAGGTAGGTCCTACAAAAACGATGGATTTTCGGACACATGTTCTTAGGAATTTTTTTTCTTAAAATGGGTTCATGAATTACCCCCTAAATTTTTTCCTACTTATTTGGTAACACCCTGTATAATGCGACAATATCTACATTTGATTTCTTGCAAATAATGCCTACATAAGCATAATGGAATTTTTATTTATGTACATCGCTTTAAAAATTAAAAAAAAGTGATACTAAGATAACTCAATCCCCTCAATCCTATCTCTAGATAAGCGAGATTTCAATGAGGGCCATCAAGTTTTAGAACTAAGGTCCACTTCATAAAAATTACAAGTCGCTGTTTCCTGCTACTTGAGACTAAGACCGGTTTTTTATTGAATTTGGATACTTCAGATATTTCTGTCAGGATATTTACCTATTTATTATTATAATTAATTATTTGTTGGAACTACAAATAATTAACGAGAACGCGATTATTTTGAGGTATAAGTATACAATTTTAAGATTAAACAACTTAAAACAGTCTACAGGAATTTCTCAAAAAAAGATCTTCTGTTTTTTTTTATAAAATTTGATTACAACGAATAACGACTATTTCATTTATATGTCAAATTAGAAGTTTATGCCAAAATTTGAAGCATTTTACTGCGCATTATACTGGAAATCACCCGTTGGCAACAACCTGAGCTAAAATATCCCGTTGTCAAGAACTGACAGCGAATTAATTTACCTGGATAGAAGTCAAAGTTATAATTTTTTGTTAATTTTGTCAAAAATTGTTCTTTTGGTTAGTCGTATTCAGTGTTAAATTAAATTAATATTATTTTTTTTGGTAAGTAATATTTATAAATGAAATAATCGTGTCGAATAGCCCTCGTGCTCTTGATATATTTTCGATTTTAAAAGAACTCGTGCTTGTTAAATACGCAATGTCCCTTAAACATAAGGGTGTTTTCTTTGAATTATTCACCTCGAGCTTCGCACTCGATAAATAATTAGACAACACCCTTACTTTTGCGGGACATTGCTATGCAACAAGCACTCGTTCATTTAATAATTGAAAATTCATAGAGCACACGTGCTATTACTACTGATTATAAAATGAACGACTGCTTGTTGCATAGCAATGTTCCGCAAAAGCAAGGGTGTTGTCTAGTTATTTACCGAGTGCAAAGCACGAGGTGAGTGATTAAAAGATAACACCCTTATTTTTAAGGGACATTGCGTATTCAACAAACACGAGTTCATTTACAATCGAAAATTTATTAAGAGCACGATGGCTATTCAACACGATTATTTCATTTATAAATACTATTTACCCAACAAAATAATATTCATTTCCTTTAAATACTGAATACGACTAACCGAAAGAATAAGTTTTGACAAAATTAACAAAAAATCATAATTTTGACTTCTAGGCACTCTAGTTAGAACTAGTGATGGGAATAATTTATTTTTTTCGCTTAATAAAACTTAAAGAAAGAAAATATTGGCATTTAGTGTTTCAAGCTTACTGATTCTCAAAACTTTTTTTTCGTAAGTAAAGTATTCATAGAGCGAGGAAAATCGACTATTTCCATCATTATGTAGTCAGAACGGTCTAAGTGGCATTAAAGTCAAACTCTGTGTTACTGTATATATTGATTTTAAGGCGGTAAACAAAATACAAAAGGATTAAAACACAAACTAACAACTATTATTATTATTTATATTTTGTATATTTAAATAACAATTTATTGCAGTACGTCCTTATTACAACCATCTTTAGTACAGGAATTGCAAGTTGATAGGTCACCATCAGACCATAGGAAATCATAATATTCACAAGCAGTTCGAGAACCAATATTTTTTAAATCACATGCTCGGTAGACTTGTACATTGTCCTTAACTGCAAACCAAAAAATAAAAATTGGATAATTTAACGCTAGTTATTCCGCTTGATAAGTGAAAAAACTTAAGGTCTCTGGAATATACTCAAGTATGGCCAACTTTGACACTTATGATAGTTAGATCAAATTGCATGGCTTACTAGATTAAAAAGACAATGAAAAAGCATTGTCTTTTTAATCTAGTAAGCCATGCAATTTGATCTAACTGTCATAAGTGTCAAAGTTGGCCATACCTGAGCATATTCCAGAGACCTTAAAAAAACTGCATTAGTCCACTCGAATTTGTATACCTTTATGCATGTGCATCAAAGTTTCGAATGTGTGCAAAAACTAAAAATAGCTATTTTGCTAACATAGGTGGAAAAGTGAGACTTTTTCGCAAGACAGGCACAAAAAAAAAGTGTCACTTTTCCACACATTGTAGGAGAATAAAGCGTATTCGTGCAAAAATTGGTTGGGGTTACCTAAAAGATCTGTCATACCATCTGTCGTTCCAGATGCTAACTGACATTACTTCTGAATTTTATATTTTTATCAAATATAACGCTAATATACCAAAAAACAACAAACTGCTGGTTTTAAACATTTACTGTACCAGCTAAAAGGTTTGCATAATATTTACGAAGTGTTTTACAACTTCAATTAATTAGGTAAAAAAGGGCATAACGACTCATTTACAAAGGTGCGGATTATTTTAAACATTCACGGAAATCATTTTGGAAATGAGTCATAATTTCCTTTTTTACCTAATTGTAAAGAATTAAAGGTGTAAAACACTCAGTTATACAAAGCTTTTAGATGTTACCTTAAATGTTTTAAACCAGCAGTTTGTTGTTTTTTGGTATGTTAGCGTTATATTTGATAAAAATATAAGATCAGAAGTTATGTCAGCATCTGGAACGACAGGTGGTATGACAGATCTCCTAGGTAATCCCAACCAATTTTTGAACGAATACGCTCCATGAGCCTTTCCCTTCGTCGTTTAAAATTGGACAAATATTTTTCGAAATTTTGCTGTTTTTTTAATTTTAAATCTAAAAGTAAATTTACACAACTAAAAATTTTGATTTTTTAAGAAATTATTCTTAAAAAAAATTAAAAATGTTATTTCAAGAATAATTTCTTAAAAAATCAAAATTTTTAGGTGTTGTAAATTTACTTTTACATTTAAAATTAAAAAAAAAAACAACAAAATTTTGAAAAATATTTGTCCGATTTTAAAATTTTTTACTTTGCTGAAAAGAGAAAAATTGGAGCTTTTAAATAAGGCCCACCACTTACCCAGAATGGCCATTAAAGATTATTGATGGGGTTGTTACCCCGCTTGGGGGGTTGAAGAAAAAAATTAAAAAATATGTTGTCAGATGTTCTTCTTTAAAAGAAAATCTACCTGTCTAAGCATTTTCTTCTTAAGAAGCGTAAATTTTCGCCCGATTTTAAAATAATTTTTTTTTTTTTTTTAAAAGAGAAAAATTTTAGCTTTTGAATAAGACCCCACTTGACCCGTAGTGCCATTTGAAATTTTTGATGGGGTAAACACCCCGCTTGGAAGGTTAAACAAAAAAATTAAATAATACTCTAATTATTAGATATCCCCCTTCAAAAAAAATGACGTGTCGCGGCAGTTCCTCCAGAACAAATTCGTTTAGGAAAAAATGGGGATGGAAACTTTTCCTTGGACCACCCTGTATATGTGTATCCCGAAGACGATAATCTTCTCCAAGAAAAGGAAATGTGGTAGGTGACATGTCTAATTCCCCAGCTAGTAGCCTAACAAACCTCCAAACAAGTATAAGTGAAACTAATTCTGCCAGCAAGGCTTTTTGGTATCACGCAATTCCATGGGACAAACTGTCCCAACAAACAATTAAGGACTGTGAAAAGGGGACAAAAAATCCACAGGCCACCCGTGAAGTTTGTCATGTAGTGGTAGCAGCTATAAAGAATATAAAAGTAAGCCCACCTTCTAAGAAATTTAAAATTATAGCAAATAAATTAGTTGCAAATTATTCCCTAATGTTTGAGGATAAAGACGGCGAAAATGCAATTATTGCTGATGGGGGTAAAAAACTGCTCGATCATAACAACTATCTCAATAGAGAATCAAAAAAAAGAAAGGTCTTTTGCAAAATCATTCCTGACAACGCAAATGCAAAAAAAAACTTAAATCGGCGAAAGCTGGTTGTTTAAACTGGGAAGCAGACTGAATGAAGAAATTTCTTATAAACTTTTTTGAAGACGAAAATATTTTATTGGAAGACAATGACAAAGTTATTCAATATGCCGAAGAAACATACGGCATCGCAAGGGATTTCCTTAATAATACGAATCTAGCACCACCAACCATTGATACAATTAAAAAGGAGTAGCCAATTTTTCTAAGAAAAAGTGTCATAAGGTGGCACTATAACAGGCTTATGGGGCACCCCATAGATAACTTAGATTTAATTATACAAAAACATGATGTTATAAGGAAATTTGCGCTAAAAAATAGATACTTAAAAGAGGATAATACGGATAAAATGGATCCAATGGAATAAAATATTTAACCTGCTTAAAAACATTTTTTGCTCATTTTAGGGAGGATCTAGGCGATTTGGTGCTGTCGTATGATGTAAGTATACAAGTAGTATTGTTAAGTAGTTACAGATAATTTTTATTCGGCAATTTTATGTACAGCGGGTTGTGATGACCACCAGCATCACAATGAATTGAGTCAATCAGACGCATATCTGACGTTTTCCAAATGTCGGGTGAGCAAATAAAAACGGCCCCTAAGTAGGCTATGAAGAATGTAAAATGTGTCAATTAGCAATATTTTGACAATCCCCATGGCTTACTTATGGGCCGTTTTTATTTGTTCACTCGATATAATGACCGCGGGGGTGGTCAACGACTGGAAAGGTCCATAGCTATTTTGCAAAAAAGTGTTATCTTACCTTTATAAACAAGCTGGATACATGCGTGATCATCGTTGTTATAGAAATCACTGTCGTCACAATTGGTCAAAGTAGCGTTGCTAAGATCAGCACAGCCTCCATTGATGTCTTCATCAAAACATTCGTAGCACTGAAGTGCTTGTCCTAAAATAAAAAAAAAATTAAGTAGAGGCCGCTCCAATGACATATGGAAATCTTAAAACGAGTCTTAAAATAAAAGTTATTTAGACTTCATAGTTTTTATTCTACTCCCCGAGCTTAAATATCTACATAACTTTTAAATAATTTAATATTCTTCTTCTTATGAAATTTACAGAATAGAACAATAGTTTCATAAAGAAAATTAAATATCATAAAAATGTAGACTTGGAAAACTATAATTTAAAATATTGGGGCAAAAAATCTTTAATTACTTACCTAATTGCAAAACTGAACATAAAAACACAACCAACGCAACAGCTTTAAGTACCACGGCCATTTTATTTATAATAAATGTGTCTAGTTCAAAAAATCAGGACTAAGTAATTTTCATACTCATTTTCAAACCCTTATATTGAATATTGATCAAAAAAACGTAGGTACCTGCTGATTAAAAAAACACAAAGTATCACTTAATTTGTAATCCTATCTAGGAAATACTTAAGTACTTACCTTGTGATAAAATTTATATTATTATGTTTATTTTTGAAAAGTGCCACCTGCACTCGTTTTGTCCCAAATGCCCTGGGTAAAGCTAGGCAATTTTACCGAATGGAATAATAGCTCAGTGGTTAAGGGACAAAAAATCTGCAAAATGTGCTCACGGTCTGAAATTCACAACATATACTCTTCAAGATATTTAAAAAAAATGGGTTAATGAGACATTTCGAGATTTTGATAGGAGCCCCGCTGTGCCCTCTTCTTTTTTTACGGTTACTTTATTTTTTTATACCGTTGTGTTTAAAAATTTTTTCATGAAACTTCATATTTGGGTTTCTAAGAAGGTCCAGTAACCACTTTGGGTTCGCAATATTATCAAATGTTACCATGGGTCCCCCTACGGTCCACTAGTACTGTCGAGGGCGGCCTTTTTAGTCAGTCAAACAAAAGCATAAATAACCTTTATCATATCCAGACATTGCCGAAGCAAGAAAGTTAAACAATATCATTTTGGTAATCCGATATTACAATTGTAATATATACAATAAAATCATTATAATGAAAGGTAATCAGTGCTAGACAGTGGGGAACGAAAGATAAGAAATCTCTTTCTCACCAAAATTGCTGACTAAGATTGCAGGTGCCGAATGCAAAGTTAAAGTACCCAAAAGACAGTACTTTATGTTTTAACCCCTCTTGTAATTAGATGATGTCATAACAATCGTCTGTGATTGGTGCCTCATCCTAATTACTTTGTCTTTAGCATGTATGTTTCTTTATCTTATAACCCCTCTTATTATTAGGTGGTAGATTATGCAAATCTCATTGGTGCAATGTCAATGTACCTATGAGTTTACAATAATACTAATTATTTGATTGGTGAATCTTTTCCCCTGAGGGAATTGTCCGAAGGGAGAAAAGGTATATAAAGGATTTTTAGTGAAGAATATTGGTCAGTCGCATTTCAAGAATTCAGAGGGTTTTCAAATTTAGTCATTGCAAAAATAGCACCTAACTCAACTACTTCAATTTCAGCCACTTTGGCTGGTTTTGTAAATCATGAGGGTGAGTGCAAAGGAACCACATATTCAGAGTCAAATCAAAATTGGAGTAATGTGATCGTTACAGCCGTTATTAAAATTACAATGTATGACTACAAAACAGTCGTACGAATCGATGACAACCAAATTGTATTAAGAGACGGGCTAAAATGTCCATTTTTAAAGTCTTATTGTTTAGACGCGATTCAAGGCGAAAGCACTTGGGAAATATCCGAAAAACCGGAGGACTGCGAAAATTATTCATTAATATACAGCGGGCGCGCTTCTATCGTGTCATAAAAAGTAAACGAGCGGTTAACAAATTATTTCGCGGTGGTGGAAGAGCAAGATAGATAAAAAGAAAAAATCAATGCGGTACAGAATTCTGGGTTACAGAACACCCAAGACTTTTAGTCGTAGAAACTATCGGTAGCGAATCACCAAATTGGAAAAAAGAACTTATCGTAGAGAATATCGATTTAATAACGTATGTAAATTCTAAATTCTTGTATGTAGAAATGTCAAGCAAAAGAAATTTAAGAAAACTTAATGAATTGGCCGTGCACCGAAGATGCTTATTGCATAGAGAAATTTTAAAAAATCGTTTACTTTTGGCTCAAAATAACGCAGACGCGATAGCTGCTCTTATTAAAGAAGAGCAAGGGCACATTGGGATAAGAAGAGGGGAAACGCTTTACATAATGAAATGTACTCCAGTTATTGTAGAATTACGAAGAACTGAGTCGTGTTACGACCAATTACCGGTTTTGTATCAAAATAAGTCATATTTTATAAGTCCGTTGACACATATTTTGCATTCGGTTGCTGAACAAATTAAATGTAGCCCGATTACTTCTCCTTTATATTGGATAGACAACAGGTGGCTAGGTTTCAATCCAAATCCAATTCAGAATATGCAACCTCAAGAAATTATTCCAGGAAGTGAAGACAAACTGTGTTTTCGCTAGTACAAAATTTAGGTTCCGGAGGTTTATTATACTCCTCGCAGACAAAGTCGAAAACGAGGAGTATATTGTGATTGTTTTGAAAATTCTAAAATCGTCAAAAATCGTCGTAGAGCAAAAATTCTTGCATATTCGTGCGTTTCATCGAATTTTGAACAACTTTCAAAAAATCCGTCCGTCCGTCCGTCCGTCCGTCCGTCCGTCCGTCCGTCTGTCACGTTTTTTGTAAACACGATAACTTAAGAACGAAAAGCCCAATCGTGTTCAAATTTGCAGGAAAAATTGTTCTCATTAAAATCTTGGTTGGGATTGTTATTGGGAAAAATCGGATAATAACAAGGGGGGTAGCGGGGCCCCCAAACTGGTAAAAAAATCATATTTCAGTTATTATAAATTTAAGAAAAAAAAAACTTTCGTAATAATAAAGCCCTTTTAACTCTTTACAAAATTTATTTTAAACATTTTTTGATCCGACCCCCCATTAGCCCCCCAATAAAAAAAAACGCCGTATTTTCGTTATTATTTGATTTACTGAAAAAATTTCTAATAAAAAATTAAAGAAAATGTAATTCTGTATTAAAAATAATTTTTTGTAATTTTTTTTGTTAAGTTATTAGGGCATAAAAGACTAAAAGAAAGATTTTTAGTAATAAAAAAGTTCTAAGTCCCATAAGTCTTGGCCTCGGTCTAGGAGGCTTTGTAAAAACATTCGAAACACAGCAGCATCTTTCTTAAGTCAAATTAAATCTCAAACGTCAGTGGCAGAATTCATATTTATGCTCTTCGCTAATAAATATTTTTTTTGCGAAAGAGAGTTAATAGTTGGACCTCTTCGCAGATTATTTTTAAATAAAAAAAATGTTTCTTTTATAAAATATTGTGATTGCTTAATTACTGCGAGGGGTATCCTATTAAATGTCGGCATTTTATAATAAAACCTAACCCACTCAATGATCTAACCTGTTCACTGATCTAACCCATTTCTAGTTTACTATTGAAGAGCTTCGACAAGCTCAAAGTCAATTAATGTTTGGTGTTCAAAGATAAGTAATTAAGAATAACATGATAAGGAAAGTATCTGGTCATTCGATAAACGATCCGACCGGCTACTCATCCTTGAATCTATTTAGCACCAAAGACATTGTGAGTCTAGTAGCAAGACAACATCAAAATTATACGGATATTTTACTATATTAGGACGTCTTCATGTTTAGGACTATATTTTATAGCCCGAGTTTTAAAATTTGTTATTGAAACCATGATTAATGCGGTGGCCTTGCACAAGGTTGCCGGTTTCGGATTGCATATGTTAGCATGCATCTGGGACACACTTTCCATATACATTTTACATCATAAGAAGCCCAAGGATGACAACCCTACAGACAATTCAGCCCCACCTCCACCACCTATGTCAAGTAACAGCACCGTTATCGTCTCCCAGAATTCACCTAGCGCCATTGTTGAGATGGAGCATCCACCGACAAACGAAAGCCGCCTAGAAACAGCCAAAGAAAAAACTCAAATCGACCAAGATAGTGCGTCTACAAAATCGCAAGTCCCTGCAGAATCCCAATCCAATAAAGTGCAGTATCAAACGGTCATCAGCACGACATTGTCTCAAACCAATCAGTCATCGAAGCCAACACATAGCTCCGCCCCGAGTATGAGCTATAAGGACCTTAATCATGAACTCAGTACTTTAAGAGTGTGGTAAATAACCCCACTCTCGGTCTTGGAGTGAAAATGCAACATAAACAAAATACATGCATAAAGGCCCTGTTTAATGGAGTCCCCCATCATTCCAAACCTAAAATCAAGTGAACAAGTTTTTAAAGTTAGTCAACCAAGAAAAAATAAATAAAATGAACAATAGCATGAAGAAAGACATCATCCTAAATCTAATTGCTGAAGTGGGCGCCCTAGTGGTGCATTTAAGCGCGGCCATAACCGTGCTGCTGTTATCGGCTATTAGAATGATGGTAATGGACATCATAATGCTGGAGCCAGCATTCCTTGAACTAAAAAAGGATCTAGAGGCTGTAACCAGTGGGGTTCATCGGCTGGAATATCAGTTGAGGCAGTTCCATGAAGACGGACCGGAACTAAGAAATATGAACAGAACGGTGACAGTCAGACAAATGATGGGTACTAACGGGCCATATGGGAACCTGGAGGTATCCATCGCAGCCACCCCATCGGTTTCATCCGCCTGTAGCAGTTCTGCAGAAGACAGCTCTATTACAGACTCCTCAAGAGAAGCCCCAAGCCCAGCCAGAAATCCATCCCCATGTTTTACTATCAGCAGCGAGTCAAGCGGAGGGTGGCAACAGGCGACGTCACCCGTGTCCCTGCACAGCCCCGACTGTGACAACGGCGGCGGGAGTACCAGCGGAGCTTCCTCGATGGTGGGCAATTTATACTCGTCCCCAAGCTACTCACCATCTGCCCCTGATTATTGGGCAAACGAGAGCGTGATCCGTGCCATCTTCAGGACCCAGATGCTTCCGTCAATTGGATTCGACATGCGACCGGCTGGAATAAGCGACGCGGAAGACGAGGAGCTGGATGTGTAATAGACAATAGCAAGCTTGACTGCTTGCAGTTTAAATTTTTTTTATTGAAATGTCGTATTTTTTTCATTTTTGTATGGTGTCATATTGATTTAGTTATATTTTTATAAGTCCATTCCTATTTTATCATGAACGTATAGTTCAATTTTTTAGAATAAGTTTTTGAGTTACTTGTGTTTGTTTAGTTTAAGGTTGTTTTTTTTTACATAAATAATTTTGTACGTATTTTCGAATTTTTATTTTCACAAGACAGAAAGGTCTGTCGTTAAGATAATCTTATATTTTGTTTTTCATTATGGGAAGAAAGATAAAGTACTGCAAAACCAAACAAAAAAAAAATATAACATTAAAAGTGCTGAACATAAATCGAAAAATTATTAAGCTTTGCATTGCACGCAATAATTTTTCTTTTGTAATAATAGAGGGATGTCGAGGGCGGCCTTATTAGTCAGTCAAACAAAAGCATAAATAACCTTTATCATATCCAGACATTGCCGAAGCAAGAAAGTTAAACAATATCATTTTGGTAATCCGATATTACAATTGTAATATATACAATAAAATCATTATAATGAAAGGTAATCAGTGCTAGACAGATAAAAAGATAAGAAATCTCTTTCTCACCAAAATTGCTGACTAAGATTGCAGGTGCCGAATGCAAAGTCAAAGTACCCAAAAGACAGTACTTTATGTTTTAACCCCTCTTGTAATTAGATGATGTCATAACAATCGTCTGTGATTGGTGCCTCATCCTAATTACTTTGTCTTTAGCATGTATGTTTCTTTATCTTATAACCCCTCTTATTATTAGGTGGTAGATTATGCAAATCTCATTGGTGCAATGCCAATGTACCTATGAGTTTACAATAATACTAATTATTTGATTGGTGAATCTTTTCCCCTGAGGGAATTGTCCGAAGGGAGAAAAGGTATATAAAGGATTTTTAGTGAAGAATATTGGTCAGTCGCATAATATCAAAAGTCAGTCATATAATATCAATAGTGAATCGTAATATCAATAGTCAGTCGTTTAAAAGTTTGACGCACACAGTAGTGCTCCCATTTTAACGACTGCAATAGTCCAATAGGGAAATAACATATAGTAAACATAAACACAACCAGCCTGGCACCACCTCTAGAGTCTAGCCACACTCATCAGTGGCAGTGAGATTCGAACTCACAACGACAGGAAGCCTTCGATACATCGCCCTGCGATTATACCGTACGGCCACCGCCGCGCCAAATAATATCAATAGTCAGTCGTGTAATACCAATATTCAGTTGTAAAACTTCAGTATTTAGTTGTGTAAGAGCATTAATAAATCAAAATAGAATTGTTTTATCAATTGTTTAAATTCAGTAAATATTCGCCTTTAAACATACAGTCAACAGTCAACACTTCTCTAGATATTTGCCAATCAAATTCAATCGCTAAAGAGTCTTTTATTCTAACTAAAAATAAATAATTCAATTGTTCCTAAAAGTTAAGTTTTATGGTTGTATTCCTGTATTAACATGTGTTGCCTACTATGTTTATTTTTCGGTAAGTTATATTTTAAATAAATTGTTTTTATTACATGTTGGGAACTTTTTAATTATCAAACACCACATTAAGATAAAGCCAACAGTACCATACCTACCAGCATATTAGTTTACACTTCAAACTTATGAGCTAGAGCTCGCGCACATTTGGAAGCAATACCTATGGCCAAGAGATTTGTTTATTACCAACAGTCCTTTCGACTAATTCATTTCTTTGGCTATACTTGAGTTCATTTCTTTCTAAATTTATTTTAGATTAATATTATCTTTGTCAGCCACCCGTATTTCCTCCCTTTCATACAACAAGGGTGGCCCTCGACAAGAGATGAAACAAGAACTCAGGATGCTTAGAAAAGTAAGGCTCAATGTTCTGAACAGACACAAAGAAAACCACCAGTAGAAAGGCCGTTTGGAATACTCAAACATTCAGTTATGAAGGAAGAGATGAAACAAAAATGCAACAGGGTGCTTAGAAAAGTAAGCCGCAATGTTCTGAACAGACATAAAGATAACCACTTTCAAATTTCCAATAAAAGATGCGCCAGCAAAGCCGATTCAAATAAGACTTTGGTTTAGACTGGCATTTTAAGCCAAGAATCTTGGACTAGAACCAGCAAAAATACACCTATTTCCCATTTCCAATCTTCAACCCTAAAAAAAACTCTTTCCACAATAAACCCAAAAAACAATAGGGACTATAACAAATGCATTAGAACGCTTTGTAAATACCTTAGATCCAAAATATAACATACCATCAACAACTCATTTAAAAACTAAATTATTTCTATAACTTTACGCTTCATTGACAACAAAACTAAAGAAGGTTTTAGAATAAGTTAGTAACGTCTCAATCACAACAGATGCATGGACTTCCTTAAATATGGATATTTGTCTTGCACAGTGCATTTCATTTTGCCCTAAACCACCAAACTAGTAAAAGCAGTATGGATAGAGTGGGATGGGTGCGATGGTTGGGTTCATGTGTGGTGTCGGGTGTTGAAGACCTTTATAGGAAGTTTTTATGCGTCAATTGCGCCACGGGTTCAAAGTCTACTTTGCAAAATTTGTTTTTAAAAATTGCTTGCCTGAAATATATATAAAAAAATAGAATTAGATGATCCACTAAGTATTATAACGCACACTTTGCCAAAGGGGCTGTTCCGTTTGGTTTGAAGAACGTTCAAAACGTCTGACTGTATCCGACTTTGGCAGAGTGTTAGCCAGGTACGACAAATCTTTAGGAAAAATAGCGTTTTCAATCATATTAACAACAAATATATCTTCCTTACGCGCCATGGCATTCAATTTGAAAAAGAAGCTATCAGTACTTATGAAGAAATAACTAATTTAAGCGTAGTGACAAGTGGGTTGGTCATATACCCATATTGCTTATTTGGCTTGTTCTCCAGATGGGTAACAATGGACTTGTGGGGGTAAAATCTCCCTATAAAATCAAACATTTATTTTCCGAATCTGCCATTAAAGCTGGCAAATTGTCTTATTTTTCAAGAACATTTAATTTAAACAAAAAGCACCCATATTTTTATTAAATTCAGGGTAAGCTTGAGGCAGCAAATAGAAAGTGGTGTGATCTAATAATATTTACCCTAAAAGGAATTTTTGTCACAAGAGTTTTTAGAAAAAAATCGTTTTGGAAAGACAAAAAATTGGTAAAATTAAAGAAATGTCTAAAAATTAGAAGAGCGTAGGTGTGGCAGTTTTTTTCACGAGAGGAAAACAGCTCGAAAATTGTTACATGCACCTTGTGCAAAAATAAATACAAACACTCTTTTAACAGATCCAATTTGCGAGATCATATAACCCGAAAGCACCCAGATAAGGCTAAAGAAATCGAACTTGAAAAACAAAACGAATCGGAGGATGAGAATGATACTTTAAAAGCTTCTACCTCTACTTCTATCGAACCTCCTAAAAGTAAAAAACTGAAGGTTAAAATTGTAGCTGTAAAGAAGATTAAATTAACGGATTTCATAGAACAAAACAAAAAATACGAAGAAGACTCGACGAAAAAACGCGAAGTAGATAACGATTTGGCCACCGATCTGAAACCATTTACCATTGTAGAAATACAAAGGATTCAAACGCTTTGTGAATACCTTAGATACAAAATATAACATACCATCAACAACTCATTTAAAAACTAAATTGTTTCCAGACCTTTACGAGTCATTGACAACAAAACTAAAGGAGGTATTAGAAAAAGTAAGTAGTGTCTTAATCCCAACAGATGCATGTACTTCCTTAAATATGGAAGGATATTTATTTTGTCTTGCACAGTGCATTTCATTTTGCCTGAAACCCCCAAACTGGTTTCGGCGTCTCTTGATACAATCCAACTTGAAGGCGGTCACACAGATGCTTATTTAAGCCAGGTTGGTAATTTTGCTTGATGTTGTTATTTTTTAATTTAATTATTGAATTCATTACAGGAATTAATTAAGTGTGATGGGTGCGATGGTTGGGTTCATGTGGAATGTGTCGAGTCGGGTATCGAAGACCTTAATAGAAAGTTTTTATGCGACAATTTTGCCACGTATTCAAAATCTACTTTGCAAAATATGTCTTTAACAATTTCTTGCCTGAAATATATAAAAAAAAATAGAATTAGATGATCCACTAAGTATTGAACAAAGCACACTTTGCCAAAGGGAGTGTTCCGTTTGGTTTGAAGAACGTTCAAAACGTCTGACTGCATCCGACTTTGGCAGAGTGTGCAGAGCCAGGGAAAAAAATCTCTAGGAAAAATAGCATTTTCTATCACATTTTCAACAAATATTTCTTCCTTATCCGTCATTGCATTCAATTTGAAAAAGAAGCTATTAGTACTCATGAACCAATACCTAATTTAAGCGTAGTGACAAGTAGGTTGGTCATACACCCACATATTAGTTATTTGGCTTGTTCTCCAGATCTGTTGCGATGGACTCGTGGAGGTAAAGTGTCCCTATAAAATTAAACATTTATTTCCCGAATCTGCCATTAAAGCTGGCAAATTGTCTTATTTTTCAAGAACATTTAATTTAAACAAATAGCACCCATATATTTATTAAATTCAGGGTCAGCTTGAGGCAGCAAATAGAAAGTGGTGTGATCTAACAATATTTACCCTAAAGGGAATTTTTGTTACAAGAGTTTTTAGGGAAAAATTGTTTTGGAAAGACAATATATACAAGAAACGTTGGCGCCTGAAATTATAAACAATATATTAACGACGATTCATGGATAGACGATGTTTCCTTCGATAAATTTATTGCGGTAGTTAATATGTGTACAAAGTTTAATATGCTTCCAGTATGGTATATATACAGTTGCAGCATTTAATTACACCAATTTCAATTAAAGAAAAAGACGTACAAATTATTCATCACGCAGGCAACCATTGGAATTGTATCAGCAATTTCAAGCAAGTATTCACAATACGAAATATGTATTAACATCTACCTCGCACCGGCAGTGTCCGAGCGGTATATCCGCTGGACGGAATATTAGTTGAACACTGTCGTAGGGGGTTTAAATCCCATTGCCACCGATGCATGGAGTGTTGGATGGTCATCAGAGAAAAGCAATCCTCCTAAAATAACCGGACATGTAGGCGATCCGAAGACCAGCGAAATATTGGGATTTAACATTACCTTTGTTTAAAAGAATTCCGCAAAATGATGAACCAGACCACATCAAAGAAGAAAATGTTAGGTAAATTATTTTTTAAACGCTGAAAAATCTGTCGTTCTATTGTATTGTTTTAGTGTTTTTGGAAATAACAAAGGGTATACACGCAAGGAGGTTATAAAGAAATGGAATTTTCAATAAGATGAAGCTAATAAACTCGAAACAATCTTTGGATTTGATTTGAATAGACATAAGCTTGCTAAAGGCAATGAAAATTAGCTCTTCCCTTCCAACAGCTGAGACAAAAATTTCCTATTGGGAAAGGAAATATATTTTTAAAGGAAAGAAATCTTCTGAAAATAAACGAAAATGTGGGAGATCTGAGGCCAAAAACCACCAAAATTTTGGGATTTACATTACCTTTGTCTTACGGAATTCCGCAAAATGATGCTTACCAGACTACATCAAAGAAGAAAATATTAAATTATTTTTTAAACGCTGAAATCTGCCATGTCATCGTATTGCTCGAGTATTTTTGGAAAAAATCAATGGGTTTACCTGCAAGAAGGAATATAGGGATAAACATTTTTAAAAGATGAAGCTAATAGGTTTGGAATACAAATTCTTGGATTTTCATCGGATGGAGATACAAGGTTGCTAAAGGCAATGACAATAAACTCTTTTCTTTTCAAAGCTAGGAAAAGCCATTATACCGCTTTAATGTAGTTTTATTTAAGTGCCAGTCTTTTTTTTAACTGTTTCAAGGTCTTCAAAGGTCAGTCAAACATTTGAAAGAGTGACTGGAAACGTTTGAATTTGCCATGCAAATCATGGTAGAATTTAATGTTTTGACTCTCTGAGTAAATTATCGAAGTTAGACCCAGGGAAATTAGTATTATTATTTAGGGAACTTTCTATAACCCTACTTACACTTACAGATGTAATGGTTTTAAGATATTATACAAGTAAGATGAAACCGTTGGCATCACACGTATTTTGGGAAGGTTATAACGACCCATTTGCAAACTAAAAGTATCATAATAATTTTATTAGAAAATATGCATCATGATAGAGATAAACAGAACTAATTAATTTAATTCTACCGCAGCTGAGGCGTTGGTATTATTAAAAAAACAAAAGTCAGTTTCGTAGATTTGTCACCTGCTCTTGCTGCTTAAAATGTAGAACCTAAGCGAGCTCGAAAACCTGGTAAGATAAGAATTCTTAATGCCACTCTAAATACAGACCAACAAAGAGAATTGGCAGAAGAAAAGGCATCTAAAGAGAAAAACTGACAAGAAAAGCTAAGAGAATGACTTTTGTTAAACCAACAGAAGAAAGTGAAAGCCAAGATGAAAATTCTTTTTTATAAGGACGAGTCAGAAGAAGAAGTTGCATGCCTTTATTGCAACGAGTTGTATTTAGGATCTCATTCAAAGGAACCTTGGATCCGTTGCCAAAGGTGCAGTAACTGCAATATTATTAACCCAAATTTAGTTAAAAACTCACACCTTCTGAGGACGAAGTTATGATCGAAAATGGTTCTTGATAGACATATGTGAGGAAAACGGCATTAAAGAGGTTCTTCCTACATTTCTACGGAACAAAAAGCAATTCTCCCCTGAAGAAGCAGAGGCAATAAGAGATATCGCTGCGGCAAGGGTGCACGTAGAGAAAGTAAACGCAAGAATATAACAGTGCAAAATTTAAAAAAACTGTTTTTGTCTGCATCTGTGCTAATGGCTAATGAAATCGTTAGGGATAAGTAAAATAATATTGGTTTGTGACATGTACGATATATAAGTGATATTTTATTCTAACTCCTTGAATTATGGACATGGTGCTTAGTATGGCAGCCTTTCACCGCCCTACGAGAGAAATGAAAACAATTACAAATTAAAAAAGGTAGAATCGATAAAACAAAAAATTTTTGTGGATTTGGACAAAGACATAAGCATTCTAAACTTGGATACCTTAAATATTGAGTTTAAGGGTTGTACAATTTTACCTGCTAAAAAGAATGACAAAATTTTGATACAGAATAAGAAATAAATCAATGAAATAAAGTCAAAAATTACCAAAACAGTGTTCAAGAGGCAACAATAACTAATTTTTTAGTTGACAAGGAAGTAGAAAATGTCGATGATAGTATAAAAGAAAATGTAAACTTGACTACAACAAAACTGACAAAGTAGAGAGCAAGAGATTCGGATAACTGGAAACAATATATTTGTAAAAAAGCGAGAAGCAGGAGAACAGTTCATAGATATAAAAAAAACATTCATCCTAAGCGACAAATTAAACGTAGTTGCAAAAATGAAAATAGCAAACTGAAATGTTCAAGGAACAATGGATAAACGAATCCAAATAAGAAATGCATATTGGAGCTCAGTGATGCTAAAAAATCGCACTATTATGGAAAATATGTTAAAAAATAACTTATCGCTAGAGATCGCGGAAATAATATTTGGAAAAAAAACATTTACCTTTAAATATTTATTTCTTGGAATCGAAAAAAAATGGTATCCAGGTTAAAATATTCGTTTGAACTAAAAATTTGTCACTACGCTTCAATTTTATTCGCAAAAAGCTTATGATTTTGTTAGAAAAACCTTTAATCCAGCTTTTCCCCACCAAAGCGTAATAAGAAAAGGGAGTAGTGGTATTAATTGTTATCCTAGATACACAGACGTTTCATTTAAAGCCATATAAGAGTTAAAGTAGCAGAAGCAAATACAAAAAAAATATTGTGAATGTTGTTGTTGTTGGAATGTCTATTAAAAAACAATTTAACAATGATGGTAAAAGGTTATGGGGATATGTCGATATTTGAGCTGACGCCAAAGATGTTCAAATTTCGCCAACCTCCGAAGCACCAGTAGTTATGGCATTGTGCCTAAAGGCCTCATGTAAAAAAAACTAATGGATTAATTAAGAGTTTCACCGCCTCGGAATTGGCTAGAATGGTTATAGATGCAATCATGCGCTTTTTGCGGTTATTTAAAAGCATTGCAAAAAATACTGAAATGGTAAAAACAATTAAACGTAAAACTTTAAATAAAAAAAAAAGTTGTTGTCCCCAATATTCTTTTGATGTGAGTATCTCTAAACAGGTATTGGTACTCAATTACACAATACATTCAAAATGGAGGTTTTTCTTTTATTTTTATTGAGACAATGATTTCATCATATTTAATGATAAGATTAGTAATAGGTATCTACGTAGAAATTCATTTTTTTGCAAAGTCATTAAGTGGGTATATACTATTTTTTGTGTTATGCTGTTTAAAAACCTTACGTTAATATTGTTCTGGTGTTCTATTATTCAATTAGGTAGGCTTGATTTATATTCGTATTTTTTTACACTTAGTACCTATCAAAAAATGATGTCACAAATATAAAATAAAATACTATAGATCTTTCCCGCCGTTGACCACCTTCACAGTCGTTGTACTTGGGAAACGTCAGATGTGCGTCAGAATGACTGGAGGCATTGTGATGCTGGTGGTCATTCAATTTCCCAAGTATAACGACTGTGACGGTGGTCAACGGCGAGATCTATAGTTGAATAATTAAGAGCAAATGTAACTATTGTTTATAGTGTAACTTTGATAGGTACTACATCGCTGTCGTGTACTAGAACTATATAAACTAGCTGAGTCGAGGCCGGTAGATCCGACTCTTGAGTTCATTTCTTACGTATAAATTCATTTTTCTGTTAGATTAAAGCGTTTCCTGATGATAGTCCAGTAGATCCAAAACATAAAAACAACCTTTTATGTTTTTAAAGACATATCCAACATTTACATTGCATTTAACTTAACATTATTTTTTAATATATTATTTTTAATATATTATACATCCTCCAAGTTTAAAACTTTTAATTATTGTTATGTTTGAGATACTCGAAGTCAAACTATAAATCGTTTCCTGAAGATGGCCTACTAAGTCCGAAACATAAGAACAGCCTTGTGTGTATTGAAAAACATGTCCAACATTTATCTTGCATTTAACTTAACACAGATTTTTAATAATAAAAATAATATTGATCATTAAAAAGGTATGACCTTAACATGACCTTGAACTCCTGTGTCTTGTGTATCCATCCTCCAAGTTTTAGATCTCTAACTATTGTAGTATTTGAGCTTTCTTCATGCAAACATTGACATTTAAAAACGTCATAGCTTTTTTCCTAGACATAGAATTTTTTTTAAAAACTTTTAACACAAAAAGCTCTGTAAAAGAATATTTTTAAGCAAAAAAAATACACAATATTTTGGGCTAGATTTTTTTTTGCATGCAATATCTTCTAACCTTGACCAGTGGTCAGTTTGACCTTCAGGTCACCTTGACCACAAGACTTTGGTATTTACTTATGTCAAGTTTGAACCTTCTAAATAGTACCATAGTTGAGTAAATTGCGGTTAAAAAAATACACAAAAGTGATATTTTTTAATAACAACCCAGTGGATGATCCTATCGATATGATTCTTGTTACATGATTTTATTTCATAGGTGTATCAATAATTTTATTGTATTTAAATTACGCGTAGCGACATCTAGTATCTATAGTTGGAAGCTACCTAATTGATCTAATTTTGATTTCTGTTATTTGACGACATAATTTTTTAAAATCAATGTGATTGGTTCTTGAAATTAAGGAATGCTTCCGTCAATTCTGATATGCATCTACATCCTTTTAGTCCTTCCATTATCATTTCGTTTGCAATGCGATGAACATGTCATAGTGTTTCCATTTAAAATTTTTATTATGTGTTAATTTTCGGCGAGTTTTAAATCAGTATGAAGAATTTATAAATATTTCGTAATTATATGTCGTAATAATGGCGACTATAGTTTAATTATTGGATAAGAATGAGAAATTAAACCAAAAACTACAGATTGCTTTGGCAGAATCTCGTAAATGTTATGCCGAGGTGGATTGCAGTTGATTCTTCGTGAATAGCGTCAAATAACATCTAGGTATGTAATTTAACTTGTACCATTTCCACGTGTTGGACCAACGCAAGCATTTTCTCACTTATTACAGATGCTTTTCTAATCTGCCTTTTCTTCCCTTCTTCAATTCTTCATCTGATTTACATTTAACATTTTGGATGTTAAACTCGCCGAACTTCATCCGAACTTCAGCCGAACTTCATGTGAATTTCAACTTTAATTTAACGTAATTTTGCTGTTTTACCGGAATCTACAGATGTCCGCCATGTTTCCTGTTTCTTCCCTTCAACATGTGCCTGAATATTGTCGGAATTCAAGTTACTTCTGATTTTTAAGAAAAGAAACTGGCCGATCGATGTTGATGTTCGTCAGGTATCATTAGTTTTAAATATTTAAATTCATTATTTTGTCTTACTTCCTTCTGAAGGTTTTACGGTTCAAGTAACCAAAAATACTAACCCATTTTACGCCTAAAAATAGACTTGATTATACAAGATTGTATTTTCAACATAAGTCTTCAATTTTGTTTAAATTCTTCATAATCTTTTGCATATTTTTTATAACTAATAATTTTCTATTAATGTAAACGAATGGTAATCGCTTTTTATGTTCATTTTGGAACTTTTATTCAGTATTTTGTTTTATAGAGTCATTTTTATATAACCTCGTCTAGGTTTTTAACTGGCAAATATTGGCCACAATTTAAATAAACATTTAACGCATAAGTGTTCTCGGATCTACATTTTTGCTCGATCCAAATATGAGACACGCCCCCATTCAAAATTACAACCATTTATTCAATTTTAAATTTGTATTAGCTTGGTAATATATTTTATATTACATAATTTAACGTTCAAAAATTAGTCAAACTTTTAAGGTAATAATTATTTGATATGTACTCTATGACCTCTTGTAAGGAAAATGCATTTTCTCCCCTGAACTCTTTGATTAAAGAGTAGAGTGTGTTTAATTTTTATTTCTCTTTTAAATCAAATATTTATCCCTTGGATTTTAAGATTTTATTATCGCTTATTAGCGGATTTGTTATCATAAACAAGGAATTTAATTAAAGAGAATTATTTTAACTTTACTCAATATTTTTATTACCTGTTCGTTTTTACGATACTTTTTCACATTCTATGAGTAATATTTATTTGGCATTTAACGTAAACATTATCACCTTTTTGTTTTCCAAATTTATAAAAAAAAAAGTACTATAAGGAAAAATAATAACTATACAATCAACAACATAAAACCTATATATATTTTATTCCTTTCTGGTAAGTTATCTAGCTCTTCAATAAGCATAATAGATCTCGCCTATTGAGATGTCTTTCTGGCTCATCTTCTGAACTAGCTCAGGTAAACGAAACAGAGTAGTTACGCAACCCGTTATAAATTACAACATCTTGTGTTACAAAGTTTTTCAAGCATTAATTTGTTTGAAACACTACTTCTTATTTTTACTCACCCCGTAGCGAAAATATATCGTTTCATTCTAGTATCAGAAGATCGGGAATTTTTTGTAGCATCTTTCCAACAGCATGAAGTATTTATGTATCTTGCTACGTTTAGGCGCAATTTCAAAAAAACATCGATTTTTAGAAATTGCAATTACAATAGTACATTTCCTTTAGAGAAATGAACTAAAAGTTAAAATGCCTTGAATCGATTTGGATATAGTTCCTTAAGAATATTAGTGATCAAGGATCTTTTATCTATTTAATCCTAAATCATTATTTGCTTGTCTTCTTTCATCATTAGGCATATGTGTACATATTAACACACTTATTTTTTAGGAAAAGGGCTTCAGTGCTATGAGTGTTTTGGGTATGGGATAAAAGGAGATTGTGCAGATCTCAGCAATGCCACTTTGATCACTTGTGACGATAATAATCTGTATGAGGGTGATGAACTAGCTTGCATTTCGCTTGTTTTTCAATACTATTGTAAGTAATAGAGCAGTTAAACGTTCTATTTTAAATAGAAGCCAAACTAGTTATTTGGTAATTTATTTAGATTAATGTAATTCATTCTTCTTTTCATTCCACATAAGATAGGACATCTGTTTGTTCAATTTTTGTGTACGTCTTTCTTTCAGCAGTTTTTAGTAACAATTTAATTTCCAGATGTACCTGGTGACGAAGGAACGCAAGTTTATCGAGGATGTGATCTTAAAAATACTAGCGGAACTGATACGTGTCACTATTACCAATTAATATGGTCGCCAGTAAAAGATACATTCTTTCCCCATTGCCAAACGTGTGATGAAGACGGATGTAATAATGACTCTGTAGAATAGCAAACTTTCGATATTCGATACTTACTGATATCTGAAACTTAAATACCTCTGTTGTTATAGTTTATTTTAATGTTAGCTGTTATTGTAAAATGTGTTGGTACTGTAGGTACATAATAAAACTTGATATGATTTTTGGAAATAAGGATAACTTATTTTACCTAATATAAAGAGAATAATCGATACGATAGTGGTTTTTAAACCTCAGATTCTGAGAAAGCTAAAAGCTGTATATTTCAATTACCTGGTTATTTAAAACGCAATGCAATTTATAAACGGACGAAATGACCCGATTGTGACCTTCGATCTCCACAACAAGTTCGTTGATGCATAGGCGCAGAGCAAATTGGTTATCGTCTGTATCTTGTAGCCTTATAGTTATAAAAACCATTCATGAATAGATCTTGAAAACATTTGGTTGTACAAATAAGTAGAATACAACTTTTTCGGGTGAAACGAGGAACCTTCGATTTACTATATTAAAAAAAATGCTACATGACAAAATAGTTTTGAAAAAAAAATTTAAGGAAGGAAATTTTCCTGTTAATTTGGTTAATTAGTTTTTTTTGGGGTATATGGCAAGAGAAGATTCTTAGCATTCAATCGCGGATCGATTTAATTTTGTGTCCTACAGTCATGTCTATTGTTAATGGGTGTCTTTACATCGCAAAACGTGCAAAACTCGTAGTGGTAATCTCCGAGTATGAAACCGTCATTTCAATAAAAAGAAATTTTAAGAAACAAATTACTTAAGTGGAAGTCAAATAAAAAAAATTTAAATTTTGAGATGGACATGAAGATTTTACGTTCAACATAATTGTCGAAGTCAACGCATTGGTAGTGCATCTAAGCGCAGCCCTAACAGTGCTGGATCTGTATTTAAGTAGAGGTCAACTCAAGGTTGATGCTGACCGTCAGACCGTACACTGTGCATAGTGTTAGTGAGAACAAACTCGCTTTTATATACCATCTGTGACGTCACAATCAATTTGTATTCGGTCCTGCTACGAATACTACGTACCAACCAATCAGCAGCCAACGCTTGATTTATTTGATATAGCAAATTAAAGCACTTTTGCTCATTTCCAACCAAGTTAAGCGCCAGGTGACCAATTTGGCAGACACCAACAGTAACGTTTACACCACTTTGACTGCACCCATCAATACGACCGGCAAAGGCAAGAGACGCAGAAAAAAACCTGTGAAGCTGACCATTACCGAGCCTGCATCTACCACCAACCATGCATCTACCATCAACCACCAAACCATGCTGACCCCATCAAACCCAGGAGGAGGTGAGTCAATGAGTATCCAATACAATATCCCGATCAAAAATTCCTATGATTCCCTATCCGAATGCGACTCCACACATACTAACAAAAAATCTAAAATCAATTTCCAAAAATTCCGATCTAGTTTTATGTCTAATGGGGAACATGAATGATTTTTTTTTATTTTTTATATCGATTCTCCATGAAAAACGAATATTGTTTATGTTTAAATATGATCCCAGAAATTAATATTTGCCCAGGAAAAAAATTCTTAAAATCGTTTAAAATTGGTAGTTCAAAAACACTTCGTACGTGATGACGTCAGCTCGTACCCTGTTAAAAAAAAATTAAATGTTAAATCAGTTGCTATTCAAGTTAGACCACCTTATAGAAGTGTAACCACATCGACAACAATTTTTAAAAGTGATAAAAGTGTCAACACATCACCCCAAAATATTCAAAAATATATGGATAACGAAGACGAAGACAGAATAAGTAATGACATTTTCAATTCTTCTTCATCAGAATCTGGAACAGTTTTATCTTTTGAAGAATGGGAAAATGATGAAAAGTTTATAAACCAGTCAAAGTCATTACTGTTAAACACAACAATCCAATTAATCGAACAAAATTCCAAGTTTTACTTGGGATTACCCAAAGAATCCTATATAATTATTAAAAAATTAGAAGAAATCGCCCAGATTCCAGCGATTAACACTATGATTATTTAAGAAATTATTTAAAAAATAGTGGCTGCCTTAGAAAATCTAAAAAGTGCCAAAACATGTTCCAGCCAGGCACCCCTTCAGCTCAAATGCAGAATTTCGTAAATATCTTTTACGTTCATGTTCCCCATTGTGGTACAAAACAAACCGTAGTTCTAATTCAATGATATGATAACTCGCAAGTATAAATAATATTTTACTTATTGCACATGGATGTCATTTATTTGGTACGTTTGGACTACATATACCATAAAGTAGTTCAAAAATATCGACTATAGACAAATGATCAGTGCCGTTTGTTAGTCTGGCGAAGTTGAAACATTTATGAGGCGCAGTCCTGTACTGAAATATTTGCTATTTAAGTATTTTTAATTGTTTTAGTTTGGAAATACCTATGGCGGGTCGAAAGCTGGCTTACCCAAAGGATATCCTTTTAAATGCGATTGTGGAAAGGAGCTATTTTCTACAAAGGGTAACATTTTGCCACCATCAAATACCGTTTGGGAAGACATTAAAAATCAATTTGAGCTCAGTAATATAAATGCAAAATCACTGTACATCTTTGCTAAGAGACATTTGCTTTCTAATAGTAATGTATCTATCTCAGCTGATGCTTATGATTCCTTCAAAATTTCCAATAATCAAGATGATGATGCCAATTTTCTTGTGGGAAACGATTCCGATGAAGAGTATCCATTGTCCGTAACAGTAAAACTAGAAGATATTTGGGAGGTTATATCACTTAAAATCACCGAGGTGGGAAAAAAGCGTAAACGTACGGTATTAAGCTTGGAAGATGGATGGTTCAGTGCCATAATAAAATTCGATTTAATTAAAGTGGCACTGCTGCGTGAACATAGCAGAGCCAGTAGAAAAAGTCGCTTTTGGGGGGCTTAGGAGGCAGAACAAATTATAATTCTTACGGAAAAAATTAGAACAAATTAAGAACTAATTATTGCAATAGTTTTTAAGTTCGTATTGCAACTTGGCCTTATAAATTCCAGGACCTCCTAATCTTTCGTTTAGGCATACTGTGAAGTGAGAATGCTTTCAAGAGCTTTCCAACCACATCAACCCACTACACAAAGACGATTAATTTGCTAAAGAACAACAAATATAAATTTTTAAACATAATATAAATGCGAGAAAACCAGCAAAAGTGACCATTAAGTATATTCCGACCGATTATCTACTCGAAGAAGTAAATAACGACCTGACCAATCCAACAAAAAGACCATTGAACTCACCCGACTAAAAAACAAAGAGCGCAAACAAGGAGCAATTGTACTCGTCACCCTTAACAGGAAAGACCTCGATTTAGCATACAATATAACTGCAATCGGATCGCTCAGGGTAACCATCGAACCATTCCAAAGAACAAGCCTTCCACAGTGCCACCACTGCCAGGGATTCGGGCACAGCTTCCACAGGTGCAACCGATCCCCGGTTTGCATGAAGTGTGCAAAAGACTATGCAACACGCACCTACACCAAAAGCCCAACGGACCCAGATAAATGTGTTAACTGTGGAGGCGCAGGGGTATCCGTATCGACGGCAGCAGAGTGGTCCTGGATCACTCCAACAACAACAAAAAAACCACATTTATTTTCTAATCAAACACCCGTTTCCCGAACGGATCACCCCTGAACACCGCTGCTATAGATCGTAAGTGTGATCGATGCCCGGATTCCGACCTCGGTCGCAATGCGGGCATCTTTGGCCTGGGGTGGCAAGGGTATATCAATGGCCGCAACAAATTTTGCCCATAAAATATAAAAAGCTGTTTAAATTTATAATTGACAATTCATTGATAAATCAACGCGAGAAATTTACTTATTTTTTAAAATAGGCAACCTTTGTATAACGAGCATGGAAATATTAAATAATATTACAGAGTAGAAGAGTCTACATATACATATATTAATTAAATGAATGATTATTATTTAAATTCAATGAGAGTTACATAGCTATTGAAAAGTTTTTAAAAGATCCACTATCCGTTTGTGACAAACTGATACCAGAAACAAGTTGTTTTATAAAAATATAAGTCCACTAAACGCTGGCAAGAATTTTTCCATAGAAGATATTTGCAATTATTTTTTATCTGTAGGAGTTATGGAAAACCTTCTGTGAAGCCCTCATCTTTTAAAACATTAAAGAATTTGTGCCCATATCCGGTTCTTGAAGTACGTAATAGTTCCTTCAATATGTAAACCTAGCTCCAACTTTAAAGGCAATTCAAAACATGAAAAACAAAAAATCCTAAATAAATAAACAATACTAAAAACACAGGAACCGCCAAAAAAAAAAAAAAGCTTAAAGACGTACAAGTTTTAATAGAGAAGGCAAAAACATGTATCTTATGTTTCAAAAAACAAGGCAGCCTCATTCGTGATTTTACTAAAGAATAACATCGAAGTTAACAGTGTTAAGAATATTTCAGTAGCTCCGCCACTGTGTGATAAATCTTTGTTTATCTTTAATTTAGAGAAGCATTATAATAATAATACGATAAATGAAAAAGGAAAGTTATTTATGCGTAATAAATTTAATCAGGTTCGAACATTTTTTAAACCGTGGATATGAAAAATGGGAGTCTGCGCTGCTGAAATCATGTCCTGAAAATGGAGCATCCTTTTGTACACAGCGTCAGATGCATCGCTTCAGTGTGCTACTTGTTACGCTCGATACTGAAGAGGGTTGCTTTTAAAAGTGTGGTTAGAAAAAAAAACCAGCTAATCATATTACCTCCAATTTCCCCTTTTTTATGAGATTTCTAAATAAAGTGGTCTTTATTTTTGAAGGAATGAACATAAACTTGCATTTTAAAGTTCAAATATATTTGGTGTTGGGCTCCAGTGACTTTTATACATTGGGGTGAGCTGATCGTTTTCTTAACCACTTGTTGTTATTACTTTAGATAACATTGATTTTGAAAAAATAATACTCAATAAAGAGTTTAACTTAAAGCAAACATACATACAATACCATTACCACACTTTACGTATTTTATTAAAAAAATAATTAGAAACTTTTTTATTATTTGTAATAAAATAAAAAAGATTGACAATAACTGTATTTTAGTGTTCATAAATGCATATAAAACTGTTAATGTTAAAGTAAAAAAAATAGAATAAAATCTCATATTAACTATAACAGCTGGTATAGCAAATATTTCAAAATGAATTAGTGTGTTTTATGAATGAAATACTTGTGTCTGAATGATTAATTGTTATGAAAGAGAATTTATCTCACTTGCATAACAAATCTTTAACGTCGATGACACGTTTTATGGAGATTTACAGTAGGTATACTTCAAACTTTTTTTAGATCATTAATCTCGACATTTTTAAATGCGGTCTTGCATCAATTCTTTATTAGTTACGACACGCGACGTGCTATCATTTTTAAATTTTCATGGATCGACAAAATACAAAAAAGAAAATGATGGGCTAATAAACAAATTCTTCCTGTCAAAAGATCTTTCTTAGTGGAAATTTGTGCAAATTATGTTACTTTTTTGTAGCAATATGATAACTAAAATGTACAAGTCAAGTTTTACACTTAGTTTGCTAAAATTTATAATATGATTAATACCCCTTTTTTATCATGATGTATTTAACACTTGACTGTTTCTGGTAAAGTTATAATTCCTTAAAAAAATATAATATACGTACTTTTAAGTCCAAGTGGGGTGTTTTCAGTTTGTTTACCTAGAAACACATATTCATGCATAACATTCTGAAACTTTGTGGGTTTTCAGTGAACAATAACAGATCAATAAAAACAAATTTGCAAACATAATTTAAAGCCCTTCTTTTACTTTTACCGATTTGGAATCTTTAAATGATTACAGCCGATGGAAAGATTGGGTCCTAACTCTTAATGTATTTGGGAAAATACTTCTTTTTTTTGCCGTTCATACCATAAAGATACTATTATTTAAATGGATACTTCTATCAGCTTCAGTCGTTAAATTCTAATTATAATTTTAGATTCTTTATAATATCTTAAATGATCATTGTTTGCAAAGTTTACTATACTTTCTTCATGCATCCTGGTGGTAAAAGTTTGGAAATAATTTTTGTTTTACATTCAACAGAGAAATCATCAAATATCCATTTATGTAGGTATTCAAAAAAGTTCTAACTTTATTCAGTGAAACTGAATATACGTAAAGGATGTATAACACGAGTAAGATTGGATTTTTATCCCTTTCCGTACCATACGAGTTTCGATTATAGATGGAATGATTTGCTAGGTAGATAGGTTAAAGGATGACATTTCTAAAAATGTAAGCTGATGCTTTGGCCATTGGAGCGCTTTAATTCGACTCTTTTGACAGCTTTGCGTTGAAAAGGATTTATGGTAATGAAGTGGAATGGTCGGATAGTATCTATTGCGTCGTAAAGATATTTATAACTCAAATACAAATGTACAGGTTGCGCCAATTTATTTGGGCTGTCACAAACATTATGCACAGTAAGGTTTGTAAAAAAAGAATGATGAGATATTTAGTGCTTTCTTTTGGTTACGGATCTCAGGATCCATTGAATCATGATCCTTTTTATACCAATCATGCTTCGTGAGTCACGGAGACAACCTGATTGGTCTAGGAATGATCGTGATCCGTAGCCAAAAGAAAGCGACTCTTCTCTTAAGATCTTTAATTTAACATAATTGAATAAGGCATCTATATAGATAATAGATATATGATTATTAAACCCAGTGAACACTAAAACTGGAAGCGCATTTTAAAAGCTTTCCTTCTTGTTGTGATATAGTAAAAGACCTCGTGACGTGCATCCAATTTATAAAAATTATTGAATAAATTTCACCAATGCTTTCTCCTGAATCAGATTAAAAAGAAATGGACGAATACTTTTAGACGCATTTAATTTTGATTTACACAATTTCTTTATCATTCTGAAATGTATTCGAAGCTTTTAAAGTTCGTATATACTTTCTTAGCGGACAAAAATGACTCAATTTTAATACAAAACCATGAAATCCTAAATATTTAAGAGCAAAATTTGACCTTCACCCCAATAAAAAAGCCGCTGATCCACGCTCTCTAGCTTTCAATGTAGACTTAACTGAAATCGGAGGTCAGCATTATTCCAGTCGTAAACAACAAAATATCTTATTCTGAGAGTAGGATTGTGTGGAAATCTATTTACCACGCCATATCCCAACAAAACTATACCTGCTGAAATTGAGCATCATCACAGAAACTTTTGAGTAAAACCAATGCGAAAACAAGGCTCCGTGGTTTATCGCATTAGGTACTCTAAAACTTTGGAAAGTATCTCCAGAATCGATAAGGTTTCTTGATGTGCTTTGTGGCACCCCCATCATGTGAGATATCTAGAAGCTTAAACTTAATCCTGGATTACAGAGATGATGATGGCATGTGCAAGAACATTACACTTGAATACATTAGTTAGTAGTTGTATATTATCTTAGTTGTTTATCCTTTCTGCTTTCATGTTTAAGTAATTAAAATGAGAACACCTAATTTTGATTTAACAATATTTAAGTTAATACGAACTTTAGATTACGAACTTTCTGCATTTTAAAGAGCTCAGTTTGCGTTTTAGATAGTGCCAATTAAAATTTAAAAATAAAACTAAAAAAAAAACTAGAAGTTAGGTAATTGTTTTTTTTTTACAATTAATTTTAATGTAATTGCGTTATTCTTAAAGGATCAAACATAGATCCGGTGCTAGTGCGTATGTTATAGTAATAGAGCAGAAGTTAAGAAGTAGGCAACTCGTGTATCAACCCATAGATGCTTATGCACAATCTATGTATGTACTGGTACACGCGTTGCCTATGTTTTAACTTCTGCGCTATTACTATAACATACGCACTATTACTATTACCGGATCTATGTTTTGTCCTTAAGATTTATTACATTTACTTGAATAATTTGGTTATTTGTAAAGAGTTGAAAAAGACCACTTTTAATTCGTCGTACATACATAATCTTATGAGTAACCGATAACAATGCAGCTGATATCTAATAAAAAAATGCGTTATAAGAATTATGTTCATCATTTAAGTTATTACTCATCTTTATTGAATTCGTCGTAGGTACTTTAAACAACTGAAAAGCATTAAAGAATCATCTACAACGAAATGTTTGCTTACTTATGCAAACATAACACTTATAAGTAACTTCGATGACCTCTTAAAACTACTTAAGCATTTTTTTACAAAACCGTTTCCTGAATGAAATGTATAATACTCTTAACTGTTTATTAGAAACTCGTAATCGTAAATATAAACTCGAAAGTGTAAAACGTAGGCAGCATTGCTTATTGTAAATGGGTCCAATTGGGCAAAGTATCAAACAATTATAAATTAATATGAATGAAACTTACGAAACTTACCGGCCTTAATGTCTATCCATCAATTAGCTTTGATATTTAGACATTCCTCACGCTATAGTTTCAAAGTGTTGTTGTTGCCTTACGATATTCGCTATTTATTGGGTTTTATTAGATTTTAATATTTGTGTGTAAGTGAAATTCATCTTTGTGAATCGCAGGTTATTTTGTTATTTAACTGCGATGGTAAGTAATGCAAGCAAAAGAAAAGTTAGGAATATTGGTAATATCTTTTAAGATTTGCTGAATGTCTATTGTTTAAACAATACTGCCACAAACAATAATTTTTACCGTTAGGCGTTAATGCCTTAAAAGTAGGAGATAAATTTAGCCGATTAGATGTGGAAGAATTTAAAAAAACTCACAATAAATGCTAATTGAATGAATCATCAGTACTTACGGACTTACGCATGATTTTTAATCTGAGATAGTAAGAGAAGCAGATTATTCAGAAACAGAAGAAGACAGTGATGATTACGAAATATCAGGTAAGATTTTAAATAAAGAGAAGATCAAGTTTCAAAAAAGAATTTAAAGGTTATTACAACACTGCAACCCTCCCTAAGGAAAGGCTTTCATAAAATTGAATATGTGCCTTCAACAATAATGTTTACCGTTAATATAAAACTTTAAGTAAGTAAGAAAAACATTTAGCCGATAAAATGTATAAGAATTAAAGAAAAATCACAAATGCTAATTAAATAAACATGAGTACACATGATTTAAAATCTGAGAAAGTTAGAGAGGCAGATCATTCAGAAAAAGAAGAAGAGCAATGACTACGAAATAAAAAGAAGATCAAGTTTCAAAAAAGAACTTACAGGTTATTCCAACACTGCAACTTCCCCTAGAAGGAAAGGCTTTTATAAAATTAAATATGTATTGGCAGATATTGAAGAATTCAACTTAAAACTGCCTCCAACAATAATTATTACCGTTAATGCTTTAAAAGTACGAGAAACATTTAGTCAATTATAGGGGTTTTCCATTGCTCACGGATCACAGGATCCATTGAATTATGATCCGAACTGGACGAATCATAATGAGACCGTGAAGCAACGGAGTCTTTATGATTGGTCAAGTTCGGATCATGATACTGTGATCCATGAGCAATGGAAAACCCGTTATATGTATAAGAATTAAAGATAAATCACAAAAAATGCTAATTAAATAAACATGAGTACACATGATTTAAAATCTGAGAAAGCTAGAGAGGCAGATCATTCAGAAAAAGAAGAAGACAGTGATGACTACGAAATACAATTTAAAATGTAAAATAAAGAGAGGATCAAGTTTCAAAAAAGAACTTAAAGGTTATTACAACCCTATCTACATAGAAGGAAAGGATTTCATAAAATTGAAGATGTGTTGGCATTTATTGCAGAATTCAAATCAAAAAGCGCTTTTTAGTCATTGCCAATGATCTGGGAAGCAGAAGGCAGAACCATCAGCATGGTAACGAGGGCTATGATGGGGAAGACAACCTCGTCCAAAATAGCCACAATTATTATAAAGTTAGGTTAAAAATAAAAGCCTTACTTCTTTTTTTTTATAACCATATTGTCTTAATTTACTCTTACTGGTGGTAAAACACTTAAATAAGTATCAATTAAATTTAATCTTAATTTATTTTCTTTTAAAGAATCATTTAAAGAAAGTGACAAAAAGCCCAGTCAAAATTAAGCAGTACACACACATGGTTTGGAATCGGAGATGTCGATAGCAAGAGATATACAGGGTGTCTCAAAAAGGTCGCCCACAGACCCCAAGGCGTGGTAGAGGAACACAAACGATATACAAAATCAGTAACGAAAATTTTTTGTGGTGACCCATTCCAAAGATATGGGGTTTTAAATGTACAAACTTTGCACCCTTATAGCACCTTACCTAGCTAATAATAAAACATAATTTACTTAATTATTGAAAGCCAGGGACTTAAACTAGTTATTTATTGCAAAATTTCGGTCTAATAAAGTTTAGTTTCCATAAGTATTTAATTTTAATTTTCATAGTATTACCCCAAAATCTATGCGGCAACGTTGTCTTACCTTCTAATTTTGATTAAAGTTGCCATGCTCGTAACTAAGGGAAACTGAACATAAATTTTATTCATCATCAGTGATTAGTGTCATTAATTTATTGTTTGCGTCAATTTTTGATCCAAGTTTTTTCAAAGGGTTTCTGTTACTTACAAAAATATGGTAATACGAATCTAAAGTGCCTCCCAAGAACACTTAATAAAAGTGCCCCAAAATTCCTGTGAAAATAGAGCAGTAAAGGTGTTTAGTTTGGAGCAGCCACCATCAGAAATTTGTAATATTTGAACCTAGTGGGGATTTCTTTGATTTGAATGCAGTACGTTTTCATGTGAGCCTCAATGCAGAATTACAATAATTCCCTGAATGAAGAACCTCGTGAAAAACAATAATTGATGTCAGAAAAGTCGAAACTTATTTTGTTATGACCGTAACTTTAAACAGTTTTGTTGTTATTTCAAACATACATTAGTTTTTAACAATTTCTATTATGATTTTATTGATTTGTTACATTTAATAACCAAAGGAGTCTAAAATTCAGGTATTTAAACCATTTAGTATTTTTAAAATTAATTATAAACATTAACCTATTTCCTTATGTCAAGTTGAAGTTTCACGTTTGCTTACCTACTAACTAGATTTTTTTTAACTAAGCAGATTTTATCTAACAGTGTTGCCGAACTTTGCTAACTTCGCAGCCCCATATTTTTAAAATGGGGCCCCACAAAAAATTTTCGCTACTGATTTTGTATATCGTTTGTGTTCCTGTACCACGCCTTAGGGTCCGTGGGCGACCTTTTTGAGACACCCTGTAGATTATGGTGATGATTATGAGAATATGGAGCACAAGGCCAAATTAATTAATAGATAGCAATAGTCTCGAGGGTTATGGACGTTAACATGAACTCGAAGGAGAAAACATGAAAAACGCAGTTTCTTAAGAAATGTTTATAAGAAGAACGATAGATTTCATCATGCGCAAAAAAACAAGACGCGATGACGAAATGATTAAGATGATTGTTGAACCTGATAATAAAAAGGATGAAAAAATAATGTTCCTAATTTAGCCGATTCTAACAAAGCACGTTCCTCGAAAGATACTAATATAGAATATTATTTTTAGTGTTGTAATCACAAAATTTTTAATAAATTGTTGGGATTAACTTTCAAACCGGTTAATAAACGAATGAAACAAAGCCTCGCCAGAGGCTCCAGAAGAAACAACGGTCCCCATCAAGAAATCGGACTTACTGCAATTTACTAAGTACTCCAAAAAAGTCCCTTCATTTTGTCCATATTAAATCTGAAAAAACCATGGATTCACTTTTTTGTTCAGCGAGTATTTAGCATGGTGTGGTCGGATTAACTTAAGATAAATTTTTTGGTTGTTCAACAAAAATTCCTTCCAAAGAAACTTTAAATGGGAAATGCCCAATACATTTAATAGCACATTATTGGTTTTATAAAAAAAGTATTTACAAACAAGTGAATTGAACAAATTAATAATTGAATTCTGCTAATCAAATACAATTTATTACATTTTTATAAAATATTAAGTCGTCTGCACATGTTAAATTTAGATTGGTTAGAGAAAATTGGAAAAATAATTCAGGTTTTCACTGTTTGCTCCAGATCTTGCTCCAGATACTTCGGGCAATATCGATAAGAAGTTTAAATTACGTACTAAATTGTATTGTTCTTTGAGGTTGTTGACATGTTCTTACAAATACTTATATTGACTAAAATATAAAACTTCATTCGAGTTTATTTGTAAACGATGTTTTATTGCTTTACAAATTGGGTTTGATAATAAAGTTTTAATGATTTATGGTTTATATATATATATTAGATTTTGTTTATGATTGATTTATAACCATTTCAAGCGCATAAAGACTTTGCAAAAAGTTTTATAATTGCTCAGGAAATGAATCAAAGCTTTTTTTTAATATTTACTTTGTTTTTATAAACCGATAGTTCCATTCCATCAAAGAGATGCGCAGTGTTATTTTAAAAAGAACTTTTATATTAACCTTATTTAACGCCGTCCTTTGATAGAATTGTTAATTTATAAATAAACATTCCAGTCCATCAAAGGACCGTGGTAAATAAGTTAAGTTTAAATGGCAAAACCACTTCCACAAATAAAATCAAATACCGACCCTATTCCCTTTGCTGTAGATTAAACCTAAAAGAGTTCTTTAGTCTTTGATTAAGAGAAAAAGAAGGTAAGCCGCCAAATCCTAATTAATTAATTTGTAAGTAATCTGATATTCACAATTTGATGTGCAGGATTAGAAGGGGCTTTACCAGAAGCGATGCTAGGATAAACAATGATACTACCTCCCTGAATATATTTAATGGCCTTGTTACAGTAATTACTTACGACTTGTAAACAAGGGCTTTCGAACATTTTATTTTTTAAACACTTTTCGTAAACACTTCTACACACGTCTTCTTTTCCAAAGCTGAATTAAACTAATTTAAGAGTTTCGTATTTTTATTCGCTTTAAGGTATTTCGTTTAACAAAGCAAACCAAAAAAAAACGTATCTGTATAATAATAGGGACTTGTTTAAACAGACGCTTAAAATAAAATATATGTTTTAAATAGAAAAAAGAATGCCATTAAATTTTCATTTGTTTTGCAGATTCAATGAGGGCTGGTAATGGAACGACGGACTTTTTGTCAACAAATAGGAGTTTTTGTTATATTAATCCTGATTATCGACTTTTCCAACGCTCTCGACAAAAAGGTAGGTTTTATAGTTTTTTAATTTGTATTTAGGTTTAGGTACTAGCTTGTACAATCTTTTATGTAGTTTTTATCAATGAACACAACTGGAAAACGTATATTCTTCGCACTGCTGTCACAGAAAACGGGTAGTTTTATTTTATTTAAATTTTATCACAGAACACTGCTGGAGAACGTATATTCTTCGCTCCGCTGTTACAGATAACGGATGGCCTTATTTTATGTAGTTTTTATCACAGAACACAGGTGAAAAACGTATATTTTTGGCTCCGCTGTCACAAAAAGCGGGAAGCTGTATGTATTTCATGTAGTTTTTTCGTTACATTTTGCTGAAAGTGAATTTTTCCAAATGGTATCACTAAATTAACTGCTAAAGGACTTATATTCTTCGCTCCGCTGTCAAAATTGATAGAAATTTCTACAAAATTTGAATGAGTACTCAACATTTTTATTATGTTGATTTAAAAACTCAAAGCAATACGCCTTCGGATTAAACAGAATGGAAATTGTTTAGGTAATTAAGTATTTCGGCAAGCTAAATTTATATCAAAAAGTCTAAATTACATTCTGAAAAGTCTTCATTTAAATAAATGTTTGTAAAACTAATTGCAAAAAGCAAGTTTATTTTATTGATTTGTGTGGGTATTTGAATTTGAAGTTGCACCAAATAAATTCTAATAATTTAACCAGAAATGTCTTTTTAGTTAAATCCTTTTCCTTTTATAGGGCTCAGAAAGTTCTCTATTTTGCCAAAATTGAATGCATCCATTGCTCAATTATAGCAGTCGTAGGTATTCCACATAAATTTAAAAGAGACAAAAGCTAATTTGCTCTGCATATACCTATAGAAGTTTAATAGTTAATTAATGGCTCGTAATTTAATTTTGTAAAAAAGTAGAACTGCATTCATTTTGCGACGCAAAATGTTGTAAAAGTATGTTGTAGTTTCTTAAAAAAACAGACCATCATAGCGACTCGCGAAGCTTAATACTTTGCCTGAAACATTAACTTCAAAAGTGAGAACAAAGAATGGAGCAAAGATTAAAAGTTGTCATATGAATTTAAGCATTCGTTGGTGGTGACGCTTTTTATCCAAGAAATCTTTCTGAATTGTGCTTACTCTCAGAATTAAGACACTGATATTGCATACTTTTAAATGATCGTTTTTTTTGTAATTATTTAAATAGCCGCTAGCGTTTTGATATTAAGATTAAATTGTTGAACAAAGCAAACGTCTTTTTTTTTAATAAAGTGCATTTGGAGAAAATTAATATTTTTATATTAAATATTCGCAAAAGAATCTTTAGGTTATAAGGAATTTTAAAACACCTAATAAAACTTTTTATATATGGTTAAAATTGTGCTAGAAATTAGAATATACCCGTATTATAAAATATGACGCTTGGCCAAAATAAGAAGATAAATTTTTACCTTGCAAGAAATACACAACAGCCAGATATTTTATATGTGTTTGGACATCTATTCAGGAAGCTAAATCCACAAACTGCACACTAATAAGTGTAAGCGTTATCTCTCCCCTTTAATTTGCAACATTATAGATTACGCTAAGTAAAATTTTAAAAAAGTTTGTAAAAATAAGTCCTCTAAAAAAATTCCTTCACCGCCTAAATGGCTTCGAAGGCCAAAGGGTAATTCAATTATGTCCGATAGAGATACAAAATAGGGTGCGAAAAATTCCTTTTGCCAGCATCACTGCCTCTCACCCGTGACCCGGGTTCGAACCCGGGAGTGATCCAAAAATGAAAAAGTCTGCTGGTAACATTTACTGGTGGGATAAATCTTTCTATTGATGCCTTCGCTCGGAAGTCGAAGTAAAAGATGCGGTCCCGTGGGCACATGTGCACGTAAAAGAGCCATCTTTGGAAAACGATGGAATACGACAAAATTTTTCGGTCGGGGGTAGTCTCACTCAGAGCATCGATGTAAAATAAGTTAATAATAAAATCCTTTATCCCATTGTAGAAAATTATTGAAGAAATAATAATAATTTAAATTCCACGACTGAGACCCGAATACAAAAACAAACAAGGATGGTAAGCGGGACTTCCCAGTGGAGTAGATAATGGCGCAACAAGCAAGATGCAAATAATCATTCTAAATTACTTTATTTGTAACTTTTCAATAAATTCGATAAAAACCATTCGGTCTGTTACTAAAATACTCCACACCATTTAGTTTAAGTTTTTTAGAGTCTTATTTTGCATCGATTTGCAAAGTTTGGTGTAAATCCAACATGATTGAACTCCTGCGGGTCCATTTAGAAGACAATGGAACTTTTTAAAAAAAATAATTTTAAAATCTTATTTAGCACCTATTTGTAAAGTTTGGTGCAAGTCCAGCGTGATATATTGTAGATTAAAGAAGGCTTTATGGGGAGCTCAACGGCAACTTTAAACACTTATTGGTGTGCATTTTGTGGATTCAGCTTTCTGAATAAATGTTTTAACACATTATAAAAAATCTGGCTGTTGTGTATTTTTGCAAGATTTGTTATGTTTTTTACTTCTTGGCCTACGCTATTAATGAATTTCTTAATTTCAGTGGGACATAGATCTGAGTCTAAAGATTGTCCATGAAGTTGCAACAAATAGCTTAGGCTCTTTATGCGTAACGGAGCGCTTCAAATCCATTAAAATTCCAATAAACACTGGGAGATTTGAATCTGCGAGACAAAAAGCCGATTTAGCAGCGACTTTATTGCAAGATCTTGGAGTTGCTCATCATAATGGTAAGTGGATACTTATGAAAATTAGCATATCGCTTAATAGTCAGAAAATGCAATAATAAAAGAAAAAATTACATCAACCCAGTTGCTTCTGACACAGCTCATACTTTTTTTGCTCACCAAGAATATTACTATTCTTATAAAATAAGCAGAGCTTGTTCGCTCAGATAATTTCTGTGTTTTAGTTCATTTCTCTAAAGGAAATGTACTATTGCAATTGCAATTTCTGAAAATCGATGTTTTTTTGAAACTGTGCCTAAACGAAGCAAGATACGTAAATGTTAAGGGTGTTGGAAAGATGCTACAAAAAATTACCGATCTTTTAAAACTAGAATCATATCGATCGGACCATCCACTGGGTTGTTATTAAAAAATATCACTTTGGTGTATGTTAGGATGGATGGATGGATGGATGTACGGGACAAAAAATTTCTTTAACTGTAATTTACTCAACTATGGTACTAAATAGAAGGTTCAAACTTGGCATAAGTAAATACCAAAGCCTTGTGGTCAAGGTGACCTCAAGGTCAACATGACCACTGGTCAAGGTTAGAAGATATTGCATGCAAAAAAAATCTAGCCCAAAATAGTGTGATTTTTTTTTGCTTAAACATATTCTTTTGGAGTGCCCTTTGTGTTAAAACTTTTTAAAAAAAATTCTATGTCTAGGAAAAAAGCTATGACGTTTTCAAATGTCAATGTTTGCATTGACATAGCTCCAATACTACAATAGTTAAAGGACTCAAACTTGGAGGATGGATACTCAAGAGACAGGGGTTTAAGGACATGTCAAGGTCATATCTTTCTAAAGGTCAATATCATTTTTATTATTAAAAAACTATGCTAAGTTAAATGCAAGGTAAATGTTGGACATGTTTTTAAAACCACAAAACGTTGTTCTTATGTTTCGAACTTAGTAGGCCATCTTCAGGAAACGATTTATAGTTTGACTTCGGTTATCTCAAAGATTACAATGGTTAACGGTTTCAAACTTGGAGGATGGATAACCAAAAGACAGAAGTTCAAGGTCATGTCAAGGTCATATTATTTGAAAGGTCAATTGCATTTTTATTATTAAAAAACTATGTTAAGTTTAATGCAAGCTAAAAGTTGGACATGTTTATGAAAACACAAAAGGTTATTCTCATGTTTCGGACTTAGTAGGCCATCTTCAGGTGACGATTTATAGTTTGACTTCGGTTATCTCAGAGATAACAATAGTTAAAGGTTTCAAACTTGGAGGATGGATAACCAAAAGACAGGAGTTCAAGGTCATGTCAAGGTCATATTGTTTGAAAGGTCAATAGCATCTTTATTATTAAAAAACTATGTTAAGTTAAATGCAAGGTAAATGTTGTACATGTTTTTGAGAACACATAAGACTGTTATTATGTTTCGGACTTAGTAGACCATCTTCAGGATGCGATTTATAGTTTGACTTCGGTTATCTCAAAGATCAAAATAGTTAAAGATTTCAAACTTTGAGGACGGATAACCAAATGACAGGAGTTCAAGGGCATGTCAAGGTCATATCGTTTAAAAGTTCAATACAATTTTTATCAATCAAAAATTATTTTTTTTATTTTTCCTGGTAAGTGCAATGCAAATTTTGGACATGCCTTTAAAACCATAAAAGGTTGTGTTTATGTTTTGGACCTTCTGGACTATCTTGAGGAAACGCTTTGGTTCTAACAAAAAAATGAATGTAACGTAAGAAATGAACTCAAGAGTCGGATCCACCGGCCTCGACTCAGCTAGTTTAATTAGGTAAATGAGATTAATAAACCAGTTGCTTACACACTGTCTTTGAGTTAACATCATCCAAATCCAAATACGACAGGTATTGTTCGCAGGACTAATGTTTTTAATGTATCTTTTAATAATGTAGTATGTACCTACCTAATTATTCATCTAAGATTTTGTGCTTAAGGCAATACTGCCCATTAAAATAAGGGTATCTTAAGATACATTAACCTATATTTTGATACAAGAATTTTAAGGTTACCAACCTTTACGGGACGTTCTAAATATAACAATTCTGCTTTTTATTCGTTGTTGCACGTTTAAAGCCCCAATTAGAGAAAATAGAGTTAAAAGCATTTACAAAATGCGCATTTTCACATTTATTGTCTTTTCAAAAGATAATGTCTTCCATTCTATTTCGCATAAAATAAAACAAAAGTAGAGCGGGTTAGGTCAATTAAATTAATGACCGACTTGTTTCAATGTAATAACGATTTTGAATGCAGGGTAACAATGCACAAATTTTCTATGAAATAATTTACAGAATTTTGTTTTTTTTTTTTGTTTAAAATAGAAGTGAAGTGGGTGGTCTCTTTGTGCATATTAATAATGACGTTATTTATAAAGGTTTAAAAAAAGTAGGCCTTTAGAGTGTCATATTGCTCTTAATCGTAAAGCAGATTGCCATCAAAGAAAAACTATGCATGGAATATTTATAAAAGAACATTACGGCATTTTTCTCTTTGACGTTAAATGGTGCCTTTTTCTCTAATAAGGATTAATAGGTTAATCGATTCCCAACCAATACAAAAGTGTTCAGTTATCAGTATTAAAACAAACTTTTATTGGGTGTATTTGCAATGCGTCGGTGATTAAAAAAACACTTGTTGTTGCGCCGATTTGCTCATACAGAAATAGTTTGTATTGCGCCGCTATTGTTTATAAAAGGTCAATTGTTATATCAGGAGCTAAGCAGACGCAGGTAAAGTGGATTAAGAAAACTCGATTTAAATACATTTCCAGGTATATTCTAACTATCGCGAATATACGCTGCGGCTTGTTGAATTTCCCGTCTTACAATTTTTGCTGGCTTTTCGGTGATATTATCAGTAGCTTTCCGTTTTCCGCTGTTAAATATGTATTGTCTTGGTAATGTGCTGACAAGGATTGCTAATTTTTCTCTAGTTTGTTTTTTTAAATTTCAGGGCTTTATATAGAATTTTATAAAAGCACTGGAGGACCGTTTTTCAATGGGGGACACTAGGTTAGGTTAAGTACTAATGACTAATTTGTTGGGGTGACAAAGGAAGGCATTAAACAGATGCAAATGAGGTATACGAAACGGCCCAAAACAATAGGTATCATAAAAGTGGCGCAATACACAATATTTTTGTATAATTAAATTTAAACATCGGCGCAACAGACATATTTTCCTTTTATTTATTCCACGCTAGCTTTTTTAAAATTTTTCTGCAGCTCTTCCAAAAAACTCTGTGGTTGTTTTTTGGCAGGATTATCAACTTCTTCGTAACCAGTTTTAGAACTTTCGTCCTCGTTTCTTTCTGGGCGATATCTAAACGGAGTAAAGTCATCATCCGCTCGTTGAGGATGCTCTGATTCACTGTTTCTGTTTCTTCCTGATGCTTTAAGTATATCTTGAAACTCATCAGCTACGTCTTTTGTTAATTTACTCTTCTGGGCGTGCTTTGTCGGCGGAGGTGCAAATAGTTGAGAGTTTGGTGTTATAGTAGCGTAGACATGGCCACGATGAGTTTGTATTACTCCTCGTTGCTTCTTTTCTCCGTTATGGTTAATGAAGTGTTTGTTATCGGTAACCTGAACGCTTACTTGCTTTTTCTGATAATCGGAAATGACTTCTTCAAAAACATCATCATTAAGAGGGGCATCGTAAGGCGAGTAGTCATTATGCTGGGCGAAAGAATTGTTTCTGTTGTTGGAGTAGATATTTTCCTTTGGCTTAAACGAACCTTAAACAAATTCATACATTTTAAAGACTATACAGTTTAGTACAGTCAATCTGTCCTAAATAATGAGGGTACATCGACGCGGGTAGGGCCGCCATTATAATATGTTATAACTGGAGGTTCAAAATGTAAAACCTCAAATTGGTGTATCTCTATCTGTCTTGGAAACGAGGTTATGAGCCTCCAAAGGGTCCCCTTAAATTCGTTATTTAAGATCACGGTGAAACGGAGCCAAATTTTGTAACTAAATGTCAAAAGTCTAAAGTTTTAAAATAATTTTCGTAAAAATAATTTCTTTAGAAAAATTTCCTTTACCCCCTAAATAGTCCCCAAAGAGTAAAGGACCAAACATACATTGGTAATAGTAATACACACAAGAGTCATGCGTTCTCTTTCTTTCTCCATTTAAATCAGAATGAGAAAGCATGATTCTTATGCGCTATTACTATTACATACGCCTTATAACCAATCTATATTCGGTCCTTATTTTTATAAATTTTACGATGTTTTATTATTATTATTATTAATTGATGGAAGACGACAGCCAACGTTTGGCTCATCATGGACTGGAATGGAATATATTGCAGTCCAAATAGTCGTCACTTAGATGCCCGGACCATGTCCCTAGGACTCTCCCGGGCTTGCAAAAGTTGCCGCCACCAATACCGAACAACTGAATCAAAACGTATTGTAAATTTCTTGTAACTTTAAGAAGAATCATACGAATATATATAATATCCAATTATGTTGGATCACCACCATTTTGCAAATAGATACTAAGGTGCTAAAAAACTTTCTCTTAATATTATTTTTCCAAAAAAAACTTCTTCACTCCATAAACGAGGGGAGCCCTTAAGAGGGTCAAATTTTTTTTTCAAGAAAAGTTACTAAGAAATATTTTTTGGCATCTTATTTTGCATCTATTAGCAAAATTTAGTATAAATCCAACGTGATTGGTTTTTACTCTTTGGAGGCTATTTAGGGGATGAAGGAATTTTTTCAGAGCTAATATTTTTACAAAAATCTTTTTGACATCTACTTGCAAAACTTGGTGCAGTTTCACCGTGATGAATTAAAGGGGGCTCTTTGGGGGACCATATTTCCGTTTCTGCAGAAGGTAGATATACGCCAATTTGGGGATTTACTATTTGGACATCCTGTTACATCGTATAAAAAAGGCGGTCCTCTCTGGAATTATGTGTGTCCAAATACGGATTGACTGTACTAATTTGATCAATTCAGTGTTAAATGACTTAACTTAGTAAATTCCGTCATAATTTAATAAAGATGTCGAAAATGAATTTAGGTGCCTCAATTAGGTTTGTTCAATAAAAGGGCTTGTACAAACCTTCCCTTTGTAGTTTCTCCAAAGAGGCTGCATGTTGGCGTAACTGTTCAACATTTGATCCATGCGGTTTGTAATTTGGTTCTGGGCGTTCATTGACTCTCTGTTTATGAGCATCCTTAGCTCTATTAGAATAATTGTTGTTGTTTTGGTTTATTTCTGTTCGGCTTAATGGCCGCACAACATCATTATTAAAGTTTTGATACATTGGTAAATTCTCAGGTCTTTGGCGATTTTTTAAAGGCAAAGGATTATCTTTATACGTACAAGATTGCTCATGAGATGCATGTTCTTTACCAAATACCTTTTTTATCGGACATCCATTAACTTGATTCATGCATGGAAATCGAATAATGGAAGCGATTTTTACGTATGCGAGGTTTAGTTGGGGACTAGAGAATTCTCGTTTTGGTAATGGACATCGATGACAAACAGATTCACCAGTTTCCATAAGATAAACAGGAAAACTTGATAAATATCTGTGGCATAAAACACATCTTAGGTTTTTTAAATCCTCTTGAGAAAGATTGTAAATTGATTGATCTAAAAAAGGCAATTTTGTTAGGATGTATTTTCACTACATTTCTGTACCTACAACGTCTCTTTTGATAGAGTAGGTATTTTAAAGAAAGCTTGAATTATTTTATGCCATATAAAACTTGGTGACGTAACTTATTTTATTTTTTTTAAACCACTTTAATTAAATTCCACGTTTTTCGGTAATTTTGGTTGGACGTAATTAAATTTATTTTACAGTATTACAGTGCAATATTTGCCGAAAAAAAAAAAACTGTTTAAATAGAAAGGTCTTACTATCGTTGCTAAATGCAGCCGTCGATCCATGCATTAACCTTGAATGTGAAATTTTTTCAAACATTCTATAACTACAGTTCCATTCATGATTTTGAATAGCATTCCATTTTAAAACAACTGGACATCCTTTTTTCCAATAGCAGCACGGATAATCAAACAGAGACGATATTATCTCGAATGCCACATTTTGGTATTTTGAAGGTGCTTGTTGACACCTTCCACAAATAATTTCTCCGTTAGGAGTATTGCTTACAGGTCCTACGGATACAAACTTATCGCATATGTAGCATTTTAGGTTGTTTAATAGTGAAACTGGTAATGTAAAATCCATTATCTAAAAATTAAAGGTAAGGGAATTTAAAAATTAAGTGAAAATTGAATCATGGATTCCGCTTGTTTATCTTAATAAACCTAAGAAGACTTAAAATGTATTTGTTCGTCAAATAACATTTATAAGTAGCGTGCGATCCACAAAATATTACGTCGACTCTGGCTGTGGAACGTCAAAAATATGACGACAATGTTTCAACAATGAAAAAAAATTAAAATTTTACAAATGCATGGCAAGAGTCGACGTTAAATTTTGTGGATCGCACGATATTAGAAATTTAGATCGGGATTCAAGTACCATGTACATTAATTATATCGTGTGAGCAAATAAAAACAGCGGTTGAGTACGCCATGAACAACTAACTAACTCTAATAATAATAATAATAATCAGTATGATTGTCTAAAATGTAGTAAAAAACATTCTCGGGGTCAATGCCCTGCCCTTGGGGGAGATTTGCAATTTTTGTAAGAAACCAAATCACTTTAAAATTGGTTGTTTAAAGAAAAAGTCAGGCAAAAATCATAATAAACATAATAAAAAGAAACAAGTTGATAGTGTTGAAAAAAAGGGGCTATAATGAGTCAGATTCTGATAAGTATTTCATTAATAACATTGATTTACAGGGCGTTGAGACTGATAATCAGAGGGTAGACAGTCTTGACAATGAAATAAGTGAAAACATAAAGTACCATGAACATTAATTATATCGTGTGAGCAAATAAAAACAGCGGTTGAGTACGCCATGAACAAAGTAAAAAGTACCTTTCAACAATATTTTGACAATGCCCATGGCCTACATAGTCGGCGAATTTATTTGCTCGCTCGATACCTTCAATATGCACCTATTTAACGATATCTCAAGTACATATGGTATTCAAAAAAATAAAAACCAAGATAAAACTAAACTTGATGGTTCTAAATAATGAAACACTAAATTTTAACGAATAGAATTAAAATTTTAAAGCATCAGATCTGAAATCAGAAGTAAAGTTTAATAGATAGACAAATTAAATTTACATTCAAAATTAATTGACGATGATGCTTCTAAATTTACATTTGCCGATTTGGAATTTGCCATAGGTATTACGATATTTAAATTTTATATTGTTAAAATACTTTACTGTTAATGTTTATCACCACAATGGTTATTTTAAGTCCTAAAAAATTCTTCAATCAACTTTAAGAGTAAGACACAGTTACTAAATGCAGCGTGTTACTGTTAGGTATAATAATGGAATTTAAATTTTTATTAGACGCTTACCTTAAAATTAATTACATATAGGCGTTACAGCATCAAACTTAGATATTTCTTCAAACCGCATCAAGTACACTTAAAATAATGAATTTAGAATATAGATTATAAAAATATCAAAAACAATGTATATGTTAAGCAGAGAGATACCTAATCTAATAGATAAGATTATTGTATGCAGGTATTGCCCATTATGACAATCTAAACTTTTACTACAACTATTTCTGGGTTATTGACTAATTATATAAAATGTTGTTTAATAATAATCAATGATCTATTAGGCCGACAAATTAGTCCTGTGTTAAAAAAAAAACAATCTTATATTCTTTCTTTTTTGTAAACTTACCCAATTATTTTTGTCAAAGCAAAATTTATTTAAACATTACTACATTGAAGTTTGTATTCTCTAACTTAACGTCTAGTTTGGACAGTCTCAAGGTCCTATACGACTTTTCTCGTATTTTTTAAATTTGTATTTTTTTTACTCCCGTACCTACTAAAGATACTACTTCATTCATTTTGACAAGGAGTGAAGTAGCATTTTTTGTCCCTCAGGTAGAGAAAAAGACCAAAATCCTAGGGGACGAAAAGTGGCACTCTACATATAATATCCGAGATAATATCTTTAGTCTCAAAAGTACGACATTTTTTTTTAAATCTATTTATGATCCCATAATACTTTAATTTCAGGATTACAAGACGCCATTTCAAAAAACCTATTAGTTTCTGACAAAAACATTGTATCCGCACGTGTTTTGGCAATAAATGCATCCACAGGACTGTTGGTAAATTCGGCATGGTGGCAGAAACAAGGATTGGAATTAGAAGGTCCAAAAAAAGTTGCTGGTGAATTGTTAGAACCTTCGCAAAAACCAGACAGCGAATTTCCATGGTATGTAATTTTAATTATTAAAAAGTTAACTACCATTTTAAACAAGGTTTCTCGTTGCAAAGACTTTGTTTGTACGGGGTATTCAAATAATTTTGTCTATAACGAAACAAGTATTTGTCGGCCTTTTATCATTTATCTAGTGTTATGAATATGCGGTAAAAAGATAAAAAGCCGGATTATGCCCGCCATAGACGCTCCAATAAATTGAAGCGATCAATATAAAAGACACCCAAAGTAAAAATGTCCAATGATTTTGCCTCTATACGTCAGATAAAGATTGTGTAAGGACGACTGCACAGTCCAATTTTACCAATACATTGTTATGTCTAAGACGGGCTTTATACAGGGTGCCCCTGAGGCTGAAGGGACAGATTTTAAGGATGCCCAATCTTTTAGAGGTATCCTGTATGGATAAACTTATTTTTTTATATGCTTTATTATAGGTATGAAGATGCTGAAACAAGCCCAGAATTACGATCTCCCAAATTTATGGAAAGTCCAAAAAATCAGTCGTACAGAGGTTGGTGGACTTTTCCATATTACTCATGTGCTTCCAGAGGTTGGATGATATCATATAGCATCCCTATACCGCCACCAGGAAGAAGAGCGTAAGTTATTATATCGAATACTTTAAATTTCGGATAGAAAACCTACCTATCAAATATAACAGTCTACCAAAAATTTTAAAATATTAAAGACTATTAATGTTAAAAAGATTATGCGTTTAATCCAAAGGAAGATTCTGATGGAAGAAAAATCTTAACGAGTCATTCGATTTGCAATAGCAGAACCTGTCGTCAATCTTTTTCTCTACGTTCAAATTATGTAGATGGTGGAAAATGTAAGAATGCACTTTCTTGAAAAAAATTATAATTTGGTAGGTAGTTTAGTGTAGGAACGCTAAGTAAAAAAAACAAATAATATTAAATGGTAGGTTCTTTTCTCTATTTTTAAAAAGATCTGACTTTAACGCACTCATAATTGCATTAATATTTAATTTAAAAAATTTAAAACATTTTTAAATTCACCTACCAAACCTTTCCAACATCGGTATGTGTAGTGCAAACTCTGTATTTAATTCAAAATTATATTATGGTAGAATTTTAGTATAATTTTTGGTAATGAATATGCAAAATCAGCAAAATTATGCATTCAAAACTGAGATGAACAACTTACTCAACTAATATTTACCAAACTAAGCATCATTATTTGCAATTAAAATTTTGTTTAAGAAAAAGTTATTTGAATTTATTTACCAACAAGTTCGGATGAGAACATAACCTTTCTGAAATAAATTAACAAAAATCAACAAGGATTATAGGTTTAATACATATTAATTTGAATCCAGACTAATGTACATGATTAACTAATTTTCCAATTTGTGAAATTTCACTTTCAAGAATGTCTCCCGGTTGCAAACTTTCCTTAGGATTCTTGCATAAACCGATGCCACATGGTGTGCCTGTTAAAATTATATCACCAGGATGTAGGGTCATAACACTGAAAATAAAAATCTTATTAAACCCAAATGTCAGTTAACCAAGAAATCATTTGTTTAAAGCTTTTTTCGTAGAAGTTATTTAAAATAACTTGTTTTTAACTTAAGAAACCAACCTTGATAAATAAGAAATCAGTTCCTCAAACTTATGAATAATTTCCTTAGTATTTCCATCCTGTTTTATTTTTCCATTAACCCAAGTTTTGAGTTGAAGGTCGTAGGGATTTTCGATTTCATCTTTGGTAACAATGTAAGGCCCTAAAGGACAAAACGTGTTCATCGTCTTTGATAGCAATAACTGTCCTCCATTTTTTTCTTGCCAATCTCTAGCAGTGATATCTTGAGCAACTGTAAATCCAAGGACGTGCTTTAAAGCATCCGCCACTGTTACATCTTTTGCTATCGTACCAATTACTACAGCTAATTCTATTTCCCAATCGACGAACTAAAAAAGGATAATCAGTTAAGAAAAGCACCTCAGAGGATTGTAAATTTCAATAAATATACATAATGTATTGCCCATTGCAAGGCAAGATAAAACTTATAGGTTCCCATTATGGTATCTATTTGATGCTTTTTTACCAAAAAATATTAGTGTGTTCCGCAAAAAGCACACGAGCCTAAACATTTTTAAGTACTTTTAATACACAATAAATTGTCACCTTAAAGGTTGTTGGAAAGGTATTTTTGTAATTTTCATGCCATAACATAAATCTTAAACTTGCGGGTTAATGGATAGAGATCTGGCAACAAAACCACGTTGTCATGATTCTTGGAGCATTACATAATATTTAATGTTTCTTTACTTAATCCAATAAACTGGTAGCGTTTTCTAAAAACTTCACAAGTGGGGTAGTTTCTTTTGTATAAGTAAATTGCTAGGTGCACATATGAGCCATAACACTGCCACAAGTGAATGAAGTAACTTATTTAAATTTATAGACTTTTCTGCGGAATATTAGTGTTTCTGGTTACAGGGAGGGTTTATCAAAAAATCATGACAACGTTGATAACGTGAGTTTATATGTTGCTAACTCCTATACTATTTATAAAGAGAAGAACATTTACACTTAGTTTCACAAGACACTGGGACACTGTGAAATTTCTTTAATAAAATTTGGCATTAATTATTAATTACCTGATTTTTGGGAAGTTTTTTATTGTATTTATAAAACATGGATAAGCAACGATACAACCATCATAAATATGATTAAATTATGGCAAAATTAAGGTAACATTTCGCTAAAGAAATTTGACAGTGTCCCAGTGCCTTATGAAACCAAGGGTAAGATTTTTAAGTGAACCTCCCTATGGGCTATTATTATTTTTTTTGTATTTATTTACCACAAATTCATTAGTCCACAAAAATTATCCATTAACGATGTTACATCTCTAAAAATGAGCTAATTTGATCGAGACCACTGCATGGTTTCTATACCGTGTGTCCCACAAAAAGGACACGAGCTCATAACGTTCTACGCATACTTTCTACAGATTTGAAATTTTAGAAGTCATCTAAGGAGACTTTTTGGCTCCTTTTACATAAATTTACATATTTACTAAGAATACTAGAATGCAATCGTTTTTAAAGAAATAATGAATCACTAATATTAAAGATTCTATAGCTCCATGAAAATTACCTAATTTCATCATAATCGTCTATCTTAGTCATAGAGTCCTGAAGCAAAGATTGCAGCGTTCTCTGTAGGACCAAATTAGCTCAATTTTAATTCTGTAGAAACTATACGTAGAAAGTTATGAGCTCGTGCGCTTTTTGCGGGACACACGGTATACATGACTATTGATTCAGACCTTTTCATGAGTAAATAATATGGACAAATTATGTGTTTTGCGGTCGCTGTATTTCGTATTTATTTATGATGTAAAATTAATAATAGTAAAACGAATAAAGGAACGGAAAACAGTTGCTAAGTGCATGGGCTTGATTTGATTAGGAATTTCTTGTGCAGATTAATTAAAACAGGATTTTTTCTGTCAAAACACATAATTTAAAAAAATAACTTAAAATATCCACGTGGTTTCATTTAAAAAACAGATACTACAGGTGTCCCAGAATTGGCGCATCACCTGTATGGTACGTTGTGGGGGCATGCCAAGGGATCCCCAGAAAATTGTCAAAAAAAATCCATCTCATACACCCTCGAAGATATAAGGCCCCTTAAAAACAACAGCACGTATTAACGAAAAATATGGTTTAATACAAAGCTGCAGTCTATCTTAAACCATTTCACCAATTTTTCTTCTTTTAAATGGTCAAATAACATTTTTATAATCAATTTAATTTTACAAAATTTTCTTGAAATAAGCTGACAACAATGTCAATAAAATTTTAGGCAAAAGGGTATAATTAAGACTCATAGATGGGATTTTTAGATTTATTTACCTAGACCGTGTAGTATTTTCCTAGACTGTGTTGCCAAATTTATGCAACTTTGTTCGCATTTTCCTCAATGAATATAACAGATGGATTTATTTTAACAATTTTCCTGGAGTCCCCAGGCATGCCCTAACAGCGTACCATACAGGTGGTGCGCCAATTCTGGGACACCCTGTATAAAGTCCCAATTTAAAATGAGCAGAAAAATCTATGAATTCGTGCGCTATTGCTTCATAATAATTTTTAAGTAAATAATACAATTTGTTCGAGAGTTTTCCAACTAAAATAATAAAAATTGCGGGATTTTTTATATCTTAATGAAAACAACAACATTTTTCTCACAATTGTAATAGCTTAATCATTTAAAATGCTAAAATAACTTGTTTGATTTATCTAAAAACATTCCCACAATTAATAACATTTTAAAAATATTGATAAAATTCAAGGCTAAGTTTTCCAAAGTTTTTTTTTGTTTATGATTAGATTGTTTGATGTATTGTAGGCAAACATATGGGTACTAAAAATGCTCTCAATTTAGAATGTCACATTACTCACATTCAATCAAGAGCAGAATACACATTTTGTCGATATATTAGCTTAGTAGCCAATGTCATTAAACCAAATGTAAACTAAACTGTTTGTTAAACAGACAATTTAATTCAGAGAATAGATAGTAGGGCGGATTTCTGTGCTATAAATTAATTTTATCGAGTGAATCTCTTTATTATATCATTTGCAAGAACATAGTACGATCAGATATAACATTTGGCTGAATTTTCGTTAAATCTTCGTAAAAGCTGAAGATTCTGTCTATGCAGCTCCTTTATCTTACCTGGATTTAAAGCAAAGTCAAATTTAAAAAGACCCATCCAAAATTGCACTGCCAAATTACCAAAGGTACTTACTTTGCTAATATTTGTGGGAGGCAAAACAATTGAGTCGTAAGGCCCACATATGGCTGAAGAAAACTTTGAAAACACAACGGGGAATTTTGGATATTCTTCGTGAAGTTCATCACAATGCGAACCATAATTTAATCCCACACAAAGTACTTTGTCGGGATTTGTTACTGGAGATATTAGTTTTATTTCATCTAGGGAATATGTGTCCTTTGGATTTTTTATAATTCTAAAAGAATAAAAAAATAAGTTACTATTGATGTGTAATTTGTAGGTTTGCAAAATCAAAAACAAATCTTAAGTGGTACTTAGGTAAACGTTAATTTCCCTTCATTGTAAATAAATAAAAAATCAGGGTGTTTCAAATCTATGGAATGCCGCTAGCGGTGGATTATTTTTTCATGCCTCGAAAACGGTTAAATGTCGGTATGGAAAACACTAATACCAATCGAAAGGAAATAAAAAAAGGCCATTTTGTAGGTCAATAGAAAATACTAGTTGCATATGATTTTTTTGAGAGTATTGTTTTCTTATTTAACCAACAAAATTTACACTGTCATGTCGGTTTAAAAAAAATGTTTATTACATTTTTTTGTTAGAACGTTTTTTACGTTTACATTTTATGCCAAAATCTTCATCCATTTTTTGAAAAAAAATTATTTTTGGTTGCAAAAGTAAAATTTGTTAAAAAAAATTTTTTTTAGAAAACCAGCTTAAATTATGGGTATGGTTACAAAGTTACCTTAAAATTTTTAAAGGAATCCAAATCCGTTACAAAAAATTTGAGCATTTATTAATAAGTGAGTGTTTCCGGTATAACCGAAAGTCGTGTAAATGCCTATAAATTTTAGAGCTTTATATTCTATTTCCTAATAATTTAAAAAAAAAATTATATTCACAAGTAAAGCGGTTCTGCAGATGCTTCTAATAGTCCTATAAATTTGCAAAAATTAAAAAGTTTTTATTGAAAAGGATAATTGCCAAAATTGTAGATGTGAAAGCATAAAATATTTAATAGCAAAAAAGGTTAAATTTATTTTTATGTTCCTATTTTTTTGATTAGGCGCAAATTTTGCACATTAATGTATTCGATTAAAACTAGCTGAGTCGAGGCCGGTAGATCCGACTCTTGAGTTCATTTCTTACGTATAAATTCATTTTTTTGTTAGAATTATAGCGCTTCCTGATGATAGTTCAGTAGGTCCAAAACATAAAAACAACTAGAGTGCCTTGATGATTTTGACAGTTATTGTCGTCTTATAGAGTGGCGACATGCATCATTCCTTCTCTGTCATACAGATAACGTCATTAATTGTGATTGTAAGTTGTAATTGTTGTCACTTTGGCTATAACGTTGATGACGTTATCTGTATGACAGAGAAAGAATGATGCATGTCGCCACTCTATAAGGCGACAATAACTGTCAAAATCATCAAGGCACTCTAAAAACAACCGTTTATGTTTTTAAAGACATGTCCATGTCCAATATTTACATTGCATAATGACATTTAAACATGTCAAGTTTATATTTTTGTTGTTCCAAATATTTTTTTAAATTTTAAGTTATTTCGGTATCTATAATTGATGGTAGACGACAGCCAACATTTGGGGGCCCATTATGGACTTCAAGAGATTGCAGTTCAAATTAGTCGTCACTTGGATGGCCGGACTAGATTCTTATTCCTGTTAGGGGATTTAGGATCTCTCCCGGCCTCGCGTATTTTTTAGGGAACTAGAATAATTGGACCAAACATCAACTGTACTGTACATTGAAAGCATTTTCAAAGGATAGATGAGAATATCTCAGGAAAATTGGAAAGAAAAATGAAGAAAACGTCATTACTTTTCAAGAAAACTCTACCGCCGGACGAACAACTTCTGGCAAGAGGAGATACTTCGAAATTTAGTCTTTTGGAAAACATCAATAGTGCGGTTTATGGTTGGCCATTTAAACTAGGGACAATACAAGAGGCTATTGGTATGCCGAAGTTTTCCATGGTTTTCTTTGGCTGTTGAAGTAAATGCTTTACCAGATTATCAAAATCGTCCATGGGCGTCCCAAAATGAACATCACATGTTAAAAATATCAACAACTTTTATTTAGTGTTCATGAATCACATATAGTCATCTTGTATATTATATTTCTTTTTATCATACGAATATATATAAGTTTGAGACCTCTTACTATTATAGTATTGGAGCAATGTTAATGCAATCATTGACATTTAAAAACGTCATAGTTTTTTTCCTAGACATAGAATTTTTTTTAAAAAGTTTTAACACAAAGGGCTCTGCAAAAGAATATTTTTAAGCAAAAAAAAAATCCAATATTTTGGGCTAGATTTTTTTTTGCATGCAATATCTACTAACCTTGACCAGTGGTTAATATGACCTTGAGGTCATCTTGACCACAAGACTTTGGTATTTACTTAGGCCAAGTTTGAACCTTGTATCTAGTACCATAGTTGAGTAAATTACAGTTAAAGAAATTTTTTGCTCCGTACATCCATCCATCCTAACATACACCAAAGTGATATTTTTTAATAACAACCCAGTGGATGGTCCGATCGAGATGATTCTAGTATTAAAAGATCGGTAATTTTTTGTAGCATCTTTTCAACACCCTAACATTCACGTATCTTGCTTCGTTTAGGCACAGTTGCAAAAAAACATCGATTTTCAAAAATTGCAATTACAATAGTACATTTCCTTTAGAGAAATGAACTAAAATAAGAATTAGAAAATGAAAGGCATGAAAAAATGTCAAGTCATCCCTTACTTCCATTTAATATTTGTTTCAGATTTTTCTTCTACACTTCTCACAAAAGAAATGTTTTTAATAAACATATTGTAAGTAAAAAAAATTCATTTAAAAATTAAGAGGGAGGAACTAAAAATGCTTATACATTTAAAAAATTATGAAAATATTGGTTTTTTTGGTGTAATATCAACATTAACTTTTAAAGACTGCGCCGGCCGGCACAATCACAACAATTTGTATATTTATAAAGCATTAAAGCATGCGATTCTGTATAAAAATCAACAGATATTTCAGTTTTTTGTTTGGATCGCATGGTATTAATTGCATTAAACTTAAAAAATCCAATTAAGTTTTACTAAAACAACAACTCACCCTTCAATTGTGTTTAATGCATGACTTGCTTGAAAAAACTCTACCAAAGAATTGGGAATAAAATTATAACTAGAATTCACATCAATCACTTTATCTCCTTGCAAAACACCAATCCTAATTTTCTTGTCATGTAACACAAACTGCACTAGTTTCATTTTTGACTTAATTTGTTATGCAAAGGTTTAATTCTTAACGCGATAGTTCGCGAACTGTTTGTTATTGACCGAATATTCTGTTCCAATGTCGTTTATTACATAATTAACCTCTAACCTTCATATCTATCACTATTAAAGTTGCTGTTTGTTTTTTATCATATATAAATCTTTTTAGCAAGCGTACACAAGTTATTAAACTCGGTCAAGCAACTGTAAATATTTGCACTTCTAGTGGCAATACACGCCTGTTTGCAAAAACATAATAAAAATAAGTAAAGACTAAAATCCAATGTCACCAAACATCCTTAGTGTTTATGATTTAAATGCAAGTGCATAAAACTTACAAAACATGCATTCGTGCCAATGTCAACAAGAAAATAACATTTGTTGTTGTGCCAAAATTACTTTATGTAGGTATCTATAAGGTGTTTCAACAAAAATTTATTTGTCACACGGGCAGGTGCTCAAAAATGTTGTGCTTTATGGATACTTAGCTCAAAATAAGAAAAAATTCTCGGCCACTAACGGCCGGTCGCACTGCAACTTTTAACTGTTCCTTAAAATCTAAGTGACTTTAATAATTACCTAATAAAGTAAAGAATTTTTTCATTAAGAAATTAGCAATTTTGCAAAGTTATAATTAATGATAAGAAGCGATTGATTTACTTTTTAATTAACTTGTCTATAAATTAAATGCGTTATTAAGGATAGAGATTCAAATTCACAGATCTTTTTATCTGTGTTCCTAGAAGCTCGTATCATTTTACGATGAGCTCCCGTCAATTCTGCTAAATAGCACATGTACATAGTTTTAAAAACTAAATAGGACTACAAACGTTTTATGGTTTCATAAGAATCGGTTATTCCTTTGTGTCCAAAAACTGACCTTAAAATACAAAAATATTGTAATGACACAATAAAATATGCATATTTGTTTTTTTTCGTAATTTTACTTTTTACCAGTAAAAATAATGGAACACAATTTTTCCTTTAATATTGTGTTCGCAAGTGTTATTTAAAAGAAAAAAGAGTGCCTGAAAGAATTAACAGATATTGTCGCTTTATACAGGGTGTCCAAAAAATGGCGCATAAACGCGATGGTACGCTCTTGGGGCATTCTCAGCGATCCCTAGAAAATTGTAAAAAAAAATCCATCTGTTATATTCATCGAGAAAAATGCGAACAAAGTTGCATAAATTCGGCAACACAGTTTAGGAAAATACATCTAAAAATCCCATCTATAAGTCTAGAAATCCCATTTATGAGTCTTGATCATACACTTTTGCACTAGATTCTATTGATGTTGTTGTCAGCTTCATTTCATAAAATTTTTGTAAAATTAAATTGATTATAAAAATGTAATTTGACCATTTAAAAAATAAACAAATGGTGGAATGGTTTAAGATAGACTAAAGCTTTTATATTAAACCATTTGTTTCGTTAATATGTGCTGTTATATTCAAGATATAAGCATTTGAAGTTTCGCACTTTGGGGCAACATATCTCCGAGGGTATATGAGATAGATTTTTTTTAACAATTTTCTGGGGCTCCCAAGACATGCCCCAACAACGTACCATCGCGTTTATGCGCCATTTTTTGGACACCCTGTAGAGTGGCGCCATGCATCATTCCATCTCTGTCATCAAGATTCTGTCATCAACTTTAAAAGCAGTGACAACAATTACAATTGATGACAGAATCTGTATGACAGATGGAATAATTCATGGCGCCACTCTAGAAAGCGACAATATCTGTCAATTCTTCCAGGCACTCTACAATGCCCGATACAATACTTTCAAAAACTGTATCTTTAAAATGTACACAAATCACCATAGAAAGTGTAAGTACGGTTGTACGCGCTTGGTTTCGTTATTTTAGGTATATTATTATATTCTTCGCAAAAAATTATATTGCGATTACCTTCTCTAAAATCGTTAATATTCATCCTAGAGAAAACATTTTTGCAGATTCGTTCGTTTCATGACTTTTTAAGATTTTTATTTTTTGTCCGTCTGTCTGTAATGAAACTTGTTATCACGATAACCGAAGAACGGTTTATTCAATTGACTTGAGTTCAAAAATCCATCTCGTTTGGAGGAAAAACCCTATTGTTTTTGAAAGAAATCAAATAATAAATAAAGGGTTGAAATCACCCCCAAAGTTGAAAAAAAAATCATATTTCAGTTAATATCAATTTTACGAACAAAAATATTCCTAACTAAATTAAAGATTGTATATTTCTCTATAAAAATGCATCTAGCAATTTTTTTGTATTCCCACCCGTTTACAAAAAAAAAAATAAGTTTTACGTTTTTTTTAATAAAATAAAAAATACACCTTTTTAATTATCTACTGCGAAGAGTATCTTATAGAATGTGTAACAATTATATAACAATAAAAAAATAACCTATCTGCGAAGTGTAACTTCACTGCCACTCACTGATCTAACCCGCTCTTGTTTACAATTTTAAATTCGTTTGATTTAAATGCCTTTGAAAAGAGCCACAACTTTTTGGTTCAGGTTGTGATAATCGCTCTACTTGAACCATTTTAGAATTTTGATTTTTTTGAACTTAACAATAATATTTTTGATCTGTTTCTGTTTTAGATTACGTGGTTACCTTAGTTTGGATATTGACATTTCCAATTTGAAGATTAACCAATGTGACGAGAACTTTTTTGATGATGAAATTTCGATCTTCCATGGAACGCACAAATGCCATAATTTTACATCTAAAGTAAGAAATTATACATATGCATAATGCGTAAAACTCATACTTTCTCTTTCTTATGTATTGACAAACAAGAAACAAAGTTTTTCTTCTTGTTAAAAAAACTAATTGACTTTACAACAAGAACTCTAAAAAATAAATAAACATATTACTTACTGGATGTAAAATGGTGGAATCTAAGATTCACTGTCGACCCTAGGCGGGACGCCAAGTTATAAAAGAAGTACTTCTTTATTTCAAATAGGTATCCACCTATCAAACCTGAAGTGATTGACAGCTGTTTCGCTCTATTGAGGCTCATCAGAATCACGTATTAGGGATGCTATGCTATGCATAACTTTAAGAAACTAAGACACTTGTGTATTTCAACAAATATCGAAAGATATTTATACTTTAACCTTTAACATTACTTACCGGAGATTAAAACCTTAATAACAATTATTTAAAGACATGTATTTATTTTATTGTTTGCTCTTTAAAATAAATGAAAATTTCTAATGGAAATGTTATAACTAGCATTCTTTATAGTTGGAAAATTATTACTACATACATTTATTTTACCTTCTAAAGAAAACAAAACCTTTTTTAGTTTTAAAAATTACGCTAAAATATTTTGTAGTAAGTTTTTGTTGTACTAAACAGTTACTGGTCATTCCTTTTTTCATTTTTAATAATAATACAAATTTAGTAAAACCCGCAAAAAATTTCAAAAATGAGTGAATTTCTTTTAGTTAATGGTTAATTTATTTCAGTGTGTTTACATCAATCAAATCAACCCAAATTGGTCAAGTGGAAGATATCAATGCATATGCAGAGATGGATATTATTCACCATATCATAATGGGACATTTAACGGAAGTTTAGTTGAAGGTATGCCCCGGATTTAATGTCCATTGATAATAACAACACCTACTGCCAAACACAAACAAAGGCAATTTCAAAATGTGCAAAGTTAAAATAGGTAAAGTTTAAACAAAACTAAACTGCAAAAAGTACACATTTAGCACACTGATCAGTACTGTCGACACTGTCGTACTAGATCTCTCTGGTGATTAAATACAAAAAGGATAACAAATATGAAACCCGTACATACGGTTGACTCACTGGCATAATTTAGTTGTATTTAATCACCAGAGAGATCTACCAGTAGAAATAGTCAAATTCCTAGGGCTACAACTAGATTCCAAGCTATGCTGGGACCGCCATGTTGCAAATCTCGTTCCAAAGCTGTCCTCCGCAGTCTACGGCATCAGAAGACTCAAACGATGCGCAACACACCTTTGCGCAAAATAAGCTTACTTTGCAAATGTGCACTTAGGGAATGCAATCCCGGTATTGACTCGATTTTTAAATAATTCCGAAATCCCGAAATATTCCTAAAAATGTTATTTTAATAGTTTTATTTTATAATAATCGATATATTTTGAATCTTAGTTTGCACGTGCGAGCGATCTCATACAGAGTTTGTCAAAAAAACCTACTAACGAAAGCGCAAGACTAAAGTGCATAAAAAAAGAAGTGTCTCTTTTTGAAAATGCTTTTAACGTTTCTTTTAACGGTTCCTCCTACTAGTGACGAAGCAGGAAGGGAGTTTTCCCTTTTCTTCTGCCGGCTCTTTAGTTACTAAAATTAGATTTAGGTTAAATGATGAGACTATAAATGCCCTTTTGACATTAAAGTACATTTTTTTAAAACAATAATAATTAGAAAATACTTTAAATTTTCTTATCATTCCTTTTTAACTTACAAAATAAATTGCCGTAGCGGATTGCTAACTCAATCAGGATTAAACTATTGGTAGAATCGATTATCAAGGCCTAATACGGTAAAGCAAGTGATATCAAACAAAAATTACCTTGAATTATGCCATAAACATTTTCTTTTGTTATTATTTCTGTAACTGAAACATTTTTTTTACTTTTAGTGGCATGGCAACAAAAAAAGAATAATTTAGAGAATACTTGGGAGTCAATTTTTCAATGTAAAAGATGTTCTGTTGGATGTTCTTCCTGTAGTGATCCGTCTCCATGTTTAGCAACATATCGTTGGCCGTTTAGGTAAACCATAATAGAAGCATAGACATAGGATACTATTCTATGAATAGAAGGGGATATTTGAAAATCAGCAAAATAAGTAGGGAAATTAATAAAATAAAAGCATAAAGTAAATACTACATAGACGATGGCTAATCCGACTTGCAACGCCTGGCAAATTGTACTTTCTTCTAAATCGTTTAAAGAATAATTTTATTTACTACAAAAAAAACTTCCGTTTTTTTAGATGGTTGCAACAAAGCATTGAAAGGACCTAAAAAACATTGTATTAAATTTGAAAAACTTTTATAGTATTTCTGAGCATCTCGGCTAAGTTTTCAAAATCAGATTGACCATCGTCTACCTTCCTTGTGGATTATAAGAGATTTATAACTTTGGTTATTTTTTTTATAAATGAGACCTTTTGTATTTTCTTACTGACTGGTCTGTTCATAAAGATTTTCAAATAGCTCTTTTTATTGAAAGAATCAAAGGTACTTACCTATAATAAATATTTAATGATATTTTCTATTTAATATTATTCCTTTTTTGCAGAATCGTTTTACTAGTAGTAAGCGTCAGCTGTGCATTTTGTACCATAATATTAAATGTTTTTATGTTTAATCATAAAAAACTAAAAGTTTTTAAAGTGGCAAGTCCGATATTTTTGAGTATAACTTTATGTGGATGTGCTACCATGTACTTAGAGGTAAGAGGCTTAATTTTCTTAAATTTATTTATGGATATTTGATGATTTCTGTGACGACAGCTAAGCCGTCATCTTCAGCAGAAGATAGAATTCTATCTTCTGCTGAAGATCACTGCTTAGCTGTCGAAATACGTATTCATATTTTTCTAAATAAAGTGTGGTGTGGAGAGAATCTTTGTTTTATATTAAATTTATTTAGTTACAAGTTTTCTGTTCTTTCTAAACATCGTTTATTGTAAAGGCCATCTTTTGATGAGATATTCGGATTACACTTATTTCCAGTCGAGATAAAAAATAAGACCGTGCTCAATTTTTAAGAGAAATTAAAGATTATATCGAAATACTGTTCTCTTAAGAAAATATTATTTCAATATCATCCTTTTAACAGTAAGTTTTGACTTTTTTTAAACTTTAGTAAAATTTATTTTTTAATGTGGGAGTGATAGTCTTGTAGATTAAATATTGTACGAATTATAGATTTTAATCGCAATCAGGTTATTACAGCCTACGTTGTGTAAATTTTGCATCCAAAATCTATATCCCTATTGTAGCGTAAATATCTATCATCATACTGGAAAAAGGTGTAAAGTATAATCCGTAAATCAATTAAAAAGCAGTCATACCATTGCTATTTTTTTCTTCTTCTTTGACATAAAATATTGTATGAAACAAAAGTTAAATAAAAAACACCGAAAGTAGGTTCTCCTCAAAAACTTTTAGTATTTTTTGTAATTTTTAGACCAAGTATTAATAATCTGGTTCATTGACCTCTGTAATTTGTTAAAATTCTTGAATTATTTAAGAAAGTAGGTATAGCTCCCTTACTATGTTATTTATCTTAATTCTACTTAACTGACCTGATGATGGTGTTATATATATTGAAACCGGTTGTCTTGTTTTAGAAAACAATTTCCATTGTTTTGTAAAACAAGATAACCGGTTCTTTGGAATAAAAGGAGGAGGACCCACTTATGGTTTTTTTTTTGTTTAATTACACTCAAACACTATGGACTTATTCGTTTTGGGTGAAAGATTAAACAATTTCTTTATAATTTTTTTAGATGGCAGCTATATTTCCAGTTTTGGATTCATATTCTTGCATTGCAACTAAATGGTCCCGACATCTAGGTTTTTGTATTACTTACACAGCATTGCTAATGAAGACTTGGAGGTAGGTCTACCAACTCGTACGTATGTACTCGTAGTAACTTTTTTTTATTTTTTTCCAAGATAATACTCCAAAATTTATTTATAACTTATAATATAGAAGTAAAAAGATAAAACTTTAGTGCCCGGATTCACCACACATTCTTAAGTGTTCCTTAATGTTAAGTGACTCTTTACCATAAACAGAGTTTGACAACTGTAGCATTGACATTGTTTAAAATTGGGCTTTCTATAAAAAACAGTCACTTAGATTTTAAGGAACAGTTAACAATTGTAGTGCAACCGGCCCTAAGTCTTGTTCTGTTTAATTGTTATATAAATCGATTTCAGCATTAAATTTTAAATAAGTGGGATAAGAATGAACCAACTGACTAGCGACTGCTTAGATTGTTGGACCAATTTCTTTTCCACTCTTGCCTTCCACTTATTCAAAGGTTAATGTTGAAATCGTTTTATATACCAAACAGAACGAGGTAAACTACCTATCTACAATTTCCAGGTTCTGCTATTATTTTAATTGTAATTTTAAAAGTTTTATTTCTTAGGGTCTCTCTCACGTATCGAGTTAAATCTGCTCATAAGGTCAAATTAACTGATAAGCAATTACTTCAATGGATGGTGCCAATACTTTTAGTGATGCTCATATATTTAGGAACATGGACACTATCTGATACTCCTACTGCGGAAGATATTGTTGATAATGACAACCTAAAATTTAAGCAATGTGTGTATAATTGGTGGGATCATAGTCTTGCCATAGGTGAGTGAATAACCAATGAATTTTGTATGTATACTGTATTCAATAGTTATTTAGCCAGTAAGTGTACAAATAAATACGATTAATAAACGGCGGGTTTTAGAAAGTGAGTGATCAGCGAGCTTGTTAAGAAGAAAGTTTATTAATCGCCATTTAACATACGCGTTGGTTACAATGCTTTTTCGCACATCGTACATGATAATTAAATAAAATATATAAAAAACATTTATTTTTTAAACTGTCCCAAACAATTGGCCGCCCGGCAACCATTTAACTTGAACTTAGTTGAAGAAGAAAACTTAAATGATTGTGATCGTAAAATAAATGTTTCTTTGAAGGTGATAAAAGAGTCTGGTTTTTATTGTTTGAACCGTAATTAAAACTAGTTTGACATATTTGTTATGTAGAATACTAATAGTAAATTTAAGCATAGCAACACGGTTTGAAAGCACCGCCGCTAATGCATTTTTCAATATTTAAATTTGTTAATACTAACAACCAATACTTCTCCTTTGAGAATCTCGAAAATAACGATTTGCACTCTTTTTGTTTGGACTTTTCGCACAGTTTAAAAAAAACCAAACTAGACCTCCCAAAAAATAACCAAAAATTTCTCAATACTCAAACCCAAACCCCCTCCCAACGAATGTGATAAAATGCATTTTTCCAAATCTACTTAAAAATCAGATATTGTTATTTATAGCCAATTATAATTAATTCTTGGAAATCTCTTGACGTCAGGAAGGAGCTAATTTTGCAGTGCATTTTGATTCGTTCAACTATGTAAACTTTAGACGTGAGCATAAAATTAGTGGGAATGATTTTAAATCCCTTATTTTGCGACGGGACAACGGAAATATTAACACTGAGACACTAGATAGACAAGAAAAATTTAAAAAGTTGCATGCCGACGTTCATCGAAAATTACAGCAGTCACAAGATAAAGGTATCATAAAGTTTACAACTTACGACACTTGACTATCCAGTTCTACAATCAAGACGCAAACTATCAGGAATCTCCACACTCATGTTCCAGCACCAACAAAACACAACCACTATGATGGCCTTTACCAAATCTTCACCAAAATAGCTAGAAATCTCTACTCCAAACCACGTTCCAACCAAGCTGTCACAACTATGATGGCCTTTACCAAATTCTGACCAAAGTAAGACCATCAGCAAGGCTAATCATAATTGATCTTCTGCGAGCTTCGGTGGACGTCCACATCAGCAACATATGAAATATTTAATTTTATTTACTATATTTCTATTTGTAAATCCATTTTACTCACACAATCTGTTGGAGACCTCAAGTCGTTATACCAAAAGACCAAGCTATTTAAATGCTTTGCCGGAAAAAATGTCTAATAAAATTCGATTCAGATGACCAGCGAATTTAGAAACCGCTGGTCGCATTGGTCGTAGAGGAAGAAAACGTATAAATTACTATCGAGACCCGATATCATCATTTAATTTCTAACAAAAACTTTAAACCGATGCAAAAACTTGAGACGAGCAAACCAAATTTTAATTCACAATATACCCCGCATGCAAACCCTTTATTCAAACTCCAATTTTTACCTAAACCATTTGTACCGCAAGAAAAACCATTTTATAACACACTAAATGATTGGAGAAATAAGCCAAACCAACAACAGGCTTTTGCCAAGCCTTGGAATTCTAAAGGACTTTTTATTATCATTATTATTTACCCTCTCTCATCCCATTCGTTACATATGGTGGAGAAGCTGGGAAATATTTAATTTTTATATTTCTATTTATGGATCCATTTTACTTTACAATTTGTTGGAGACCTGAAGTTGTTATACCAAAAGGTCAAGCTAATTAAATGCTTTGCCGGAAAAAATGTCTAATAAAATTCGATTCAGATGACCAGCGGATTTAGAAACCGCTGGTCGCATTGGTCGTAGAGGAAGAAAACGTAAATTACTATCGAGACCCGATATCATAATTTAGGTTCTAACAAAAACTTTAAACCGATGCAAAAACTTCAGGCCAGCAAACAAAATTTTAATTCACAATATACCCCGCATGCAAACCCTTTATTTAAACTCCAATTTTTCCCTAAACCATTTGTACCGCAACAAAAACCATTTTATAACGCACAAAATGATTGGAGAAATAAGCCAAACCAACAACAGGCTTTTGCCAAGCCTTGGAATTCTAAAGGACTTTTTATTATCATTATTATTTACCCTCTCTCACCCCATTCGTTACATATGGTGGAGAAGATGGGAAATATTTAATTTTTATATTTCTATTTATGGATCCATTTTACTCATACAATTTGTTGGAGACCTGAAGTCGTTATACCAAAAGGTCAAGCTAATTAAATGCTTTGCCGTAAAAAATGTTTAATAAAATTCGATTCAGATGACCAGCGGATTTAGAAGCCGCTATGGTCGTAGAGGAAGAAAACGTAAATTACTATCGAGATCCGATATCATAATTTAGGTTCTAACAAAAATTTTAAACCGATGCAAGAACTTCAGGCCAGCAAACAAAATTTTAATTCACAATATACCCCGCATGCAAACCCTTTATTCAAACTCCAATTTTTCCCTAAACCATTTGTACCGCAACAAAAACCATTTTATAACGCACAAAATGATTGGAGAAATAAGTCAAACCAACAACAGGCTTTTGCCAAGCCTTGGAATTCGCAAGGACCTTTCATTATCATCATTATTTACCCTCTCTCACCCCATTCGTTACATTGGAGAAGCTGGGAAATATTTAATTTTTATATTTCTATTTATGGATCCATTTTACTTACACAATTTTTTGGAGACCTGAAGTCGTTATACCAAAAGATCAAGCTATTTAAATGCTTTGCCGTAAAAAATGTCTAATAAAATTCGATTTAGATGACCAGCGGATTTAGAAGCCGCTATGGTCGTAGAGGAAGAAAACCTAAATTACTATCGAGTCCCGATATCATAATTTAGGTTCTAACAAAAACTTTAAACCGATGCAAAAACTTCAGGCCAGCAAACCAAATTTTAATTCACAATATACCCCGCATGCAAACCCTTTATTCAAACTCCAATTTTTTCCTAAACCATTTGTACCGCAACAAAAACCATTTTATAACGCACAAAATGATTGGAGAAATAAGCCAAACCAACAACAGGCTTTTACCAAGCCTTGGAATTCTCAAGGACCTTTCGGTCAAGGACCTTCTCGGGTTCTCGTCCCTATGTACCCTTTACAGGACCTCAACAGCAACCACAGCAATCTAGTCAAAATTATCGTCCTACACCAATAGATACCAGTTCTGGAAACACGAGTCGACCTGCATCCTTACTTCGACACGAGGAGTTTTTCTATTCAATATAACTATATATTTTTTCAATAAATTGTGTTTTATTTGTGCCCATAAACCAATCTACCTAAATATTAAAACCTTAACATTAAAACTCTTTTTGGCTAGCTATTTTCTCCCTTTTAAGCTATACAAGGACTAAAAAGGATCACTCTTGACAGAAAAGGCGAGCGGTGTAGGTCTCTTAAATTGTGTTTATTTTGCACAACTAAACCAAACAATAACCTAAGTATTAAAAGTTTAACAGCAAAACTTTCTTGTCAAGTGTTCTTCTTGATCTAGCTATTTTCTCCCTTTCAAGCTATACAAGATCTAAAAAGGGCTTAAATAGGAGTCAGTAATGAACGATTTTGAGTGCATTAAAGACTATAGAGTATCATTTATAAACGATGTGCGAAAAAAGCAGTTTTAAACAAGAATTCCTTTAAAACTTTAGGTAAGAGCAACATTTTTTAAGTTATGGGTAGTTTCAAATAATCCTTGGGATGTGTGCCTATGGCTACGTGATCTTACTTATACTAAAGGTTCCAACAAAGATGCATGCACAGTGCTAGAAACTCACATCTACTCTTTTTTATTACATGAAAAATAAGAAGGAAAAAGCATTACCTAGTTTTATTCCATATGCATAATCTATTTGATCCTAAATTTTATTACACATTGATCTACCGTAAATCTTATAAAACTTGAACATTTCTGGTTAGAACATATTTCGTTAATTCTAAACTATGTTTTAGGTGAGGTTTTGTTTTTGGCATGGGGTATCAGAGTTTGTTATAATGTAAGAAATGCTGAATCATTGTACAATGAAGCCAGACTTATCAGTTATGCAATTTATAATATTGCTATTGTAAATATTTTGATGATAGCCTTCCAGTGAGTGGTTAAGCTTATAAAAGCATATCCACAAAGTATTACCTTTTCCTTTGTTTTAGTTTGTTTATTTTTCCAAGAGCTGGACCAGACATAAAGTATCTGCTTGGATTTATAAGAACTCAACTGTCTACAACAACCACTATAGTTCTTGTTTTTGGGCCAAAGGTAATATTTTATAAATAATACACTTATGTCTGGTTTTACTACACATTCGTTACTATTCCATAAAATAAAAAAAATTCGACAAACTAGTCTGGGCCTTGATTAAGTATATGCATATAGTCTTCGATCATGTACTCTCTAGATTGGTAACAAAACAAATATATATTTACATCAACAATAAACACCTAAATGGTAACGCAGCGTCGCAGCCATCGTTCTGTGAGTCCGGCGTGTCATCACATTTGTTTTGACCGTTGAGGCAACCTTTAATTTTCATATTTTTTTAATTTGTGATTTGTGTATTTAGTGTGTGTAAACTATAAACAATGATTTGTATCTTGTGCGAAAGAGAAAATGAAGAAGATTTAATTATAAGGTAAGATTAAAATAGACAAACACTGTAGTGTTTAATTTAAAGAAGCGAGTGCCACCGCTAAATTTTGCAAGAACGTTAATTGGCTATTTGACATTTTTAATTCTCGACATTTCTTTTCTTAAAGTTAAAATAAAGGATAAAACAAGGATACTGCATATTTCTTCAAGGAGCATCACGACGTTGCAAATTGGGAAGGATTTAGTGCAATCTGAAACATTTGAGCAATTACGTCGTGAAGCCCTTGAAGAAATATGCAGTACAGTACGGTTGACCTATTATGTGCAAGACGTTACTATTTATATAGCGGGCTTTGTAACAAGATGCCTAATGCAATGTGTAGCTTGTCATTATTGTCAACTAATAATTCAACCCGATGATTTTTGCAAATCCAGATTGCAGGATAGAAAAAGAAGAGGAAAACTAATTAATTCCTCTTCTTTTACCATTGAGGCACGCTACTTGGGGAGAAAGTATTAAGGAGTCTCGAATCAAAACACAAAAGACACATTTTTTGCGTATTGTCTTCGACAAGCTGTAAACAATAATATACTTTTAAATATTTATAACGCACTACGCGAAGAAGAAGAACTATTAAATAGTCACTTTTTTCAATTATTAAAATTAATTCTATCAAACTATTTAAGATAAATAGTACATCATATTTTGGAGTCGAAAGAGGAAGATAATAAGACATAATTTAACTAAAACTATTTTGTAAAATAATATTATATGTAAAATAAATTTACCTAATAAAACGTTAAAATGCTACAGTATTTTTCTTTAAATTCCTTTTCGCTTTTAAAACTAAAACCGATAATTTCTTCCTTGATTAATTATTTTGCAATATGTAATTTTCGTACAAAAGTATAAAAACTTACAGATAAGATGGCCAATCGCAAAAGCAGATAAGATGGCCAATGTGTACGTATTTCTGATAAAACTCTATCGACCTTTCCTATTGTCGACCACCTTCATGGTCGTTATACTTGGGAAACGTCAGATATATGCGTCGGATTTACTCGAGTCATTGAGATGCTGGTGGTCATTCAGTTTTTCAAGTATAACGACCGCGAATGTGGTCGACGACGGAAAAGGTCTACACACCCATTCCGTTCAAATCCCAATTCGCAGTCGTCATACTTGGGAAACGTCAAATAGACAAGAGTCATTGTGATGTTATTGGTCATCCTATTCCCAAATATGATAAAGCGAACCTGATTTTTTTTAGTTTTAAATATTAAAAAAATGAACCAAATTCTAGCTTAGAATTAGTTTAAAATATTTTAAATAATTTTGTAGGTTTTACGAGTTTTACGCGGCCAGGGAGACCAATGGGATAACAGGGCAAGATCTAGAGGAGTGACAGCTTCCTTTTCTTTGAACGGAATTGGATTAGTATCCGAAGATGCACCTGATCCATTTCAAGAAAATGAAGAGTTAAAGGTTTATAAAATACATACTTGTTTTACCAAAGTAGGAGTTTTAATTAAAGTGAACGAAAACAATTGACCACTTCTCTCCTATGCTTTATTGTTTTTTTTTTATTAACTTATTTTACATCGGTCTGTTTCTGCAACTATGGCTTAATACCGATGCTTTGAGTGAGACTACCCCCAACCGAGATATTTTGTCGTAACCCTTCCTTTTCCATAGATGAGCAGAGCTCTTTTACGTGCACATGTGCACACGTTTCCGCATCTTTTACTTCGTCTTCCGAGCGAAGGCATCACTAGAAACATTTCTCCCACCAGTAAATGTTACCAGCAGACTTTTTTAATTTTTGGATCACTCCCGGGTTCGAACCCGAGTCACTTTGGTGAGATGCAGTGATGCTTACCTCGACACCGTGCCTGTTGTGCTTTATTGTTTAAAATGTGGAAGGAAGGGCGAGTTTATATTGCCCGATACCGGTTTCCACATTTTAAGCAATAAAGCATAGCTGCATAGCAGAAAAGTGGTCAATGGTTTTCGTTTACTTTGGGGGACATTCCATATAAAATCGACCAATCATAGTTGCTATTATTTGATTTGTTTTATATTTGGTGGGTACAATCCTTACCCATGGTGAAAGTGGAAATTTTTTTTTTTTTTTAATTTTCATAATTTTTCTTGTCTTAGATTAAAAATTGAATTTTTCGATTTTGTGATTTTGGAAGATTAAAATTGGTAGTAATTTTAAGTTGACAATGGACACTTATTTTTATTAAAAAATCAGGAGGTGTATATTTGCACTCCCTCTCTACTATTAAATACTTCAAACTATTGAAAATGATCAAGTTTAGGTCTAAAAAAAACTATGTGGGACTGGGTAGATTTTTTTTTGAAATCTTTAAAATGTTAATGTGCTAATAGAGATTCATTAAAAAAATATTTTTTTTTTGTGATTTAACTTCGCTTAGAAACAGCAATGCTTTCAAAATGTTACCGAGTACGTTAAATTTAAACAAGATCAAATCATATTTTAAATTCTGGAAAGATTAGAATTAATAGTAGTTTTTAGTTGACAAAGGACACATCTTTTTATAAAAAAAAAATATGAACCGCATATTTGCACTCCTTATCTACCAGGCAGCTATGGAAAATTACCAAATATGGCACTAAAAAAAGTTATGTGGGACTGGGTAAATTTTTTTTGATTATTATAAAATGTTGTAGGGGTAATAGAGACGCATGAAAAAAAAATTTGGTTTGTGATTTAACTTCGTTTAGAAGCTGCAACGGTTTTAATATGCTACATTTACACAAAATCGAATCACAAGACCGTTTATTTTTCTTATTGTTTACTATGTCCTTGGTAACATTATAACCTAAAAATAAAAAAAGGTTACTCACTCCCACATAGCTTTTTTTAGGCCCAAATTTGGTCATTTTTTATAGTTTGAGGTGCTAACTATTAGGGAAGGAGTGCAAATATGCAGCTGCTAATTTTTTAATAGAAAGAAGTTATCAAAAGTAAGCACTGGACCAAACCTCAAAAGGATTTAAAATCATGCAGCAACTCGAAATCCGAATTTTGGTCGATTATGTATGGAATAGGCCTTATATAGAATTCCTTGCGTAAATCTCATTTCGAACTCATATCGTTGTTGCGTCTCCGAAATGTGACACGTGCATTGTGCATTTTGTTAGTTTTGGCAGGAAATAAACAAAACTTCTTATATTCATAGCTTTTCTTACTTCGCTATAAACGATCTCAACATTGACTTCACATTGAGTGGGAATAAGAATGAACTCCCACTTATTGTAATGTCAATGTTGAGATCGTTCATAGCGAAGTAAGAATAGCTCGGATTGTAATTTAGAGGTAATTTAAAAGTTTTTCTTAATTACTCCTTTAACTAGCATTTTAGATGAAAAATATAAAATAAATGACACATGAGAAAATTAAAATAAGCGTGTCGCATTTCAAAGACGCAACGACGATATACATTCGCCGCCAAAATTATTAGATCACCTAAGAAATTCGCTTTAAAATTTTTCCTTACGGATTTTTTTGGTTAAATTTTTTTTTTAATAAACTGCAAGAATGCTTGATACATTTACATAAATTTGAAATTAATATCCCAGTTATTTCCTCTGATAAAAAAAACTAAAAGCTTCGATGTTTTTATTGAGTTTTCAGATGAGAGTTAATCTTGTCCTTACCGGCTTTAATAAAAAAAATTATGGTAAAAATTAAAAAAACTAAGCTCAGTGGTCAAGTTAGACCGTCTCTATCTGAGAAAAATTTGTAACACTGGTAACACTATGGCAAATAGGCAAAGTCAACAATATTTCTCAAAAAGGGTTGGTGTGGCCCAATTTGGGGTTTCACAGATGTTTATACGACATTAGGAGACAGTTATCCATTCATGAAGATCAGTTCAGGATGGTAGAAGCGTTACTGATGTCATGCAGAATCCCTACGTTGTTTAGAAGTTTTTTCAAATCGCGCGTAAGCTGCTTCCCAACTCCAAAACTTGGTCAGGCAGACTTATGACATCCAATTAAGCAGTGATATGGTATGAGCACATTCAATAGAACAAAATTTAACTTTAAAAATTACAGCTGGTTGATCAACTTTGACCGTATAGACCATCAACAAGCCCGTCTTCAATTTACAAAGATACATGTCAGTAGTAAAGAGGCTAAGTGGGCTCATTACGGCCCCTGATTGGGGCCGTAATGAGTGAAAATGTTTACTGTATCATTCAGATACGAGCGTACAAGTTTGTCATTAAGTTTAAAAACTTTATATCCAACTCAATTTTGTTGATAGCCCAAGTCATGGTTCAAGAAGTTTTACTTTTTGGGAAGGCATTTCTTTAGGAGGGCATACCGTCAAAATTGGTGGACCAGCTAAGATTTTTAAAATCAAATTTTGTTCTCTTGAACGTGCTCTTACCATATCACTTCCCAATTGGATGTCATAAGTCTGCCTGACCAAGTTTTGGAGCTGGGAAGCAGTTTACGCGCGATTTGAAAAAACTTCTAAACAACGTAGGGATCCTGCATGACATCAGTAACGCTTTTACCATCCCAAAGTGATCTTCATGAATGGATGACTGTCTCCTAATGTTGTCTTAAAATCTGTGAAATCTTAAATTGGGCCACACCAATCGTTTTTGAGAAATATTGTTGACTTTGCCTATTTGCCATAGGGTTACCAGTGTTACAAATTTTTCTCAGATAGAGACGGTCTAACTTGACCACTGAGCTTAGTTTTTTTAATTTTTACCATAATTTTTTTTATTAAAGCCGGTAAGGACAAGATTAACTCTCATCTAAAAACTCAATAAAAACATCGAAGCTTTTAATTTTTTTTATCAAAGGAAATAACTGGGATATTAATTTTAAATTTATGTTAATGTAACAAGCATTCTTGCAGTTTATTAAAAAAAAAATTTAACCAAAAAAATCCGTAAGGAAAAATTTTAGAGCGAATTTCTTAGGTGATCTAATAATTTTGGCGGCGAATGTAGATATGAATCATAGTAGTTATGGCTTAAACAGAAACAAACCCTGAACTTGCAAGTAGCCATTATACCTAAGCTAAGGGTTTGTGTATTACAGAACTGAGGTCTATTCGTAAATACTGCTTTTTATTACTATTACTACTCGGTCACTTCCCGAGTAACTTTAATTTGTCTTAGAAATAAAAGACACCCAGGTAGTATTTTCGAACAAAGTTTCGTCAGCAAGCTTGATTCTGTAAAATAAAAACATGTTTACGTCAATTTATAATTAACATTTGACGACAAATCCAAATACAACGTCCAAACAGTCTCATTACTATCTGTAAATCATTTTACGTTTTAGGAAGAAATTCAAAAATTGGCAGCCCAAATCGAATTTATGAAGATTTTTCACATGGAAATTAACAACAGACATGTAAAACCCAAAAGTGGAGGATATTTTAGTGCGTTTAATGCACCAAATATAATTTGTTCAGCTAGTAAACAAGGTTGCCTTTTAGCCAAAGCAGAAGATCTGTAACAATTAATTTCTTGATAAATAAATTTATTTTTGCGTTAAGGGTACACTGCAGTATACTTTTACAGAACACAGAAGGTTAGATCTTTTTAATTCCAGTTAATTGCCTGTTAGCTTAACGGTAAGACAATTTATTTTGCTGTTAAGTAATTTGAGCATTTTAGGTTTATCTGAAGGTTAAAATACCCAAATTTATCTGTCCGTTTTTGGAATTGAAAAGATCACTTTTCTATTTAGCTAAAGTTCCTGTTAAAATAAATTTTAGCTAACAACCCAGTGATTTAGGAATTCATCTGCCGAAAAAAGTAATGTTTATTGTTTTCATCTGTCGTTAAAGTGCCGTGCCCTATCCTTAGCTGAGTAATGGTTGGTTCATAAAACACTTTTATTGGTTTACTGTTTATCTATTATCTTTTATTTTAAAAGATAAATGTGTGCAAATCCCACCTACTTTATGAACAATCATAAATTTTTTTTTAACTTTACTCACTTTTTAATGTTTACCTGTACTATTTTATCTTTTATTTTTAGATGACAAAATAAAAGGTAAAGTTTAGGCTAATTTTTGAGTTCCTTAACCATATAACCATAGTTATATTAGATAAAGACAGCTAAATACGTATGTATCTCTCACAACAAAGAGAAACAGAACATAGAAAACTATGGTTTTATGATTATTGACACCAAATAATCCCCTTTCTTTATACTATGCAATGTGTCATTTTAACTACTGCGTCGGTCAAATGTCAAAATAATTATTCTAATCCTAACCTTAAATCAAAAATAAACAGAAATAAATCTCGTTTGCTTGTGTTTGCTATAAAATATGAAGTGAAGTTTTAAAAACGGGTGACATGGAAATCAATGAAGAGCTGTTAATTCATTTGGTTCAGAGTAGACAAGTAATATTTGACAAAACTTATCAAGATTATAAGAACAAAGCAAAAAAGGCGGAAGCATGGCGAGAAATTGGTCTTATTATGGAAGTACTCTTTTCAATTAAAAATGCCATATCATATTAATAGCAAATCATGAGTTATTCTTAGTAATTTGCCTGGGTAAGAATACCTAATTAGTTTTGTAAGGTTATATTATTATTACCTGTCAAAATACTTCCAGATTTAATTTAACCTAACCTAACCTAACCTACTAAAGTGTTTTATAAACATGTTGTTATCTCTTAGGTCACTTAAAGATAAACAGTAAACAATAAACAGATAACAATAATCTTTATAAAGTCTTTTATAAATAAACCCGGCATAACTCAGTTGGGTTTTTACTTCTGATAGCTTAACAATCCCATTTCGTAGAATTTGTAAATTAACTTTAAATTCTGAAACTCGAACTAATCGGTACCCTTTCTGGTTTAGGTGGAAATCATATTGACATAAAAATTTAAAAGTTTAGTTATAAAAGCGGTGAATTATTCATTCAACTATCTAGTCGGTGAACTGTATAAACCCGCTATTATAGTGTACGCATAAAACATAAATTTGTGATAATGCTTCTAAATAAAATTTATAGTTGGTGGGTAGTTATGTTCATGTTGTTTAAATTAAATCTTTTAATGTAAATTCCTAGTCCTGCAAACATTGATGATTTTAATGCCCGCCCTAGACATAACGATAAATTAGTGAAATTGGACTGTGCATTTCTCCTTAAGCGATTTTTTTTTGACGTGTAAAGGAAAAATTTGAAAACAGTCAATCCGGGATTCTGTCTTCTACGAACAGAACCAATATTTCTATATACGCACGGTAAAATAACGCTACGGTAACTACACAGGAATACGTTGCAATTGATCGTTACCATTTAACGGAGCGTCTAGGGCGGGCATAACGTGGGTGTCCTTTATAAATATCTTAACTTACTGTTGTTCTATGCGAGATAAATTATTATGCTTTAACATAAAATACTTTTTGTAGTACTGGGCATTATTTTATTATGTACATTTTTGAAATATCCACTGATTATTTTTGTGATTTTATAATTGTTCCTTTTACAGTTTTTTTTTTAATGTTTAGATCGAAAAAAAGTATTTAAATTAAATTTTTCGAACAATACCTAGGAACAGCTTGTTATAAAAATTTAATTTAAATGCTTGCGCCATTTGATATTTTTTAAGTACAAAATGTATACGTCAGATAAAAGGCTCTACATTTCCTTTGTATATTTCGCTACATTTTTTAATATTAGATGTCAATATTTGGAAAAATCTCCCGAACTAAAAGATCAATTTATTTTTAAAGCAATATTTTAATTTTGAATAAAACTTTAATACCTGCAATGTAATTATTTATTTGATTTTGGCTGCGTAATAATTTATATAAAAAAATAAAAACAGCTAATTACGTCTGCTGCTGCTACAACCTTTTATTTCCGATGAACAGCCCCCAATTAATTGAGGATCACGTCGAAATTGCAAATAATGCAATAAAAAAAGATGGAAAATGCACAAAAAGCCTTGAGGGTCTTAGAGCTCACATGGCGCCCGGATATCTGGCTCTGGTATCTTCCAGGTTTCGTTTTATCTGGGACGTTTCATTACTGTTAGTCACTGCAATTTGAATTCCGCTACGCAGACACCTGAGGATACCGTTCTCCTTCAGCTGTTGGGTGTGATAATAAATCAATGTTTAATTGAGTTCTAGGACACTTCACCGACTATACTACATCGAACGGACACTACATCGCCCGGACAGTACATCGACTGGACACTTCATCGACTCCATTAAAAAGCTAGCGTAATTAAACTAAAAAGAAGATTGCAGATTAAATTCAGTTCAAGAAAATCGGGGACGATTGGGGGCGGTAGCTCCCGAACGTCCAATCTTCTTGTTCTCACGAACTGATATTAATAAAGAACAACGATGTTTCTAGCCCTTTTCTTGACCACCCCTTACGTTAAACAGGATTCTTAGTAGATATCTGTACTTTTTTCAATTTAGTATAATTTAGTCTAACTTAACCTAGTGTCGCAACTCAAAGCCATTTAAATAACATAGTATCGACAATTTTTTATTCGGGGGGCAGCCGCCCCCTGCACCCCCCGCTTTTGTTAATAATAATAATAATAATCACTCTTTTTTCTACCTGGTTAATAATATACTATTAATTCTTTTAATAATATTTTAAATGGAGTCTATGAAGTGTCCAGTAGATGTATTGTCCGGGCGATGTAGCGTCCAGTCGATGTACTGTCCGGGCGATGTAGTGTCCGTTCGATGTAGTGTAGTCGGTGAAGTGTCTGTCGATGTACAGTCCGGATACAGTTTAATTAAGGCCAATTGGCCCGTAGGAAGATCAGTTTGTATTTGTCTGGCGAAGCATTGCGTATGCTCGCGTCTGCAGCAATGCTAGTTTTACAGTGTCTGGGTTTGTAGTTCGTCGCTTCATCATTCCATCTGTTATTTTCCGAATCAGCATCTTTTTTTTTACGTACAATGCGTATAAGCCGAAAATGTCAAGAAACAGTTTAGTTGAAGCCTTGAAGGTATACAGTACCCCTTGATTGATATGACTTTGTAGTACAAAACAAAGAACTTGCATTCGTGCCGAGCTGGAGCGCGGCGTGGTATTTTTACCAAAGAGAATGAATATGCATCAAGTAAAATAAAAATGTACAAAATCTCATGCGCTGGGTATACGTATAATTTAATTTTGCCAAGATGGCTGCCATCTCCGTGCTTTGAAATAGTAGTAGATATTTCCTATGGGCTGGGTATGGGTATATTGAAAAACTGTCAGGAAGAGTCCGCGGGCGCGGATTGGTCATCGCAGCAACCAATAGAAAAAACAAAATGGCCGCGCAAAATATCGCTGATGTCAAGTTAATTTTTTTTGGGGGATCGCGAGCGCGGATTGGTCATCACAGCAAAGCAACCAATAAAAAAAAAATACCTAAAAATTTAAAAAAAAATCGGAAAGCGGATTAGTATAAACATAAATAAAAAGATTTTGCTAAGTATTATTTTTTATTAAAACGTATTTTTTACATAAAAAACAATTAAAATATAAAGCTAAGCGTAAAACACACACTTATTTTTTTTTGGCAATATCTATTGGAAAAAAACACACAAAAATAATCTTATACTAGAACTAGAGCTAAAAACTACATGTCAGAATAATCCCACGCAAGAGTGTTGATATTGTCACGAATAAGAATGTTCCCTTTGATTGTATGACTTTGCTAATTTTTGGGTTGGCGATTATCGCTGTTACTATGGAACAATCCAAAGTAGCTAGGTGTCGGTCGACCTACAAAATTAAGCAATAGTTTTGACAATTAAAGGGGACTCAGCAAAAACTTTTTATGAGTTGGCTTAGCCAACACAAAATAATGATTGGGCACTTGGGTGTAACTCTTAGCAGTGCAAAGTGCTCCCCTTTCCGTAAATAAAGATGTAAGTACAATTTATATTATTACTCATTATCAACTAAGTTAAGGTTATTTAGTAAACTATCCAATAGCTATTTATAATTATTCTGCCGTTTCTATTACCCCTAACCACGATTGGGGGTAAAACCCCCGAATATCTCCAACTCGTAACATGGTAGAGAAGCTGTCTTACCGGCGGCCTGGACCAAGTTACACACATACCACCTAGACCCAAGAGACCATACGTCAAGGATGCCAAAATTTGCCAGCATACAGGAATGTCTGGATGTGAACTGGACGTTGCGCATCCCGCACCTGAACATATCGGCTCCAAAAGTAGACTATGAAAGGTTAGAACGAGTAGAGAGGACGCTGGCCACCACATGGGACATCCCAAATCAAGTAATCAAAGGAGATTCGCTATACTTGATTTGGAACATAGCGCTTTCGGTGGGCATGTTGTATCTCTTCTTTAACCGCCCACATGGAGCCTGGATTGCCACCCCCGTCGCTGTCCAAGCCACAGATGGGTCGGATGTACGCCATGAGGTCGTGCTATTGATCACAGGGACCTGTACAGCACTATTTATTTTACTGTTGCTGTACAAAATTGTTACCCTTTGCATCAAGAATCAAAAAGGACGAAGAACCTCGACCAAACCAGACCACCTAGTGGAAGCAAAGCCTAGGACAAAAAAGCGAGCCAAGCCAAGCCAAGCAACGAAGCCAATGGGACACGACAACACTTGATTATGTTAGACCATTGAGTAAGCCTCTCCATGGAAGTTCTCCAGAAATCTCTCCTGGAAAACATACCTAAAACCTCCTAGGTGAGTTAATAAATTAATATTTTGCTGTAACCGGATGTTCGTTCCCGGAAGAATTGTACCCGGAGGATCATGCCCGGAAGAAGCATTTCCGGATAAATGTTTATACGCGACCACACCAACACCCCAGTAACAGGTGCGTGGCTGTAAAACCCTCTTGGGATTGAAGGTTATTAACTAGAGCCAAATGTCAGTCTCAACATTTGCTAGGGCCAAGGACTTGGTGGCAACTCTAGTTAGACCATTAAAAGACAATTTCCTAATGATACTTTATTGAACAATTTACAATGTATTTATACATAAATTATGTTTATTATAATTACGTCAATATAATGTTATAGTACTTAATTGAGTACAGCAATGTGCTGACTTGCTGAGCACAGCATATTGGTTGGGTCCCAATTAGTAGTGAATATGCATATGATTATATTTGTTTGTAGAATAATATACAGGGTGTATATTATCTATAGACGATTGATTCTGTTCATTGATTGAACAGTGGCCGTAAGCCTCCTGTTATGCAAAAGGATCGCCACTCATGTTAATTGAGCGGTATGGCTAACAGGTTGGATTTTTTTTTTGTATGCAAGTTTAGGTATAATTTTGCCCACAAATTATAGCTTGTCTTTGTTCTGTTTTGACGAGGAAAAACCTCATTAGTTGTAAATGTAAAAGTCGTCTTATTTTCGCGAATTTTTTATTACCGGAAGAGTCTTACCCGGAAAAATGTGTATTAATTTTAATAGCAGCAAAAATTATTTACCACTAATTTTTGTTGTCTTTATGTTCTATATACCAATGTACAACAATTGATCAGCCACGACAACAATCAGAAATAAACAGTTTATCCCAGCTTCTTATAGACCATGGACCAAACCACCATCCCGTTTTTTTTCAATACCTCCAACACCATAACATCACTGATCGATGCGATTAAGAAGGGACGGACTTGGATCATGGAAACTAAGATGTCGGTGACTGTAAATTGTTGTAACCATTGTTGGTTGGTTTATATTTTGTTAAATTTTGTAATTTTCCTGAGATATTTATTTGCGTTAAAATTTTTTCATTGCTTTTGTGAACCCATTTCTAAAGAAGATTATTTTGTCTGTGCCTACAGCATTCAATGTCCAAGATCGAATTTTTTTACGGAAGGGGGAGATGTCACGAATAAGAATGTTCCCTTTGATTGTATGACTTTGCTAATTTTTGGGTTGGCGATTATCGCTGTTACTATGGAGCAATCCAAAGTAGCTAGGTGTCGGTCGACCTACAAAATTAAACAATAGTTTTGACAATTAAAGGGGACTCAGCAAAAACTTTATATGAGTTGGCTAAGCCAACACAAAATAATGATTGGGCCTTTGCGTGTAACTCTTAGCAGTGCAAAGTGCTCCCCTTTCCGTAAATAAAGATGTAGGTACAATTTATATTATTACTCATTATCAACTAAGTTAAGGTTATGTAATAAACTATCCAATAGCTACGAGTGCTGTCTGATAAATTCAAAGCTTTTTATAGAAGCCACTATTATTCTAGCAAAATTTACTTATATTTCTGACCAATGGCCTCTTTTAGGAACCTTATTTTGGAGATGATTGCACCTCTTTAACCGCTCCAAATAGCGGTTACAATAAAGTACTGCGAAATAGACGTTTTTTCATGTTGTGGCTTTTTGTATATCTCTCATATCTCTGAGTTTTGAGTGAATTTTTTTTTCCAAAGCACATGAAAACTATTGCCACCACAAGCAATAAGGGTTTTTTGAATCAGAACTACAAGAATTGTCAGATCTATTCAAAGCCTCACAAAAAAGCCACTATCATTTTTGTCAAATTTTCCTTTATTTTTCACAAGTCTAGTCCTCTATTAAAAATATAATTTTTTTTTTAAAATGCTTGCACCTCTTTTCCTTTAGCGGTTACCGTAAAAGACTGTAAAATGGACGTCCGGTTATGGCTTTACCAATTTTTGAGCTTTGAGCAGATTTTTTTCCAAAATACATAATAAATGTCATTAAAGAACATATCTGTTTAATACAATGAGAGGTTTATCCATTTGGAACTTTTTTCGAAAACTATTGCCAACACAACCGATAAGGGTGTTTAATCTGAACTAAAGGTAAGCAAACGCGGCAGACATTTTCAAAAAAATTGATACATTGACCAGTATAATCAATTTTAAAAAAATAACTAATTATCCAAACTGGCTAAAATTTTTAGTATTTCCTTATAAAGGATGCAAAATTATGTTTCCAAAATATTTCTGGTCTATGACGTCTCCTTCATAGAAAAGCTTTGAACTTCTCAAACAGCCCTCGTATTAATAATTATTCTGCCGTTTCTATTAATATCCCCAACTCGTAACAATATTGTTAAGTTAAATAAAACGTTTCACGTTTGTCATCATTTGCAACCAAACTTTTCTTGTTTATCTCATTGGTATACAACACATGGTTTTTTGAAATAATACTATTAAAATTAGCAAATTTTGTCGTTTTATCTTTATCGCAATCAAATAAACATTTGTAGAATTGTTCAAAGGAAATAGTTTTAGATGCAGTTCTACCAATGCCTTTTACTTTAGGTAATGCATCAGAACCATCAATTTTATATTGTCACGATGTGGTTTTCCGGTGACTTTAGTATACTTTTATGATTTCAAAAAAGTTAAATTAAATATAAATATAATAAGATTAAATGAAGTTAAACAATTTATTTTCGGCATTAACAAACAGAGTTAAACAAAAGTTGTACTTACATTTTTAACTAACTAGAAGGGCCCCACATTGAGCCCCCCAAGCTAGTGGTGTTTAGACTGCCTTTTGCAGATCATAATTAAAGAAGCTACGTTAAAATCTTGTCAGCATTTTTACTATAACTCTAGGAAGCGCTAGTACCTAGGCTAGATAGCAAAACTGTTGCCAAGTCGTACTCAAATGTACTTTTGCAAATTAACTAAAAATGTTACTCGTAACAATATGAATACATTTTAGCGCACAAACAAATAAACTCAGTTAGGTTGCGCAATTCGTTCTTCATGACGCCTGGAATTTTCTTATTTCATAAAGAGATGTTAAATTTGTTATTTGGTGGATAGGCACTATTGTTAAATTGATGCATATCTCTACGCACAATATCATAAGGAGTAAAAGATGGATTTTTACAAATAAAATTATACACCAGAGAGTCAGTGTCTTGATAACACAGCTCAATGGTAAAATTATTAGATAAATTTTGTAAAACATAATCATAGTGAAAGTCATAAATTACAGATTTAGAATGTTCCAACGTACAATAAAATTCTATATATATTGGCTTGTTAATCTCTAGCACCTCTTTATTTAACTCGTCTGCAATGAGATTTTCATTAAAAATTTTAAGCTGATGAAAATTTGGTTTGGGAATATTTAAAAAAAACAAATATTCTCTCCAAACCACACTTTATCTAGCTGTCATCTTCAGCAGAAGATAGAATGAAATACGTATTCAGATTTTTCTAAATAAAGTGTGGTTTGGAGAGAATCTTTGTTTTATATTAAACATTCGCCACAGAAATCATTAAATATCCATTTATACATTATAAATAAAGAGATAAAAAGACTACATACCTCTATCCAACATATACGTCTATCGCGACGTTAACATAGCTCTTTTGAGTTATCATGTCCAGCTCCTCCAATAACTCCAGTCAATTTTTTTCTTAGCAGGACGTTGTATTTTTGTGATTGATTGTGATACAATAACAGCCATTTGTTTGTATTTAATAAGCAAATCTAATTAAAGAAAAAAAAGTAAGTTCCATTGGAATATTATATAATGTTTAAAAAATAGTTTTTTTTGTCTAAAAAATATTAAAAAAAACTATATAACTAAATTTAGAAAATGTTTTTTTCCCATTAGCCAAAATTTAACAGTAGATATATAGGGTGTTTCCGAAAGTCGTTTCAATAATTTAACCCGAGATTCCTTACCCAAAAATAGTTCGATTAAGCCCCATTTACTTGTATCTAAAAGTAAACCGTTTTCGAGATACAGGCTGTTTTCCAAAACCAAAATTTTTATGTTTTTTTTATTACTATTAAATGAAACAACATAGAAAAACAAAATGGGTTTATACATACACAAACATATTATTTTATAGGGATTGAAAGATTTTTTACAACGCAATGGCATGGACGGGCGGTCTCTCTAACAAAAAAAAATTAAATGATAAACTCAGGAATAAATTATGCACCATAATTATTCAACATTTAATTATGAAATATTCCGAAAAGTATGTTTTGATTTAATTGTTTTTTTTTCTAATTTAACGAAATTTAAGGGTTCCTCAAGCCGTATTTCTACATGTAGCGGAGGCAATTGGTGAATTTTTTACACATGAAACAGCAAGCATATATTTTAGACCATACCACTCCAAAATTCCTAAAACTGCAACAAGCAAGGAAAAGGCCAAGGAGCAATGCTCTGAAAAATTATGGTCCAAATACGTTTATTTAAAATCCTTAAGTATTTTAAATAAGTATTCAGATATCGCGACAGGTACAAACTTTTAGGCATTTTTTTTGTTGATAAAACCCCATATTTCTTATACTAAACATTTTATTAACTTTTTTAAATATTAATAAACCCCAATTTCGTAGATAAAGCAGCTGAGGAGAAAGAAAATTTACCAGTTAATTCTTGTGATACCAAATCGTTAGAATACGTAAAACATAACAATAACTTTAATGATGAAGTTTTTCTGGATAACTGGAAAAATTCTTTTAACCAAAGAACAATTGAAACTAACCAACCCAATTTGGATAACTATTTTAACCAATATCCGGCATTAAAACTATCGAATGGTTATTGCTTACTATAAGAACCCAACTTAAAAATTAAATTAAACAAACTATAGTACATTTTTTATACAAGAAGAAACTCCGACTACACGATATAAATTCAAAACATGTTTTTTTGGGTTGCCTATCAGGGGTTTGTTCAGTAAATTTCCGATTTTTTGTTGTGTTTTCGAACAAACCATAAAAATTTTATGTTTGTGAAAATTGAAACTTTCAAATGGGTCTGTCAGGGGTCTGTCACAAAAAACTAAAATGTAAAATAAATTTAAAAAGTCAATTAATAAAACACTCATATTGGATTAACAATATTGTATGATATGATACCAAATAAATTAATGTGTTTTAAAACGCCTTTAATTCTTGCAAAAATGTAATGAAATACATTTTAGAAAACGAATTCAATTTTCGGTGCCCAAGGCGGTAACCAGTATTTAAATTCGGAGGGGATCGTTGTAATGCTTTTTCGGTCGTTTTTTGATTATGTTAGATTGTAGGTTCCTTTGTTCTTAATTTGTTTAAGGGTTTTAAAACAGGATCTTCTGAAGAGGTGTAGCGATTGAACACAGTCCAACAATGCATAATTTATATTTAGGGCATCTTCATAAACTTAAACTTTTTAAAAAAACTTGTTAAATTTTACATTATGTTCTTAAAAACTGGGAAAACAACGAGATCTTTAATGAATGTTAATCTGGCATATTAACTTTGACAAGACTCTGACATTTAAAAAAATTATAAAATTTTGTTTTTATTGTTAAAAGTGACACTTGAGAGTTGACGTTGAGCATAACCAAAGTTTTTTTTACGTCAAAAAAACATATGTTTCGTAGCGGCCATTTTGAATTTGTTGGGTGTAAATTTACAGGGCATTCAACCAATCGGTAACGAGATTTTTTCATAGGTAAAAGGTGAAATTTCTTCTTGTATAAAAAATGTACTATAGTTGTCGAAAAAGGAAAGTCCGAAAATATGATGTCTTACTTTTTATGATCGACACAATGGTCGTAAAGAGAAACCCATAGATTTATTCCATAACCTCAAAATGGGACACCTGCGCCCCCTCTTGGGGCATAACTTTTTTGTATTTGAATTTTTAAAAAATAAATTATTTTATCGGTAAGATACGTTTAATACGAAGAAAAAATTATAGCACATTTTTTTTTAAAAACCAACCTGTTTTTAAAATTATTCACATTTCATAATTTCATGTTGCATTCTGCTTTTTGAAATCTTGCAATTTTTTTTTCTTGAAATCTTAAGGCTCTTATAAACTAGCGTAAACAAAAAAAAACTAGAATTGGCCCCACAATAGGACACTGGGCCCCCTTTTTGGGGCACCTGACCCATGTCATCATTTAAGTCCGGTGCCCCAAAAGGGGGCCCAGTGTCCTATTGTGGGGCAAATTTAAAAAAAAAATTTGTTTACGCTAGTTTATAATAGTTTTAAGTTTTCAAGAAAAAAAAATTGCAATAATATTTCAAAAAACCCCAAAAAGGGGGCCCAGTGTCCTATTGTGGAGGCAATTCTAGTTTTTCTTGTTTACGCTAGTTTATAATAGTTTTATGTTTTCCAGAAAAAAAATTGCAAAAATATTTCAGAAAGTAGAATGCAACATGAAATTATGAAATGTGAATAATTTTGAAGAAGGGTTAGTTTTCTCAAAAAAAATGTGGTATAATTTTTTCTTCGTATTAAAAGTATCTTACCGATAAAATAATTTATTTTGTGAAAATTTAAATACAAAAAAGTTATGCCCCAGGAGGGGGCGCAGGTGTCCCATTTTGAGGTTATGGAATAAATCTATGGGTTTCTCTTTACGGCCATTGTGTCGATCATAAAAAGTAAGACAATTATACCAAATTTTGTTTTTCTATGTTGTTTCATTTAATAGTAATGAAAAAAAAATTTTGGTTTTGGAAAACAGCCTGTATGTCGAAAACGGTGCACTTTTGGATATAGGTAAATGGGGCTTAATCGAACTATTTTTGGGTAAGGAATTTCGGGTTCAATTCTTGAAACGACTTTCGGAAACACCCTGTATAAAGAGCTTTTCTCCGTTTTAGTCCCATAAGAATAGCATGGGACTTCCGGTCTTCACAAAAGCCTGCCTTTGACCGCCCAGATAGGAGTGTCCACGCTGGGGGTCAGGTAATTGGGTAAAGACCTAACCTCAAAGCCCCTCCAAAGTGCCAGGTAGTGCCCCAGTGGGAATTAAAGCCCCGCCGCCAGCATTGGATATTAAAATTTTAATGGCGTCCTGATAAGAGTGTAATTATTCAATAATATTAAAATTTTAATGGCGTACACTGATAAGAGTGTAATTATCCAATGATATTAAAATTTTAATGGCGTACACTGATAAGACTGTAATTATCCAATAAGAGAGAGGGGGCCTCGTCCCCCGACGTTGCTTAGCCAATAAGGCCCGGTAACCCAACCGCCGCGCCCCTGAGCTAAGTGCAATGTCTAGTCTCCGATTGGTCGACTTGGTATTATCAGCAGCCAACGGCTATACCCTGAATGGACTTATTGGGCTTGCATTAAGTCTAGCAGGACCTGCGCGTAAATCGATGAATAATATCAAGCAATTTGGATTTAAAGTTTTGGCGCCTACCTTTTAGAATTATTATCAAAGCAGCGAGAGTGTGTGTGTGTGTTGTCCATGACTACTACTACTACTACTTTTGGAGCACAGCACTGTTATTGAGAATTACTGCGGGAGTCAGTAAAAGAGAGCAGGGATTTTTTTTATGATATGGCATGGCCAGCACATCAACCTGAAGAGAATCTCTTTGAAGAAGAAGAAGATAAAGGATATAAAACACTTCAAGAAAAGTACTCAAAAGCTGGTGACTTATGTGGGAGATATCTAACTGATGCAATTACATTAGAAATGTTGTATGCCCATTTGTATTCCTTAAGAATTAATGGTCTACCGTAACCGGCAAGAGGATTACATACCAAACTACTGTAACGTTTAAAAATAATTTTAAATACGCTGAGTATTTTACAAAAATTCTATGCTCTGTGAGTTGGAGAAATGTACATTAGTATCAAAGTTATCGGACTTCAACCGTAACTAGGGTGATATTTAAAACAAAAATAATCAACAGTCGTCCTAAGAAAAGTCGAGCACGTTTCGTATTGCTCTAATAATTATAGATTTTTGTTGAATTTTGGAAATTCTTATAATTCAGTTATACTGGATCATGCAATATAAAATGTTTAAAAGATGTATTGTTTGGAATAATTTGGATACTTAATACATCTTTCTGCTGAGCAGGATAATTTAGTCGATTTTATAGGACCCTCTAAAACGCCGCCCAACAACTTTCAGGTAGAAATATTTATTAAATTAATGTACTTATTCTCTAACAAAACACTTTTTAGGCGTTCATTCGTTCGTTCGTTCAATAGTTTTGATCTTTAATTTATTCAAAATATTTGATTTGACATACAAGTTTTTGTGAAGTTTTTGACATTTCTAAACTTTCAAGTTGATGACTTGATCCAACATTTGATTTTTGACGTTTACAAGATTCTGACGTTTCAACTTTCAAGATTTGACAAATTGGACATATCAGGAGTAACAGGACTAGTTTATTCAAAAAGGTTGTTTCTTTCTTTTTCTTGTAAGAAACTGTAAAGGGTATGTGCACAAACTCTATTTATGTTTTATGTCTTTCATAAACTACGTTAATGAATAACCAATCATAAATTACTGGTCAATGCCTGTTATATAGTAAATATATTACAATTAGTATTTGAATTTCTTGCTTATCACATTAGTTCCTTTGCTTAATTACTTTTTCTGACGACCAGAAGAGTTTAACTTTATAGTGTATACAACTACCAGGTCGTTGGCGCCCAAAATAAATACCCACCCCACTCTCCAATTTCGTTGAGCTGGCGTAGTTGCATACAAGAAAGTGGTAAGTAAGATTGATAACGACCTAACATCAAATGTAACCCCTGTGTGCGCATTTTAGGTTACATTTTTGGCGCCCAACGTGGGGCCCTTTGTTTAAAAAAAAAAGTAATATATTTATTATTCTTTTGTGTTTAACAATAATTGTAAAACTTGAATCATGCCGCGACCAATGAAAATTAAATACTTAAATGTATTACAATTGACGTACGAAATGCAGATAAGAGGTTTATCGGTAGGTAAATTGGTAGATATGCGCAAAGCGTTGAGTAGATCTTTAAAGTTAGAGCAAGATGGTTGTAGTCTACGATATCCTGCTTATCCTTTTATTTTTACGGAAGATTATAAGGCCGTTCAAGATAATTTATTTGAAATTGACAATTTATTTCTAAATTTTGTACCTACAAAATCTAAAATTGAAAGAATACAGTCTAAAATTTGGCATATCCTTGGTAGAGTTGAAAATATGGTAGCAAACACGAATGAGTACACTGAAATTAAAGCTAATTTAAAAACTAAAATTTTGACAATTATGGATAAATTAGAAGGTTATTCTGACGTTACAGTACATTCCGATACAGACAGCAATGATTCAGACACTAACGATGATGCTAATGTTATTTCTTCTACTCCTAAGAGCGCTAAAAATATTAATTTAAGTACTAGCAAAACTCAAATCGTTAGTATAGATGCAAATAATTTACCATTAAATAATATCTTGCCTATGAATAGTAAGTCTATAAACGATAATACTTCATCAAATGTTTTACCTAATGTTGTACGAAAATCCATACCTCCTAGTCAGTGGAATCTTAAATTTTCTGGTGATAAGAAAAGTCTTTCTGTGCATGCTTTTTTAGAGCGAGTTTCTGAATTATGTGAGGCCAGACAAGTTTCAAAGATCGAGTTATTTCAGTCTGTAGTAGACTTATTTTCTGGTAAAGCCCTAATCTGGTATAGAGCAGTTAAGTCATCAGTAAGTTCTTGGGATTCTCTTGTGGTTGAATTGTTGAATGAATTTGAGCCAAATGATTATGATGAAAAACTTTTAGAGGAAATCAAAAAGAGGACGCAAGCAGCTGACGAGCCGATAGGCATTTATATTGCAGTTATGATTTCGTTGATGGGTAGGCTTCGTCAATCTTTAAATGAGCAACAAAAGGTTAAAATTCTTTTGCGAAATATTTTACCTTTCTTTCAAACGCAACTAAGTTTGGTAAACGTTTCATCTATTCAGCATCTTAGAGAGTTGTGTAAACAGTTGGAAATTAGACGTGAAGGAGTTGAAATGTATCAGCCACCTTCAAAAAAAAGTCAGAACACTTTGGAACCTGATTTAGCATATTTAAGTATTGACGATTCTGATAATTCATTTTCTCAAGAGGTAATGGCTGTTCAACCATCTCCTAAAAAGTCGCATCAAAGTAAAAATATGGTTTGTTTCAATTGTGATAAACCCGGACATCGTGCATCTCAATGTAAGGAACCATTTAGAAAACATTGTTTTAAATGTAAGAAGGAAGGTTTCACTCTTAAAACCTGTCCAAATTGTGCTGCTGGTACATCGAAAAACGAGGAAGGTCGTTCTTAAATTCGGGGGAAGGAATGACCATAGCTCACCCCAAACATCGTTTTAGTAATATTATTTCCTATATTTTAGAAGTCGCTAATGAGGACGAAAGACCTTATCTTCGTGTTAATGTTTATGGTAAGGAAATTTTAGGCCTTTTGGATTCTGGAGCATCCAGAACAGTTGTTAGTTCAGTTGGTTGGGATATACTTCGTCGTCTTGGCGTCTGTTTTCGTGAATCTAAAGTATCTACTTGTACAGTTGCTAATGGTGAAAAATGTGAGAGCATCGGAAATTGTATGGTACCATTTGTTGTTGAAGGTCGTACAGTTTTAATAGATGTTTTAGTTATTCCTTCTTTATCTCATAGTTTAATTTTAGGAACAGACTTTTGGATTAAATTAGGTATTGTTCCAGATTTAAGAAATAGAATATGGCATTTTTCTAAAGAAATTTTTGTAAATACTCTTTCATCACTCTCTGATGTAGAAAATGTTTTGACAGCTTCGGAACATAAAATTCTTCAGGAATTAATTGATCATAACTTTGCATTAATGGGAGATCAAATTGGTTGTACCAATAGAGCAGAACATGTAATAAAAACAAATTCTTTACCAATTAAACAACGTTATTACCCTGTTTCGCCAATTATTCAAAATCACATTGACAAAGAGCTGGATGAAATGATTCGTGATGGTATAGTTGAACCAAGTAATAGCAGTTGGTCTTCTCCGGTACTTATGGTTAAAAAGAAAAATGGAAAATACCGTTTTTGTGTAGATTTTCGAAAGCTGAGAGATAGAGATAGAGATAAAAATTTATTTGTTCATTTGTAAAAATACAATAAAAAGCCACTGGGCGTCGAACGTATCAATCACTAATTAAATATAGGTATAAAAGTATACACAAACGAGAAACTAAAAACTAAACTATAAATGTAAAGGTAAGTAACAAAAAAAACATAAAAACACATAGATAAAATATTTTTTTATAATTAAACAAAATCAGAATCATTAAAAAACTCATCCAGATTATAATATGCTTTCTTAAGTAAAACATTTTTTATTTCCTTTTTTATTTTATTTATATTGGGCATATCTTTTAAGTGGTTAGGAATTTTGTTATAAATTTTAATTATAATGTATTCAGCATTTTTTTGTAGGTACGCATATTTATATTTATTGCAAATTAAGTCATTTTTAAATCTAGTGTTTTGACAATGATTATGACTAGAAAAGAGACTAATATTATTTTTAACAAACAACACACATTCTAGGATATACAAGCCTGTTAAGGTAAGTATATTTTTGCTGATAAAAAACTAAATGCTGTTACTGAAAGAGATAGCTATCCATTGCCATACGTTTCAAACATTTTGGATAAATTGCGCGATGCTCGTTATCTTTCATCACTTGATGTTAAGTCCGCATTTTGGCAAGTACCTGTTGCCGAATCGTCTAGAAAATACACCGCTTTCACCGTACCAAATCGTGGATTATTCCATTTCTGTAGAATGCCCTTCGGATTACATAATTCGCCTGCAACCTGGCAACGTTTGATGGATTCAGTTTTAGGTCCTGATTTAGAGCCGTTTGTGTTTTGTTATTTGGATGATGTGGTTATTGTAACACAAGATTTCAATAAGCATTTGGAAATATTAGAAGAAGTGTTTAGGCGCTTACATCAAGCCAATATTGTTGTGTCCAAAGAAAAATGTCAGTTTTGTATGCGCGAAATGAAGTATTTGGGTTATGTAGTCGATCGAAATGGTTTACATGTAGACTCAGATAAGGTAAAGGCCATGATTGAAATCCCTTCTTCTAAGTCTGTGGTCGAAGTTCGAAGAATCTTAGGAATGTTTTCTTGGTACAGAAGATTCATTCCAGAATTTTCCACATTAATTGCTCCTTTAACAAATCTTCTTAAGAAATCAAACAAATTATTTTGGTCTGATCTATGTGAAGAATCTTTTAGAACTATAAAATTGAAATTAATAAGTGCTCCCGTTCTTAGTTGTCCAAATTATGATTTGCCTTTTCAAATTCAGTGTGATGCTTCTGGATATGGCATAGGTGCCGTATTAAGTCAACAAACTCCTGATGGTAAGGAAAATGTTGTTTGTTATTTAAGTCGATCTTTATCAAGTCAAGAGAGACGGAATTTGTCTACAACTGAAAAAGAATGTTTGGCAGTCTTGTGGTCGTTAGAAAAATTAAGGCCGTACATTGAAGGTATAAAAGTTGAGGTCATCACTGATCACTGGTCGTTGATTTGGTTGCATAATTTAAAAGACCCTTCTGGTAGACTTGCTCGTTGGGCATTGAGAATGCAACAATTTGACTATAAAATTACTCATCGTAAGGGTAAGGAACACGTCGTTCCAGATGCACTTTCTAGAGCAGTTCCAGTTGTAAATAGTATAGATGTTGCAAAAGTAATTTCAACAAAGGAAAAATGGTATACTAAAATGTTAGCAAATGTCACTAGTTTTCCTCTAAAATTTCCTCAATGGAGAGTTATTGATGACGTTTTGTATAAATACGTTCGTCCCGATTTTCTAAAGTTAAGTTCTGAATCGGATAGTTGGAAAATAGTTGTTCCAAAAGAGGCTAGGTCTGAAATAGTTCGTTTCGCTCACGACAATGTTACTTCCGGTCACATGGGAGTGTACAAAACTTACGCCCGGATTTGTGAAAAATATTTCTGGCCAAAACTTCGGTATGATGTTTCTAAATATGTAAAAGGTTGTAAAGTGTGTGTTCAGCACAGAGCTGATAATAGAAAACCTGCTGGTTTAATGGTCACACAACCTCGAGTTACGACTCCTTGGGAGATGATTTCGTCGGATCTTATGGGTCCACTACCTCGTTCAAACAAAGGACATTGTTATATTTTAGTTGTCACTGATTATTTTTCCAAATTTTCCCTAATTTTTCCATTGCGTACTTCTTCAGCTAGTGTGGTGTGTAAGAAAATCGAAGAGGAAGTATTTCTTGTATTTGGCGTACCTAAAATTGCCATCAGTGATAATGGTCCCCAATATCGCAGTAGGGAATACAAATCTTTGTTAGATCGCTATCAGGTTAAAATGAAGTTAAATGCACACTATCATGCCCAAGCAAATCCAACAGAACGTGTCAATCGTACATTAAAATTTATGTTATCTTCTTTCGTTTCGGACAATCATAAAACTTGGGATTTGAATTTGGCTAAAATTGCTTGTGCTATTCGAACCTCTAAAAGTGAAGCGACTAAGCAAACTCCCTATTTTGTCAACTTTGGGCGTAGAATGATGTTGTCTGGAAGTGATCACGAAATAAAAGATATTTTCAATGACGAAATTCGTTCAGAAATTGAAAAGTCTGAAGGATTTCGAAATCTTTTTGTGGACGTTCGATCAAGGTTAGATAAGGCAGCTGAGAAAAATACGCGAAATTATAATCTGAGACGTAGGCATGAAGAATATTTACCGAATGAGCCCGTTTGGAGACGAAATTTTATTTTATTGATGGAAGACGACAGCCAACGTTTGGCTCATCATGGACTGGAATGGAATATATTGCAGTCCAAATAGTCGTCACTTAGATGCCCGGACCATGTCCCTAGGACTCTCCCGGGCTTGCAAAAGTTGCCGCCACCAATACCGAACAACGTATTGTAATTTTCTTGTAACTTTAAAAAGAATCATACGAATATATATATGTATGTGTACTGTCGTCTTTGGGAACGTCCCGTTCGCGCAGGTCACTTTATACGTATTGATACGTTCAGGAACTTGGCTCGCTAATCTGAAATACCAATAACTCTAGCCAGATGTCGTCAAATAAAGTTAAATACGAAATCATCTTTATTACCAGCACAAATTTGCTTCGTGCTCATCAGATGGCAACCATTACCATATAGTAACGAATATAATTGTCACTGAATAATGAATTGCATACTCACAATATGCATTATTGCCACTGAGCCACTGTGAATAAGAAGTTGCATACCTGCAGCACCAAAGTTTTATTTTTATTTAATCATTTGGTAGCCAACACTACGCCCTACGAAATGCAGTAATAATTGTATTTAAATTACTTAAGTTAAAATTACTGAGGATTATTATTAGAAAAACTTCTTTTATCTTTTATTGAGTGAAGATCAAGTTTTTAAGATACATGAATAAAAAGATAAAATTATTTTTGGCACTCTGCAGGGTCAGTAACTAAAGTGGTTCATTAGAAGTATACGAAGATGCCAGTTTTCATAGAGTTCTGAGAAGTTTATACTATACCTTGTTGGCTATTATCTCTTTACTAAAATTATTTTTAAGTTTCCGCGACTTCCGAAAGTACGTGACAACTTCGTTATTTTAAATAGGACCCCCCATTTTTTATTGCAGAAACATACCCAAAAGGCAAAAAACATTAAGGTCATGGGTAAAATATGCTGAATAGGTGCCAATAAATACTATAAACCTACAAAACAATGATTATTCCAAACACAACTTTTAGGAACGGGGAAAAGCTGTCAATTTTTTATTTCACAATAAGTTTAGATATATAGGGTGGGCCAAAGAAAAGTTTTAAAACCGATTTACGGACGCTTTAAATCTTTATTTGAAGCCTTACAATACAGATGTGTGGGGGGCCTTAGGGCCCCCATATTATTTTAAATGTAGGACTTTGAATAGACAACTCAGGAAATATCAAAATATCATTAAATAACAATACTTAAAATTTAAAAAAAATTACACGATTCTGGTAGGATTTGTCAGCAAATTCAAAGTAACAATTTTTGACGTTTAAAGCGTCATAACTTCAAAACGGTTTATTTTTTGTCAAAAATTTTTGGAAATGGATAGTACTTAAAACGACCTTTTAAATAAGCTATCACTCGACTTATTAATCATCTCATTTAAGATTTTAGGGGTTGCAATAAAATATTAATTTCAATTTTTTTTTGGTTTCAACTTTTTTTTTATGCGCTTTGGTTTTTTCTTTAATTTGGTTATAACAAAAAAATGGGCTTTTGCGTTTAGTAAGTGTTCTAAGCTTGTAGTATATGAACTTTTAAGTTCAATTTAAATGGTGAGGTTGAAAGAATCTTTTTATATTTTTAGTAAAAAATACTTATGTTAAAAGTATAAGTGTAGCTTATTGGGCTTTATTATACTCTTAGGAGTTAACGACCAACCAAGATGGTTACATTTTATCTAAAACATACTATTTAAAAAAAAAAATTCGCAAAAAATTTTTTGTCATTCTGTCTGTCACGAAATTTGTAAACAGGCTTTCTAAAGAATGAAATATCTAATTGACTTTAAATTTTAAGGAAAGATCTGCAAATAAAGAAAGCCCCCTAAGGGGGGTCAAACCTAAAAAAAAAATCATATCTCAAGAAGGAAATGTTCAATTAAATTCAAACTTGGTGTAAAAATTGTCTTTATCTGGCTAAACAATCCTATTGTTAGTAACCAAGATTTAAAAATAAATAAAGCCTCCCCCTGGGGAGTCAAACCTTAAAAAAATCATATCTCAAAAAGGAAAAGACCGATTGACTTTAAATTTTAGAGAAAAATCATCTGTAGCTGAGTGAACAACCCTGCACAAGTTTGGAAGCCATTAATATATATATCAAGAGCTAATAACCTAAAAATAGCCAAAATTGCACTTCTAATCTAGGAAGGTGACGAAAATACATAAATGAGTCTTCCAGACAAGGTGTAATTTACTTCGTTCATCCATATAAACCTCTATATAAACCCCTAGAATCAAAGACCGAGCATCACTTCCTTAATTCTTTTCTCGCGCTCAGTTATTAGTTATTACGTCTACATTATTGAAAATGATTTTATGCCTGGTGTTTCTTTTTGTGTTTGGTTCAATGGAAGGCGTTAAATGTGTTCTTTTGCCATGTACGGAAACGATAACGGCCGCTGACATACAGATTGCTGAACAAATCATCAGGGGCTCCACTCCACCTGCTTATACATTGATCCAAGTAAGACCAAGTGTAAGGCTTGGTAGAAATCCCCATAGATGGATGGGGACCTTTCACAACAACCAGAATGTTTATGACTGCGGATGCGATGCAATGTACTTTTTTAAAAAGGGAATTCAAGCGACTATGTCCCCAAGGGAGCGAAATTTCTTCAGTGGCAATAAGCAACACTCCAAATCAACAATATATCGAAGTAGAGTTCCTGGTCAACTGCCATTGTATGAAGAATCCTAGACGTCGAAGAAGAGGATTTTTTTCACCCAATTGTAACCCATATGGTTATACACCAGAACCCGCATGTACACGAAAACATCAACATGAAAAGAAGTGTAGGTGTGGCGAGGAGAAACCTGGGAATATCCCCTTTGTGTAAAGTACTTTAAGAAAAAGTAATTTAATAACCCTTATAGTAGGGGAGCCCAAGAGGGGATTTTGGGAGTTGCTCGAGCGCGTCAGAAAATCACATGGGGAGAAACCTTGCAACCTGTAATGTATCCTTACCATATATGAGCCCTTAATACAGGGGCGTTCGTTGAGGGCAGCCGATCAGATTAGTAAAAAAAAATCGATCATCATCAGAAATACTCGTGCGCGTCAGATTAAGAAAAGCTAAGTTAAGTACATGCAGAACAGTGTATATTTCAATAATCTGACGATTTGAACGTGGGATAAGAGCATGGGCAGGTCATAAAGTTGTAAAAAAAAACGCCACCTCGAAATATTCGAGCGCAGTTGAATTTTTTTTTATTTTGAAGGAAATCCTTTAAGGATTACGAAAATAATATTATCTGACGATTTTTATGGGGCGATGTAGCTAAAATCATCAATGAAGCGTGGACCGTATAGCTGCTGAGAGGTCTTAGCCCCACTAAAATGAAAAACTGAACATAAACTTTTTTTAGTTTAGGACCTAATCTTCACAACCCAATAAGTTTCCATCGCGCTTTAGCAACTACACAAATAGCATCTCGGCCTCCCCTACTATTAAAAAATTATCTTATTTTTATACATAATAACAATTCAATAAATTATTAAGAATCAAATTTCAAATGTAGTAATAACTTTAAGAAAAAGTAATTTAATAATCCTTAAAAAATTATCTTATGCTTTATACATAATTACAATTCAATAAATTATTAAGAATCAAATTTCAAATGTAGACGTAATAACTAATAAACTAAAAGAAAACCATCCACTTTTTGAAACTTTTTTTTCTCAAAAAAATCAAATACAAGCCTATCATTTTTTTCGGCCATTTAGATATCGGGATTTCTGATATAAAATAAAAGAGAATTTAATTTTACATCTAAATTTCCAAAAAAATAGTAGGTTTGTGTTTGATTTTTTTGAAAAAAATCAATTTTAACATTGTTAAGATTACTCGTCAATTTTTCACTTCCAGTTACGAATTACCAAATTTACTTAAATTTATCGTAGAATCCAAAAAAGCAAAAATATATAGGGTGTTCAATTTAAAATAAAAAAGTTGATGTGTGTTCTGGAAAAGTGGAACACCCTGTATGGTGGAAAATATAAAACAATAAAAATTTTGTGCGTCCCTAATATTTTTGTGAAAAAAATAATTGACTACCGTTTTTAATTTGGGCTGTAAGGGATCGACCCTGTTTATGTGGAACACCCTGTACATGTACAAGAGAACTTTTTTATAGAATTTAATTCTACATCAAAATAGCCAAGAAGCCTTTATTCGCTGTCAACAAAATCAAATCAGGGAAAATTTACATTTTTTTAAATTATCTTTTGCTTATACCTTTTTTCAAACTTGGGTGATTTTTTGATTTTCAGTGCCCACGAAAATGCATATGCTGGAGAACTAATATAGCCCCAGTTACCTTTTAAAATATTTTTTTCCATAACACCCTGTATTCGAATATTGTAACAGTATTTTAAACCGTCCAAAGAAGACTGGAATCACATGATCGCCTAGTGTTGTTAATATAAACATTGGATAAGTAAGGAGCATAATAATAACAAAAACAAATTTCAAGTCATGGAAAAAAATAAAACGCAATAGATAAGGTTCCGCAATAAAAGTTATAATTTGATTTTTAATTAATTCATGTTGGGGTTGCCCATCAATTTTGATTTTTCGAGAGTGAGTTGCATGGTTTTCATTTAACAATTTAACATCAAACAATCAATGAAAAAAAAAACTAGATTAAGTAAAAGTCCCTATTTGAGGACTCTTCGTAAATTATTTTTAAGCGCAATCCATCATGCATTATTTCCAATATAATTGCAGCACATTCTATATGATACTCTTCGCAAAGAGAGAAATGTTCCATCATAAGCCATCATAAGTGAAGTAGCATAATAACATTAATAATATTCGGTAAAAATTTAAAATCCACCCAATGAATTATTTATCAATAGGATCTTTTTATCTAGGGGGCGTCTTGACATAGAATAGTACACCGGTCTGCCGTATAAATTTATCACCTTGGTGTATGCACTTTGGCGCTTCCAGGCCCCACACTCTTTTTAATGTCAAATTTAGTTTATTGTATGTGCACGTCTTTGTTTATTTTCATCAAAAATCATGCTCATAAGGAACGACAAGTATACAGGGTTATTGTATGTTCTGCAGAGAGGGTTATTTTAAATTTGCACGACATTTGGAGCAAAAACACAGCGATGAGCAAGCCGTAAAAATATTTATGCGTTTACCAAAAGGTTCCATACAAAGAAAGAAACAAATTGAAACGCTTAGAAGACAAGGAGATTACATGCATAATTCCACTCAAGAAAAGTCAATAGATAATTTAGTTCTCTGCCGGCGTGTTCAAAAAGGTAGAAAAAGAAAGGCCAGTCATTTTGATCCTTGCGGAAATTGTAAGGGTTACTTTTCTATTTACTCGTTACGGAGCCATATGAGGAAATGTCTTCCAATTTACGAAAAAGGATCGAGAAACATAAAAATTTTAAGCCGTTTAGTACAAGATGAAGTCCATCATGAAGCATCTGTGGTTCTAAAACGTGATGTTCTCCCAGTTCTTAGGCATGATGAAGTAACTTGTTTAATTAAAACCGACAGACTGGTTATAATCCATGGCAATTCCCTTTGCTTAAAATATAAGTCACAGCATCATCACATGATGATAAGAAGCAGGCTGCGACTACTTGGGCGCTTTCTTATCGAACTGAAAAGATTGGAAGCTACTGTGACTGACTTAGCCTCTATTTATCAGCCACAATACCATCTAAGCGTATTAGATGCCATTAACTCAGTAGCAGGTTTTAATGAAATTACATCGAGGTACTCATCTCCAAGTACTGCATCATCACTAGCCACATTAATCAAGGAAGTTGGTAAAACTTTGAAATTCGATATGTACTCTAATGGAAATCATGAAAAAGAAGCTGACGTGAATAAATTTTTACTACTGGTTGAAAGAGGGTTTTCGACAATGATAAATACCGCTGTAGCCGAAACTCAAACAGAAATGCGAAGAAGGAAACAAATTTGTTTACCAACTTTGGATGACGTTAAAAAATTACACGCATATATACAAAAAAGCATTATTTTTCATGAAAATAATTTACTGAAAAAATTTAATTTTCATGATTGGAAACATCTATCTTCACATATTTTAATTTCAATACAAATTTTTAATAGAAGGCGGCCAGGAGAATTGGAAAGAGTTCTGGTAGCAGATTATAAATCCTATCAACACATTACAGAGGTTTCGAACGAAGCTATATATAAATCACTTTCTGATGAGGCTAAAAAACGAACAACTCGGTATGTAAGGTTCGAGATTCGTGGTAAAAAGGGAAGAAATGTTCCTGTTTTATTAAATTCAACACATGTCCGATGCCTAGATTTGCTTTTACAACACAGAACAAACGCCAATATTCCGAATGAAAACCCTTACTTATTTGCTCTTCCAAACGTTAGACCTTATCATTTCAACTTTTTAAGAGCTTGCCCTCTTTTATCTCTTTATTCTACAGCCTGTGGCGCAAAAGAACCCCACTTGTTGAGAGGCAATGAACTTCGAAAACACATTGCAACACAATCATTACAATTAGAACTTAAAGAAAGTGAAGTTCAAGATTTGGCCAAATTTATGGGACATGCCGATAAAATTCATAAAGACCACTATGAATTACCTCTTCCAGCAAAGGATATAACAAACATGTCAAAATTACTTGAAATTGCTTCGGGACAAAATGATGAAGATTTTTTAGAATATGGCGAAAACACAGACGTGGCACCAAACCTACCTGATACATCAACCTCGACATCAAAAAACATTCTCCATCGCACACCATCTCCTACTGCTTCGCTTATACGAAGCAGTAACGACGATGACGCTGAATTGGCCAAACCCTTATTAAGAAAGCAGCCAAAATACAAGAAAAGTAAGTTTTCTAATATTCGAAATATGCCTCTTTATAGACCTTTTCCGTTGGTCCGGCATTTATTGTTACATTTGACATAAATCATTGTAATACGTTCGCACGTGTGCACTGTCCTCTCTGTATATTTTGTATTTTCACGGTCTGTCTAAGTTTGTTTTGGTTCGTTTTTTTGTGCAATTGTGTATAAGTGATTGTTGTTGGTGCTAAACTTTGTTTAAAATAATTTTATCATCTAATTGCCCGGTAATTAATAAAATAGCAATTTATTAGTTGGGTATTCATTATATTTGATCATGCGGCTTGGAACAATGACTGTTTCGTATATAATGCATTCGCTACATAGGAGAGGGATGACTTTTTTTTGACCTCATACTACACCAAGCCATATCGATAGAGAATTTTTTTTACTTTTAGAAAAACTTTTAGAAAAATTTTTCTATTTTTTGCTGATTGCAAGACTAATACTAATCGATAATAGGTGTATGTGGTATGGAACACTACATAATTTAATGCTTTATTAAAAAACATTGCAATTGCTGAGCTTTTTGTCCTGTAAATACCCCTTTTTTGGTTTCAAAAATTGTACAAAAAATAAACGTCACATTGTGACATTTACCAACGGATGGGGATTTTGTAAGCCCCAGCGGACCCATGTTGCTTTTATATTTATTTTTCAAAAGATAACAAGTGCCTCTTCAATCCCCACATTCACAGGTTTGTCCTACTATTTGTATTTTTCCAAAATTAAATGTTCAAAAGTCATGAAAATAAAAACTTTAAATGGGGTTTTAGGGGTGACGCCCCAAGCATTGGGGTTGCTCACCAAATTTTTCTAAAAGTAAAAAAAATTCTCTATCGATATGGCTTGGTGTAGTATGAGGTCAAAAAAAAAGTCATCCCTCTCCTATGTAGCGAATGCATTAATAAGCAAAAAGTCTCTCAATTTAAACATAACCATCTCAATGTTCAATGACAATCACAAATGTACTTTTATTTAATAAACGTAGAAATTACAATCAAAGCCGCGAGCTCCCAAAAAAGTAATGTATTGTTAAATACAATATTTCGAATAATCATCTTCAGGCCAAAAAGTAAGAAAATAACATATTACAAACGTAGAAAACACAATATTTAGAGGGACTCATTTAAGGATTAAAAGAAGAAAAAACTTTCTATTTATGTAAGAATATAAGCTAAAGTATAAAAAAAATTTAGGTGAAAAAAATTGAAAAAAAAAGAAAAAATTGGACACTTGGTGAGTGTAAAACTCAATCATATTTCCGTTTCTTGTGTCAAATTTTTTATAATTTTTTTTTTAATTTTAAGATAAATTTTCAATGGCATTTTAATTCAAGTTTTTCGAAATTTTATATAATATTTTCACATAAAAAGTAAGTTTTTTCTCGACTTTGATTTCAATTTCTACGTTTTCTTTCCTTGAGACGTCACCCTTTAATAGAAATAAAATCCCTCGTTAATGTACTTTATTTTCATACAGTTGCCGAAATAAGAAAAATCACGAATATAAATCCCAGTTCATCAGCAAACATTGTTCACGATTCCTCATCTCCATCTTCTTTGTTTACGCAAAGCAGTGACGACGATGAAGTTGAATTGAAGCATGCAGAACGGAAAAAAAGACAGGAAACAGTCCGTCTGTCAAAAGGAAGGGGTAATTATAATAATAAATACAATGAGGCTAAAAATGAGTGCTATTATTTATTGTTATATAGTTTCCAAATTAAGAGAAGTGTCACCGAGCACATCATCTGCAAATATTCTATCGCACTCGTCATCTGAAAATGAAATGGATGATCCTTATGCTACCGATGAAGGCGGCAGTTGGACCCCTTCAAAAAATCATGGTAAGAAAAGAATGTGTAGTTGAAGGTTTTTTGAATATAGCGTGGTCGTGTCATTTACCTTGGACTTGCGAATTAAAACTAGGGTTTATTTTTTGTAGATAATGTCATGTTTGAAAACAACTCCAGTGGCAGTGAACCTGATAAGTCATTTAGAGGAGCTGTATTATGCACACCGGAAAAGAAAAAACTTATAAAAAGAGTCACTTGGAGTACACCCGAAAAACACACGGCAAGAAGACAATTTCAAAACTCAATCAATACCGGAATCATGCCTTCATTAAGCGAATGTAGTTTGGCTGTAAACAAATGTCCTGAATTGAATAATCGAACAGCAAAACAGCTTCATATTTGGATACATAATGAGCACAAAAAAAATACTCAACATAAAACTGGTAAAATTGTAAAGAAATCGTGGTCGACTCCTGAACGACATTTGGCACGAAACCTTTTCCAAGCCAGCATAAAAACTGGAAAAATGCCAAGCCTTTCACAATGTAATGATGCAATAAGAGCAAATAGCGTTTTAAAAAGTAGATCGGCACAGCAATTAAAAGTTTGGTTATATAACGAACACAAGAAAATGGGGGTCGTAAAAAAAGGTAACTGAATCTATACAGGTTTTACAATTATGCTAAAATCTAACTGGTGGTAATTCCTGGGGAAAATTTATTAAAAAAAGTTATATGAACCCCTGTCCAGAAATGTATAGCCAGGGAGTTAACACATCCTAAAATAAGTAAAAAATGTTTAAATTTTCTTAATTCAAATTTTCTAGAAGAGATATTCTTTGAAAATTTTTGTTGTCATTTTTGCTTTTAAGAATGCTTATTCTCATGTATTGGCGGAAGTAAACAGATTATCCAAGGGCAGAAAATTTAGGAGTTTTTTTCGTCCGGTTTTTAAAACTTTTGAGCACAAAAAAGTAATTCCTGATCATTTTTTAACAAACAAGGTGCCCCTGCGTCAAGTCGCTCCGGTGACCCGTTTTGAGGTAAAAGGGAATTTTGTCAGAGCAGGTAAACCAATGACTTAAAATGCCCCCCAGGATAAAAATCAAGTGGGCTTACGTCAAACTTCTGTTGTTTAAGTCAAACTCATGCGTGGTGACTTGTTTATCTTCCTTGAGTTCAAAATTTCATAAAGGAATCATAATTTTGGTAGTTCAGGTCTAATTAAATGAAATTTTATTGTCAAAATCATAGATGAAGCTACCTTCTTGGACAAAACTCCTGTTTACATCGAAACGGGTAACCGAAGCGACTTGAGGCGGAAGCACCTTTATTGTTAAAACATAATCACGAATTAATTTTTTGAGATCAACATTTTTAAAGGCCTGGCGAAAAAAAACTTGTGTTCAAAAAAGTAGTACCTAGACACCACCAAACTTTCTATCGTTGTACAGAGTGTCCCAGGATGAATTGACCCCCCACTTAACTTTTTTTTTTTTTCGTAGAAAATTTTTGAAAAAGGCATATTGTGCATACGCATCTAAACCGTTTGAATATCGATTCAAAATTTACCTAACTTAAAAAATATACATGCTGTGCAAAAAAACATTCTTTCTTCTTATGGAACAACTTATATAGTTTTAAAAATTTTGCTAAAACTTTTTATGCTGATTCCAAAAATATGAGCATGTTATATATTATTTTGACAAATGGCCGACCAATTAAGCTTCAAATTTAGCACAAATAGGGTTTTAACACAGTTATTACCGTGTCAGTAAGTTCAAAAATTTAAATTAAAAAAAAAATAGATTAGTATGATATTAAAATGTTATATTATTCATGTTTTTTATAAAATTATTGTTTTTAAGAACATCTCATCCAAAAAATTAAATGGAATGGAGTAAAAAAAGCTATTTTGAGCTAAATTTAGAGCTTAATTTCTCGGCCATTTTTCAAAATAATATATAACATGCTTATATTTTTGGAATCAGCATAAAATATTTTAGCAAAATTTTTGAAAATATATAGGCTGTTCCATAAGAAAAATACATGCTTTTTTTGCACAGCATGTATATTTTTTAAGTTACGTAAATTTTGAATCGATATTTAAACGGTTTAGATGCGTACGCACAAAATGCTTTTTTTTTTTAAATATTCTACGCAAATTAGTGAAATTTATTTTAATATTTTGTTCCCAGGAATCCCCACCCCGGAGATTTTAACGTAATTGTGAAATATCCTATTTATAGATGCCTGAAAAATCATTGATCCGATGAATTTTTTAAACGAAAATAAATGAGAAAGCATGTACAGGGTGTCCCAGGATGAATTGACCCCCCCCTTAAATTTTTTATTTTTTGTCGTAGAAAATTTTTGAAAACGGTATGTTGTGCGTAAGCATCTAAACCGTTTGAATATCGATTCAAAATTTACCTAATTTAAAAATTATACAGGCTGTGCAATAAAACATACTTTTTTCTTATGGAACATCCTCTACATTTTCAAAAATTTTGCTAAAACTTTTTATGCTGATTCCAAAAATATGAGCATATAATATATTATTTTGACAAATGGCCGACCAATTAAGCTTCAAATTTAGCACAAATAGGGTTTTAACGCAGTTATTACCGCGTCAGTAAGTTCAAAAATTAAAATTTTTTTAAAAAAGTAGATTAATATGATATAAAAATATTAAATTATTCATGTTTTTCATAAAATTATTGTTTTTAAAAACATGTCATCCAAAAGGTTAAATGGTACGCAGTAAAAAAAGCTTATTTGAGCTAAATTTAGAGCTTAATTTCTCGGCCATTTTTTAAAATAATATATTACATGCTTATATTTTTGGAATCAGCATAAAAAGTTTTAGCAAAATTTTTTAAATTATATAGGTTGTTCCATAAGAAAAAAAGTATGTTTTTTTTGCACAGCCTGTATAATTTTTAAGTAAGGTAAATTTTGAATCGATATTCAAACGATTTAGATGCTTACGCACAATATATCGTTTTCAAAAGTTTTCTACGACAAAAAATAAAAAAGTTAAGGGGGGGGGTCAATTCATCCAGGGACACCCTGTACAGGGTGTCTCACAGTTAATTCCACCTCCACTTTTCTCAGTTATTTTTGAACTATTTAAAAAATTTAAAGTGCTATCCTGTGACCCATTTCCTATATTTTTATAATATGTATTCAAAATTTTAATAGCTCTTTAAATATACCGGGTGTTGCAAAAATATATTTTTTTCTAATGGAACACCCTATATATTTTTATAATTTTTGGAAGAAAAAGTAATCCTAAGACACATTTATTCTTGAGTTTTTTTTTATTACACGAAAAATAAGAAAATAGGGGCGCGGTCTTATATTTTTGAAAATTATTATCGATTATCACGATTTTTTTTTTGTTTGAAACTATTTAAATAATATTATAACTCATAATTAGTAACAATATTTATTTTAAACAAAATCTACACACATTTTATAGTAAATTTTCAAATATTCCCCCATTATTGATAAGACATTTTCTTATTCTCTTTAAAAATTTTTTTTTTAAATTTTGAAATATCATGTGGTTTTCATTAAGTTCTCCAATTTTTTCTTCAATTAACCGCATTATCATGTTTACGTCATCTAAATTTTTTTTTTTGTTGACAAAATCTTTTAAATCACCCCAAAGAAAGAATTCAAGGGATCTCAAGTCTGAATGATAAAGCGGTTAATTGAAGAAAAAATTGGAGAACTTAATGAAAACCACATGATGTTTCAAAATTTAAAACAATTTTTTTTAAAGAGAATAAGAAAATGTTTTAACAATAATGGGGGAATATTTGAAAATTTACTATAAAATGTGTGTAGATTTTATTTAAAATAAATATTTTTACTAATTATGAGTTATAATATTATTTAAATAGTTTAAAACAAAAAAAAAACGTGATAATAATTTTCAAAAATAAAAGACGTTCCCATTTTCTTATTTTTCGTTAAATAAAAAAAAACTCAAGAATAAATGTGTCTTAGGATTACTTCTTCTTCCAAAAATTATAAAAATATATAGGGTGTTCCAATAGAAAAAAGTAAATCTATGAAACTTTGTCATTATTGATAACACTTTTACTTGGTTTTAACTAATGCTACCGTATTTCCTTTTTTTATTTTTATTACTACGCCTCTCCGTAATAAATAAGAGACTACTTTGTTTTTTTATTTAAAGTATATAATAATTAATTTAGGTAAATATTAAGATATTGGACCAATTTACTTAATTAATACTAACTTAAGTATAATCGACGTTTGTAAACATTTTTTTATCTCTCTGTTATAACGAGCGGGAATCTAAATTCTACCTCGACTCTTGCCATGGAAAACAAAAGCTGCTTTTCCGTAAGTCTTTGATAGTTTCAACTAATGTCATTTAAAGTGATGACAACTGTTATTGACGTTAAAACTTATTATCAAAGACCTCTACGTTTAAAAAATTTTTGTTTTCCATGGCAAGAGTCGAGGTAGAATTTAGATGCTCGCCCGTTACAAAAAATTGTTATTAATAAAATATTTTCACGCTAAATTTTGCAATTGTCTTATTACTGCGAGGAGTATCTTATTAAATATAAGCATTTTATAAAAAAATTAACTCAAATCAACATATCTGCGGGAAGTAACTCTAACCCATTCACTGATCTAACCCACTCTAGTTTTTTTAATATGAATTGTTATTAATTTAAGTTTTAGTTTTTTAATCTCGATCACATTTGCAGATTTGCTTCTAATTATAAGACTTTCTAGTGTGTTCAATTAAGAAATTCTAGTTACCTATTGCCTAAGACATTTTCTGTAATATACTTTACCTACGAGCGTGCGGTAAAGTGCACTTTACCGCACGCATTTGCGTGTGGAAAGTGTCACTTTACCGCACGCTGTTACTTTACCGCACGCCGTGCGGTAAAGTACTTTACCGCACGCATGGATAGATAGATATTCTATTGATCATTTGTTTATGTCAATTAGAACTTAAGGTTATTTTAACTAAATATTTCAATAGATTAAAATGATTAGACCAAATATAAAAATTGCTTAAAATTAGTTTAAAACAAGACCAGTAAAAATATGTAAGAAAAAAATAAATAATAATAAATGTCTTTCAAATTGAATGTCATGTCGTTTAGCCGTGAGCAGCGCGCTTCGTAACTAGGCACTGTTATCTAGTCTGTCATTGGCTGATCAGGGTACTACTTTTCGTGTATTAGTTGTTTTGACACGTCCGGCGCGTAGGTTTACAACAGCATTCGAGCGTCGGTCGTTCGTTTTCGTCGGCCATTACATACTTTTCAAATTTCAAATATTTGTGATACTTTTGAAAGTTTTTTTAATTATTTTGTTCGTAAAATATAAAAGCGTGAAATGAAGTGTGAAAACGATGATGTGCCATTAGAAATAATGGAGGCTGCACACGCAGCTACTCTAGAACTGATACCAGAAAAATCAGAAAAACGGTATGACAAAGAATTCACCTTATTCAAGAACTGGTGCAACTTGAAACATGTCAACACGTTTAAAGAAGAAGTTTTTTTGGCATATTTTTTGGACCTTTCTAAAAAATATAAATCCTCATCACTATGGTCGAAGTATTCCATGCTTAAATTGGAATGTAAGCTGAAACACGATGTCGATATAGCAACATTTCCAAAATTAACGGCCTTTTTGAAAAAACAAAATATTGGATATGCACCAAAGAAATCTAAAGTGTTTGAAACAGAAGAAATTGAGAAATTTCTTTGCGAAGCTCCCGACAACGTATATCTCTTAATAAAAGTTGCCACAGTTTTTGGAATTGCAGGAGCTTGTCGACGTGAAGAATTAACAAACCTTACTATTGATAATATTGAAGATAAGGGAAACCTTTTATTGATTACCATACCAAAAACCAAAACGTACGTTACTCGAAAATTTGTTCTTTCCGACGAAAATTCCAATTACATAGAACTGTATAAAAAATATGTTAGTTTACGACCACAAAATATGCCCCACAAGAGGTTCTTTGTACAATATAAAAATGGAAAATGCACAAGCCAGGTTGTGGGCATTAATACCTTTGGGAAGATGCCTTCCAATATAGCTGGCTATCTTGCCTTACCAAACCCGGAACTTTATACCGGCCACAGTTTCCGCAGAACATCTGCTACAATGCTTGCTAATTCAGGGGCAAATATGACGAATCTTAAACGACACGGTGGATGGAAGAGTACAGCGGTTGCTGAAAGCTATATAGAAACATCTATTGAAAATAAAAAACAAATAGCGAATAAAATTTTTGGAAAAACCCATTCCAAGGGCGCAATAACCAAGGATGAACGTCCAAGTACTTCTACAACAAGCCATGATGAAGTCATCCCCCAACCAGTAACCGGAAGTGATTATGCTGAATTTGATGATCCGGCACCACCCTTGAATGATCAATCATCAAAGTTGGCGTCATCGCTAAATTTGCAAACCGCCACAAATTGCACCTTCAATTTTACGATTAATAACCACTATAAGTAGTAATGTTCTATAAGATTTATATAAGTGTTAAGTTTAATAAAATGCTATATTAATAATAAGTGTTTATTTATTTTTTTTTGCTCGTAGGTAAAACGTTGTACCTAACACGTGCGGAAAGTTTCTTTACCGCCCTTGATGGCATGACCGAACTCCGCTTCGCGTCGTTCGTTCAACTGCCATCGCGTGCGGTAAAGTACAACTTTCCGCACTTGTTAGGTAAACTACTATTACCATTACAATTTGTATTACTACCTACTATTGTAATGACTTGTGGGTAATTAATAAATTTTATTTTATTCGATTTGTTTTAATTTCTTTTAAAATATCGTTATCCCAAACTAAATAATAAAGCTAGATTCATTTTATCAATTCTACTGCCAAAATTACATTGAAATGTCCTTTATATTTTTTGCAAAAACAAAAATTTAAATTTCGTTTGTAATAACGTTATTTCGAAGCAACTAATAAAGCTAGATTTATTTTTTCAATCCTACTGCGAAAATTACATTTGAATGCTGTTTATATTTTTTGCAACAACAAAAAATTACCGCAAAAGCAGCTTTACGAATCAATTCCATCACAACCACACATTTTCTAGAAATATCTTTATAATTTTAATTTTCCACAATTTAAATGTAGCTATCCGTTTCACTCTTGTAATAAACGCATTCTATTTGGAAAACTAAAAAAATATTAATTTAAAACCATTATAAGTAGTTTTAGTATGATCAACCGATCAGCGATTTTTTTGACGCCATCTGTTTAACTTTATTTATACTTTATCTAAGTTTTGTACTGCAGATAACTATAACAGTCAAACACAAGTATTATAAATATTATGAATTGGTTGGTCCCCAAACGTAGCATTATACATTCGGAGTCTTCCAGCCAAGTCCCAAAGGTAGCACATTTCCTCAAAGATGTCAAACGGTACACAAATAGGTCCCCAAAGGTAGCGGCGCATCTATATATATATATATATATCGGATGCTTCAAAATTTATTTCTCAGAAATTGGCTCCAAAATATCTAGGACCATTTTATATTAAGAAAAGAGTATCGCCTTGGACATATCTTTTACGTGATGTTAATGGTAATGAAAAAGGTGTTTGGCATACTAAAGATTTGAGAAAACATCCTAATGAGGATGTCGACGTGAATTAAAAAAAAAAAAAAAAGTTTTGATTTTAAATAATTAGTTAGTTGTGTAATCAGTTGTACAAAGTATTTTCATTAGTTACTTACTTAAAGAAAATTTTGAGTAAAATTTTCTGGAAGTAAGGGAGGAATTTGTAACGTTTAAAAATAATTTTAAATACGCTGAGTATTTTACAAAAATTCTATGCTCTGTGAGTTGGAGAAATGTACATTAGTATCAAAGTTATCGGACTTCAACCGTAACTAGGGTGATATTTAAAACAAAAATAATCAACAGTCGTCCTAAGAAAAGTCGAGCACGTTTCGTATTGCTCTAATAATTATAGATTTTTGTTGAATTTTGGAAATTCTTATAATTCAGTTATACTGGATCATGCAATATAAAATGTTTAAAAGATGTATTGTTTGGAATAATTTGGATACTTAATACATCTTTCTGCTGAGCAGGATAATTTAGTCGATTTTATAGGACCCTCTAAAACGCCGCCCAACAACTTTCAGGTAGAAATATTTATTAAATTAATGTACTTATTCTCTAACAAAACACTTTTTAGGCGTTCATTCGTTCGTTCGTTCAATAGTTTTGATCTTTAATTTATTCAAAATATTTGATTTGACATACAAGTTTTTGTGAAGTTTTTGACATTTCTAAACTTTCAAGTTGATGACTTGATCCAACATTTGATTTTTGACGTTTACAAGATTCTGACGTTTCAACTTTCAAGATTTGACAAATTGGACATATCAGGAGTAACAGGACTAGTTTATTCAAAAAGGTTGTTTCTTTCTTTTTCTTGTAAGAAACTGTAAAGGGTATGTGCACAAACTCTATTTATGTTTTATGTCTTTCATAAACTACGTTAATGAATAACCAATCATAAATTACTGGTCAATGCCTGTTATATAGTAAATATATTACAATTAGTATTTGAATTTCTTGCTTATCACATTAGTTCCTTTGCTTAATTACTTTTTCTGACGACCAGAAGAGTTTAACTTTATAGTGTATACAACTACCAGGTCGTTGGCGCCCAAAATAAATACCCACCCCACTCTCCAATTTCGTTGAGCTGGCGTAGTTGCATACAAGAAAGTGGTAAGTAAGATTGATAACGACCTAACATCAAATGTAACCCCTGTGTGCGCATTTTAGGTTACACTACCTATGCCGCAAATATAAAGAGCAAGAAGAATAAGATTTATTCAAAATATGTTTTGGATTTTTTAAATAAAATGAATTTTTTGCATACATTTTTTTTTATTTATAATTATTAATAGTATAATCTATACAAACAAAGCATCTTATAGTAAAATAAAAAAACAATGGAAATAATTAGAGTAAACATATATATGTCTATAAAAAACTATAAAATCCTAAATATATTAGACATCTAAACCGATACATGACCAATTGCCAAAGTATTGATATTATCCCCTGCTATAATTCGTTTATCATCCTTACTATCTAAACACTTCTTATTAATTGTAGTCGTATACAAAATATGGTTTTCCGACCGAATAGAGGCGAACGAAACATTCTGGGTAATGTTATTAAAAAAGCTTCATAAAAATCATTAAAAGTAATATTCTTAGATGCGGACTTACTGATTTCTTTAATTTTTGGTGTTTTATCTTCGCCTGAAACCTGCATTAAAAACATTTTTGCGTGAAGACAAATAAAGGCACTCAGAATGTTTCCATGTAGCTCGTCTTTTAGTAAAATGAGGCAGTAGTATAGCTATGTTCGTTCTGGCGCAAAATCGGTTATTTTTACATGCAAATTCCCATATTCTCCATTTTGCAAAAAACGCTACATTTCAAGGTCACTCGCCAGCCGGCCACATGCCTACTGCGCATCCTCTTCTGCGCATTCGTTGCAACTCAACGATACAGCCCTTTTGGCTATGCAAAGGTTGTTGACATTGTAGGTATTTATTATGCACTAGACGTTATACTTGGGAAAAAGGCAAGGCCCTGGCTGAGATTAGAACCCGAGACCTCGGGATTAGTAGTCTGGCACTCGATCATTGAGCTACAGATCTATGTTATAAACGCTATACATATTTAAAGCAGCATACATGCGGTGCTTGTGTGCATCTGTGGTAAGCGACATCCTTTGTGGTAAACCTTCTTACAAGCTTGAACGTCACGTGATACATATAACCAAGCATTTAAATTATTATTTTGTGTGTGCGTTATCTGCAATAAGAATGTAAGTATATTTTTTAATTTAAAATTTAATTTTGTTATAACCTATATTAATTTTTTTCTTGTAACAAGTATTATAGTATTATTCTTCTATAATTTTGAATGCACTATTTCAAGAATTTCAAATAATTATTGGATTAAATATTCTTCGAAACAGCTTATGTAATAAAATTAATATCCGAGCATGCGCAATTGATTGTAATGAAATTGATAACTATATAAATTTATCTATTTTTTACAGCATGAGTTTCGTCCTCAACCAATTTCAAGGGATTAAGCGCGAAGTAGAAACAATGGGAGTTAATCTACTCTGCCAGGACCTGGACCCAGCCTTCAGGAGGATAAAATTCTTCCACGATATGCCTCTGAACTACGTGAATGTTGATGGCTGGATTCCACTGGGGGGTGAGTTTTTTAACTCCAATAGATATTGGCAATACTTCGTGCGAGTCTTTTATAGATAGCTGCGGGGCGGAAAAATCATCATGGTATGTAAGGACGATAAATGGGGAGTCAATTAGTTTTAAGTTGTTTTAAAATTGTATTTTAAGCTATCTTTTAAGTTGTATGAACCAAGTAACCGCCGAGTGAAATAAAAATGTTTATAGTGAGGTCCTTTCTGACAATCTTTTGTTAGAGACCATAAGCAACGCAATTAGTGTATCTCTTGATAAAATAGTTAACGAATCTGTGAAAAATCAATGTGCTCCACTTATTATCCAAATTAATGCACTCTCAACAAAAAACGATAACCTAATTTCAAACGTTTTGTCACTAGTAGCAAACGTAAATGTTTTGGAAACAGAAATGGCCAAGTATAATAAAGACAATAACAAAAACTTTAAAACAATAGATGACGCACTAAGCAAGTACGGTGCTAATAACAACAACAACCGCGCACCTCCAGCTGTACCTAGCCCCACTGTAGTCTCCAATGCTTCTGCACCGTCCAGCGGAGCTAAAGTAAGAGATCACGACCACTATACAGGTGTTTCATTATTTACATGACTCTCAAGAACACCGTGTATAATTGATATATACAAAATGCGTCTTTACATTTACATTACTACCCACAAATTTCCGTTTTGTTTTTATGTTTCTAAAAAACAAAATGTAAGTCTCGGTATCTTATCACATTTCGCAGCAGTGCGTAGGCAATTAAGCGAAATAATTGAACAAATTTATTTTAAAACGCAGACAGTTTTTAAGTACAAATACATCAGCTATAAGTTTTACATAGAACATGGTAAAAAGTGGGTTGAAATGTGTAAAATGTAAAGTTTTTTACATTTAACGAAATCCCATACTTGTTGCGGATGGACTAGAAGTAGATACAGACATGTAATGTTTGAATCAACCTGTATGATGGGGAATGCATTACCACAGCCGAGCTAAGTTTTTTAAATACCACTTATAACAGTACTTGGTAATGTAAGAGCACGAACTTTACTTGGGAATTTCCTTATTTTGCGCGTATCCCCAAAACGGTTAAGAATCGGTATAGGGAACCATAGTACCAATGGAAAGCAAATAAAAAAAGCAATCTCTTGGGCTAATAAAAAAATACTATTGGATGCGAAAGTTTTAACCCTAAAAATGACGCAAACACTTCCTTTATCTGAGCAGGATGAGGAATTTGAGGAGTTAGTGAATATATTACCAGTAAACAAAAAGCGAAATTTGGCTCAACTGGAGGAAAGAATTAAAGAAAGAAAAATTAAACTGGGCTTGGTAAATTATTATTTATTATTATTATTACTTATTGCTTTTACTTTCCTTTTTTTATTTGCTATTCTATTTTCTTATAAATTGGTATTTTTTTTATAAAAATCGGACAAACAAACAAAACAAAATAGTCAGTGGGTCAATGTCTTAACAGCTCCCCCATTGAAAGCAACCAAGATATTACGCAAAAATTAATTTTGTTTTTGGGACATGAGCAGTCCACATTTTTGCATGTTCGATACCTGTAGTCTTATGTATTGCATATGCAAAAATATTGACTGCGCATGCCCAAAAAAAGCAGACAAAATCTGCTATATCTCGCTTATTTATGAAACGATTTTAATTTTTAAAAAGGATTTGGAATCAGAAGAAAATACTCCATAAGACTACATGTTTTGCATATGCAAAAATGGCGACTGCGCATGCCCCAACAAGCAGTTAAGACATTAACCATCTGACTATTTATTTAAGCATATTAATGCATTTATTTAATGCTATATCTTGTACGATTTAGCAGCAAAATGATAAATAATTTAAACGGGGTTTTTGTTTTTTTAATTGTATTTTAATTTATATATTTTTTTATATTTTTAGACAGAGTATCTTTACTTGGTTGGGGGTTCGACATACCATAAGGCAATTTATGCCATGATGGGCAAAATTATGGGAAAAAAATTGTCTTTAAAATACAGTGGTGCAGGACGTAAAAAGGGGAAAAAAAGTTTCCAAGCCTTAGGCTTATACAATATTGTAAAACGTAAGACCATCTACCTACATTTTTTAAACTCATCACTACATGTTTTTTATTTTCTAGAAGCAACTGCACGGCGATTTAAAACTGCTACAGAAAAACAAATAAATGCAAGCATATCAATGTTTCTAGCCACCTACAAGGATAGATATAGAAAAATTAATTTTAAACAAAGTTACAACGTTTGATATTTTAAATAATCAAATTAAATCGTTAAAATTTTCTTTTAATGATAAAGTTAATATAGTCCGGTGCGTAAGGGAAATTAATCTGCATTTTGAGGTAGAAATATGAAATTTGGAACATATGTTCCTTAGAATATTTAAAAAATATTTGGATATGGAACCCCCCTGAGAAAGTCCCAGGAGCCCCCCAGGGGGGCCCTCTTTATTTGAGGTTTGTAGAATTTTTTTTTAAATAACTGTTTATGATAAATGTTTAAAAATCGGATGGATGATTAATAATATGTTAGTCTTTAACTCCATATTTTTTTTTTTGGGAAAAAATCCCCACTGGTGCCCCAAATTTTCATTTTTATGATTTTTGATTATTTCTTAAAAAACTATTTTTAAATTCAAAATTATACAATTTAAAGATTCTTTTTACACATTTAGACAATTGACCCACCCAAAATATATGTTAACCCCCCCAAAATCCCCCTTTGCCAAAAATTTTACATTTTCATAATTTTTTTTACCAACTGTGCAAGATAAATGTTGGACAATTAAATAAAAAATCACTATTATTAGTATTTTGAGAAAAGAAAATTCATTTTAAGACCCCCAACTGCTTTTCCCCCCCCCCCACTAACGCATTTTAATTTTTTCTTTATTATTGTTTTATTTTAGAATCATATGCACTTTTACGACCCAATTTACAGATTTATATCCTTGACCCCCCAAAATATCTATTAGCCCCCCAAAATCCCCCTTTGCCAAAAATTTGACATATTTATAATTTTTTTATAACTGTGCAGGATAAGTGTTGGACAATCCAATAATAAATCACTAAAATTATTATCTCTGGGAAAAAAATTATTGTAAGACCCCCAAATGGGCCCCACCCCCCTTTCATTATGGCATTTTAATTTTTTCTTTAATATTGTTTTGATCTAGAATTATATACACTTTCACGATCCTATTTACAGATTTATATCCTTGACCCCCCAAAATATCTGTTACATTTTGTTAATGGGGAGGGGGAAGCATTTGGGGGTCTTACAATAATTTGTTTCCCAAAGATAATAACTTTTGTGATTTTTTATTGAATTATCCAACATTTATCCTGCACAGTTATTAAAAAAATTATAAATATGTCAAATTTTTGGCAAAGGGGGATTTTGGGGGGCTAACAGATATTTTGGGGGGTCAAAGATATAAATCTGTAAATGGGGTCGTGAAAGTGTATTTGATTCTAAAATAAAACAATAATAAAGAAGAAATTAAAATGCGTTAGTGGGGGGGGGGAAAGCAGTTGGGGGTCATAAAATGAATTTTCTTTTCTTAAAATAGTAATAATAATGATTTTTTATTTAATTGTCCAACATTTATCCTGAACAGTTGGAAAAAAAAATTATGAAAATGTAAAATTTTTGGCAAAGGGGGATTTTGGGGGGTTAACATATATTTTGGGTGAGACAATTGTCTAAATGTGTAAAAAGAATCTTTAAATTGTATAATTTTAAATTTAAAAATAGTTTTTTAAGAAATAATCAAAAATCTTAAAAATGAAAATTTGGGGCACCAGTGGGGATTTTTTCCCAAAAAAAAAATATGGAGTTAAAGACTAACATATTATTAATCATCCATCCGATTTTTAAACATTTATCATAAACAGTTATTTAAAAAAAAAATCTACAAACCTCAAATAAAGAGGGTCCCCCTGGGGGGCTCCTGGGACTTTCTCAGGGGGGTTCCATATCCAAATATTTTTTAAATATTCTAAGGAACATATGTTTCAAATTTCATGTTTCTACCTCAAAATGCAGATTTCCCTTATTTTTGGAACCTTACGCACCGGACTAATATACCATTACTAAAAAAAATAAAAAACTGTCTGGAAATGCATCGCAAAATTTATTGCTACTAAATATTTTTCCATTTTTATTATACTCTGATAACCCTATTCTTTCAGAATATTGGCAACTACTACTTCTCCTTCGAAAGTGTTGCAACTTAATTATGTCACTTCGCATATCAGAAAAGCAAATTGCAATATTAAGGTGCCTCCTTTATGAATATGTTGAAATGCGCCAAGAATTATTTCCTGATAAGTCATTAAAACCAAAACATCACTTTGTTTTACATTATCCTTATTTGTTTAAAAAATTTGGACCACTAAGACATTTGTGGACTTTAAGATTTGAGTCGAAACATAGCTACTTTAAAAATATTGTGAGATGTTGTCCAAACTTTAAAAACGTTCTATGGTCATTATCTGATAAACATCAGTTAATGCAAAGTATGCACTTCTCACAAAATATTTTGTATTTAAATAAGATAGTGGCACCTACATTGACAGAAATTGTTGATCTAAACGATTTAAATAATAAAAAAGAACAAGTAGAGAATTTGTTTGGTATTGGTAAACCCATATTTATATCAACTTCTGTTCTATATAAAGGTATTACTTATTCGGAGAACATGCATATTTGTGTTATGCAACCTCAAAATTTGGAATATTCTTTATGCAAAATAAAGTATATTTTAATTAATTTTAGTTTTGACAATATTTGTTTTGTAGGCTCTTTACTAATTATTACTTATGATTTCGATTGGGGAATTTATAGAGAAATTAAAAAGCCGGCTCAAACTGATGAGATTATTGCTGTCCCTTATAAGAACATATTGTGTTTTGAACCCGTATTTACTTGCGATGTAAATAATGAAACGCTGTTTTACTTTAAGTCCTCCCCTTTGGAAATATAAGTTTTTTTCATTAAGTATTTTCGACTAATTTTAATCTTTTGCCTTTATTTTCTTTAAAAATGTTTTTCAAAATTCCTAGCAGTTCATGTAACATACTGTAAGAGCCACTTTCAATTTAGCAATAATTTTAAAAATACGAAGGAAAATCGTACCTAAATGATAATGTTTTCACATTAAAAATTAAAGGAATAATATTTTTCTTTGCTTTATATTTCATAACTTTTTCTATACATTTTTTATCAAAAAAATACAATGCTTAGACAAATTCTTAACTTTAATGTGTGGTAAATTAAACAAACTATAATTTTGACCATCTTGTTTTTCTCTATTTCTATTGTTATTACTTTTTTTATGAGTATATAAACTTAGATTTAATGTTTTTTGTAAAATAAAAAATTATACAGGCTGTCCCAAAATTGGCGCACCATTTTTATATTTTAAATAACATTTTTCTTAAAACGTCCAAAAAACACCACTTAAATGACGCTTATGACAAACATAAAGAAGCACTTTTCTGAACTGTATCATTGATTTTTTTACTTTTAGTGCCGGCGGCAGTAAAAGTAACTTTCACTGCCGCTACTAAACATTTTTTTCTAATAAAGTCAAAAAAATATCACTTTTATGACGTTTATTTAAAAATAAATAAATGTCCACTAAAATAACAAAATTAATTTTTTTATAAAACTATTGTATTTAGAGTTAGACGATTTAAGAAAAAGTATCGTTTACTACACGGAGTGTAGTAAACGATAGCTTTGTGTGCCTCGGCGGAATTGTCTGTCTCGTTTCGCTCGACAAACAATCTTTCTGCCTCGTCACACAAAGCTCCTAGTACTAAAATCTTCTATTTTATGACCAATTTTATTATTTTAAAATTAGGTTAAGTTAAATATAGCTGACAACTCTGTGTTGGGGAGGCAGAAGGGGATAAGTATATTTGACATTTAAAAAAATGTGTTTTTCGGACACCGAATTTTAATAGAAACATTTAGATATTTACAAATTGGATCAGCCATATACGTATTGTGGAATCTTTTATTTTATGTAGCTTCTCATTACTGCATTAATATTGTTTAATATTTGTGAGAAAACCATTTTTAGAATGACATGCACAAATGAAATTTCTATACTTATCTCCTTTTGCCTCCCCAACACAGAACTATGTCAATGAAATCTATGGTAAAAATGTATAATTAAGGTTCATAGCGCCAATTTTGGGACATCCTGCATTACTAATATTGGTTGGTTAATCCCCTAGTAATAATTTAAGAATAATATTATATTATGTAATGTTTAGAGCTATTAAAAAAGTCTTCAAGAAAAGAATAAGTGCTTTATAAATCATACTGACATGAGTGCATCACCTTTATTGTTTAAATGCTGGACAGGCAACAGAACTGTTAGGACAACAGTTCTAATTACAGATGGAGAAAAAATATACGAGCGGCTTGTTATGAGAGGTGAGTTTCTTATTTATAATGTAAAAAAACGTTAAAAATTAAGGTTTTTGCAACGAATAGTGGATACCGGATAGTTACAAAACTTGGCCAAATTCGCCAGATACCGAATAGTTGTCGAATATAGGTTGCATTCCTAGTTTTTGCTTTAATAATAATGGGTGGTATGCATAAAATTTTAGTATGTGCTAATACTTGGAGTACTTACTAAATACTTCAAGTTTTTTGTAAATACTTCCTATAGTTAACATTGAAGTATTTAGTATTTGCTTGAAGTATTTACTCAATATTTGAAGTATTAGCAAGTACTAAATTATTATGCATACCACCCAATATGAATTTTATTAAGCATCCAATACTTTTGATAGCCTCTGAAAAATTAAAAATAAATGGAGAGAAACTAGTCCTTCTTAAAGATGGAACAGAAGTGGATGAAGACGATGTCTTAAGAATTTTACAAAATGAAACCTTTCAATTGTTACAAGTTGGTGAAAGCTGGAAAGATGTGGAAACTGACAACGCATCTACAGTTTCAAATATGTCGCACTTAGTAATGCTTGGCGATAACAACAATAGCTTTACATCAACTAACAAGGAAAAGTAAGTAATATAACAGTTGCCGATTTTAGTAAGGTTCTATAGATGTAATAAACCAAGTACCATCCAATTATGGTTACCTAACAGGATTATGTACAAATAAATAAAGGATGGCACATAGATTGGTATACAAGGCCTAACTCTCATGCTTTATTTTTCTTATAACATTTAAACAAGAACAGCTTGAGACTTATGCATTAGGAACGATTTAATGTGCGATCCCTTACAAAGATGAGCAAACCTATCTATTAAACATTTTACTATACTGCAATGATGTATGTTTTCGTTTGTGTTTAGTTTGACGGTCGACGCATCTGAAAATGCATCTTATGAAAGATACAATTTGACGATCAGATGCAACGACGGCTAAGCTTGACACAAACGCGAAACAAATATTGACATTTTTGCCTAATATCGTAATCTACTATTTATTTTCTTACTTCGGGTTAACAAAAATATATATTGCTGTTCATTCAATTGGTTTTTTCTTGCAGTTCCCTACTTGAAGAAGGTAACGAAGCCCGTGAACCTGAAGTACATAAAACCATAACTGATGTTACTACAATTATAACTACAGATTCTAACTCCAATCTGTTTTGGAATGGGTATGAATTCCCATTTGATAAAATGCCCTTATATCTGCAGCAGTGTTGCCAAAATTCCACAAGAGATAGGGCAACGATTAGCGAAGTAATTCGTTATGTGACAAACGAAATTAGAAGTTTTAGTACTGATCCTAAGAACATACCAGTCTTTAGACTTGTTGGATCCCAACTAACGGATAAATATCCGCAATGTTTTTTAGACGTGGATGATGATTCTACGCAAATTTCAAGTGGATTTCATTCTATTGTCAATAAATTATGTGATAGAAATGCTTACCTTAATAGACCAAACAAAAGAAAATCAGAAGAGGGTAGCCTATCAAGAAAACAAAAAAAAAGAAAAGTTGGGTGTCCCAATTGGCAACCAGATTATCATGAAGACATAGAAAACAATCCAAACATTGAAAATGAAGAAATGTTTAAAACTCTTAATCAAGACACTTTGGAAGTTATATTTGCGAGCCAAAGGAAATTTTTAAATTGCAAAGATCATATTCCATCTTTTCTTGAATTCACCAAAAAATGGCCTTTTATGAATAAAAAAGATGCTATAGTGTGGCACTTTCTTAAATTAACAAACCTTGATATAAATATGGATGTGGCTTCGGTATTTAAAGACAAGGCCCTAAGAATTTTAAAATTCAAAAAATTGGAGATCAGTAATAAAGATACAACCCTTCAATCCTTACATGCAATAAGTGCACATTTTAAAGAAAACATGGAAGCAATTTTGTTTGAGGTAAGTACTTTTTTAGTTAACATTTAGTTAATTTTAAACTGTTTTAGAATATAAAGGATGGGATGCCAAACCAATTAGCTCCTTGTCTCATGGAAGAAGGTAAATTTGCATTATTATAAAGCACGCCCCAGACGGTCCGATAAATCGTTACGGTAAAAATAGCATAAAAAATGGGACACCCTCTATAGACAGGGTGTCCCATTTTTGATGGTATTTGGGGGTCACACCTATTTCCAGTGGAGATACATAAAAATGGAGTGCGTGGCACTATGCCCGTTTTTTGAGAAAAGTTGAGAACCCCATTTAGATAACTTCTTTTGTTTTCGAGATAGGAACCGTTTTTCACTTTTCGCAGATTGTGAGAGGTAGTCGTATCTTTGTTATCATTGATTATTTTTAGTGTCACGCACTTCATTTTTGTATCCCCACTGGAAATAGATGTTACCCCCAAACCAACGAAAATGGGACACCCTGTACAGTTTATTGGGTATATTCTTTGCCCCCAATGGTAAATTTTGCAACGATTTTGTCTTTACTCGTCTAGGGCGGATTTTACTTTCTATTTTATTAATATTAATGAATAATTAGATAATAGGCTTGCTCGTACAGGATCTTCGACTAGTTTGAAACGGTCAAAATCATGCGCATTTCAAAAAATGGCGTTCTTTTTTTGAAATGCGCATGATTTTGACAGTTTTAAACTAGTCGAAAGTCCTGAACGAACATACTCAACTGCTAGGTACACTTTACAACTTAGGTTTCAGAAGTAACTCGTATAAATTAATAAGTAACTACTTAGTTAACAGAAGCCAATGCGTACGAATAAATGAAACATACAGTAAACACGAAGTAGTTGAGTATGGTGTACCCCAGGGAACAGTACTAGGTCCAATCTTTTTTATCTTGTACCTAAACTCAGTGTTTGATATCATAAAAAACGGCAAAGTTATTGCATTTGCAGATGATACGGCGATTTTATTTGAGGACATAAATTGGGCTGATTTAAAAAGCAAGGCCGAAAACGATCTAAATGCTATTAAGACGTGGTTTGATTCTAAACTATTAACTCTTAATGCTAACAAGACAAAATACATTCCCTTTTCAATTTATAATCAAAATCCACCGCCCTTTAACAGTTTGCAAATTGGTCAAGTACAAATTGAGTCAACAAATTATATTAAATACCTAGGAATAGTTATAGACTCCAATCTTAGATGGAACCATCACGTCAATTATGTGAACAAAAAACTCAGGCCAGTTGCATATAAGATTAAAACTCTAAAACATTTATTACATACAAGACAGCTAAAAATGATATACCATGCTCTATTTGAATCTCACTTAGCCTTTGGACTCATTGGATGGGGAGGTCTTCTAAATGTCCATTTAAAAAGCATAAATAGCCTACAAAAAAGAGTATTAAGGTGCATATATAATAAAAAGAATACTTACTCGTCTGTATTGTTGTTTAAGGAGGCAAGGGTGTTTGACATGCGACAGTTATATTTTTTCCAGAACGTTATGTTTGCCTTTGGTAATGAAAGTATTCAATTCAATCCTACAGAAGTATGCAACACTAGAACTAGTAATAAAAATAACCTACCTGTACCTTTTATGAAAACAACGCATGGTCAAAGATCATCCAAATTTTGCAGACCTCGATGCTTTAATAAACTACCTGAAAATATAAAGTCTGTGAAATCCAAATATAGCTTTAAAAAGCACCTAAAAAATTTTATACTTCAAAATGATCTTGAATTTTTTCACAGCCTTATTGATCTTAAAAATAATTAAAATAACCTACCAAATCTAGTAATTAAATATAAAATAGATATTATATAATACAGTACCTATATGCTTATTATTATTGATAATACTTACCGTTAATATAATTACTTACTTCATAGTTCCTAGTAAAATACCAAATTGGTTCAATCCTTCTTGTTATTGTTTCTTTTTTATAAATATTATTATTGTTATTCTTTAATTCTTTGTAATATGTCATGCTCAGTGTCTATAAGACACTTTATGATTATCCTTCGTTTGTTTCAATGTATTGTATTGTATTACTTTTTTATTGAAATAAACGTTATTATTATTATTATAACAAACCTAATATAAAACAACGATTCTCTCCAAACCACACTTTATTTAGAAAAATCTGAACACGTATTTCGACAGCTATGCTGTCATCCTCAGCAGAAGATAATTGTTGTTTTATATTAAACATTCGCCACAGAAATCAACAAATATCCATTTAATAATTAGATAATTAAAAAAATAAATAATAGTTTATTGAAATAAAGGTACAAAAAATCCAATAAATTATCGTACATGTAAAAACTTCTTAAACTAATTTTTGTTTTTAGAAAAGTTGCTACATAGTTTTTTAAATATCTTTTATTAAAAGCTTATAATTATTTTATTAGATCCTGATGACGATAATGACCTCCAATACAGGGTATTGGTGGACAATTACAAGCTTCCACAAAAAATGACTTTTACCGAAGGGATCGCTACCGCTTTCTGCCTGTATTTTATATTAAATGTGGAGTACCCAAAAAAAGTAAGTGCTACCTTGGAGTTTATTCAAAGATACTACTTCAAAATCCATCCCACTGACGGGCTTACAAAAGGATCTGCTAAGGGGTCTACAAAAAAGGTCCTTACTTTTATAAGTAATATAAGTAAAATAATGGAAATATAGTTACTTTATACATATTATTATTTTTCTACATTTTTTTTGATGTTGTGCTTAACGCTTTTTTTTTGTTTTTAAATACTTTATGTTTACTTTTATGTACAATAATTTACTTTTTATAATGTTAGTAATACCACATGTTAATAACAACACTTTTCGAATTGTTAAAAACATTTTCTTTTTTATAAATTTAGGTGGCAGGAAGCTTTCCTATAATTTTATATATATGTACTTTATGTCGTGTTTATCTACAATAAAAATTTTAATAAAATTAATTTGATTTTGTCAATGTTTTTACTGTTAACGAGTGAGCAACGAAAAGCGGACACCGAATTAAGGAAAGCCATAAAACGTCAACAAAATGACAATCGACAATGTTTTGATCATTGTCGGTTGTCATTTTGTTGTTATTTTTTGGTCTTTCTTTGAGTTCGTGTTTTATTGTTCACTCGTTACATATTACGAACAAAAATAAAATTCCCAGACTATGTGTAAAAACACAAAGCATTCTGTTTATTTTACAAAGCAGTATGTAATTATTACAAACAAATATGTACATTTTTTACAATACGAGTTGTAAATTTTACATGCATTAATGTAATTATTGCAATGTGAATTGTAAATATTTTACAGTTCTTTCATTATTAATTACAGATGAGGCAGTAAATTAGCATATACCGATGTAAAATTACAAAGTGGCCTTGGCAAAAAAATGCCATGACTTCCATGTAAATTTGTTGTAACACTTTTAACAGTGTACGATGTTTATAGTTTTTTCTAGCCAGTTTATGTATTTCATTCACAACTTGTAGCTTAATGGACATAATGCTGTTGCTGTTCTTGCTTGTTATTTGTTGTTGCTAATCCAGGTGTTTTATAGTTATATTTTATATATGATGCATCTTCTGGAGATTTTTGAGACTTGGTTGGTTATGGTGGTACAGGCTTGGTCGATGCTGGTGATGTAGCTTTCACTAAAGTTTGTTCCCAAGGGCCGTATTGAGCATTCTGATCAATGACAGTGCTTTTATTTTTATTATTATTTTCAATAACATCAATACGTTTTGTAAGGCGTGCTAATCTGGCTTTAAAAGTTTCATCTAGTAGTTCTAAACGATTATTGATAGCCATTTGATCAAATTTCAATATGTGATTGCCCATATTTCTTTGAAGCTCGCTAATTTTTGCAGACATCTCATTAGCTTTGGCATTTTGCTCATTCATTGATTGAATTATTTGCTTTGTTGAATTGTTTTGAATGCCGGCTGATTGATTGAGTATTTCGTAAATGCGGTCAATGTAGGCTTTTGTTGCAGCATCGTTCGGTAGAGTGGGTTCCTTAACATTGCTCAACTTTAAGTTTTCAAAATCATGACTACCGTCTGCAGTGTGGGGCCGTATTAGTTTATAATTGGAAGCACTAGTTTGTGCTACAATAGTATTATTTATGGCCTGACCAAATTTGTTAATGCTCATGTTGACTTCTTGCCAATGCAAAGACACTCAATATACTAATACAAATCACACAAGTTCAATCTATTATATTGGCTTCATGTAACTCTTCCAAAATTGATATTATTTCGTTTTGATGGGAATTTCCAGCGGCGGTGCCCCCTGATGTGGCCTCCTGAGATGCAATCAATAATCTTAATCGATCCACGAGCTCATTATACTCATTAAAATAGACATATTCTACAGGCCTATCATTGTAGATATTTTCCATGTTCAGAGGCTGCGGCGGCGACGGCAGCATACCTCTTCCTAAAAAAGTGGATGATCTAGGCCGTTGCTGGGGATGTAGTGGTGTACTTTGCTGTCGACGATTTGCTATAGGAGTATAATAGACTTGGGATGCTGACGGAGATAAAATTGATCTATAGTGTGTTCTCATAATAGGTCTTATTGGTGTTATAGGTGTTTCCTCGTCATCATAATCATCGTCCTCATCCTTCTCACTCGTCTCGCTCGATTTAAGTAATGGTTTTACATACTTTTTATATTTTTTAGATTTTAAACCTTGAATTTGTAGTTTTGTGTTGTACTGTCGCGGTGGGCTGCATTGCTTAGCTTTAAAATTTCCCTATAATTTTTAAGGTCTTCAAATGAAATCATCTCATTGTTGGGATTTTTCATAAATATCAATTCAAAGAGGCCGTTGGACGCTTTAAATGGCTTATTTTTTACAATTATGATATTATTCTCATTTTGTAAATTTACTTCTGCATCGCCAATGTAGAATGTGTTATCTTCAATGCGAATGCCTAATTTTGATTTATCTATTTCATTTTCGTTTTCAAAGAATTGTGATAGATAATATTTTGGTATAGCTGGGAATTGCGTTAGACAGCTTTTGGATCCATCGAGCGATATTCTTCACGCATTTTATCGATTTGACTCTTTTCCATAGTTTCATCCCCATCTATTTCGACATCCCCATCATCATCGACACCATAGTCCTTTTCCCCCCTATTTTGATTGTCATCTTCAGTAGGCGAATATTGAGCTATGATATTTGTATGCAGAAATTGAGGTTCAAATATTTTATGTTTCCTTCTCTTTTGCGGTGATCCCTGCATTTCGCTTTTTATCTGTGCTGGACTACTGCGTCTTTTCTCTATTTTAACAGGTATCCATGATGATGCTGATGATGGCTGCTCCGACTTGACATTTACAGTATTGGCGGCAATAGCAGCCGTTCGTTGTTCAATATTCTTCAAAGGTAACATTATAGGATCGAATATTTTACGTATTGTTTCATCATTGTCGGACATTCTTAATTTAAGAGCCTGATACTTTTTTCTAATGTTTCTCGATGCATTTATAATTTTTCGTTTTATGTTGGGCTGCTGTGTGGCCATGATGATTATGTGCGCTGAATCCTAAACCTTATTTCAGGCTTATTTTAAATTTCAAAAAATAAGCAAAGCTTATTTCAAGCTTATTTCAAAAATAAGAAAGCTTATTTCGAGCTTATTTTAAAAATAGGTATGCTTATTTTAATAAGAGCTTATAGGCCTTTCTAATGTTATATGTGAATGAGAATTTATTCAGATGCACTTATATTTATATATTTATCAAATCCCATGCGATATCTCCCCTTGTCCAGATCGCAGTCTTTTACAATTACTAGAAACCAAAATTTATTATTATTCCAACAGTGTGAACAAATTTCTTTGAATTATTTAAAGTCCATGTCAGTGTTGACATGGTCATTGTAGACATGATGTAAATTTAAGTCGTCCTGTTTAAATAACACTAACATTGAACAGTTATCACGTATTAATTGCTTTGGTACTCTGCTATAAGTCTGTATGAGATAGAAACAGTCAATTTGCTTATGTCGGCCCATACAAAAGTATGCTCTTATTTTATCCTGCTTGTCACATAATACATCATCGAAAATAAATATAGAATTGGGTAGAGCACAATTTGGATCTTGAATCTCGTTGCTTTCTTCAAAAGTGTATAAGTTTATCTCTGGCACGCGTTTGATTACCTCATCTAAAAACTTGTATTTTTGCTGGTAATATGACTTTGAATACACGTAAATATTTTGAAATTTTAAACCGTTTGGTGAAATAAGCAGACTAAGTATTACATTCGTTTTTCCCGAGCCAGATGGGCCACAAATAATTGCCCTAATATCGTTTGGTAGTAGCTGACCATGTTTACTATCGGTGTGTTTTATATTAAAATCTAAATTCTCGATGGGCAGAGCACAACTTTGTTCTTTAACCTCCATGGTGAAACAGAGTATTGGAATATAAACATTGTTTTTAAATACTATATAAGACCGATCAGGGTCCAAGGTGCGCTGCGCATCTCTCACACCATACTACATAGTTAACTCTGAGTTGCAGCTATTTCTAATTTTAAAAACATATACAAACTTTTAAATTTCCCGCTCTTTATATTAGCCGAGAGAATGATACCTACACCTACATATTACAGAAATCTGTTATTAGTTAACTGAGTTGTTGTCGCTAGCTAGATGATGGCGACGCCATTTAATTCTAATTTCAAATTTTTAAAAAACATGAACACTGTAATTAGTTAACTAAGTTGCCGCTAGATGGCACCAGTAATTCTATACTACAATCTGATACTTGACATTGCATTTTGAACGGCGGGTGATGGCATTTTAAATGGCGCGCCGGTGTGCTGCTTTATTGGCTAAGCAAGCTTGGGGGGCGAGGCCTAGTTTCTTATTGGATACTGACACTCTTATCAGGACGCCATTAAAATGTCAATATCGGAGGGCGGCGGCTAGGTGCTCCCTCTCATTGGATAATTACACTCTTATTAGGACGCCATTAAAATTTCAATATCCAATGAGGGCCTTGGGGGAGGGGGCTTTCAAGATTGCCGCTGGGGGGAGGGGCTTTGAGGTTAGGTTTTCAACCAATTACCTGACTTGGGAGGCATGGACACGCCTCCGGGCATGCGCGCTCAGGCGTTTCCAAGGTCAAATTTTTACACCGGATGTGCCGTGTTAATCATATGAGACTAAAATAGTGAACTTAGTCTACTACATCTACTTATGAATTCATTCGATTGATTTAGTAGTTCGGGAAAATATCCAAATCTCTTTAAATAAATGGCTGCATCTTCAATATTTTGCACTCTCCCTTCTGCTCCTGCCAAATCCAGTATAGGTACAGTTATTATCAAACAAATTTGTAACGTTTTTGTGTAAAAAAAGACAAACATCCTGTATGGCAAATAATAAGGTGTGGCAGGTGATAAGGTTAACCACAACGGAAATATAATTCTTATAATTAGAGAAAATATTTAAAACAGGATGTCGCTTTCCGCAGCTACACCTGAACTGATAACAGTATGATGAAATGCACAATTTATAACTTATTTTTTAGCACACTGCAGTCTGCATTGCATCGCCAAGATTTGCATCCATAATAATAAATTTGATCGCGTTTCAATATTGTTATTAAAGTTTTACAATAAATCGCAAGTACAATGTCGTCCAATTCATTAGTTAACACAGTGTTGCAGGAGATCAATCTTGCCGGTCTTCAAGGGGGGCGTGTAGGTAGTGAAAAAAATAACATCATACAAGCCCATACCTTGGATGTCACCGCCTCATATCATATTCAGGATATTTTTAACGTTAAAACGAAATTTGGTCTTTGTACTGTGGTCCAGTTGGACGGGTCGAGTGTTTCTGCCTAAACGGATGCTCATGTCAGAATCGAAAATCGCAGATATCACTCAGGCTCAACTAGTGCTCCAATACCACGGCAAGAAGAAACTTGGTGGAAGCAACTTTGCATCCAATCTGTTTGAAATCAAACACGCATAATTTCTACAATAAAAAAAACATATTCTAAAATAGGTAAGTTGATTTTTTTAATTATTGTTTTATTATGTTTTTTTTTTCATTTCATTTCATGAAAAATATTTATAGAAGATTTCTTGTTTTATTTTTATATGTCTTGTGTGACATTATTGAACATACTTTCGGAAACACCCTGTATAAGATTTTTTTTTGTTTTAGTTACATAATGGATATAATTCGATTAACTGAGGAGATGCTTTATCTAAGCAAAACACCAATGGAACGTTCCACTATAAAACAACGAAATTTGCAAAGCATCCGACTAATTTCTAAAAGACTACGACATCCAAATTTGGGATTGAGTGAGAAAAAACATTTTGAAACTGTTCTGTCACATTTAAAAATATTAAACTCTACAATTGCAACTATGCAGCGTGAGCAACATGGTACTGGCGCTTCAACATCGCAAGATGAAGAACCATCAAAATGCTTATGGATCGAGATGTCTAACGCCTTTAATGGGAGAATAAGAACTGGTGTGATTGTAAATTTGGGATATAAATTACCCAGATATTTTCTTATGGATGCTAAAATAACACTGCATCGTAGGCTACAAAATGTTTTAAAACAGCATCATAATATAAAGATAAATTTAACATTATGCTGCAAATTTATTTTATCCATAAGCGAAGAAATTGACTACAAATACTTTAGCACCCCCAACAAGATTATTTTGGATTTGGAAAAATCCAAACATATTTTGAATATTCGAAATATGGATCGCAGATGTTTTGTATGGTGCCTATTAGCTCACTTCTACCCATCCACCGTTCGACCACAAGAGACAGCCTCCTATCCCCAGGATCCGTATGCTATTTTTAAATTGCAAGGTATTGAAATGCCGGTTAAAGTATCTGATTTACCTAAATTTGAACGTTTAAATCCTACAATTTCTATAAATCTGTTTGGTCTAAATAAAAATAATGTAATTGAATCAATTTTATATCATACTAAATGTAAAAAAGACAATCATATTAATTTGCTATGGCATAAAAACCATTACTCGTTAATTAAACATTTGGCCAAAGTTGTACAAAAACAAACTACTAAATATACACGTAATAAATGTTTTACTTGTGATAACTGCTTAAATTCGTTTACATCGGAAGCAAAATTTCAGCGTCATTCGATTGATTGTAAGAATTTTGATGCTGTTGGCATTAAGCTGCCTGCGGCGAATAGTGGCGAAGATATACTACAGTTTTACACTGAAACGAAATAAACATTTAGTTTGTTTGTTTTATATAGGTTTATTATTTTCATAAAGAATAAACACAAAATGTAAATTTTAATACAGCTAACGCCATCTAGCGTCGCGCTCGCCACTTTACGTTGCAGAGACCTTTTTGTCCTGTTTTACAGTTTACTGTTTACGGTATAAATCGGATGTCTTTATTTTATGCTATTGCGCGGCAATATTATTTTACACCTAAAGTTTTTTTCTTATGGGTTTTTTAATTACAATATTTGCGCTGTTAAAGAAATTGCGACTCACGTCATTTCTTTTGCGTAGTCGGTCTTGCCAGCCTCTTCCAGCCATTTTATTTTATTAATGTGATATTAAATCGACCCATGAGTTAAAGATTTTGAATAGTGTTTTTACTTGGATGGTAAGTGTTTGTTTTTCCTTTTAAACTCGGTTTTAGAGTTGATTTAAAGCCTTCTGCTAAATTTTCCTAATTTTGACTCGCCTTTTCTCTTTATAAAACGTGTATTCTCTTTCAGGTTAATTCACTAAGTTAAGATTATAATTTGGCTAAATCTATTAAACATTATAAAAAGACAACGAGATTTATTTTAACGTTGAGAAAGACCCATACCCTCTGAGATATTTTAAACAAGAAAATGGTCTTGTTACAACTTGGCGCCCAACGTGGGGCAACTTAGTAAAGTTTGTTGGGATACTACATCTACAAAGGGGCTCAACGGTCTCGTATTGTCTCCAAAAATGTTCAAGACTCCACCGAAACATCTACAAGAAGAAGCAAGTGGGTTGGAAGCCCCTGCTTATTCGCCTCCTGGTTTGCGACGAAACATAACGCAAACTCCTCCGCATAATCGGACCTATGCTGAGACACAGGACCCCTCAAGAACATCCTCCAGGGTCTCTTTACAATCCATGCCAGGACAAATTGATCGGCGACCTCGTTTTTCGTTGCAAGCAAGAAGTGAAACGAAAAATAATTCACCTCCAGGGTTAAGGTACTCGTCGAGACAGCCTCTCCAGTCGCCTAGACCTAGAATCCAGCTCCACGGGCCGGATTGCTTCGACTGCTTGCCAACAGGAACACATTATCGACCAGAGGTAAACTTACCGCCTCCAGGAGCTAACCTACCGCCTCCAGGAACATATCTACCGCCTCCAACCGTGACATTTGCTCCTCCAGCCATGACTTTTGCGCCTCCAACCGTGGCCTTTGCTCCTCCAGCCATGACTTTTGCGCCTCCAACGGTGACCTTTGCTCCTCCAGCCATGCAGCCTCCAGGAATGACTTTTCCTGCTCCAGGGGTGAACTATCTGCCTCCAGGAACGATTTTCCCTCCAGGGCTGAACGGTCCTCTCCCAGGAAGAAGCTCGCAGCCTCCAGCCTACCAGTCTCCTCAGCAGCCAGCCCATGCAACTAACTACCCCAATGCAGGTTTTCCAAGCCTGGAAAACGGAAGTTTGGGTGAGTTTGTTCCATTTTTACCGGGTTCACGAGAAAATAATTTGCTGTCGAAAGCTTCAGGAAGAGACATAGGTGATATTTTGGCACTTTTGCCAAATTTCGAAAATGAAAGCGGGGTACACCCGTTAGATTTTATAAATCAATTAGAAATAAATTTAATTAGTTTTCCTAACCTAAATTTTAATGTAATTAAGTTTCCTTTGTTAAATAAGTTTAAAAATAGTACCAGAGAATGGGCGAGCTATTTTTTACTAAATTGCAATAATTTCAAAGATTTTAAAGAAATTTTTCTATCAAGTTTTTGGGGTGAAATAAAACAAGCCAAAATTAGAGTTTCACTTGAAACAAATCGTTTTAACTTTGGGTCTTACGAAAATCACTTTGTAAAAAATGTGGCTTTATCCAGGCATTTAGATACACCATTAAGCGAAGATTATTTAATACGCACTATTGCTAGGCACTACCCAGCGAATATCGCGCTTCTTTTAGTAGGCATAACGTCAATTTCGGCAGCGTTAAATATTCTGAAGCAGGCAGACTACGTGACTAACTCACAATTTAAAGGTGAACAGTCCGGTGAACGTAGGGATTTTAAAACTAAAAATAATTTCCAATCAGTAAACAAAAAAATAAATGCGTTAACACTCGAAGATGAACTTACCGAAGCGAATCCGGGAAACGAGCAAATGCGCGAATAAGCCCTCGGTTCGTAGCTCCAAATAAGAGGGTGTGTATAGTCCAAAATAATCCGGTTGAAGGTCTGATGGAAGAATGCGATTTTAAACATGAAAACTTAAATTGTAAAACACCAATAATTGCCATTAAAATCGATCATTTAATTTTTCCGGCACTTCTGGACTCAGGCTCACAAATCTGTGCTATTTCTGATGAAGTTCGCGGCCAAATTTCACAACTTTTTCCCAGTTTTCCCGTGACAGGCATTCGCATTACAGGAGCTTTTAAAACCAAACAAAGAAGGGTTACACACCAACTTTCGCTGTCCTTTTCCATCGCTTCTGTGCTTTTTGAGCATGAATTTTTATTAGTCCCTGATTTGATCTTTCCCATAATTCTTGGAGTTGATTTCTTGCGCAAACATTCCGCTGAAATACAATTTGTAAATAAAATAATTTTTTTAACAAAAGGGGAAACCAAAATTAAGGTTCCAGAACTAGAAACTCACCATGAATTTTTAAAACCGGATGAAAGCCCAAAAATGTCTTGCGTAGCAGTTCAGGAAGATTCTTTCGCCTTAAAAAAGCCTTTGCAGGAAGATCTTGATTTTTCTTTTGTTAAACAACTTTCCACTTTGAACTTGAATCAACAATCTGATTTTTTAGCACTTCTAAAAAAATATAAAAACATTTTTAATGATAAGCCAGGGTATACTTCGTTGTATGAACATACAATTACTCTTATTAAAGATAAACCATTCCAAATTAAAAGTTATCCAATCCCCTTTAAATATCGTGAAGCAGTGGAAAAAAAATTTCTAAAATGTTAGAATGGGATGTTATCGAAAGAGCACCAACCCCATACATTAACCCATTAATGGTAACCACCAAAAAAGAAGCCAATGCAGTTAGGGTTTGTTTAGATGCACGTTCTTTAAATGCCATCACAGAAAAGGATCATGAGTCGCCTAGAAATATTGATGAAATTCTTAAATCTATTTCTAGGGCAAAATTTAAAACCACTTTAGATTTATCAAACGGTTACTGGCAAATTCCACTTAGAAAAGAGGATCGAAAGTATACTGGTTTTCTTGTTAATGGTAAGTCTTACGTTTTTAAAGTGTTACCTTTTGGTCTCTCGAACGCAGTCGCTTCTTTTTATAGAGCAATTTCTTTTATTCTAGGACCTGAATTCCAGGATTTCGTAATTACTTATTTAGACGATTTATTAGTACTTTCCTCTACCATCGAAGAACATTTGCATCATTTAGAGCGAGTTTTTAAGCGGTTAAACGAAGCAGGCTTGACTGTTAAACTTAAAAAATGCCAATTTTTTCAGCACGAGTTGGTTTATTTAGGTTATGTTTTGGGTTCTGAAGGAATCAAAGCAGATCCAAATCGTGTTCAAGCAGTTAAGGATTTTATTCAGCCTCGAAACGTTAAACACATCCAAGCTTTTCTAGGACTTTGCAATTATGACAGAGTTTTTTGTGAAGACTTCGCTGCAGTTTCAGAACCACTTACTAGGTTGTTGAGAAAAAAGACTCGTTGGATTTGGACGATGGAACAACAACAAGCTTTTGAGCTTTTGAAAGCTAAAGTAGCTGAGGAAGTTTTACTGTACCATCCTGACTTTAATGAACCTTTCTACGTTCAGTGTGACGCTTCAGAACGGGCTTTAGGTGCGTGTCTATTCCAAAAAATCCAAGGTTGTGTAAAACGAGTCGCTTTTGCCAGCAGGTTACTTCTAGAAAGAGAAAAACATTATTCAGCTTCGGAACTTGAAGTTCTAGCCTTAGTTTTCGCTTTAAATAAATGGCAACACTTTTTTGTTTTAAGTGACAGCAAAGCTCTTTGTTACATACATACCTGCAGACTACTATCCCCTCGAATAAGTAGATGGATTTTGGCCTTGCAAGAATTTAATTTTGCAATTTCGCATGTAAAAGGTGTGGACAATATAGTAGCAGATTCGTTATCTCGTTTTGTCGCCGCTAGATTTCCCACTCCAGTGTCTAAACTTTTTCATCTGATGCCTTTAGTAGCCTTGCCCCTAGATCTTCGGCAGGAATTTAAGAATATTTCTAACCTGCAACGAGAAGATATTAAATTAAATAAAATTAGGTTATCTTTAGACAAACCTTCTAGTAGATTTGTTCTTCACCAAGACACACTTTTTCTACGTTTTTCTGATGAACAGCCCTACGCTCTTTGTCTTCCTAGAGTGTTAGTAGATCGAGTTATTAGAGCGTACCATGAAGCTCTCGGGCATTTTGGCGTTTTTAAGTGTAATGCAGCGCTTAGGGGTGATGTTTGGTGGCAAAACATGACTCGTGACATTAAACGTGTTCTTAAATCCTGTTCAATTTGTCAAAAAACCAAAGCCTCTATGATGCCCAAGCCTGAGCTACAATCTATCTTGCCTAGCACTTGTAATGAGCTCGTTGCCATCGATCTTTACGGTCCTTTACCTCCCTCTAGAGGTGGGGTCTCTTACATTTGTGTTCTTAAAGATTTATTCAGCAAGTTCACCAAATTATACCCATTAAGACGCGCCACCACCGCTGCTATCCTAAAAGTAGTTACTTTAGATTATTTTGTAAATTTTTCAAAGCCAAAGAAAATCCTCTCGGACCAGGGTACTCAGTTTCAAAATATAAAGTGGAAATCTACTTTAGAAGCTCACGGTGTTAAATGCATATTCACATCCGTCCGTCATCCGCAAGCAAACCCGGTAGAAAGAACCATGCGCGAATTATCTAGACTTTTTCGAACTTTCTGTGCCGATAAGCATACCAGATGGGCTTGGGAGATTGATAAGATAACTTTTTTATTAAATGCCGTTAGACATGAGTCTACAGGATTCTCACCTATTGAGTTACATTTAGGGAAACCGCCTTTTTCTTTAATTGAAGGTGTTGTGCCATTTCCGCCTTCAGAAGTCGTTGAATTAGACAAGTTGGTGTTAGCCAGTGCTAGTTTGGAATCTAAAGCCGCACGTAGAAATGCTAGATATCCTTGTCGGCCATATGTTCCTTTTGAAGTTGGCAATTTGGTTTTATTAAAAGCAAATCCCATTAGTTCAGCACTGATTGCTAAGACAAAAAAGTTTTTTCTATTATTTGAAGGACCTTACAAAATAAAAAAACAAATAGCCAGAGCTACTTACCTGTTAGAATATACTAATTCCACCAAAGAACGCGGAACATTCCACGCCTCACATTTAAAACTTTATCGGAGCGATGTTGTTACTTCCAGTTAAACTGAAACACTGGAAACTACACTTCAGTCTGTCTTTCAACTTTCAACTGATTATCTTGATTAGGTTTTGGGTGGGATTTAGTACGTTTTTTGAAGAGTTATTTCTCTAACTTACTTTTTCTTACTATATTTAGAGCAAGTAATTTAGCGAAGGGGTGAGTTGAAACGAAATAAACATTTAGTTTGTTTGTTTTATATAGGTTTATTATTTTCATAAAGAATAAACACCAAAATGTAAATTTTAATACAGCTAACGCCATCTAGCGTCGCGCTCGCCACTTTACGTTGCAGAGACCTTTTTGTCCTGTTTTACAGTTTACTGTTTACGGTATAAATCGGATGTCTTTATTTTATGCTATTGCGCGGCAATATTATTTTACACCTAAAGTTTTTTTCTTATGGGTTTTTTAATTACAATATTTGCGCTGTTAAAGAAATTGCGACTCACGTCATTTCTTTTGCGTAGTCGGTCTTGCCAGCCTCTTCCAGCCATTTTATTTTATTAATGTGATATTAAATCGACCCATGAGTTAAAGATTTTGAATAGTGTTTTTACTTGGATGGTAAGTGTTTGTTTTTTCTTTTAAACTCGGTTTTAGAGTTGATTTAAAGCCTTCTGCTAAATTTTCCTAATTTTGACTCGCCTTTTCTCTTTATAAAACGTGTATTCTCTTTCAGGTTAATTCACTAAGTTAAGATTATAATTTGGCTAAATCTATTAAACATTATAAAAAGACAACGAGATTTATTTTAACGTTGAGAAAGACCCATACCCTCTGAGATATTTTAAACAAGAAAATTGTCTTGTTACAACACACATAAGGCATTAATTAAAAAACCGTTTGTAATTTACGCGGATTTTGAATGTTTAACTAGCAAAATTAGCGGCTGCACCCCAGATCTTACCGGTTCTTTTATTGCCCCCTTTCAAATGCATACACCATTTAGTGTGGCATATACTGAAGTATGCTCTTTTAATAATAATTATAATAAATTCAATCTTTATAGAGGCGAGAATCCAGCAAAATGGTTTATTGATCAATTAGAGTTTGAAATCAATATAATTAAAGATGTTTTAGTTAGTGATGAGGTAGTCGATATAAATATGAACATTGAACAGCTTTCTGCTCATGAAGCTGTTACAAAATGTCCGATTTGTGACAGCTCTTTTTCCAAATCAAATCCTAAAGTAAGACATCACGATCACTATACAGGGGAATATATTTCGGCTTTATGTAATGAATGTAATCTTAGAATTCAGTCGGATAAAAGCGTGTCAATTTTTTTCCATAATCTCTCAAAATTTGATTCGCATTTAATCCTAACTGAATTAGGCGCTCGATATAATGTGGATGTTTTACCACTCAACTTTGAAACATACATTTCATTTACTGTACGTATGAATGGCGTAAAAGTAATATTTTTGGATTCTTTACGATTTTTGCCCGCAGCATTGGATACACTAGCTGCTGATTTACCTAGCGATCAATTTCATATTACATCGGCAAATTTCCCTAATTGTCAAAATTTAAGTATGCTTACTAGAAAGGGTATTTATCCCTACGATTATACCGATTCGTGGGAGCGTCTTGACGACTCTCACTTACCTAAAAAAGAATTTTTTTATAGTAAATTAAAAGCTGAACATATATCAGATGAAAATTATGAGCACGCCATACAAGTTTGGAATACCTTCAATTGCAAAAACTTGGGTGAATACAGCGACTTTAAAAACAGATGTATTATTACTTGCCGACGTGTTTGAACATTTTCGATGTCTATCCATGTCATATTATGGATTAGATGCGGTCGGTTTTTATACAAGTCCAGGGTTATCTTTTGCATCCGCTCTGAAGCTGTCTAAAGTTAAATTAAAACTGTTAACTGATATGGATCACTTATTATTTTTTGAAAGAGGTATAAGGGGTGGTATAGTACAAAGTATTCACCGTTACGCTAAATGTAATAATTCGTTTTATCCTGAAACATTTGATCCATGCAAACCAGAGAAATATTTACTTTATATTAGACACAAACAATTTGTATGGTCTATCACAATGTCAAAATTTACCTATCGGTGGTTTTAGGTGGTTGTCTCCAGAGGAAATTGGTCAGTTTATTATCCAAGAGTCAAATGGTGAATTTGGTTATGTTCTAGAGGTGGGTATTGACTATCCCGCTACCTTACACTTTAAACACAATGATTTCCCATTTTGTCCGGTGCATGAGGAGCCCCCAAATTCTAGATTTAAAAAACTTTTATGTACGCTGAACAGCAAGAAAATTCATCGTATATTAGAATTTAAACAGTATTCCTGGTTAAAAGAATATATTGAATTAAATACGCGGTTGCGTACTGATGCAAAAAGTGATTTCGAAAAGAATTTTTTTAAAAATATGATTAATTCAAACTTTGGTAAAACGATGAAACAAGATAGGAATAAACGTACTATAGTTTTATGTAATAATTGGAAATCTGCTAGGAAATATATTGCTAGACCTGAATTTCACGCGTGTCGCATATTTAATGAATGCCTAATAGGTATTGAATTGAAAAAGACATCAATTGTAATCAAACGGCCAATTTATGCTGGTTTCGCTATCTTGGAACATTCCAAATTAATAATGTATAATTTTCATTACAACTATGTGCTAAGAACACTCTCGAATGATTTTGATTGTCAATTATTATATCAAGATACCGACTCGCTAGTGTATGAGTTTACCTGTCTCAATAACAATAACAATACAGGGTGTTACCAAATAAGTGGGAAAAAATTCAGGGGGTAATTCCTGAACCCATTTTAAGAAAAAAAGTTCCTATAAACATATGCCCGATTTTGACTTTTTTTTTTCTTACAGCCCCCTAAGGGCCCCCACTATTAACCCGTTTTTTTAAATTTTACAAAGGGGAAAATATTTCTAGTAATTAGATAAATCAAATAGGTCCTATACAATTTTTTGAAAAAATTATTCTTTTTGAAATTATAGCAAAAAAACTGATTTTTTAGGGGTTTTTGGGGGAGCTGTATCTCAAAAACGAAGGATTTTCGGACACATGTTCATATGAACTTTTTTTCTTAAAATCGGTTCAGGAATTACCCCCTGAATTTTTTCCTACTTATTTGGTAACACCCTGTATTTTAATGGGAGATTGTTGTCGTTTGAGCTGGAAAAAAATATATAAAAGCCAGATTTTTTATATATGTTAAAACATGAATATGGGAACTTAAATCCACATTTTGCACACTCCTAAGGGGTGAGCTTTCCCCCCTATCAATTAAAAAGGGGGGGATTTTTGCAGTGTAAATTTTTCCGTTCCTATTGGTCGTAGATTGTTTATTTTTTTTGTATTGTGTAGCTAAAAATAATGGCTACAATTTTTATTACAAAAAAAATATGATTGCCAAAAAACTGTTCCAAATTAGGGGTTTATATTTGTTTTTTTTTCATAACTGACTTTTTGTATCCTTAATCAAAAATTACTTCCAATATTTTTTAAACATCTGTTTGTTTTTTACAATAATCTAAAGAAAAAATTATGGTAAGTGCAGGCAATCCGTAGATATGGGGCTCCAAAGCTTAAAAAGTTTTATTTTTTTGAGAGCGCTGGGTCAAAAAATCTTTGGTATACATTGTAATTAGAGGTTGAAATTAAAAACAATTGCTCCTTAGGACTACATTAAAAGATAATAATACTATATACTAAAAAAAAATCTAGCAAACCCCCCCCCCCCCATAGGCCCCCCTTTTGCAAAAACTATTTTTTTAAATTTTTCAGATTTCTTGTGAATTATGCATAAATATATTTAGATATACTTGTGAGTGCTTAACTAAATATTAACTAGAAGACCTCCGAAGGCCCCCCCTTTTGTATAAAACTAAAAAAATTGAATAAATGGCCTGTAGACATGAATTGCTTTAGATGAGATAGAGAAGACAGTTGCGGAAATCACGATAGGTAAAACGAACCTAAATGATTTGGATATTTGATGATTTCTGTGGCGAATGTTTAATATAAAACATTCTATCTTGTGCTGAAGATGACAGCTTAGCTGTCGAAATACGTACTCAGATTTTTCTAAATAAAGTGTGGTTTGGAGAGAATCTTTGTTTTATACTAAATGATTTAACAAAAAATTTAATAAAGGGGGCCAAAGGGGGCTGTCGGTATTTTTTTAGATTAGCACTGCAAATACACAATGCATATTTTACAAAAAAACCCAAAAACCGAACAAAAAATGTAAGTCTTTGCAAAAGGGGGCCCAGGGGGGTCCCTTAGGTAATTTTTAGGTAGGCACTATGTTTTTATAGCTTAAATGGGTAATAAGAAGCATTTGTTTTAAATATTTTGACGAAAAAAACCAAAAACAGAACAAAAAATGTAAATCTTTGCAAAAGGGGGACCCGGGGGGTCTCTTAGTTAATTTTTAGGTAGGCACTATGTTTTTATAGCTTAAATGGGTAATAAGAAGCATTTGTTTTAAATATTTTGACCAAAAAAATGAAAAACCGAACAAAAAATGTAAGCCTCTGCAAAAGGGGGTTCCAGGGGGGGTCTCTCAGCTAGTTTTTTGGTAGGCACTATGTTTTTATCGCTTAAATGGGTAATAAGAAGCATTTGTTTTAAAAATTTTGACGAAAAAAACCAAAAACAGAACAAAAAATGTAAGTCTTTGCAAAAGGGGGACCCGGGGGGTCTCTAAGTTAATTTTTAGGTAGCCACTATGTTTTTATAGCTTAAATGGGTAATAAGAAACATTTGTTTTAAATATTTTGACGAAAAAAATGAAAAACTGAACAAAAAATGTAAGTCTTTGCAAAAGGGGGTCCCAGGGGGGGTCACTTAGCTAATTTTTTGGTAGGCACTATGTTTTTATCGCTTAAATGGGTAATAAGAAACATTTGTTTTAAATTTTTTGGCTTTAATCACAATGTATACACAAAATATGTTGACCCAGCGAACTCATAAAAACGAAACATTTCAAACTTTGGAGCCCCATTTCTGCGGTTTGGCTGAACTTACCATAAAAAAAATTTCTTGGTTATTGTAAAAGACAAATAGATCTTTAGAAAATATTCGAAGTAATTTTTGACTGCGAAAACAAAAAGCGAGTTATTTGTAAAAAACAAATATAATACCTATATTTTGACCAGGTTTTTGGCAATCATATTTTTTTTGTAACAGTTACAAAAAAACTTTTTTCATAAAAGTTGTAGCCACTATTTTTAATTACACAATACATAAAAAATAAAAAATCTACGCCCAATAGGAACGGAGAAATTTACAATGCAAAAATCCCCCCCTTTTTAATTGATAGGGGGGAAAGCTCATCCCTTAGAAGTGTGCAAAATGTGGATTTAAGTTCCCTAATGCATGTTTTAACACATATAAAAAATCTGGCTTTTATATATTTTTTCCAGATTTGCTATGATTTTAAGACAACAATATCGAACTATTTATGATATTATTAAAAGAGATCTACATATGTATGACACATCTAATTATCCTGCAAATAATCCGTTTGGTATAGTGCAAGCAAACAAAAAAGTCCCCGGTTTAATGAAAGACGAGCTACATGGTCAAATTCTGAGCGCCTTTATTTGTCTTCGAGCAAAAATGTATTCAATGCAGGTTGCAGGCATAGATAAAACACTCAAAATTAAAGGAATCAGTAAGTCAGCATCTAAGAATATTACTTTTAATGATTTTTATAAAGCTCTTTTTAATAACACTACTCAGAAGGTTTCGTTCGCCACTATTCGATCGGAAAACCATATTTTGTATACGACTACAATTAATAAGAAATGTTTAGACAGTAAGGATGATAAACGAATTATAGCAGGGGATAATATCAATACTTTGGCAATTGGACATGTAATGGTTTAGATGTCTAATATATTTAGGATTTTGTAGTTTTTTATATAGACATATATGTTTACTCTAATTATATCCATTGCTTCTTTATTTTTACTATAAGTTGTATATATATATGGGTCATTCTCGCGAAAGTGTCAAGGTACATGTCTCCCTGAGGTTTCTTCATAATTACTTGTCATAAATAGTTCTTTTACAGTTTAGATGACCAGGAGAAATGTTTCTTCTTTAGAAATCTATTTATTTCACTTATTTTATTGAATATAATTGATTTTTATAGCAATGAAACACTCAAATGTCACGCTCCGTTATCGTCAGTTATCGTCTCCCACACAAAATATAAGACTTTTTTACGTTAAGAAAGTAGCTTTGAATAAAGTATTTTTAATAAAAGTGAGGGTGAATTACAACTTATATATATACCCAAAAAGTAATTTTGATCCCTTGTTTTTCCCAAAAAAAATGTTTTTCTTTTAAATTAACTGCTTTAAGTACCTGTCTCTGAGTAGGCGTCACCTCCGTTATCCCAGTTAAAAATTTAAAAATAGGTCAATAGGGGGCGTGCTAATTAATGACAATCTATGTATTCGGAAGTAGACTAGAAGATCAGTACATCTTAAACAGTGGACAAGGGTGCATCGTTTTTAATTTAGACGGAAAACGGTAAGTTTAGCCATTTTTTTTTTGCGTACAAGCTTAAAATGTCACCTTTGTTATCAACATTATTTGAGTTGTAAAATAATATTTGAATATGTTGGTATTCATTTTTAATTAATTGTAGAATTTATTTGATTCCGTAAAATTTTAGTACACACAGTTAAAGGTTATTTCGAATTATGGTTAAAAACGTGCTTGTTCGTCACCTCCGTTATCATCCACTCCATTATCATTGTGTGATCACGGAGGTGACATTGATAACGGAGTGATCTACTCTTTACAGAATCAACTTCTTGCGAAAAAAAAAATCATCTTACATTATGCACGGGTCAATTTTAAACTAGTTTTTTTTTAATTAGAAATGGCTAATAAAAAGCAGATAAGTGAGAAAAGAAAAAAAGACGTTAAACGCAATATGCAAAAAATGGGAGAAAAAATTAAATCTGATCCTGTAAAGTATGAAGAACAAAAGAAAAAAGAAAGAGAAAGATATCATAAAAAGAAAAGAGGAAGGAAAAATTAAAACTATAAATCAATTAAACGATAGAGAGAAAAGAAGAATTCGGAAAAATTGGCGAACTCGCGCAGTAAAATTTAGACAATTAAAAAAAGTATTGAAACGTTTGTTGACAACAACACACCTCCACCAAGCCCAACAAATATTTTAAATGACACTCCAACTGCGAGAGACACTCCATCTACGAAAGACACTCCAACTTTGAGAGGCACTCCAACTACGAGTCGACAAGCTGAACAAGGAAGAGATTTGGCACGACGAAATAGAAGAGAATTTAGAAAGGAAATAAGAAGACTGAAGGAAGAAGTTGAACAATACCAGAAAAAGATTAGAAAATACAAAAAAAGACTACATAGAGCAAAAAGAACTAATCCAGACAGTCCAAACAAAAAAGTAGAAAGACTAATTAATGAAAATTCAAAAGAAATTAAACGAAATCTTCTGCTTGCTGAAGTAGTAACTAGGCAAGTTGAAGAAAACATCATCAATAAAAAAACTCATAAGGAAAAGCGCGAAATAATAAACGCAGTTTCTGGTTCTTTAATAAAAAAATACAAATTTCAAAACCTTATTGCTGGTAATGATGTGTTTTCCCCGAGACTGTCCACAAACACAAAACAAAGAAATTTACGACAATCTAAGTTAATACAACTAAAGAACAAAATAAGATTGTTTCTGGAAAGAGATGAAAGTAGTCGAATGTTACCAGGAAAAAAGACACAATTACAAAACAAAAAACTAAAAAGCAGAGAAGGCTTTTAAATGAACCGCTTCAAAGTTTGCACAAAAAATTCATAAAAATGCACTTACAGTACAGAAATTTTCTTATTCAACCTTTTGCAAATATAGACCATTTTATATTCTTATTCCTAATGCCAAATCAAGAGAGACATGTCTTTGCATTTTGCATGAGAATATGTCATTATTGGTAGGAAAACTACGAGTACATAATGTGATTAATACAAGCTTTCCGGAACAGTTGTGTAAGGACCTGTGCTGTAACGGACAATTAGGAGAAAGCTGCTTGGCAAGAACTTGTGAATTATGTAAAGAGCGGAAAATATTTAGAAATGAATTTGATGTGAATAAAAAAAGTTTTTGTATGGTGTGGAAGATTAAAAAAGAAAAATTATAATAAAATGTGTAGAAAAACTATGTCAAAAGACTGTCAAAGAAAAGGAAGAATTAACCTACGGAGAACTAATGCAAAAGTTGGAAACCAATATCCCTAAGTTTATGTTACATATACGAATTATAATTCATCAATATAAAGCAATAGATGACATAAAAGCAAATATTACAGATGAACAGGTATTCATACATATGGACTTCTCCGAAAATTATAATTGCAAATACACTCAAGAAGTACAATCAGCACATTTCGGTGGATCTAAGCCACAAGTATCGTTACATACGGTCGTAGCTTATTTTAAAAATTCGGAGACAAATGCAATAGACCATTTAAATTTTTGTACTATCTCCATGAATTTACGACATGATCCATCTGCAATTTGCGCACATCTGGAACCAGTGTTTTTGGAGATTCGTTCCCGAGTTCCAAAACTTAAAGAAGTTCACTTTTTGAGCTTTTTGAACAATACAAAAACAAGAAAATGTTTTTTTTTTTGGTCACGCACATTAAGGAAACTCTTGGAGTTGAAAGATTAACGTGGCACTATTCAGAAAGCGGTCACAGAAAAGGAGCCCCAGATGGCATCGGCGGAGCCGTTAAAAGAGCAGCAGATGCAGAAGTGGCCTATGGAACGGATGTTTCTACTTTCGAAGATTTAAGTGCTGTATTGAAAAAACTCAAAAAAATCCAAATACATCCCATTTCTGACGAATCCATAAATGCTTTTGATGCTCTTCTACCGACAAATTTAAAAACATTCCAAGGCACCATGCAAATTCGACAACTTCATTGGACAAAAGATGATGCTAATGTGTTACAATGTCGAGCTCTAAGCTGTAATAACTGCATTAGCAACGTTCCTTGCTCACATTACAATTTAGGCCAAATTTATTTTCCTATGGGTAAGTTGTCTAGATTTTAATTACCTTTTAATCTTATGAAGTCACAAAATTTTATTGAAATGTATTACTAAGTAATGTTATTATCTTTTTAGGTAACCGAAACCCCTTAGTTGATGTTGAGGTTGAGAATAATTCAATGCGAGTAAGGTATTCGGATATATATTCATCATCAGAAGAGGATGAACCTGTTGATAAGGATAAAAATATGAAATCAGCCAAAGGCAAATTTGTAATTAAACATTGGGTGGTATGCATAAAGTTTAAGTACTTACTAATACTTTAAGTATCTAGTACATACTTCAAGTACCTACTACATACTTCAAGTAACTTCTTAATACTTGAAGTAAATACTAGGTTTACTAGTACATACTTTCAATTTTCCGGAAGTTACTTTTTTAAGAAGTATTTTTTAGTAGTCTTTACTACAAAATAAAGTATCTACTTTCCTTGGTAAATGCTCCACTTTTCGATGAAATTAAAGTATATACTCACAATTTTTGAAGCTGCTGTCGTACCAGATTCGGTGAAGATACTTCAACTAGTTTGTTAAGAAAATGGCGCAGGTATATCCAAGAAAAATTTACAATGTAAGGAGAAATTACGAAAATGATATTTTATATCGAAAAATATTTAAGTAAGTCTGTGTGCTTTTTTTTTTAATTTTAGTATAGCTTTTCCCAGGTTATAACTGGCCAATTTGTATAATAAAATTTGGAATGACCTGTACTATCGATTGGTAAAAACAAGATTTTAATTAATTTGTTATTTTTAAAGAAAATGACAGTACTTTACTAGAATTGGTCTGCTCTGCTCATAATTAAGAAAAGTTTAAGTAGTCCAGAAAAGAAACACGTATAAAACTACAAGAAATTTTGCCATTTTCTTTTTGTAGATTAAATACTATTTAATTATAAACAAATATCATATTGTAGGAACGGGTGTAAGACAGTCGTGCCGACATTTTTTATTAATACTTGACTCTCATCAGTTAACCATACTGTAGGCTATTTTTCTATTCCATTATTAGACGAAGCATTTAAACACTAAAATAACTCGAACCTCCCGTTTTTTTGCATGAAGACGGATTTTGATGCAGTTTTTGGAATTAGAATCAAAGTGTCACAAATAAAGTTTGTGACCACTTTTGGTTGGGGGGAAACATTTTATTGCATTTGTGCAAGGCAAAATTGCATTTTTTTGTTGCACTTTTAAATTATATTTTTTTTCTAAATAATAATGACTGAAATCAATTGAATTTTGCCACACTTGGGTTTTAGGAACCGCTGATCCCAAATATGGTGCTTAAAAATTCCTTGATGCACCCGACGTGTCCTGGCGGCCTGGCCGACCTGACCTTCGCGAATTTATGAATATTGGCTTAGAAATGGAACCAAACTTAACTTATCAATAGGGGGTTTTTGGGGTAGTTTATCACAAATATAATGTTAAAAAAATTACTAAATGCTCTTGGGGGGTCATGGAGCTCCAGGTATCACCTGACCTTAGTTATGAAAATTTGCACTAAAATGGTATAAAACTTTTTACTCGGGGGTTTTCGAGGTTGCTAATCTTAAATATAATGTTGAAAAAATTGTCAAATGCACCCGTGGGGTCATGGTAGATAACCGAACGGCAGAGGTGAGATAAAAAGTTTACCCTAAGCATGTATAAAATATCATCCTATAAGTACATACTTTTAGTTGCGATAGTATATACCTCGCCATAGAAGAAAATACTTCAATGTGAAGTATCATACTTAGAAAGTAAGAAGGTACTTCCGGAAGTAAAGTAAGTACTTTCGGAAGTAAGCAGATACTTTAATTTGAAGAAAATACTACGTAGCACATTCTTAATTTTGAAGATTTAAGTAAGTACTTCAACTTTATGCATACCACCCATTATGTTGCGTTAGTTTTGTCAGAAACTCATGATGAATACACAGTAAAATTTTTAAGAAGAAAAGCAGATGTGAAATTCGTATATCCAAATCAAGACGACATTTCGACTATTGAATCCACAGAAATTGTTAAGGTGTTGTCAACGCCTAGAGAACGAAGAAATCAATTTTTTTTCAATTTATTAGAAATTAAAAAATTTGATAATATAGAATAACAGAACTCATGGTTTACAAAATATAGCTGTACCTGTTTTTTTTAATACATTTTTGTAACATTTAGACTATTATTTATTAGTAATTATCACCTCCATAATCAACTGGTCACCTCCGTATCAACTAAAATTTATTATTTGTTGTAAAAAATCTAAAAACCGTTATTAAGTTCGACCACGCATTAAACAGACAATTAAATATATTAAGAAAAGGAAGAATTAACCTACGGAGAACTAATGCAAAAGTTGGAAACCAATATCCCTAAGTTTATGTTACATATACGAATTATAATTCATCAATATAAAGCAATAGATGACATAAAAGCAAATATTACAGATGAACAGGTATTCATACATATGGACTTCTCCGAAAATTATAATTGCAAATACACTCAAGAAGTACAATCAGCACATTTCGGTGGATCTAAGCCACAAGTATCGTTACATACGGTCGTAGCTTATTTTAAAAATTCGGAGACAAATGCAATAGACCATTTAAATTTTTGTACTATCTCCATGAATTTACGACATGATCCATCTGCAATTTGCGCACATCTGGAACCAGTGTTTTTGGAGATTCGTTCCCGAGTTCCAAAACTTAAAGAAGTTCACTTTTTGAGCTTTTTGAACAATACAAAAACAAGAAAATGTTTTTTTTTTTGGTCACGCACATTAAGGAAACTCTTGGAGTTGAAAGATTAACGTGGCACTATTCAGAAAGCGGTCACAGAAAAGGAGCCCCAGATGGCATCGGCGGAGCCGTTAAAAGAGCAGCAGATGCAGAAGTGGCCTATGGAACGGATGTTTCTACTTTCGAAGATTTAAGTGCTGTATTGAAAAAACTCAAAAAAATCCAAATACATCCCATTTCTGACGAATCCATAAATGCTTTTGATGCTCTTCTACCGACAAATTTAAAAACATTCCAAGGCACCATGCAAATTCGACAACTTCATTGGACAAAAGATGATGCTAATGTGTTACAATGTCGAGCTCTAAGCTGTAATAACTGCATTAGCAACGTTCCTTGCTCACATTACAATTTAGGCCAAATTTATTTTCCTATGGGTAAGTTGTCTAGATTTTAATTACCTTTTAATCTTATGAAGTCACAAAATTTTATTGAAATGTATTACTAAGTAATGTTATTATCTTTTTAGGTAACCGAAACCCCTTAGTTGATGTTGAGGTTGAGAATAATTCAATGCGAGTAAGGTATTCGGATATATATTCATCATCAGAAGAGGATGAACCTGTTGATAAGGATAAAAATATGAAATCAGCCAAAGGCAAATTTGTAATTAAACATTGGGTGGTATGCATAAAGTTTAAGTACTTACTAATACTTTAAGTATCTAGTACATACTTCAAGTACCTACTACATACTTCAAGTAACTTCTTAATACTTGAAGTAAATACTAGGTTTACTAGTACATACTTTCAATTTTCCGGAAGTTACTTTTTTAAGAAGTATTTTTTAGTAGTCTTTACTACAAAATAAAGTATCTACTTTCCTTGGTAAATGCTCCACTTTTCGATGAAATTAAAGTATATACTCACAATTTTTGAAGCTGCTGTCGTACCAGATTCGGTGAAGATACTTCAACTAGTTTGTTAAGAAAATGGCGCAGGTATATCCAAGAAAAATTTACAATGTAAGGAGAAATTACGAAAATGATATTTTATATCGAAAAATATTTAAGTAAGTCTGTGTGCTTTTTTTTTTAATTTTAGTATAGCTTTTCCCAGGTTATAACTGGCCAATTTGTATAATAAAATTTGGAATGACCTGTACTATCGATTGGTAAAAACAAGATTTTAATTAATTTGTTATTTTTAAAGAAAATGACAGTACTTTACTAGAATTGGTCTGCTCTGCTCATAATTAAGAAAAGTTTAAGTAGTCCAGAAAAGAAACACGTATAAAACTACAAGAAATTTTGCCATTTTCTTTTTGTAGATTAAATACTATTTAATTATAAACAAATATCATATTGTAGGAACGGGTGTAAGACAGTCGTGCCGACATTTTTTATTAATACTTGACTCTCATCAGTTAACCATACTGTAGGCTATTTTTCTATTCCATTATTAGACGAAGCATTTAAACACTAAAATAACTCGAACCTCCCGTTTTTTTGCATGAAGACGGATTTTGATGCAGTTTTTGGAATTAGAATCAAAGTGTCACAAATAAAGTTTGTGACCACTTTTGGTTGGGGGGAAACATTTTATTGCATTTGTGCAAGGCAAAATTGCATTTTTTTGTTGCACTTTTAAATTATATTTTTTTTCTAAATAATAATGACTGAAATCAATTGAATTTTGCCACACTTGGGTTTTAGGAACCGCTGATCCCAAATATGGTGCTTAAAAATTCCTTGATGCACCCGACGTGTCCTGGCGGCCTGGCCGACCTGACCTTCGCGAATTTATGAATATTGGCTTAGAAATGGAACCAAACTTAACTTATCAATAGGGGGTTTTTGGGGTAGTTTATCACAAATATAATGTTAAAAAAATTACTAAATGCTCTTGGGGGGTCATGGAGCTCCAGGTATCACCTGACCTTAGTTATGAAAATTTGCACTAAAATGGTATAAAACTTTTTACTCGGGGGTTTTCGAGGTTGCTAATCTTAAATATAATGTTGAAAAAATTGTCAAATGCACCCGTGGGGTCATGGTAGATAACCGAACGGCAGAGGTGAGATAAAAAGTTTACCCTAAGCATGTATAAAATATCATCCTATAAGTACATACTTTTAGTTGCGATAGTATATACCTCGCCATAGAAGAAAATACTTCAATGTGAAGTATCATACTTAGAAAGTAAGAAGGTACTTCCGGAAGTAAAGTAAGTACTTTCGGAAGTAAGCAGATACTTTAATTTGAAGAAAATACTACGTAGCACATTCTTAATTTTGAAGATTTAAGTAAGTACTTCAACTTTATGCATACCACCCATTATGTTGCGTTAGTTTTGTCAGAAACTCATGATGAATACACAGTAAAATTTTTAAGAAGAAAAGCAGATGTGAAATTCGTATATCCAAATCAAGACGACATTTCGACTATTGAATCCACAGAAATTGTTAAGGTGTTGTCAACGCCTAGAGAACGAAGAAATCAATTTTTTTTCAATTTATTAGAAATTAAAAAATTTGATAATATAGAATAACAGAACTCATGGTTTACAAAATATAGCTGTACCTGTTTTTTTTAATACATTTTTGTAACATTTAGACTATTATTTATTAGTAATTATCACCTCCATAATCAACTGGTCACCTCCGTATCAACTAAAATTTATTATTTGTTGTAAAAAATCTAAAAACCGTTATTAAGTTCGACCACGCATTAAACAGACAATTAAATATATATATTTAACTAATAAATATATTTTTTGCTTATTTAATGAAAAAAAATGAAAAAATGTTTTTTCATCCAAAATTGACACTTTTGCGAGAATGACCCATATATTGTATATTTGTATAGATTATAGTATTAATAATAATAAATAAAACAAAAATTTTTATGCAATAAATTCATTTTATTTAAAAATCCAAAACATATTTTGCATATGCGCAATATGAATCGCAGATGTTTTTTGTTCTTCTTCTTCACTAAATCTTATTCTTCTTGCTCTTTGAGGCATAGGTAGTTTTGGAATGTAATCCTCTTGCGGTAGACCATTAATTCCCATGGAATACAGATGGGCATACAACATTTCTAATTTAATTGCACCAGTTAGATACCTCCCACATAAGTCACCAGCTTTTGCATACTTTTCTTGAAATGTTTTATATCCTTTATCTTCTTCTTCTTCTCCGAAGGGATTCTCTTCAGGTTGATGTGCTGGCCATGCCATATCATAAAAAATATCCCTGCTCTCTTGTACTGACTCTCGCAGTAATTCGCAATAACACAGCTGTTGGTGCGCTCCACAAGTAGAAGTCATGGTCAATACACACACACTCTCGCTGCTTGAATAATTCTAAAATGTAGGTGTCAAACTTTAAAACCAAATTGATTGATATTATTCATCGATTTACGCGCAGGTCCTGCTAGGCTTAATGCTTGCCATATAAGACCATTCAGGGTACAAGGAGCGCTGCGCATCCCTCGCACCATACTTAGTTAACTGAGTTACCGCTAGATGACGCCACTAATTCTAATTTCAAATTTTAAAACTTAACTATTAGTTAACCGAGTTGTCGCTAGATGGCGCCACTAGTTCTAAGCTTCAAATCAGGGTATGGCCGTTGGCTGCTGATAATGCCACTGTCGACCAATCGGAGACTAGACATTGCACTTAGGGCCCGGGGGGCGACATTTTGAATGGCGGTATTTTGAATGGTGGGATGGTGGTATTTTGAATGGTGGGGTTGCGATGCTTTATTGGCTAAGCAACCTCGGGGGGGCGAGGTCTAGGTGCTTATTGGATAATTACACTCTTATCAGGACGCCATTAAAATTTTAACATCCAATGAGGGGCTGGGGGGCGAGGCCTTGGGAGGGGCTTTAAAGATGGCCGCTGGGGGGAGGGGCTTTGAGGTTAGGTTTTTACCCAATCATCTGACTTGGAGGGCGTGGACACTCCTCCGAGCATGCGCAATCAGCCTATTTTTTAGACCGGAAGTGCCATGCTATTCTTATGGGACTAAAACGGGAAACGCTTAACTCTATCTACTCCTAGAAAAATCTAAATGCGATTTTTTTAAGGGAGTGACTAGAGAGCCTACCGGTAGGTCCTCTAGTATGAAGGCTAAAGAGCCGACCGGTCGGCTCTCTAGTGTTTTAGCACAAAAGAGCCTACCGGTCGGCTCTTTAACCTTGAGGCTACAGGACCTTCCATTTTATTACACTAGTTACCATCTTTTTTGTGCATTTTGAAGTTAATATTATGTACCTACAAATAATTATTTTGCATATGAATCAGATTTTACATTTTTATTACCTAAATTTTACGGCGGTTTGTTTCACAATCAATTTAATTATAAGTTAATAAGTTTTTCAGCATAGTCGGGCAAATTTAGTCTTTTTGATTATTAATTAACTTTGGTAAATGTGCTTTTGGTGGATATATTATATGATCTTATTGTCCTCCTGATGAACAATGAAAGTCCTGGTTTTTTTGTTACAATTATTTTTGTGACTCTTCAATGAAATTATGTATGTTGGTACTTGTATATTATTATTATTTATTATAATCAATTTGCCAAATAAAGTTTACTTTAATTAACAACGTCAAAAATTTGTAAAAAGAAGAATCATATTTAAGAGTAAGGGAATTTTTCGAATTTTTTTTATATTATAAAACAACGCTAGTTAAAATATCAAAACTGTAAATGTAAATAATTAATCTAGACGTAATGACAAAAAAATAAATACTTTTAAGATAACTTAAGAATTAAGAAAAACTTCTTTAATAACAATTGGCTGTTTGTTGTAAATCTTAGATTCTACCATTTTCAATTAATAATGCACAAAAAATATGGTTACTGTGATTTTCTGCGAAACCAGTACACCGATTAAAATTTTATTTTTAATAGTCGCAAGAGTAGTATAACAGGGCAGGTTCTGGGACACTTGCACTCCTGATGGTCACTGTCCATCCAACGAGACCATTCTTGTAAAAAAAATTCTTTCTTTCTACAAGAACGACGACAATGACGCAATATTGACCAGTGGGTGTACTACAAGTAAAGCGTGGGTGCTCCTGATGGCCACTGTCCATCCAACGAGACCATTCTTGTAAAAAAAAATTCTTTCTTTCTACAAGAACAAGGACCAGTGGATGTACAACAAGAAGCGTGGTGCTAACGGTAAGTGGGTGGATTAGTAGTATTGCAAGAAGAGGGCTCATTAAAAAATAAACGCACACTCATTAAAAAGTAAACAAGTTAATTAAATTGGTAGGTATGTAATTAAACAGCAATTTAGTACCTATAGCGGTAAATTAAATGGTGCAATTATCAAGGAACTTGTTATTTTATTTTTATTATATAAAGAGTGTAAAAAAAAAAAACGTACATACAGTGAGAGGCAAAAGTCCCCCCCCCCTGGCCTTAACTTTTGAACGGTTCGAGATATTGATTTCCAAAAAATTTTAGGTTGATTTACACAAAAAAAACTACCTTTTGACGAAATTGGTTTTTCAAAAAATATTAACCCCCACATAGGGGGACTATCTACTTAATTTTTTTAAATGTAAATGGGGGTCAAGTGACCCCTCATTTGAAAGCTATTTTTATTTCACAATGGTGTTTACCAATTTAAGATATATTTATTATTTTTTTGGCTAGGAGCTATTTACGTTCCTCGATAATAAAGGACGATTTTTAAAAAAACAATTTATTTGAAAAAGTAAAATTACCAAAGTACATTAAAATATGAAGCAATGTTAAAGCTTTCGATATTAAAATGAGAATGAATCTTCCTCACGACAAAAACTACTGTAAAGAAATTTAAGATGTATAACCTTGGTGCTATATCTCCTTTACATGCACTTTACTTGTGAGGATAACAAAACAAATGTTAACTAGCTTTATCATTGCTTGAAACATGAGAATTAATAAAATATTATAATAATAAAAGCAATAAATGCCTTTACGTAAATCCTCCCTGCCTAAGTTAAAACATTAAGGGTAAAGTCCCTTTAATTTTTAAAATTGATCTCTTCGAGGGGGATTTCCTTATCTTTAATAACTAAAGTTTTCGTTTTCTTAAAATTAGAATAAAAGCGAATGCAAAATGCAAAAACAAAAATGAATAAAATTACATATACAATAATTGTCCAAACACTGATATTATCAAAGTGTACCGAACTTGATTTAATTTTTTCTAACTGGTCTTGGGTATGTTCCAGCTGCTGGACCAAAGGGCTTAGCTCGTCTAAATTAATGTTCTCCAACTGGATTTTTGAAAGTGGTTGGTGATTGGCCGCAGATACATTAAAGTACGGCACGGTGACTACAGGCTGCTTACGGAGTGCGACATGTTGGTATGCACGAATAGTTTCTCCATTGACAGAAAGCGTGCAACCTTCAGGGATGGTTACGATGTTGCTGTTTTGTATTTCGGTGTTGTAGTTGTTGTCATGGCAGTTGATTATAGCCACTGATTTTTGCGGAAGAACTACCGCCCATTGATTGTCGGTTAGTTTTTGTATAACTGAGTTTTTAATTTGCACTTTCACAACATCGCAGTTTTTGTAGTTTTGCGAGTATAAAATTAGGTTGGTTTCACAAGGCCCATTGTCGTTGATCAGTTTAGTGTTTTTAGCACGGCACAAATATTCGTTAGGTACCACCTCTTCACATGGTTCATTAAAAAGTCCATATCTGTTTTTGTTTAGGTTAAGGTATTTGGAATTTGGGATAACTATTTGGTATTGGTCATTTATGGCGATTGGAAATGAAAAAAGATGATAAAAGCTAAATGACTGTATTTCAACCAAAGGAATTTGAAGTACAAATACAAACTGTTGATTTTTTACAAAACTCTTAAGAGTTATGATTTTTTCGAATAGTAAGATCGATTCGGTATTTGGTTTATAAGGTAATTTATTCCTCGTTATTAAGGTTTCAATTGAAAGTAACTCCTTTAGTAAATCTGTAGCTTCTATTATAGAAGTATGAAATGTATTTAGTTTTGCAAATGTTAAGGCAGTTTCCAAGGTATCTAATATCTGACCAATTCTGCTAAGAGATAAGTCTAGCTGAGTAAACACAGTGTTTATTTTTACCATACTTAAAACGTATGCTTCGTTGGTACCTATGTTATACAGGACGTCCGCGCTTTTTATTAAATCTTGCAACTTACTTACTATTATTTGCTGGTTTCTAGACAACGTTTGAATGCTTGCGTTAAACTTTTTAATCGCGCTCGTAGTTAAAGATATTTGTTTATCTAAAACATTTTTTATTTGTTGTTGGTTACCGTTTAATTGTTCAATAGCATGATCATATTTAAGAGCATCTGAGCTGTCTAAATTACCTGTAAGAGTTTTTATAATTGAACCAAGACCGTTTATTAAACCTCGTTTCTTTTTTTGATTGATTTTTGGTAATATTCGATCAAATTGATTTTTAATTTTATCAATTAAATGATTTGTGATATAACAATAATTTTCAAGCTCGGTTGCATAGGATGTGTTAGTATTTATAGAAACATTTAGCTCATTATAATTATTAACTAACATTTGATAATTGTCAGATAAGGGTTTTATATCTAAGGTAAGAATAAAGGACCAGGAGTCAACTACATTCTGGGAATTACCTAAACGGATAGGAATTATACCAGGATTGTTTTTTACTTCGGTTACCTCTACGGTGGTTGCTCCGGTGTGTTTGTACCAGGTAAGGGCGACGAGGGTGGCAAGGGTGGTGGCTGTGTATCTGGAACAACGGCATGTCTTAGATTTTTCAGATGTACGTACTTTACAACTTTGTTGTTTTCTATACGTGCCACATTCTTGTCAGAAATTTTTGTTATTGTAAAAGGTCCTAAATTTCGTTCTGCCGTTTTAGTTCTTTTTGACCTATAATTTTTCTCGTATACTTGCGAACCTACCTGTAGCTTTCGCGTATCAGTACCTTCATTTCGTCGTTCAGCAATTCTTTGCTTATCAACGTCCATTTTTTCTTTTACCTTACTGTAGGTAATTTTTAACTTGTCTCGATGATCGGTTATGTAGTCTTGATACAACTGTTTTTCATAGTCGATATCATAGGGATTTTTCTCGGAAAAATTCCCTATAGTTAATTCATTTGGTGTAAAATTTGTACTTGAATGAATTGTGTTATTGTAAGCAATAACTGCATATTTCATTAAGGTGACGATTGGGTCTTGATGTTTTATTCTCATAATACGGATGTGCTCCAAAATGGTTGAGTGAAAACGCTCTACAATTGCGTTTGAATCGGGATGATTTTCGGTAACAAAATGTACATTTATTTTGTGTAATTCTAAAAGATCTTGTAAAACTTTGCTGTTAAGTTCCACACCGTTATCGGATGTAATATTATCTGGAATACCATAAAAAGAAAAGAAAGTAATTAGGGCTTCGGTTATTTCTACACTATTTTTTCCTTGAATAGGTATTGCCTGTCCTAGTTTAGAAAATGCATCAACTAATGTTAGATAATTTTGTCTTTCTATGGTAAATGTGTCTACGTGAATTTTTTGAAATGGCTTACTTGGTGTAGGTGTTACCTTTATTGGTGTTTTAGGTGGATTTCTATCGTACTTTGCTCTTTTACAAATTTCACACTTACTTAAAAAGGCTGATACTTCAGTTTGCATATTTTTGAAGTAATATTTTCTTTGTATCCTTTTTACTGTCTCAGCAATACCTCGGTGATTGGTTTTTGACTCATGATTATTTTGAATTACATTAAATATATCGTCTTTGGTGGTTAAGACTATCCTTTCCTGGGTACATCTAACTAATTCAGGGCCGTTGTCATTAAAAATGTTAGTATAGACTCTACAAAAGTCTTTATATAGTTTATCAGTTTTGAAAAACAAATAGTACCTTTTCTTAGCTGCTGTATATTCGCGTAAGAAACTAATTATTTCTTGCTCGTTATTGCTCTTGGTAAATTGAGCGTAAAGTATTGTACGGCCGTCCTTTTTTTCAATGTGACATTTTTTTGGTTTGGTAAAGACTTCAGACAAAAAATATTGAATTGGCTTATTATTTATTATGTCATCTAAAATTTGTATACCTTGAATTGGTTCGGGATTTACCTGTGTGTGAACGGTATTTAAATCCGAATTATCTCGTAAAAGTTCTTCAATTTCTTCGGGTTCAAGGTCAGGTAAGTTAAGGTCTTCATCAACTTCCAAATTTCTTGCTGCTGCATCGATTTCGTCTTCATCGATATTTGGCATCAATGACTCATTTTCCATTGCGTTAATTTGAATCCTGCTTAAAGCATCAGCATTTAAATTAAGCCTTCCTGGTTTATGAATGATTTTATAATCCAGGTCATCCATTTTTATTCTCCATCTTTGAAGTTTTGAATGTGGATCTTTGACGTTAAAAAGCCACGACAGTGGTCGATGGTCCGTGTAAATGATGAACTTTCTGCCATATAAATACGGCCTAAAGTATTTGGTTGCCCAAACTATAGCCAATAGTTCCTTTTCAATAGTACTTAGTTTTTGTTCACTTGCGTTTAGAGTTCTTGATGCATAACAGACGGGTCTGTCCTTTCCTACTTCACCTTGGGATAAAACAGCTCCGATAGCGAAGTTTGAGGCATCAGTGGTGACTATGAATGGTTTTGTTAAATCAGGATATTGTAATATTGGGTGATTGACTAATAGTTTTTTGCATGTTTCAAATGAATTAATGAATTCTGCGTCGTGTATGATTTTTGCTTCCTTTTTTAAACATTTAGTTAGTGGTTTTGTTATTTTGGCGAAGTCTTTTATGAATCGCCGATAGTAACCAATCAATCCCAGAAATGCTTTTATTTCCCTGGTTGTTTTGGGAATGGGATATTTTACCACAGCTTCGATTTTCGCTGGGTTAGGAAGTACACCTTCAGGGGTAACGACGTGTCCTAAAAATGCTACTTCTTTTCTTAGGAACTCGCTTTTATCCATTTGTATTTTAAAATTGGCTTTTCTGAGGCAGTTAAATACAGCACGAAGACGTTCAACATGCTCTTGAAGAGACACGCTGTAGATTATTATGTCGTCCATGTACACAATGCATTTTTCGTTTTGTATACCTCGCAGGATGTTGTCCATAACTCTTTGGAACGTTGGGGGTGCTCCTTTTAATCCAAATGGAAGCCTATTATACTCATACAACCCTCGGGGGGTGCCAAATGCAGTTTTACATTTGTCCTCTTCGTTCATTTCGATCTGGTGGAAGCCAGACGCCAAATCAAGTGTAGTGAAGTACTGACACTTGCCTAGCTTGTCTAGTATTTCGGTGATATTAGGTAGAGGATATCGATCGTCGATAGTCTTATCATTCAATCGTCGATAATCAACTACCATTCGATATTTTTTCTTTCCTGACGCATCTGCCTTCTTGGGAACGATTAAAATTGGGCTACTCCAAGGGCTTGTTGATGGCCTAATGATGTCTTGTTCAAGCAAATCCTCTACTTGTTTTTGAACCTCTTTTTGGCTTTCAAAAGGTAAGCGATAGGGCTTTATATAGACTGGGATGTTATCGGTCGTTTTAATACAATGTTTTATTTCGCTGGTAAAGCTTAAAGGAATTTTTTCACAGTGGAATATATCTCTATATTCAAAACAAAGTGATCTTATAGCTGCTTTTTCCTTTTCTTTTAAATGGTCAAGCCTAAGTTGTTTTAGATTTGCTTTAAGAAGATTGTCCTGTTCGATTGTTAAATGTTGGTCATTATCGATATTTATTTGTTCGTACTGATTGAGTTCCGTTATATCAAGGGGTTGGTTTAGTTTAATTTGGCATGGGTATGTATTAAAGTTTGTCACGGTCACGTAGGCATGGCTCTTATCTATTTTAACGAGAGAAGCTGGAATTTCAATGCCATCACACAACTGCATGTATTCTATTATACCTTCGCAATTTTTCGAATTTACAGGAACTCTAACAACCTGACTTACTCGAGGTCCGACTGTAAAATAACAGTCTTTTTGCTGAGTATGTTTCCAAAATATTGGGATATCTCCGGTTTTTGTTTTTAAAGTTTTATTTTTTATATCAATATTTGCGTCAAGTTTTCGTAGTAAATCCATACCTATTAAACCTTCATAGCTATTGTTAAAATTGAAAATATTGAACTTATGAAATTGACGGGTTTTAAAAGTTTTTGGTAAAGGAATATTCGCAACATATTTATGATTAGAAACTTGATGAGCTGTTCTAATCTGGAAGGGTTCTTCACTTACATAATCGCGATAAAATTCCTGAACTACTCGCGGATTGATTAACGATTTTGATGAACCGGTATCAATAAGAAATTTGAAATTTACATGGGGTATTAATACGTAAGGAAGTACGTTAGCGTCTATTTGGTGGTTTATTTGAATTACTTCACGTCGTTGTCGCTCGGGCCTGAGGGAAAATTTGACTGATCGTTTAATTGATTGTAATTATTGTAGTCATATTCGGGGTTTTGGTAGTAGTTTTCTGGGTAATATTCTTCATAGTTTTCCTCATAACATTCCTGATATTCGGGGTTCGAATATTGGTAATTATTTTCTTCAGAAAACTGAGCTGCTTCGTCCTGAGCTACCTCGTGTTGAAATAGTTCTTCGGCGACGTATTTAGGCGGTTGAACCGTACGTCGACTTGTGTTTCCAGAACTGGTGTCCATTGGGGTAGGACGATAATTTTGGTTAGATTGCTGTGGTGGCTGTTGAGGTCCTCTAAAGGGTACATAAGGACGAGAAGGTCCTTGACCGAAAGATCCTTGAGGATTCCAAGGCTTGGCAAAAGCCTGTTGTTGGTTTGGCTTATTTCTCCAATCATTTTGTGCGTTATAAAATGGCCTTTGTTGTGGTACAAAAGGTTTAGGGGAGAATTGGGGTTTGAACAAAGGATTTGCATGCGGGGTAAATTGTGGATAAAAATTTGGTTTGCTAGCTTGGATTTTTTGAATTGGTTTAAAGTTTTTGTTGGAACCTAAATTATGATATCGGTCTCGATAATAATTTACGTTCTCCTCTTCTACAACCAATGCCATAGCGGCCTCTAAATCCGCTGGTCCTCTGAATCGAATTTTATCGGACAATTTTTCCGGCAAAGCATTTAAATAGCTATCTAACGCGATTTCGTCATACATTTTGGTTTTAATTCTTCGCGTATTGATATCGGGTTCCTCTATAGCTAATTTAGTTAAAATCATGCTTCTAACGTCTTGAATTCGCATTCCTAGCATATAGGGTGTCTCCGCTTTGTCAAATCGAATATTCATTAAGTCTCTAACTAAACATTTAATGTTTCTTTGGTCTCCAAAGTACGCAATTAAAAGTTTCTTTATCGCTGGCCAACTAGTAGCCTCCTCGCGACTACCAACTAAAGTTAAAGCTCTACCTTCTAACTTATTTATTAATATACGTAAAATCCACGCATTATTTTCTGGTTTCCTTTCGTCATAAAAGGTGGTTATAAATTTCTCACATGCTCCGATAAAAATACCTAAAGTGGCTTGCTCGCCATCGTAATTGGGAACTGCGTTAATAAAGAATGAGTTAATGTTGAACTCAGTCATTTTTGAATTAGTTTCACTAATTAAGTTATCTTCAATTTGCTCAAGAGTATTGACGCCTTGATCGTCGTTTAAAATTAAATTATTATCGTTACAAACAGTATTTGCACTTGTACCTATTCTTAAATTACCAACTTGATCGATTAATTGATCAATTAGATTATCATCAATTTTACCAGGATTATTCATAAAGGAAATGCATACAAAGGAAACAGACTTACAGTTTCATACTTGAATTAAAGCTGAGGGGTACTGCTCGATCTGCTCTGCTATGCAATGTAAGGGGCTGACGGCGATGCTTGTCCGGGCTCCTTGTACCAACCAAGAGTCTGTGCTATTTTGTTCACTAACTCTTCAAAGTGGTCTATTACTTTTCACTTAACAAATTGTCTAGGTTCCTCTAGATTAGGCGTTGAAACGCGCGAACACTACTAATCGAAGATTTTATCGATATTTAGCGTGAACTTCTAGAATCCGTACGACTGCGCCATTTACGTTCCTCGATAATAAAGGACGATTTTTAAAAAAACAATTTATTTGAAAAAGTAAAATTACCAAAGTACATTAAAATATGAAGCAATGTTAAAGCTTTCGATATTAAAATGAGAATGAATCTTCCTCACGACAAAAACTACTGTAAAGAAATTTAAGATGTATAACCTTGGTGCTATATCTCCTTTACATGAATTATCTATCCTGCACCATGCCTAGCTACAGCAAAAGTGCTGACTTTTAGTTTATAGATATCAAGTTCCCATAATGTTGTTAACAAGATTATTTTTATGTAAAGCTCAGATTATAATTGTACTTAAAAGAATAAACATCAATTTTCACTCTTAACTTTTTTCTCAACATTTTTTATAACTTTTTAAAAAAGGACTTTTTGTGATCAAAAACTTAATTGGCGCAGTCGGTAGGATTGTCGAGGCTAAGTGTATCGAACATTTGGTTTTTCGTTTCTTCGATTTATCGGCAATCGAACTTTTTGTGAAGAACTTGTGGAGGTGTCTTAAACAGAGTGGCTCTTCGAACCTCAAGAAACCCCGTCTATCGCAGACCTGTGGCGAGCTTCCTGCAAACTATTCACGAGGATTGGAACTACATCGTCCCATCCTGCAAGGCATTTATTTGGTGAAGACTACATCGCTGACCCAACTGAACGTCCTTATAGTGGTATAAGAAAGAATGCAAAAAGTCACTTGGATATTAATGTAAGTACAACTAATGTTCAATAATCTCGCAAATTTTGAATCTGAACCTTCAACTGATTCCGATTCTCACAATTCCCTGAATAATTCCTTGGTACAATCCCAAGAAAACTTAAACGAAGCTGATACCTCTATAGGATCAGGTAACATTCCATTTCGCCTAGAAACTCTGATACAAACTTTGAATAATTTAAATTTAGACAGTACCAATATGGCTCAGGAACAATTTAAGGTTGAATATTTAAACTGTGTCCCTACTTTTGATGGGAACCCCAATGATTTAAATAGATTTTTAAATGTTTGCGAAGGTCTAATTAATAATTTTTATGATGCTACAAGACCAAATTTGTTTGCCAATATTTTTCTGCTTAATTCTTTGATAAGTAAACTAGCCGGAAATGCAAAAACTGTTGTAAACATTCAAACGATCACCACCTGGAACGATCTTAAAGTTACCTTAACTAGACACTTCGCAGATCAGCGCGATGAGGCTTGCTTAAATAGAGATCTTGTTTTGTTAAGACAATTCGGAAATGAATCGGCTAATCAATTTTATGACCGCTGTCTAAAATTGCTAGACTTACTTTGTTCATACGTAAATATGCATGAAGAGACCAACGAGTCTAAAATACTTAAACGCGATTTGTACACCAAATTGGCTCTAAAAACATTTTTATCGGGCCTTAAGGAACCATTAGGTACTAACATTAGATGTATGCGCCCTACGACTTTGGAACAAGCGCTACAATTTATTACAGAAGAGGAAAATAATCATTATTAATAAAACTCTTCTAGATCCCACCAAAAACCTAATCAAAAACCGATTCAGAATTTTTCAAAGCCAAACTATAGCCAAATGACCCAAATTCGTCCCCCGAATTTTTATCCTGTTCAATTTAATCAATATCGCCCACCAAATCATTTCCAAAATAATTATCAACAACAAAACTATCAGGCAACTCCTAGATTTCCTTCACAACCGATTCCAATTGAATCCCATCCAAATAATGAACCATTCTTGATAAACTCTCAAGTTTTTAAGAAACCACAAGGTTATCAAAACCAGAATGTTTTTAGACCCAACCAACAGAAAAGCTTTCCGCCAGCAACGCCTATGAGCGTATCTACTAGGCAATCTACCGGGTTCTATCAACAACAACAGCCCTCTACTTCAAATGATTATAACCAACCTTTAAACAGCCAACCAAACTTTGTGGTTAAAGAGCTTTTTAATTTGCAAAATATACCAGAGTCTTATAAAATAAATAACACTGAAATTAAATCTATTGATCCCCAGATTGATAATAATCAGTCAAGTGATCAACTTCAGGACTATGAATATTTTTGTAAACTAGAAGATTATGAAAAATTTCTGTTAACTCAACAAAACAACCCTAACGTTAGTCCAGAAATAATTTCTTTTAATATTGATATGACAAATTTAAACGAATTGCCATTTATTTTGATTCCAGAATATAATCTGAAATTATTGATCGATACTGGATCGACAAGATCTTTTATTCATCCAGACATTGCTAATAAATATTTCGCAAACTCAATTATGAACGATCCATTTATTGTTTCTTCAGTATTCCAAGAATCGAAGCATAAATACAGTACCCTAGTACCAATTTCAACATTATTTCAGTTACCAGAACCAGAATACTTAAAATTCTATTTATTTAAATTTCACGACACATTTGATGGTCTAATCGGGATAGACAACTTGAAAAAACTTCAAGCTAACTTAGATTTCATGAATGGATTTTTAGTTACCCCATTTACTAAAATCAAGCTGTTATATCATCAAATATCAAACGATTTAAATCTTCTGAAAGTATCTCTCAGAGACGAAGGAAAAATTTCTAATGTAGGTGCTCTTTCTCGTATACAATTGCATACGAAAGAAACGAGCAGTATTTTTGAGTATATTAAAAATTTTAATGATCATCTTCAAGACCCTTCTAATTCAAATGAACCTTTCACTTCTAAAAATTCACCAAATCGTAATTTAGACAAAATGTCTACACAAGCTCAATTTGACAACATTTCCCAACAAGAAGAACAACTTCCTGATGACGAAAGTGAGGACAATGACACCGTGCACACAAATGTAGAACAAGACCCAATCGTATCTATTCCTATAGTTGAAACTCCAGTAAATTACGGGAAAAATCAGGTATTAATTAGTTCAGTACTTCATTCCCCCTGTATCCCAGTAACTACCAAGCTTTTTGAAGAAAAACAACGTATATCAGTACAACTTTCTCAAAATGAATTTAAATCCGACGTTTTAAATTTCATAAAGAATTACATTATACCTGATGTACAATATCATTTATTCTTTGAAGACATTGACTTATATAAACCATTCTGCGAAGTAGTTCGCACTAACTTTAAATTGCCTTCATTAAAACTTAAAAGATGTAAAAAGAAATTAATTGACATAGAAAATAAAGACGACATTCAAGACGTAATTCAAAAATATCACGAAAACAAAACCAATCATAGAGGCATCGACAAGACCGAAAGTAGGATAAAAGACTTATATTATTGGCCACATATGAAAACTTCTATCCAATCTTACATTAATAAATGTGAATTATGCCAACCGTGTAAGTACGAGCCTAATCCTATCAAAATGAAACTGAATATCACGCCCACAGCACTTAGACCTTTTGAGATAATTCATTTAGATACGTTCACTCTTGAAAAAACTAAATTCTTGACCATAATCGACACTTTTTCTAAGTATGCACAAGCATATCAATTACCATCACTTCATTCTACTGAAATTGTCAATCGATTGATTGAATTCTTTTCTCATCACGGAATTCCCAAACAGATAACAACCGATAACGGCACAGAATTTAAAAATTCAGTTATTATTGAATTATTAAATTTAAACAAAATAAAAATGCATTTTTGTTCTCCTAATCCTGGTCAATTGAACAGCGTAGAGAGACTACATTCGACATTAATAGAACATATCAAGTTACTTAACGCACAAGGATTCCAAAACAATCCTATGAATCAAAAAATGACTTATGCAATTTTAGGCTACAATCACTCAGTTCATTCTGCTACTAAATTAAAACCAATAGATGTAATAAACGGACATATTACTATCGATAACCCATTCGATATCAATCTCGATCATGCGGTAATGAATGATTATATTGATAGTCACAAAACTAAGACTCAATTAATGTACGAACAAATCAGTAAAGATCTTATCCAAAAGAAACAAAAGGTAATAGAAAAAGCCAATAAAAATCGCGATGATCCGGCCCTGTTTACACCCGAATCAAAAGCGTTTGTTAAAAAGCATATTTGTCAAAAGAACGCGAATAAATTTAATAAAGCGACAAAAATAAAATCGGTAAATAACGAATTAAAAAACGTGTCTACTGAAAATCAAAATAAGGTTCATATGGACAATTTAAAACGTCCCCTTAAAAATACTTACGATTTTAACCAGTAAATTTATTTCAGGTTCGCTCTTGTGTTCGGATTACAAGAGGACAAAATTACTATTTCAAACTTGAAAAACAACTCTGGATTATTGTCAATTAAATTAGGAACCGCCAAAATTCAAGAATATACACACCGATTCATTTATTTTTACGATCTAAACCCAATAATTGTTGAAATAAATAAATTAGGTAATCAATCGATAAATTTGCTAAAACTACTCGAAACACATAAGGACTTTGCCAACGAAACTTCCAATTATGTCAAAATAATGACCATCTCGAAAGAAAGAGCCGAAACAAAAATAAAAAATATAATTCCCCATCCGGCAAGAACCAAACGCGGATTGATAAACGGTCTAGGATCAATATTTAAAACGATATCCGGTAATTTAGACGCTTCCGATGGTGAACGATATGAAAATTTGATAAAATTGTTGCAAACCAACCAAAATAAATTAGCTTCAAATATTGTTAAGCAGAATTCGATCTCTACAAACATCATAAATCAATTTAATGCAACCATTCAGCAAATAGCTCACAATGAGGCATTATTGCAATCAAGAATTTTGCATATTGCGGAAATAGTTCAAAGTTTAACAAAACTTACCTCATGTACAATGTATATAAAAGATACAGTAAATCAAATAATAAATATGTATGAAATAATTAATTCAATTTTACAAGACATTGAGAACTCTATCACATTCTCAAGGCTAAAAGTTATGCATCCCAGCATAATAAAAACAACTGACTTGTATGATGAACTACTAAAATTACAAAAAATAATTAAAAATCCTGAACAGTTGCCATTTGAAGTAACTTTGCAAAATACTTTGTATTTTGAGAGTCTAATTGAGGTGGAATGCTACATTTTAAATAACAAAATAACTTATTTACTCCAATTACCAATCTTGTACCCAAGCACCTTTGATTATTTACACCTTTATTCCATACCCATACCGAGTAAGAATCAGTTTAAGGCAATAGTCACCAACAATAAATATTTGCTTAAAAATGAGTTGTACTTCGCATTCCGTCGTCAGACTTGCATTAAAGTTAAACCACAATACTACATTTGCAAAAACGTTCACCTACAAGAAAAAGACAAAACTAATCCTTGCGAAATCCAATTGCTGAATATGGAAGACACCTCCACCTGCGAAGAAATGGAAGTTCTTATAACCAAACCACTGCTAAAAGAATTGGAAGACGCCAGCCATTGGATTGGAATATTCCCGACTAAGACATCAATTACCTTAAAATGTCACAATCAAGAAGAGGTCCAGAGAGTTCAAGGAACCTACCTAATTTCAATGCCCAGGGGTTGTCAATTGAAAACCTCACAAGAAGTAATTCAAAACGAAGAACAAGTCATCAATAACAATCAAATGATAATATTTCCGGAATTGGAAATTAAACAAACCAATTCCAACTTGGACTTCCACCTTAATGAAATCAACTTGGATGAATTTCAAAAAATCAAAAGTCAAATCGATGGAAATCAACCTGTTCTTCTTGAAAACTTTGGAATTTCATACGTACCCAGTGGATGGACATTGGCCCTCTATATATTGATACTTACCCTACTAATCTACTTCTGCTACCGAAAATATGTTCTACGCAGAAGAAGGACCCAAGACGAAAATCCAAATGTACTTAACTTGGCAGAAGTTCAACTACCTCGCTAATGCTGCATAGTTGAATCTATGATGGGAGGAATTATCTATCCTGCACCATGCCTAGCTACAGCAAAAGTGCTGACTTTTAGTTTATAGATATCAAGTTCCCATAATGTTGTTAACAAGATTATTTTTATGTAAAGCTCAGATTATAATTGTACTTAAAAGAATAAACATCAATTTTCACTCTTAACTTTTTTCTCAACATTTTTTATAACTTTTTAAAAAAGGACTTTTTGTGATCAAAAACTTAATTCATGCACTTTACTTGTGAGGATAACAAAACAAATGTTAACTAGCTTTATCATTGCTTGAAACATGAGAATTAATAAAATATTATAATAATAAAAGCAATAAATGCCTTTACGTAAATAGCTTCTCAATAAAAAGAACGATTTTCTTAATAAATGCAACAGTGAAAAAATAAAACTATTTGAAATTAGGTAAGGGTGCATGTTTTTCTTTAATTAAAAAAAATATGTAATATTTTTTTGTTAAAATTTGTTATACCCTGTGTCCCAACATAAAATACAAAAAAACAAAACCTTATGCTTCTTAATAATTTTTTTTAATTAATTATATTTTTTAACCCTATTTTACTTCGTTTTTTTGAAAAAAAAATAATTTTGGTAGGTTATTTTAAAAAATTTGTTATAAAACATACTAACAAAAAAAAAATTATTAATATTTTTAAATAAAAAGAAACCATACACCCCTACTTAGTTTGGATACACTTAAGTCTTTTATTGTTGCATTTATTACGTAAAACAGGATTTTTGTGCTTTATTTTAAAACACACAGTACAATAGAACTACTGAATCAATCTAAAATTCGTAAACGTCATTGTCTTGGAAATAAAAATAGCTTTCAAATGAGGGGTCACTTGACCCCCCTTTACATTTAAAAAAATTAAGTAGATAGTCCCCCTATGTGGGCGTTATTATTTTTTGAAAAACAAATTTCGTCAAAAGGTAGTTTTTTTAGTGCTAATTTGCCAAGAATATTTTTTAAATTAATATCTTAAACCGTTCAAAAGTTAAGGTGGGGGGGGGGGACTTTTGCCTCGCACTGTATAAAAATAGGTATATTTTTTTTTTATTGTAAATTAAAATAAAATGAGTTGTCATGAGATTTACTGGGTTCCAGTTGATCCAAACCCACCTTCGCCCCTTTCAGTTTCGGTAAGTTCCTTGACTTCCTCGATCTCAGGGTAGAAGATTCTCTCGCAGATTAGCTGAGCAATGCGGTCGCCGCTTTTGACTTCAAAATCGGTGTCGGAATGATTGAATAGGACTACTTTAAGGACCCCACGGTAATCCTCATCAACTACTCCAGCACCAACATCGATGAAGTTCTTCACAGCCAATCCAGATCTGGGAGCGATTCTTCCATAGCATCCTTCAGGAAGCTCAATTTTCAAGCCGGTATCCACGAGGGCCTTGCCTCTAGCCGGAACGGTAGCGTCGAAAACACTTTTGATGTCATACCCTGCTGCTTTTACAGATCCTTTTGTAGGGGTGAAGGCTTCAGGAACAACTTTGATGTATTTGAGCACTAGGTTTTTTGAATCGACCGAGGAAGGTTTGCTGGTGTTTTTAGATGATTTTGAAAATGCTGCAGAGACTTACAACCTCGTTAGCAATTACTTTGTTGTCTACAATGATTATTAATATTAATAAAAGTACGTAAAAAACAGGATTGATTAAATTTTAAACATCTGTGAATTTTTGTTAATTTTAAACCCAAGTTTATAGCTTGTTTAAAATCAAGTCCCATATATTTATTATTAGCCTTCGCATATCGTTTAGAACAAATTTGAGATATGCCCCCACGTACACTATTTTCAACAAACAGTAACATGTCAACGTCAGTAGATATACTATAGGCGTTCTGGAACAAAATCGACCATTTTTACATGTAAATCTCCATAAGGAAATCTAAGGTCCATTCTGCAAAAAACGCTACATTTCAAGGTCACTCGACCACGACGATGACGTCACGTGATCAGCACACTAGGGTGGATTTCATATACTGGTAAAGCATTTACTTCTTTGGCCATGCAAAGGTCATTGACATTTGGAGATATTTTAGACGGTCTACTGCGCATTCTCTTCTGCGCATCCGAAGTAGCAATCCCTCGGTACAGCCCTTTTGGCTAGGTAGGTATTTTAGGTATACTGCGCATCCTCTTCTGCGCAACCCCACGATACGGCCCTTTTGGCTATGCAAAGACCATTAAGCATTGTAGGTATTTTTGATCTACTGCGCATCCTCTTCTGCGCATCTGCAGTTGCAGTCCACCGGTACTGCCCTTTTGGCTATACACAGGTTGTATGTATTATAGGTATATACGCTAGTTGGTATATTTAAGAATTAAATAGAAAAAGGTAATGCCTCGGTTGAGAATTGAACTCGAGACCCCTGGATTAGTAGGCTGGGACTCAGCCATCGAACCACCGAGCTATGTTATAAACGCGATATTTAAGGCAGCATACATGCGGTGTACGCGTATAGGTATCTGCTGCGGTAAGCGATATCCGGTGCACAATACACCTTGAACGTTTTATGAGATATACATATCAATAAAATTTAAATTATTATTTTGTGTGTATATAGATACCAGCGGAATCTATGGCTAGTCAAACATACTAATATCATGCAATTCAAAATACCCGCACCCAATTCAAAATACTCGACAGCGCACCGGCGAGCCGTTCAAAATACCCGCACCCCCGATATTTAAAATGACATTACCCAGCAATTTATGATTATATGCGCAAGCTAATATTTTTTAACTTTTTAGCCATTAATGTCATTAATAAACGGGGCTATTTTTTTAATAGAATTAATTGGGTCCTTTATTTTACATGAGGAAGAGGTCTATGGCGCATATAAGATTATTTGTGTTTATCTAAAAACACAATATTTTTTTGCAATTGTCAAGCGGGAAACCGCCAGTATTAAAACTTAGAGTAAAGGTATCAATAATAGTTAATTCCCACGGTGATTTGTTTGCGTTTTATATTAAACAATAATGTCTTTCACGCTATACATGAAATCTATAAAAACTGTTTGCATGGCCATAAATATAGAAACGAAATCAGTATGGGATTTACATGAGCTGTGTCCAAAATCAGTTTTCCAAGACATTCTTCTGAACATTTTTGAAGTTAGATGGACAGAATTTTGCAACATTGTGGATAATACCTCATATATTGGAATTGATGAACATGAAGCACCAAGCATAAACTATACATGGGGGTCCAGAATAAATTCAATAAATTTATATTTATACTTGTTATGGAAAAACGACTGGCGGCGTTTCTATAAGAGTTCTCAAGTAGTTATCATATATCATAGCTATAACATGAACTATCGGCATATTTGTTCAGAGTGCAATCAAAAAATATTCTAAAATATTTAGACAGGGAACACCGATATTGGAAATCGTAGAAAACTTTACATGTGATCCAAATGAATTATATATGTATATTAGGGAGGGACGAAGTTGGTGTAATAGTTGTGTTTTGACCCCATTATTTACAATACAAGAACTATAGTAATTATTTATTAAACTTTTAGTTTATTTTAGTTCATTTCTCTAAAGGAAATGTACTATTGTAATTGCAATTTCTGAAAATCGATGTTTTTTTGAAACTGTGCCTAAACGAAGCAAGATACGTAAATGTTAGGGGTGTTGGAAAGATGCTACAAAAAATTACCGATCTTTTGATACTAGAATCATATCGATCGGACCATCCACTGGGTTGTTATTAAAAAATATCACTTTGGTGTATGTTAGGATGGATGGATGGATGGATGGATGGATGGATGTACGGAGCAAAAAATTTCTTTAACCGTAATTTACTCAATTATGGTACTAGGTAGAAGGTTCAAACTTGGCATAAGTAAATATCAAAGTCTTGTGGTCAAGATGACCACAAGGTCATACTGACCACTGGTCAAGGTTAGTAGATATTGCATGCAAAAAAAAATCTAGCCCAAAATATTGTGATTTTTTTTTGCTTAAACATATTCTTTCGGAGGGCCCTTTGTGTTAAAAATTTTTAAAAAAAATTCTATGTCTAGGAAAAGAGCTATGACGTTTTCAAATGTCAATGTTTGCATTGACATAGCTCCAATACTTCAATAGTTAGAGGACTCAAACTAGGAGGATGGATACACAAGAGACAGGGGTTCAAGGTCATGTCAAGGTCATATCTTTTTGAAGGTCAATAGCTTTTTTATTATTAAAAATGTATGTTAAGGTAAATGCAAGGTAAATGTTGGACATGTTTTTGAAAACACAAAAGCTTGTTTTTGTGTTTCGGACTTAGTAAGCCATCTTCAGGGAATTATTTATAGTTTGACTTTAATTATCTCATACACCATAATATTTAAAGGTCTCAAACTTGGAGGATGGATAACCAAAAGATAAGAGTTCAAGGTCATGTAAAGGTCATATTGATTGAAAGGTCAATAGCATTTTTATTATTAAAAAGCTATGTTGAGGAAAATGTAAGGTAAACGTTGGACATATTTTTGAAAACACAAGGAGTTGCTCTTGTGTTTCGGACTTGGTAAGCCATCTTCAGGAAACGATTTATAGTTTGACTTCAATTATCTCATACACCTTAATAGTTAGAGGTCTCAAACTTAGAGGATGCATAACCAATAGACAAGAGTTCAAGGTCATGTCAAGGTCATATGGTTTAAAAGGTCAATAGCATTTTTATTATTAAAAACCTATGTTAAGGTAAATGCAAGGTAAATGTTGGACATGTTTTTGAAAACACAAAAGGTTGTTCTTGTGTTTCGGACTTAGTAAGCCATCTTCAGGGAACGATTTATAGTTTGACTTCAATTATCTCATACACCACATTAGTTAAAGGTCTTAAACTTGGAGGATGGATAACCAAAGGACAGTAGTTCAACGTCATGTCAAGGTCATATTGTTTGAAAGGTCAATAGGATTTTTATTATTAAAAAACTATCTTGAGTTAAATGCAAGGTAAATGTTGGACATGTTTTCAAAAACATAAAAGGTTGTTCTTATGTTTCGGACCTAGTAGGTCATCTTCAGGAGACGATTTATAATTTGACGATTAGTCAAGTCAAACTTAAAGAATGGATAATTAAAAGACAAGGGTTCAGGGTCATCTAAAGGTTTTATGGTTTAAAAGTTCAGTATAATTTTCATTATTCCAAAACTATTTTTTGTTAAATGCAATGTAAATATTGGACATGTCTTTAAAAACATAAAAGGTTGTTTTTATATTTTGGACCTACTGGACTATCATCAAAAAAACGCTATAATATATATAATTCTAACAAAAAAATGAATTTGTACGTAAGAAATGAACTCAAGAGTCGGATCTTCCGGCCTCGACTCAGCTAGTTTTGTTTTGATATTAAATATTAAATGCTATAAAATCGATAATTGTTTTACTAATAATTAATTTACAGTAGTTTAACTAATATAGATAGATTTTAGTATTTATACGAGGTTTAAGAACACCCAGTATAAATGTTATCTGCAAATGCAGCTAGAAAGTATCCCACGCAACTGCAGTTTTAGTTTTTAATTGTTTATTTGTTGTTAAAAATGCATTTCTCAATATCTAATCTTTGCAGACATACCCAATACCCACACATATAACTCTAGCAATTTCAAATTATTTGCATTAAATGCACTTTAAAAACAAACCTCAAGTGAGCATAAGCATGTCTGCTAAAAGTTTTACTTTAAAAATGCTATCAAGTGATTTGGTATTAAAACGAAATAAAAGTGGTTTTAAATTAATGTGTTTTGGTTTGTGGGACTCTCCATTTAAAAACGTAAGTACAGTCTATCATGTTTTTACTGTTCTTTATCAGGGGCGGAGGGGCCCATCTGGAGTTCTGGAGATTTCCAGAAGGGCCGCCGTACTTTGGGTCGGTGAGGCCCAGTTGTTTAAAATAATTTCTTAGTTTGTTCTTATTTTAAACAACCAGGCCCGCCTCTTTTCCAGGGCCGGTCAAGTGCTTCCCATCCACCCCTGCTTTATATTATAAACTAGATATGGGGTAGGTCAGCGGATAGGTTAGATTAGTGAGCCTGTTGGAGTTTTTTATAAAATGCTGACATTAAATAGGATACTCCTCGCAGTAATCAGGGACTTTTCTATAAAAAAAAATATTTATTTGCGAAAAGCATAAATAGGTATTAATTCTGACCCTGACGTTCAGAATTTAATTTGGCTTTAGAAAGATGCTGCTGTGTTTCAATTTTTTGCAAAGACATCTTGACCGAACCTGGACTTACGTGACTTAGAGCTTTTTTATCACTAAAAACCTTTTTTGACCTTTTTTGTTTTAAAAACGTCACAAAAAACAAAAAGTACTTTTTAATTCAAAATTTAATTTCCTTTCATTTTTATGAACTAAGTTTTTTGTCCCTCCTCCTCCTCATTCCTTTGTCCTTCGCAAGGACGTGGTGACATCACGTGAGTCTATTTACTGCAGAAGCCCATTCAGCTCTATCTTGAGCCAAATGTGAAGCTTGTGATAAGCTTCTTCCCACTATATTCGTTATTTGGTCAGTCCAGCGTGTTGGTGATCTGCCTCTGGATCTTCGCCCTTCGACTCTCCCTTCCACTATATGCCTTTCCAAAGAGTCATATTGACTCGACACATGTCCAAAAAAGCGAAGAATCGACTGATTTACTTTGGTTAGAAGATTTTTGTTGACATTAAGTTCTTGTAAAATGGATATGTTTGTCCGGTGAGCAGTCCAGGAAACTCTGAGAACTCGTCTGTATACCCACATTTCCAAGGCGTCAATTCTTCTTGCATCGGCTTTTTTTACTGTCCACGTTTCAGACGCATAAGTAGCTATGGGAAAAATAAGAGCGTTGACTAATCTCAGCTTAGTATTTTTAGAAATGGTGCGGTCTTTCCATATTTTTACCAGTTTAGTAGTTGCTGTTTTTGCCATTGCCAGTCGCCGTCTTATTTCTCCTTCGCATCCGCCGCCGTTTGTTATTAGAGAACCCAGGTATACAAATGTGTGTACTGTCTCATACCCTGCAAGTTCAGTGGTTTCTGGTTGGTTATCACGTTGCCGATCTATAACCATTACTTTTGTTTTTCCGCGATTAATATCCAAACCATACTCCATACTCTTTCTGTCTAGTTTACTCATTATTTCTTCAAGTTCTTCTTTTGTAGCTGCTATAATGGTTGTGTCGTCGGCGTATCTTAAGTTGCTTATTCTTCTGCCACCAATTACCACTCCTCCGTTCCACTCATCAAGTACTTCACGCATTATAAATTCGCTGTATATGTTAAAGAGTATTGGTGAGACAATACAGCCCTGTCTTACACCTGCCTTTACTGAGAAGTCATTTGATAGAGTTTTGTTGACCTGAACATTGGCAGAATTCTTGACATATAGGTTATGTAGCAGAGATATGAGGTGATGCGGCACGCCCATCTTTTCAAGAATGCTCCAAAGCTTACCCCATTTAACTGAGTCGAACGCTTTCGAATAGTCGACAAAGCATAGATACATCATAACATTATATTCCCTTGCCTTCTCAATGATTTGGCGAACATTTAATATCTGCTCTCTAGTTCCTTTTCCAGGCATGAAACCAGTTTGCTCATCTGATATTTCTGGATGTAAGAATGGCTTAAGACGTTCATTAATAATGTGTAGCAAAACTTTACTTGAATGAGACATTAAAGCTATGGTTCTATAATTGCTACACTGCGTCGGACTACCTTTTTTGTGTAGGGGTACAAAAGTTGATTTACACCAATCTTTTGGCCAGATACCTGATTCCCATATCTCCGTGCAAGTTTTTTGTAAATTGAGAAATAACGAAGATACGGCTTTTTTTAAATTGGGGGGCTTATGTGGGGGCCGGACAAAAAACTTTTAATTACTTTTTGTAAAGAATTGGAAGGGCTTGTATATTACCAGAATTTTTTTCTTAAATTTATAATAACTGAAATATGAATTTTTTCTCACTTGGGGGGTGCCGCAGCCCCCCTTATTATTTTCCGATTTCTTTCAATAACAATCCCAACCAAGATTTTAATGAGAACAATTTTTCCTGCAAATTTGAACACGATTGGGCTTTTCGTTCTTAAGTTAGAGTGTCTACAAAAAACGTGACAGACGGACGGACGGAGGGATTTTTTGAAAGTTGTTCAAAATTCAATGAAACGCATTGTTTCTAAAGAATTTTTTTGTTTTTAGGTATAAGTTGCATCTAAAATTTACTCAAGTTTCTACATTCAACAACATACCATTCTTGGGGTGGATATACAGGATGTGCAGATGTGTTTGACTCAGCCGACAGCCGATGTGTGATGGAGTACATTACCACAGCTGAGATAAGTTTTCTTTATTTTTAAATAAGAATCTTTTTCTAAATCCCTACTCTAGATTTTTTAATAGTATTACTCACAGATTTAAAATTAGTCTATTAATAAAAAACTAAGTTAATAAGTTTCTTTTAAAAATACTAACAAATTTAAATTATGCTTTTAGATGGGAAATTTTTACAATATGACGCTACATGGATCTAGATGTTGGGTTACCGCTTAATCCAAAAATGCAAATGGACGATTTTGATGATGGTAACCGGCAAATTTTATGTCTTTGGATAACTATTTGATTTAGAGGGGGGCAAACATCCTCTACATCCGCTCATCAGAAAACAACTCCAAGGTGATTGATTTCTGAAGAAAGAGGTATCCCATACATACAAGATTTAAATTTGAGGGGTATGGGCGACATACATCAGCCATAATTATTAACGAAGAAGGGTAATTATTTTTTATGTTAAATCTAAAATCATATTTAATATTATATTTCTACAAAGACGGAATTATCTTCTATATCGAATTATTATTATTACTAATGAATAATGATAAAACCACTTGGTAAATTTTTATATTCTCGGTAAAAAAAATTTTGAATCCACAACTAGTGTTAAAACATTGTTGTAGACGAAATTCTTAACTTATTTAGACGATGCTTTTTTCCCCCACAATACTAATTTATTTTAATATTTTTAGCATATTCGGAATGGATGGATAGAACAATATATGCATCCGGCTTCTAGAGAATCATCCAGCAACCCATCTCCGACGGGGTGGACATCATACAGGACATTGCAGAATCCATATTGGTTCCGATCTTCCGCATCCGGCGGTCCATCGACTTTATATCTGAAGCGAATCAAAGCTTCCGCATATACATATAGATTTGATATTTTTGCAAAATAATTTTTTCTCTAATATTATTTAAAAGATTTTAAGTTAAAATATAAATAACACGAAATATAAAATAGTTGCAAAATTACTAGTAATAAATGGTCCAATCGGCGTCGATGCCAAAAGGTTTTAAAAAATCAGAAGCCTTCTTAAAAACTCTCTGACAAGCTCGGACGATTCTTTGAATAGGAATGGTAAAGGTTGCGTTATAATCAATCCATTCCGTTAAATGCTTACGATGGAACCATGATGCTGCAGCTCCCGTGAAAATTATTACAACACCTCTTTGTTTTGCATTGGAGTCATGGATAATTTTTCGAATTATGTAGGCTACAATTTCCTCCCAGCCACTGTAGCGATGCGATCAATTATTCGATAAAGCATGAGTATTTTCCATGCTATCTTATTCACTATGACATATAATCTGAAGCGATTCAAAGCTTCCCCAATATATAGATTCATACAATAATGTGGCGTGGTGTTTTAACCCGCTCGTATGCTTCAATTAGCTCATTCATTGGAGGTAACTTTAGTTTTGCCAATACCATAACCATGCTATGTTCCAGATATTTTCCATTACATCTTATTCACTATGGCATATAATCTGAAGCGAATCAAAGCTTCCCCAATAAATAGATTAGGCATATCATATAATATTTTTTCCGTTATGATCACTTAGTTGTCTCGATAGAAGCCGCGATAAACTTTTGATCCGCACATAATGATATTGTATAGGTTCGTTATCGCAATTACTGTAGTTTTCTTTTTCGATAAGTATGTTGGGAGCACATGATTGTCTTTTTTATATTGGCTATGGTATAAAATGGACTCAATTTCTTGTTTTTTATTTATACATGCCTCCTTTAATTTTACCATTGAACAATACTTTGGCTATTGGCCATGTAATGGTTTAGATGCCATAGCAAATTAATATGATTGTCTTTTCAACAATTTGTGGGGTATAAAATTGATTTAATTACATTATTTTTATTTATACATGCCTCCTTTAATTTTATCATTGATCAATATAAGATGAACCAACTTTTGGTATTCTATATCTAAATCAACTGATCTAGAATCAATGTTTGTTGTGTGCGTGTAGCAATATGAAGCGCACACAACGCCCCGATTGATGATTTCAATTTTTAAATTACATTAAATTATATTAAACATTTTATTGTGGGCTTAAATTTATTGATGTTAATGCCCCGATTGATGATTTCAATTTTTAAATTACATTAAATTATATTAAACATTTTATCGTGGGCGTAAATTTATTGATGTTAATGCCCCGATTGATGATTTCAATTTTTAAATTACATTAAATTATATTAAACATTTTATCGTGGGCGTAAATTTATTGATGTTAATGCCCCGATTGATGATTTCAATTTTTAAATTACATTAAATTATATTAAACATTTTATCGTGGGCGTAAATTTATTGATGTTAATGCCCCGATTGATGATTTCAATTTTTAAATTACATTAAATTATTTTTAAAAAATTAAACTGCTTTTTATGAAAATCTTGGGTACACAAATTTGTCCCTTGATCTTTCTCATGTTTTTTAATAATGTTATAATATTCAAGAGATAAATTTCTCAGTTTTAAATTTATTAATGATTACACCTAGATTGATGATTCTAGATGTATTCTTGATGATTTCAATTTTTTGTGCATGTAAATTACATTAAATTATTTTTAAAAAATTAAACTACTTTTTATGAAAATCTTGGGTACACAAATTTGTCCCTTGATCTTTCTCATGTTTTTTAATAATGTTATAATATTCAGTAGATGAATTTCTCAGTTTTAAATTCTAATTGGGCAATAAACCATTTTGGGGTATTCACACCAAAGATTGAATTTATTATAATTAGTATTAAACTAGCATACTGCAGTATGTGTTAACATTAGTGTTTTAAGATTACATGCTTCTACATTTATAATCATAATGCTAGCATGTTTACGTCTTTTAGCACTATGTTGGGGTAATATTAATAGTTTGTTAATATGATGTATACTTACTTGGAGTTTTACTCCATAGCCCCATTCAAATAGCGTTTAATTGTGTTATGTTATATATTTAAATTTGAAAATTGTATAAACAAATTTATTATTATTAATTATTGATCATGTAGTGGTTTAGATGACTAATAATTTGAAAATTGTAAAACAAATTTATTATTATTAATTATTGATCATGTAGTGGTTTAGATGACTAATAATTTGAAAATTGTATAAACAAATTTATTATTATTAATTATTGATCATGTAGTGGTTTAGATGACTAATATATTTAGGATTATGTATTTGATTATTTAGGACCGTTATTTTCACCTCCTGATAAACTCCCTTTTAGCTAAAATGAACTTTAAAGTCAATTTTAGCCAATCATGGCAGCTGAAATTGACATTAGAACAATTAACAGGTCCCTGTTAGCTAAAGGAAGTTATCGGGACGATGATTACAACGGGCCTTAGATATATTTGTTTACTAATTACTCTAAATATCTCCTTTGTTTCTTTATTTTTTTGTTGTTGTTGTTGTTGTTTTATTTGTATAGATTATAATGGTAATAATAAATAAAAACAAATTTTTATGCTCCAATTTGTGTTTTATTTAAAAAATCCCAAAACATATTTTGAATATTTGAAATATGGAACGCAAATGTTTTTGTTGTTGTTCTTCTACGTACTCAAAAAGTCAAAATTTAGTTTCATTCAATAATTTAAATTTAAGAAACTGCTTGGTAAAATATTAATAAATACTAAGTATAAAATATTAAATTACTGCATAAATTTACGTAAATGTATCGCTCCATATTCCCATATGTTATTGATTGAATTTGTGTAGCCCCTGAAGGAAGGGGAACTGCTGGACTCTTATAAATAATATTTACACCGGTCCACTAAAAAGAAACATTTTTTTAATTAAATGATTATGCAGTTCGGGAGTACTTACATTATGCCCTGGGTAAATCAACTTAACATGTACTAATATAAGAGTTTTTAAACAATTATTAGGAAGACTTGCAGTTGCCATTTTTTATAAATCTGCTCTAACAAATCTTTAAGAAATTTTACGTTTGGATAGGTGTAACTGTTGTTTATACAATGAAATTGACAGGAAACAATTATTATAAGAAAATTGATAAGCGATAGTCCCATAAACGCGATGGTACGTTGTTGGAACATGCCTAGGGTTATATAAATTTATATCACCCGGTATACTAAGACAAATTATATTAAAGGTTTTTATTTCTTATTTCTTATTTTTAACCCTATTTCATAAATAAGGATCCTTATTTATGAAATAGGCTTTTCTTATTTAAAAATAGGCTTGAAATAAGCTTTCTTATCGTGAAATAGGCTTGAAATAAGCTTTGCTTATTTTGAAATAAGCTTTGCTTATTTTTGAATGAAATTTAAAATATGGTTAAAATAAAAATGTATGAATTGATATAAAATGTAATCACTTCCTTTCAACCGTATATCACAAGTCTGAATTGAAAACGTAGTTTAAATTCTACCTTAGTTATAATTATTATACTTGTCGTGGCATATACTAAAATAATTAACTACTTAATTATGGATAATTTATAAGTATTAGACGATACTTACCGAATATTCAATGTTTCACATAATATAGTGATAATGTTACACGAGCTCAAATTTAAAATATTACCAACACCTGCCGAGTTTGATGAAATTAATTGGGGTATTGATGGGGTTGTGGGCGCTATTGAATTCCTGTTGGAAGATTTCGTTCCACAGTATGCAGCATTCTCATTTTCGAACGCTGCATGTTCAATTATGATAACGGGCTCGGACGATGCGGAAGTTATACACGAAATTATGCTGGGCATTAGGACCTTATATCCAATATATCTAACAAATTATGATACTGAGATATTTAGCTTAATTTTCACTAGAGTAACGGAATTATAGATATCTATTTATCAAAATTAACTTTACATAGGTAATAGATTGCTTTTAAATTATATTGTTTGGTTTACTCTAAATTTAAAACAGATTTGATGGTGCCTGATATCAAACTGTGGGAGACCTTCAGTCCTTAATTATTATTCGATTTTTCTAAAAAAATTTATCTGAACCGGCGAGAAAAAAACTAATTTTCTGTGCAAACTTTAAGGCTATAATAAAATGCATGTTGATATCTTGTGGTTTATAATCAAAGTACATTGTTTAAGTTTTGATGTTAATTTTACGTGCTAAATTATTGTGATTTTAAGAGGTGAGTACTACCAAAACAATTCCACCTTCTAGAAAAAACTGAAGTCTAAATTAAATATACTTTTTATTATCAATATTTTCAGAACGTATATTGTTTTAGAGCATAAAAAATGGCAAGCGAACCGTCTACAAGCAGAAGTAGCCCTCCGAGGGCGATACTCGATCCATCAGCCTACGTTGCTGAAAGGGTATCAAGAGTCTGGTTAAATGGTGTAAGGTTCCCCTTTGTTGGTATAAACGATCACGCTGTTTCGCATCCTAACGAATATAGAGTACGTTTAGGGTGTAATACCTGTGATTATTCAATCATCCGAGGCATGAAGCGGTATAGGGCTGGACGGCGAATGCTCTTTTTAAATACTTCAGCACCACAGCCCTGTAACCGATGCCATGCACCCCTAGCCCTCGTGCAGTGGACAGCTATGGTACAGTACAGAGGACAATGGGTGTCAATGGTTTTTCCTCAGCGTACTCTACCTCCTAGGTAATTTTAATCAGCCACCACGTATATACAACTTGTTTTAATATTCAATTTTCAGGCCTAGAACACATTCATCGTCAGATGATGATTGATAAGTGTGTAAATGTAAAACTTTAAACTGAAGCAGCCTGTATATTCAATAAACTAATACAGTACTCCTTATCATATATAAAATTATATCCGGAAACTTGGGCGTGTTGATATGAAAGCCAATAGATGTCTCTAGCTGTTTTATTCTGAATACACACATCTCCTGCGTGTATTATTTGTAAGTAAAAGATTTATAAATTATGTAATTGAATGCAATAAGATGTAAAATTTTATTAATTTTAGAATATCTAATCTGCAGAGCACAGAGCGTCCTTTATATGGAAATGTTAACGATTTTCAGTGGGTCTGGACTATGTCATTTATCTTATCGCCAAAATTAAATCAAGTTTTTACTTCATCAACCTTTATAATTTTTTTACTTTTGGGGTAAAGAAAAATAAAAAACATAAATATGTAAAAGTTTGTTTATTTTAAAAAGTTTAATACTATTTTTATAATACATTATATGTTATTGCATAATATTATTGTTAAAGACAATAAAGACATTATACTATTTTTATATTGCGCGCCAAAGTATTTGAAGTTCGACGATGCCTTGAGCGAGGCTGTATCCGGTATCCTGTGACGAGACTACTACGCGAGAGGGTCTGCCGGCCATATTGACTATACGAGAGCTGTGTAAATTTTGTACCGCAGCGTCATGCAACTTGTTTTCTTCAATTGTTCATTAATATTATATTTTTAAAGTAAAATTATTACAAAATCAAACGTGTTTAAGTGTACCATCGCAAAATACAGTCCATTACTAACAATTATAATAAACATACATATCATAAATTTTACCTTTAACAATAAATATATTATTATTAGTACAATACTTAATTTAATAAATAAAAGGACACACACCTCAATTATTATTTAGATATGTTATAATGTGCCAACAAGATTGAATTATATTTTTAATTAAATATGTATTTACCTATAGATATTTTTTAATTTTTAATTCATGCTAAAGTGGCCCCAAGCTAATGTATTATGTTTATCCTTGTATATAATTCGCTTAGAGTCGTAGGGACTTAAACCAATTTTGTTTTGATTTATTGTGTATACATTATGATGTATAGATTTTATTAAATTTTGAGAAACAGTGGTTTCAATTTGACTATTTAAGCAATCGACATAATCATCAAAAGAAATACAATTTTTAACAATATGTTTTTTAATGCCTTTAATTTTTTTAGACTCACATTTATTCACTCGCGTTGCATACATTTTTGATCTTAAACCAACAAATTCGGTCATTATTTGCCCATTGTTCTCATCCTTCATCAATCCAACAACCTTTTTGTTAACTAAAGGTATTCCATATCGATTATCAGAATGATAATCTGATGTATGTGTGAAACAATCTTCTCGAATAATTTTATATGGATCAACATTGTTTATTAAATAAATTAGTGAATCAGTGTCTGTGTATAATATCTCACACTTTCCTGGTCCACATCGTTGTTCGAAATATCCATAATGAAAGGCATATATGGACGTTTTGGCTATATCGAGTATAGCCATCCCAATATATATCGGCTTGTTAAAAAAGACTTCTGATTTGTTTAATTCAATCAGAACAAGATTTTCACTTAAAATTACTGCTGACTTAAAATTGGGGCTGGAAATTAACGCTTCAGCCCCATATCGTCCATCCCATTTGCTCACTAATTTCACATTGCTGTGTTTTCGAACGTTTTCCATTGTTTTTCCAAATACAGCATTATTCATCAGCTTAAACAAATTTTTTTCGAACTCGTTTTTTGCATTAGTTCGAAGTTTTGTATTTAAATCGATATAACTTTTAAGCCAGTGAGATTGATTAAAGCTTAACACTCTATGTATTTGTTTAAGTTTGAGCCCATGTGATAAAGCTTGTTGAAGGCTTCTGTAGTGTATAACATATCGTGTCTTATCATGAAGAGTTGCCATTAATTTTTTATCACGAGTGCCAGGTGCTGCCATATGTTCAGGACAAAAAGGAAGGTCGTTGTGTTTATCATGTAGGTGCTGTGGGTATTCCAAATCAACTTCAAGTATATATCCCTCCGCTGCCTCAGACGAGATATTATGCAGATTAAAGGATTGGATTTCACTGTCATCGAGCCATTTAAAGCCTCCTGTGGGTAAATATTGGGACATACTCCAGGCATACTGGCTGTTGATATCCAAATAAAGCAAGAATCTTGAATCTTCTTGCTCATTAAAAGTGTCCATGTATTTATTGTTAGCCTTTGCATAACGCTTAGAACATTGAGATAAGCCTCCTCGTAATCCACGTTCAAAAAACATAATCATGTCAACATCCATAAGCAATTCTAGCTCTATCTTTGTGTATTTTAACATACAATTATAAGTGTAACTCGGTAATGTATAGCTGTGCGCTGGATCTATACTGTAAGTATTCAGGCAACTACACCGGAAATTTTCAAACACATCGGCGAGTAAAAGTACGTCGGTCTTTAGATATAAATCGCTGTATTCGCCCAAGTTTTTGCATTTAAAGGTATGCCAAACGTTTTGAGCCTGCTTGTAGTCTTCTTCAGATATATTTGTCCCATCCAATTTATTGAAGAATGATGATATGGGAGGTAATTCAGTTTCAGCTAATTTTTCCATGGAAGTCATGTAATCATATGCAAACAGCCCCTTCCTACACAGCAAGGTAAACGCGTCATCTGATATTCCAACAAATTCTGATTTTAAAAGGGGGTATTCGCTTAAATATGATGCTAATGTAGCCAAGCTTGAAGCCATAAAGCGGTAAGAGTCAATAAATCGAAATGATATCAAGTTTCCATCGATATGTTTTGTAAAAGAAATAAATTTTTCCTTGTTCACGGGAAGTATATCGACCCTGCCCTCTATGTTTTCGCATAAATCCCATAATATAAAGTGCGAATCGTAATTTGATAATCCATGAAAAATTATCGGCACAGTATGAGTATCTTGAAAGTTGATATTACAATCTTCGTGAGCTGCTCCTCTGTATAGACCAGTAAGATGGTTATGATCTCGAACTTTCTTTTGACCCTCAGTAAATTTCTTTTCACATGGCACACTTCGCTATGAAGAAACTCAAGATTTTGCTCTTTAGTTAATGGTTCCATGGGTAAGGGACAAAGAAAAACTGTCTCTACATCTTCAGCGAATTGTTGCAGCTCCTTCATGAACCATTTTATACAATCAATTCCACAATATGATTTGTAATATGATAACGTATCATCATATGAGCATTTAACATAATATCCCACACTGAAGGGGATATGGGACTGATATTTTCCATTATTATCAACGGGTTTTAAAATGCATTCGAGATCTGCGTAAATTACAAAGGGTACTTTTGTTTTGTGATTGAAGTTTTTAAATTTAAGAACTGTATCAGTAGGCAATTTAATTTTACAATCATTAATTTCTTTGCAATCAACATAATGTTTATTAAGTTTTTCTTGTGAGTAAAAGTAGTGGAGACATCTATCACAAAAATGCTTCTGTATATGCATTTTGCTTAGCTGTGACGAGAGAAGACGAGATAAGCTTTTAATCCATACATAATGATAATGTATAGGTTCGTCGTCACAATTACTGTAGTTTTCTTTTTCGCTGCCATATGCTGATTGGATTAGTAGAAGATTTATATGCTTATCGACTTTATGTTTAGATAAGTATGACGGTAAAACGGTATAATTTTTGCGCTCCAATTTTAGCATATACACGTTAATAGATAGCTCGTTTTGTTTTTCAAAACTTGGGATTTGCTTCATGGTCATTGGGAATTGTATTCCTTTGAGATTTAAGACAGTTGAATAATGTGGGTAATTACTAATACGGTGTGGGTTATTTGCTGCTGGATATAAAGCTGATGTAACAGCCCAAGCAAAGCATGAATCATCAGCATTTTTAACATTTACGCAGGCATGTTTTAAGGCAATTTGTCTAGGTAACTCTATAAATGAGGATCGAACTTGCGGGGTGAATTTATTAATGTTTATTCCCAGATTGATGATTTTATACAAAGCCCAACCGCTATCTCTTTCCTGGAACTCCTCCAGCTCCTTCAGAATTGGACTAGTCACTTTCGCATCAAACCATTCATCAAGGTTTGTATCCCGAAATATTGGAGAATTTGATGTAGTGAAATATTTAACGTCCGTTTGTGTTTTTGCGGCATTTGACAGAATGAATTCACCGCCGAATACAGTGTTAATTTTTACAGCTTCATTCGACTTCAAGGCATTTTAAAGTCGTCTCTTGAATACAGCTTTACAATCGATCAAAAACTTCTGTACGTCCTTATGCTTCAAATTCGAGATGACACCGGTTCGCATCCTTCCGGTAAATGCCGATATAGTGTCATCCCAATGTACGCGATTAGTAGCTGTTTCTTTTCTTTTTATACTGCCGCCGGTTTTCTGAATATTCTTGAGCTGTCTGCGTAAAGATTTTACAAGCCTGAGTTGGGTGGTCAGATGTTGCTTCTCGCCTAGGGATTGAGCCGTCTTGATATCCTTATGTAGGATCCTAACAGCTCGAGTGCATTCCTTGAGTCCATTTTCAATTTCCATGCGAGCTGGGTCGGATGCTACCAGTAATAGAGCTAGTAATGCTCTAATACCACCAACGATTGTATCGATAAGAGACATGATTCTCGGAAATCTGTTGTGCTTATATGGATTTTTCTATCAGTTTAAAGTATGATGTAACAACTGTGCTATATGTTGTCTTGATAAACACTTTGAACGTACTAATTTCTGTTTCAAAATTATAAGCTTATATATGGTTTTTGCGTCGGATATAAAACAGAGAGATGTAACTTTAGCGCTATTGAGCAGAATTTTCTAGAAGTTTAAAGTATGATGTAACAACTGTGCTCTATGTAGTCTGAAACAAAAAAGAGGTTTTATTAATTACTTTTAATTCGCTAGTCTGAATGCACTGTAGATAATATTAATAAGGTTAAAAGAATTAAATGAAAATTTAATTTATAATGCTAAAGAATCTATTAAATATACATACTGGTTGTATGCTATGTTAGAATTATAAAAAAGAAGTGACAATAATTTATATATAAACAATTAAATAATTTTATATAAACCTGACAACTCTGTATATATAATTAGCGGAATTAGAATAAAGTGCAGTGATCTACTGAGAGGTGCGACGTGGTTTTACATAGAATAGTACAATACCTATCAGAACAGTGTTGTCAAGTTGTTTAATAATTATTTAAATTTAGTACAAGCTTTTTATATGTGTTGTGTTTTGGTATTTGGATAATATTATTTCCTTTTATCTAAGTAATTTTTAAATTAAAATAATATGTAATCTACATACCTTTTTTCACTTTTTATAATCACTAATCACTGACTGCTGTGTAGATGATTGATGTTGACACTTGAAGTACTTATCGCTGAATGAATTTTAGGTTTGCGGCTTTTTCTTATATAGCCTTGGAGCGAACCTAATACAAACTCTTATCTTGAGTTTTAGTAAAATTTACTGATTAGACAATAATTTGTGTCTATTTCCTATTTAAACCTGTGTTAAAAAGACATTCTTATTAAAATTGTACTCGTTTTACATTTAATCATCATTTATTTATAGCAATTTTATTTAAAAACATCTTTGCGGTTAGTTAGTGATAAGATCTCCACCTATGTATTTTATTATTTATTTGTTTTTACGTTAACCTTGAGATTTTTCATGCAGTATATCCTGTATGCTACCTATAATTCATATTAAATAATAGTCTCTACCCAGTAGCCAATTTAACATAATATGAACTCTGTTGCCCTATATGTTGTTATTTTATATGTTAGTAAATTAGTTGAACCTCCAAAAATTATACCTTAAAGGTATTAGGGGATCCATAAGCTTACTGGCATATGCTTAATGGTGGGTATTTTGAACGGCTCGCCGGTGCGCTGTCGAGTATTTTGAATTGGGTGCGGGTATTTTGAATTGCATGATATTAGTATGTTTGACTAGCCATAGATTCCGCTGGTATCTATATACACACAAAATAATAATTTAAATTTTATTGATATGTATATCTCATAAAACGTTCAAGGTGTATTGTGCACCGGATATCGCTTACCGCAGCAGATACCTATGTATCGCATCACATGTATGCTGCCTTAAATATAGCTATTATAACATAGCTCGATAGCTTGATGTGTGAGTCCCAGCCTACTAATCCAGGGGTCTCGAGTTAGAATCTCAGCCGGGGCATTACCTTTTTCTATTTAATTCTTAAATATAACATCTAACATATAATACATATAATACATACAACCTGTGTATAGCCAAAAGGGCAGTACCGGTGGACTGCAGATGCGCAGAAGAGGATGCGCAGTATACCTAAAATACCTGTAATGATGTAACATCTAGTACATAATAAACTGCCTGACAACAACTTTGTATAGCCACAAGGGCCGTATCATCGCAGCGCAGAAGAGGATGCGCAGTAGGCCGCCTAAAATATCTCCAAATGTCAATGACCTTTGCATGGCCAAAAGGGCTGTACCAGTGAGCTGCGCAGAAGAGGATGCGCAGTAGTGTTCTGATCACGTGACGTCATCGTCGTGGTCGAGTGACCTTGAAATGTAGCGTTTTTTGCAGAATGGACCTTAGATTTCCTTATGAAGATTTACATGTAAAAATGGTCGATTTTGTTCCAGAACGCCTATAGCATATCTACTAACGTCAGTTAAAAGTTCTAATTCAATCTTAGATATTTAATTGCACCATTTAATTTACCGCTATAGGTACTAAATTGCTGTTTAATTACATACCTACCAATTTAATTTACTTGTTTACTTTTTAATGAGTGTGCGTTTATTTTTGAACACAATTTATTTACCAATAAATAGTAGGTATATAAACGAAATTACCATTCGTTTAATAGATGAGTTAGGTCATTTGTTGAATTTTAATAGTGAGCTCATAACTATTAGTCTCCATTTAAAAAGACTCTAAATTACAATGGTGCTTCGATATAATGTTTTGGAACAGCAAGTCCCCTCTACATTGAATTTTTCCGAATTAAAAATACCTATAAATAGCTTAAACTCACATAAAAAACTTAGTAAAGGACCTTCTTTGGAAAACAGAAAGTTTTTAAAATCATTAGGATTAACAATAAAGTTAAAACCAAACAGATAAAAAATAAAAGAAGAACAGTACAAAAGGTTTGGATTCAGTTCAAAGTAAAAGTTAGTAATAGTGTACAAATATTCATTAGGTGTATATGTTCTTTGAAACAAACATTTGAATATACAGGATGAGTGTTTTAAATATTGGAGCAAATGCTTATGTTGATAATTCAATTATTAATTATGCAGAACATTCTCACACCCCATATTCCAATACAAGTCTAAATCGTTCTGATGAGATAAGGATACCCATTTTAAGCCAAGATATTTACACTTTGCCCTCCGAAAGTTATTTAATTATTTATGGAAAAGTTTTAGATAATCATGACAAAGCAAGTACAACTATTAAATTCATTAATAACGGAATATTATATCTGTTTGATGAAATAAGGATGGAAATAGCAGGAACTGTCATCGATAGAGTAGGGATACGTTTCATTTACACATAGAGAAGCAGTTCGATATGAAAATGCAGGTTGGTGTTTAAATTCAAGTGATAATTCTACAGGAGAAATAATTGATAAAGATGGTAATTTCAATGTATGTATTCCATTATCTACAATATTGGGTTTTTGTGAGGATTTTAAAAAAATTATAATTAACGATCTAAATTGTGTTATTAGATCAAAAGCTAATGAACAACCTAAAATTATAATTGACAAAATATATTGGAAGATGCCTCACATTCAAGTGTCAGATGCTCAAAAATTAAATTTACTTAACTATTTGGAAAAGGGTGCTAACTTACAAATTAGTTATCGATGCTGGGATCTATACAACTATCCTGTTTTACAAGAAACCTCAAAGCACACATGGAACATAAAAGCTTCCTCACAAATGGACAAGCCTAGATATGTAATTGTTGGATTTCAAACAAATCGTCATAATAAACTAGATAAAAATAACAGTATATTTGATCATTGTAATTTAACAAATATTAAACTTTATTTAAATTTAAATATTTATCCTTATGATAATTTAAATCTTAATTTTGATAAAAAACATACTTCAATTCTTTATGAAATGTACGTTAAATTTCAACAAAGCTATTATAACAGATCCTATGATCCATGTTTGTCTTTAAAACAATTTTTTGAAATAGCTAATCTTTATGTCATTGATTGTTCATTACAAAATGACACCCTTAAATCAGGCACGGTAGATGTAAGATTAGAATTTGAGACCAGTAAAAATATACCACCTGACACTGCAGCATACTGTCTTATTCTTCACGATAAAATAATTACTTATAATGCTTTAAATAATATTGTAAATGTTACTTAGTGATATATTTATTTTAATTAAAACACATTATGAATAAAAGAATTTTATTGTTATTAAATTTATTTTTTTTTTAAATTTTACCCTTAACCAAACTTTAATACATTTTTAAATACGTTGAAAAATTTTAATTATTGAATAATTCTTCAACATAACTGTTTAGGTCTTGCGATTCCGGAAAGTCTGCTGCTGCCCTTAATTTTCTCTTTTTCGATACTCTTTGTACGGTGGGGGGTGGTGGTGGGTGTGGATGCGGGGCTACATTGTTTGAAATAAAAGTGTTGTCTTCGTAATGTCCTTGGACTTCAATTTCCGTTGGGGCTGTATAGTATGATTTTGATGTTCCAGCAGCAGCCTGAGGCTCATCATCTCTTAGCATGAACTTAAATTGCTTACACATTTTTTCGATTTGTTCAAATTCCTGATCATCATTTGTTGTTACTCTTATATAATCAATAGGTAAATCTCCAAATTTTTTTTCTAAACTACTTGTTTTTGGACAATAAGATAATTTAACAAATACTCTGTCCTGTTTTAGAACAACACTTCTTTGTCCGTAACTATAAAAAAAATAATTTTAAAATACACTTCTTACACAAAAGAAAAAAAACTTACATGAAAATAAGATTTTTTAATAAGTTATGCATGGCCTGCGGTGGAAACAAATTTTTATCTTTTGAAGAGCATATTAGAGTGCACGGAATATTCATTTTATTGGAATAAGAACTACGTCTTTTCTATTGAAAATACTGACTTAAACTGATTTGTTTAAAATAAGAATGTATGAACAAAGCTTCATTATTTTTGATTCATCATTATAAAAAAAACTTAATTACTGCATTTTCGTAATAGTAATTTGGAAAATTTTTGAAAATATTTTAGATTGCCTCAATTAAAAAAATATATTAATAAAAAATTACACGTGTGAGCGATTAAAATTTTTTAACTTTCTGAATGTAGAAATATCTTGTTACATTTTAAAAAATATCAGTTTCCTTCTAACATCATCAGTCGCAAGAAGAATATTCTAAAAAAACATGTCTCAAATAGCAAAAATAATATTTGAAAGTATAGTTCGACTATCAATGATAGGTGCCATCCTATCAAAAATGGTTTTGTGTGCTATAACCGTTGTGGGGGAATTACTTAACAAACAAGACATTGATAATTTACATGTGGAATTGGAACAATTGATTGACGAAGTTAACAGATTTCTTGACTCATTACAAAAGCTGCGAGAATGTATTCTGGAACAACCAATCATGGAAGAGGGTAGCACCACCTCCGTAGAAGTGCATGAAAATAAAAATGGTAAAACAGTTACTTTCAAAAATACAGAAAAAAATGGAGAACCCACAATGGAAGTAAACCTAAGACCTGAATATACAGGGTGTTACCAAATAAGTAGGAAAAAATTCAGGGGGTAATTCCTGAACCCATTTTAAGAAAAAAAGTTCCTATAAACATATGCCCGATTTTGACTTTTATTTTTCTTACAGCCCCCTAAGGGCCCCCACTATTAACACGATTTTTTAAATTTTACAAAGAGAAAAATATTTCTAGTGATTAGATAAATCAAATAGGTCCTATAAAATTTTTTGAAAAAAATTATAGCGAAAAAACTGATTTTTTAGGGGTTTTTGGGGGAGCTGTATCTCAGAAACGAAGGATTTTCAGACACATGTTTATATGAACTTTTTTTCTTAAAATGGGTTCAGGAATTACCCCCTGAATTTTTTCCTACTTATTTGGTAACACCCTGTATGGAAAATAGGGAAAATTCGGTAAGCTTATGATTACATTATATACTAGTGTGTGTGTGGATTTTAATTTTTGTTCTTTTTTACAGCCTGGCAGTGATCAAAATCCAGAGGTTAATTCATCCTCGGAAGCCATGGATCTCTCAAAGAAAAAAAAAACAACAAATACCCACCAACCCTATCAATATTTATAATAGTAATAATTCAAAAAAAACCTTTTTGGTTGAGGTTTTTTTTTTCTTTGAGAGATCCATGGCCTCCGAGGATGAATTAACCTCTGGATTTTGATCACTGCCAGGCTGTAAAAAAGAACAAAAATTAAAATCCACACACACACACACTAGTACACACATCAAAATAATCTAGGGGACAACATCTTTTCCTTAAATTTTTTGATGGTGATTTGAAGTTTAGTTGTTTTTACCATTGCAGTATATTCTTGCAATGCCTCCGCATAATTACCAATCACTTTCAGCGAAAAAACTAAATTAATAAAGAAAAAATAAACAGGGATAACATCGCTTGAAATTTAGCTTATTTTAAAAAAAATTTAAACAACAGTTGTAAACAAGCAAAAATGTAATACGATCTTTCAGTAGTTAGTATGCCCCCTTCTGCTGGTAATTACGGCTTAACATCTTCTTCGCATGCTTAGAATACGGTTGTCAATCAATTCTTGGTTCAATATGCTCCACTGCTCTAAAACGCACTAAGAGAGCAGCTCACTTTCCCCAAATGGTTTAATTTGTTAAGTAAGGCTTCCTTTGAGCATGCTTTATCGGATTTAAATCTGGTTACTAAGCTGGCCAATTCATAACTGCAATATTCTCTTTATTTCGATAGTCGCGAATCAACATGGCGTGATTGGGACAGGCGCTATCATGTGTTAAAATAAAATCGTGTCCAATATTATGTGTATATGGAACAACGACAGGGTCCTCAATGTTGTTAATGTATCCGTTTGTATTAGAAAAGCCATCCACCAAAACGCGCTCAGTTCTTCCGCCAAAAAAAAATCCACCAAAAACCATGATTGTGCCATCGGTAACTATGGACTTTCTGTGCAGTTTCCAAACGACCATTATTTCCATACCGTCTCCAAACACAAGTTTGTCTTGAATTTGATTACAAACCAAACCCTGATCCGTCTGTGAATAACACAACACAATTATGGGTATAGGTAAAATTTCTCTTGGCGGAAGAACTGAGCGCGTTTTGGTGGACAGCTTTTCTAATACAAATGGATACATTAACAACATTCAGGACCCTGTCGTTGTTCCATATACACATAATATTGGACACGATTTTATTCCAACACATGATAGCGACCGTCCCAATCCCGCCATGTCGGTTCGCGACTATCAAAATAAAGAGAATATTGCAGTTATGAATTGGCCAGCTCAGTCGCCAGATTTAAATCCGATAAAGCATGCTCAAAGGAAGCCTTACTTAACAAATTAAACCATTTGGGGAAAGTGAGCTGCTCTCTTAGTGCGTTTTAGAGCAGTGGAGCATATTGAACCAAGAATTGATTGACAACCGTATTCTACGCATGCGAAGAAGATGTTAAGCCGTAATTACCAGCAGAAGGGGGCATACTAACTACTGAAAGATCGCATTACATTTTTGCTTGTTCACAACTGTTGTTTAAATTTTTTTTAAAATTAGCTAAATTTCAAGCGATGTTATTCCTGTTTATGTTTTCTTTATTAATTTAGTTTTTTCGCTGAAAATGGTTGGTAATTATTCAGAGGCATTGCAAGAATATACTGCAATTGTAAAAACAACTAAACTTCAAATCACCATTAAAAAATTTGAGAAAAAGATGTTGTCCCCTAGATTATTTTGATGTGTGTATATAATGTAATCATAAGCTTACCGAATTTTCCCTATTTTCCATATATTCAGGTCTTAGGTTTACTTCCATTGTGGGTTCTCCATTTTTTTCTGTATTTTTGAAAGTAACTGTTTTACCATTTTTATTTTCATGCACTTCTACGGAGGTGGTGCTACCCTCTTCCATGATTGGTTGTTCCAGAATACATTCTCGCAGCTTTTGTAATGAGTCAAGAAATCTGTTAACTTCGTCAATCAATTGTTCCAATTCCGCATGTAAATTATCAATGTCTTGTTTGTTAAGTAATTCCCCCACAACGGTTATAGCACACAAAACCATTTTTGATAGGATGGCACCTATCATTGATAGTCGAACTATACTTTCAAATATTATTTTTGCTATTTGAGACATGTTTTTTTAGAATATTCTTCTTGCGACTGATGATGTTAGAAGGAAACTGATATTTTTTAAAATGTAACAAGATATTTCTACATTCAGAAAGTTAAAAAATTTTAATCGCTTACACGTGTAATTTTTTATTAATATATTTTTTTAATTGAGGCAATCTAAAATATTTTCAAAAATTTTCCAAATTACTATTACGAAAATGCAGTAATTAAGTTTTTTTTATAATGATGAATCAAAAATAATGAAGCTTTGTTCATACATTCTTATTTTAAACAAATCAGTTTAAGTCAGTATTTTCAATAGAAAAGACGTAGTTCTTATTCCAATAAAATGAATATTCCGTGCACTCTAATATGCTCTTCAAAAGATAAAAATTTGTTTCCACCGCAGGCCATGCATAACTTATTAAAAAATCTTATTTTCATGTAAGTTTTTTTTCTTTTGTGTAAGAAGTGTATTTTAAAATTATTTTTTTTATAGTTGTTTATGTGTTGTTCTAAAACAGGACAGAGTATTTGTTAAATTATCTTATTGTCCAAAAACAAGTAGTTTAGAAAAAAAATTTGGAGATTTACCTATTGATTATATAAGAGTAACAACAAATGATGATCAAGAATTTGAACAAATCGAAAAAATGTGTAAGCAATTTAAGTTCATGCTAAGAGATGATGAGCCTCAGGCTGCTGCTGGAACATCAAAATCATACTATACAGCCCCAACGGAAATTGAAGTCCAAGGACATTACGAAGACAACACTTTTATTTCAAACAATGTAGCCCCGCATCCACACCCACCACCACCCCCCACCGTACAAAGAGTATCGAAAAAGAGAAAATTAAGGGCAGCAGCAGACTTTCCGGAATCGCAAGACCTAAACAGTTATGTTGAAGAATTATTCAATAATTAAAATTTTTCAACGTATTTAAAAATGTATTAAAGTTTGGTTAAGGGTAAAATTTAAAAAAAAATCAATTTAATAACAATAAAATTCATTTATTCATAATGTGTTTTAATTAAAATAAATATATCACTAAGTAACATTTACAATATTATTTAAAGCATTATAAGTAATTATTTTATCGTGAAGAATAAGACAGTATGCTGCAGTGTCAGGTGGTATATTTTTACTGGTCTCAAATTCTAATCTTACATCTACCGTGCCTGATTTAAGGGTGTCATTTTGTAATGAACAATCAATGACATAAAGATTAGCTATTTCAAAAAATTGTTTTAAAGACAAACATGGATCATAGGATCTGTTATAATAGCTTTGTTGAAATTTAACGTACATTTCATAAAGAATTGAAGTATGTTTTTTATCAAAATTAAGATTTAAATTATCATAAGGATAAATATTTAAATTTAAATAAAGTTTAATATTTGTTAAATTACAATGATCAAATATACTGTTATTTTTATCTAGTTTATTATGACGATTTGTTTGAAATCCAACAATTACATATCTAGGCTTGTCCATTTGTGAGGAAGCTTTTATGTTCCATGTGTGCTTTGAGGTTTCTTGTAAAACAGGATAGTTGTATAGATCCCAGCATCGATAACTAATTTGTAAGTTAGCACCCTTTTCCAAATAGTTAAGTAAATTTAATTTTTGAGCATCTGACACTTGAATGTGAGGCATCTTCCAATATATTTTGTCAATTATAATTTTAGGTTGTTCATTAGCTTTTGATCTAATAACACAATTTAGATCGTTTGAACTTCTAAGTAAAATTAATTCCTGTCGAACATTAATTATAATTTTTTTAAAATCCTCACAAAATATATTATTTCCCTCAGTAATTAGAGGTATCATTACTGGACCTTCAAACTGTGGCAAAACCAATGTTATAATATCACTTTTGGAACATGAAAATGGATTAAAATTTGAAAATGTCTACGTTTACTCAAAATCTTTATATCAACCCAAATACTGTTATTTAGAAAAATTATTAAAACCAATAAGAGGAATTCATTATTATGCATTTAGTGCCAGCGATGATATTATTGAACCATCAAAAGCCAAACCTAATTCTGTATTTATTTTTGATGACGTTGCATGCGAAAACCAAAGGGTAATAAGAGAATACTTTAGCATGGGTCGTCATAATTCCTTAGATATGTTCTTTTTATGTCAATCCTATACAAAAATTGGAAAACAATTAATTAGAGATAACACCAATTTATTGGTAGTTTTTAAGCAAGATGATTTAAATTTAAAACATATTTATAATGACCACATTGGAAGCGATATGTCTTTTGAGTTATTTAAAAAAATTTGTGCATATTGTTGGAAAGATAATTATAATTTCATTTCAATTTTTCCACAAATTTCCATTGACCAAGGTCGATATAGAAAAAATTTCGATCATTATATATATCTTGATTAAAACACTTTTAATTTCATTCAATCCTACTAGCTGTTATATATCAGATATCTGTTTATAGCTGTTTTTAACCTGTTTTAACCTGTTTGTGACCTGTTTTTTTGAGCTGATATAAAGCTGTTTAATTTACTTTTTTTATAATTTGTACCTAAATTTGAAATGAATGTTAATGAAAAAATATTAAAGAAACGATTGATAGAAAAACGTAAAAATGTAAAAGATAAATTAAAACTTCTTAAATCTTCAGAATTAGTCAAGGGGCAAATTTTCTCACCTATAACTACAAAATTAGAAGACATTGAATCTGAACTAAAACATTCTCGACAATTGAATTATGGTAATATATTGAAAAAAGAAGAAGATGAGTCACTTTTTAAAAATGAACCCCTTTTTAAAGATGATTATTTGTCACCTTTTCTTCCTATGGATACATATGATGATAATCAAACATATAATTTTGATTCTAATCCATCATTAAAACCAAGAAATAGACTTAGTACTGTTAAAAAGTCTATTATTAATAGTATTCCAAATGTATATGATTCTGATTTATCTGATATTAAAACACCTACTCCTACACAATCAGATTATTCAAAAACTCCCAAACCAAAACATCATCGAGTTGAATATCTAAGTGGGGTTAAAAAAAATTTACTATCGGATATTGATTCTAGTGATGATGATATGATTCCTGAAAAAAATCGTTTCCAAAATTTAGATGAAGCATCTTTCGCTGAATACTTAAGTCAATATGATGAATTACCTGCAAAATATATAGCAGGCATGTATGGTTTAAATAACAAAGATATTTATGATTTTAAGTATGGAATTAGAATGGATGACGCAGAAAATTTATTTATAGGTAATTCTAAAATTGATATTGTCGGTTCAGATATAATCGTAAAGGATAAGAGATACAATGGCACTAACGGTTTGTATGAATTATTATTTATGAAAAATCCAGGCAGTTTTACTCAAAAGGACGTAGAAAACTACAGAGAAATTGTAGAAAAAACAAATGCTAAACATAGACATTATGATCCTAATAAACAAATAGATGGTTCACGTTTACCAAAATATCGAAATATTATTAAGTCGACAACAACAACAACAAAAGGAGGCGGAGGTATGACATATATGACTGTTAATAATAAAGATATAGATTATGTCTATTGGGATAGTGTTGATGAATTAATAAATCGTTTAAGACTGTTAGTGTCTTCAACCGCTGCAGGCAATAATAATCATACTAATGAAATAAATTCAATAATTGAAGAACTACGAGAAGCTAATATTATATATTAAAATGAAAAAAAATAATAATACTGGTGAAATTAATGTAAAACGACAAATCGTAAATGAAATACATAAACCTGAAAAAAATAAATTTAAACGTCGTAGAGTAATTGTTAAATCATTAAATGATTTATTTCAAGCTGATTTAGTTGAAATGATTCCGTATGCAAAAGAAAATAAAGGATTCAAATATTGTTGTAATTTTTAGTGTAATTTTAGTTGTGATTAATTGTTTTTCAAAATTTGTTTGGGTTTTTCCATTAAAAACTAAAAAAGGTACTGAAGTTTCCAAGGCTATTGAACAAGTGTTTAAACAACAAGTACCCAATAATTTACAAACAGATATGGGATTAGAATTTTATAATAAAGAACTTAAAACGTTATTGAAAAAGTACAACATCAACCATTACAGTTCATTTAGTGAGAAAAAAGCATCTATAGTTGAGCGGGTAAATCGAACTTTAAAAAATAAAATGTGGAAAGAATTTAGTTATATTGGAAACTATAAATGGCTTGATTTATTACCAACTATTGTTGAATCATACAACAATACAAAACATTCAACAATTAACATGAAACCTGCATCAGTCAAGAAAAAAAATGAAGCTTTTCTTTTAAAAACAGCCTACAATCATATAAAACAAGCAAACGTGTTGGATAATAAATTTAAAGTTGGTGATTATGTACGTATTTCAAAAGCTCGAGGTATATTTGCTAAAAAATATCAACCCAATTGGTCGACTGAAATTTTTCAAATTAAATCAGTACAATTAACCAATCCAACAACCTATTTATTACAAGATGAAAAGAAAGAAGACATTTTAGGAGGCTTTTATAAGGAACAATTACAAAAAGTAAATTATAAGGATGTCTATTTAGTAGAGAAAGTATTACGTAGAAACAAAAACTCAGTCCTAGTCAGTTGGTTGGGACTCCCATCGTCTGCTAACTCTTGGATACATAAGAATAACGTATTATAATTTTATTTTAATTTACAATACATACCTATTTTTATATGTACGTTTTTTTTTTTACACTCTTTATATAATAAAAATAAAATAACAAATTCCTTGATAATTGCACCATTTAATTTACCGCTATAGGTACTAAATTGCTGTTTAATTACATATCTACCAATTTAATTAACTTGTTTACTTTTTAATGAGCCCTCTTCTTGCAATACTACTAATCCACCCACTTACCGTTAGCACCACGCTTCTTGTTGTACATCCACTGGTCCTTGTTCTTGTAGAAAGAAAGAATTTTTTTTTACAAGAATGGTCTCGTTGGATGGACAGTGGCCATCAGGAGCACCCACGCTTTACTTGTAGTACACCCACTGGTCAATATTGCGTCATTGTCGTCGTTCTTGTAGAAAGAAAGAATTTTTTTTTTACAAGAATGGTCTCGTTGGATGGAAAGTGGCCATCAGGAGTGCAAGTGTCCCAGAACCTGCCCTGTTATACTACTCGCAAGCACAGATATCAATGATATTATAGTTGTTCTAATTTTTTTTTAAAATTTGGTCTGCTCGTAACTGAAGAAAACTCTAGAAATGCCTGTATATATTTTTTTTTATTTTGACTTTTCATATATTTTTTAAAGGATATTGCCGGGTTTGTTACTAAAAAGTGCCCCCAAAGCTTTTCGCATGAAAAACATATTTTCTTAAGAGGCAGGCTAATAAACATTGTTTCCTAAATTACTAGTCCTCCATCTCAACCACAAGGCAAATAATAGCAAAATTTTAATCTTAAACAAGATATTTTTTTATCACCCTATCTAAGTAGCAATTTTTTTTTTTTTTATGTATGGTAATAGACCACAACCATGAGTATTTGTGGCAATTTTTTTTTTTTTTTAATTTAAATTTTTTACATATTTTATAAAATTTTTAATGTTATTTTATTTTTTTATAGGCATTTGCCCAATAGTGACTACTTTCCTTATATTATTCTTAGTAAACCCTCAAGTAGAAGTTTATAAAAATTAAATAAAAAACAGCAAAAAAAAGGTACCTCATATCAAAATTTTGAAAAAATCAAACTTTTTTCCTGATTTTCTATCTTTATTTTTATATTGTTAATCTAATAAACTAAAAATCAATGCCGCGAAAATCCTATAGAAACCAAAACCCATAGTAGGCGGAGTTTAACATACTTTAGTTTTAATTTTTTAAAGAAATTACTGAAATTAGGCAAATGTGTGACGATTTGTCACTGATAGAAACATTCAAAAGCGCCTAGATTGCCTAGAAAAACAGGTATGAACAATCTTAAGGCACGTTCCAGAAGAATCTCGGCTGTAGAATTACTATTCTAGATCTTTTCTCGAAAAAGAAAATTCCAGAAATCATCTAACCTATAAATACAGCTCGCGCGCTCGCGTTACTACAAAAATACAGTAAACCCTAGTGAGATAGTGAGTGAGATAAAGAATAGTAAAGTAGTAAGCGAGAGCGAGAAAAGATAAAGTGCCTTGTACTTTAAATAGTGTGCCAATTTGTTAACGGTTTTTATTACTTGCAACCGCTTTTATTTTGTTTTCTGTTTGCCTAATAAATTAAAATACAATGTCGCAACCTGGAACAAGTAGTACTAAATTGAGTAATAGAAACATCCGCTGTGTAATATGTCATTAGCTTGTTAAAAAGGTAATTATACTTACAAAAACAATTAACAAACTTACTTTATAGACAATTTTACAGGTTAGTGGTCAAAAAAAAGTTATAAAAAATAAACTGGAAATTAAAGATTTAAAGAAGGTATATGGTAAACACGCAAGAATTGGAGACTTAATGTGTGGAAAATGTCGAACACAATTTTTACGAGATAAAAAAAAAATACCTGAACCAGATAATGAAGTCGAAAGCTCTGATAACGATGATAATGATGCAGGCGTTGAGAATCTAAGTGAAGTGTTATCCCAGTCTTCTTTAAGTAAAACTGAATCGTTACAAGTAACCATGCCTTCAAGTGGTTCAGAATTTCAAATTAAAATCTACTCGGATTCGCAACAACAGACTGAGTATGTCGAAATGCCATTTAACCGTGTAGTTTCTACCCATAAATATTGTTTTTTGTGTGGCCCGGCTGGTAATTTAAATCTAGTAAGTGTACCTCTTAATGCGCGAATCCAAAGTTTTATTAAAAAACGAATATTTATCCCAGAAGGCAATAGATGTTGCAGAAAACATTTATTAAAAAAAAAAATTTATGAGGATGAATTTATTTTATTTGAGGTCTATTCTCGATCATCAAGTGTGTCCCTAAAAGATATTCCTACATTTTTAAATCAAATGCCAGTGGATATTAATCTGCCTCTATTAAAAAAAATGGATAATTTTAACATTTCTGAAGAACGTTTGCAGACTTTCCCTGGTCTTAACTGGGAACAACTTATAAAATTAAGAGGAAAACTTGTTTCTATGAATAATTCGTCAAAAAGAACAATAACGCAAGCTTTAATAATTTTTTTATTTAAATTGCGAAGTGGTAGCAGCAATAAAATAATAAGTGCCGTGTTTGAAATTGAAAGAGAACAGACTGTCAGATATATGTCAGAAGTCGACGAATAACGACTATCAAAGAAAATCGTATTCAGGACAAAAAAAAACTTCTTTATGCAAACCCTTTACTATATGCACTACGAGTGGCTTTGTCGTGGATATGCTTGGGCCGTTTGAAGGGACCAAAAATGATGCTCAAATAATGGAAGCTGTTCTGTCAAACAATTATTTTACCAAGTTGGTTAAGCCAAATGACATTTTTGTTGTGGATCGAGGATTTAGGGACGTTAAACCGACTCTAGAAAATTTAGGATTTAAGGTTCTTATGCCTGCGCTAAGAGGGAAGAGATCGCAACTAACTACGGAAGAATCTAATGAGTCCCGACTGGTTACTAAAATTCGATGGGTAGTCGAATCTGTCCATGGCGTCATAAAGCAAAAATATCGTTTGCTTGATAGAAAATTGGACAATAAGTTATTACCAATTGCATCGACATTATGCAAAATTGCATGCTTTCTAAACAATGAATATGGCGAACGATTTTATTCTGATAAAGAGGACTCTGACATCATAATAGAAAAAATAAAAAATAATGTAAACACCGAAAACACACTAGCTAATGAAGTGGAGGAATTAAGATGGGATAGAAGGAAAGTTCCTTTTAATAAATTAACTTCTTCAGATATTTTAGACTTTCCAGAACTATCAGAAAAGGACTTAAAAATATTGTTTACTGGTTCATATCAATTGTCGCAATCAATATCTTATTTGGCAGAACCTCTAGATGAGAGTAATAACTTGGCCTTAGAATACGTTAAAGAGAGGCCCAATATTATAAAAATTTTAGTCAAATCTCGACATATTAACAAAAAAATGTATAAATGCTACATTGAATATATTCCTAACTTTGATGATATAACTGGAATTACCCGCTATTGCTGTGATTGTGCCAATGGAAGTAGGACTGTTGGTTGTTGTTCACACATTGCGGCAATAATATATTATCTCTCAAATGCAAGATACAAGTCCAAAATTATTCGTCCCGCTCAAATATTGTCCAAATTGTTTTCTGTTGACAACACAGAAATAATTATTAATGAGGACAGTGATGACGACTAGTTTTGGATTTTTATCTTACATATGTATAAAAACCTTTAAGAAATATAAGGAAGGACTTCTTTTATAACTTGGCTGTTCGGCTTTAGGATCTTAATGAATCTTAGATTCTACCGAACCTAAACCAAAACGGCTAGGTTACAAAAGAAGCCCTTCTTTAAATTTCTTAAGGGTTTGCCCCCACTTAACCGAAGCTATTATGTATTATGAAAAGTTGACCTTAAGAAATATTGGACGCCTGTATTTTATTTTTTATTGCACATTTGTATTTTTGAAATTAATTAATTTTTTTTATTACATTACGTAAGAAAAAATATCTTTAGTTTTTTTATTATTATAATATAACGTTTGGTTGAAAAATAAATTTTAAAAAAACTTATGTTTCATATATTTATTAGAGATCTCCTGGAAGACTTTACTTCGTAAAATAATGAAACGTAAAGTTTGTTAAACTTCATGTATTGTGGGTTTGGGTACTCAGATTGGTAGCGGCAATGATATTTAGATTATAAGATTAATAATATAAAAATAAAGATGAAAAATCAGGAAAAAAGTTTGATTTTTTCAAAATTTTGATATGAGGTACCTTTTTTTTGCTGTTTTTTATTTAATTTTTATAAACTTCTACTTGAGGGTTTACTAAGAATAATATAAGGAAAGTAGTCACTATTGGGCAAATGCCTGTAAAAAAATAAAATAACATTAAAAATTTAATAAAATATGTAAAAAATTTAAATAATAAAAAAAAAAAATTGCTACAAATACTCATGGTTGTGGTCTATTACCATACATAAAAAAAAAGAAAATTGCTACTTAGATAGGGTGATAAAAAAATATCTTGTTTAAGATTAAAATTTTGCTATTATTTGCCTTGTGGTTGAGATGGAGGACTAGTAATTTAGGAAACAATGTTTATTAGCCTGCCTCTTAAGAAAATATGTTTTTCATGCGAAAAGCTTTGGGGGCACTTTTTAGTAACAAACCCGGCAATATCCTTTGAATTTAAATAACCTCTTAAACTTTGAAAGTTAATTACTTAAAGAGTAAGCAAACTAAAATGGTAGGTTCTGTAGCCCGAAGGCTAAAGAGCCGACCGGTAGGCTCTGTAATATCGGCTACAACACCTACCGGTAGGTTCTTTAGCACTAAAAGACTAGAGAGCCGACCGGTCGGCTCTTTAGTCTTCGGGCTAGAGAACCTACCGGTAGGCTCTCTAGTCACTCCCTTTTTTTAAGCGATTAGCTGCCCTCAACTTCTCCTTCTCTTGAAGATCATGTAACTTTACTATGAAGTTCCAATCTACATTGTTTCCATGTGGATCCAAAATTATTTTTTCTTTGCCTAAGGCATTTCTAAGCAATTTTAAGATATGGCAAACGTCTGGAATAATAAAGATTTTGTTTCCGCTTGAAGGATGTAGGAAAAATGTCTTCATGTTTTCTTTAAGGATATTTGATTTTGCAGGACGTAACGGTAATTTGGCTTCTTTTTTGTAGGTCCTTTTTGGCTTCGATGGTTCGTAAAAATCGCATCGTCGAGTGTGGAGGGGGGCCATCACACGTCAATGTCAATATTTCTATCCCGATGGAAGCTAGTCTGTGCAAACATTCTCTGACTAGGTTTGCCTTTTCCAATCCCGTCAGTTTATTAACAAAGAAATATGCAACTGGTAACTTCCAGTTAGAGTTTAAACTAACCACCATCATTACCAAAACTTTACCCGATTCATCCAGTTTTTCATTAGCCATATCCATCCCATAATTCACATAGCCCCAAGTTCTATGCAGATCATTTGACAAAGTGACCTCATTGTGAATGGCCATTTCGTCCAACATAAGTGCGCAATATATTATCTCATTTTTTAATTTTGCTTCTTCCACCTAAACAAAATAAATTACTTAATATTATAATACAGTCCTATATTACATACATTTGATTTCACAAAAAAGAGATACACTGTGAAATTTGTTTTAAGTAGATTTAGCATTATTTTCTTGATTTCTGGTAATTTCTTGACTGTATTCGTAAAATATTGTAAAGCAACGAAACAACCATCATGGATATGATTAAATTATGGCAAAATTAATTTACAAATTTAACAGTGTACCTGTTTTTTGTGAAATCAAATGTACAAGGAACTTAAAAAAAAATATTTTGTTTGTCCAAAATTAATACCTTAGATGAAAGTGCATTAAACGCTAATTCTACATAGCCAGGTTCACAATTCACTGATGTACACCACTGTCTTACTGTGCTCTGATAGAGTAAAGCGAAATTGAAAGATTTTCTCACATACTCATAGGCTTTAGGCGAATAAAAATGCAGTGTAACTGCAAATTGCCGAAGTTCTGAAGAAAAAGTTTCCCGGGTGATATTACCACTTCCTTTATTTTTTACACATCTTAAAATCAGATTTTTAGGCAGATCATCCGCGGATTGAGCAACTTCCTTCAGATTTTCGATTGCATTTTCTGATAAAAATTTTCGTTATGTTATGTTCATGAACATGATCATGGCGAAGCCGATCGTTCGAACAATGACACCTATAGGTACTGGCTACCACCATCACCACACATGTTAATTATTCATTTTATTATCGGAACATGTAAATGGTGTTTGTTACTGGACCACTAGGTACCTGCTCCCGCCTCCCAATATTTCTATATAAATATAGAAATGAACTATTCATTACCAAATGGAACTTAACCAGCCAAGTACAAGTTCTACCAGTGATTTTGAAATTATTGAAAATTGTAGTGAAAGCGAACTCGATTTATATTGTTCTGACATTTTGTATAGTTCAGAATCAGGCAATGACAACCCAAAAAATAACCTTCGACGACGTAGTGGAGACAAACAATGCATTCTTCGAAAAACTGGAGCTACTGTGGACCGAATCAACAAACGTGCAAGAATTGACAAACGTACTAAAAGCGATGACAGCACAAGCAGTGAAGGAGAGCGATCTGACACAGAAGAGGTTGTGCGTCAAAATAATGACAGCGATGAAGAAGATAATGAAGGAAAAAAAATGCAGTTGAATACTCCCATTTCATTCGAATCATTCACCGAGCTCTTAAAACAACAATTTTATAGTGAAGTTAGAAGAGGAGTGGCACAGAAAAGATCCAACAATGTCCTCTACATCGCAGAACACGAAGATCACGCCCATATTATCCACGACTGCGCCAATATTGAAGGAAGATGTCGTTGTACCCTCATCCGTTGTCTACGATCATTCGGACGAAATACTTGGAATTACGAATGGAGCCTGGCAAGATGGAATAATCTCACAATTTATTTCGAAAAACAGTCTCGACAATTGTGTTACGTTGAGGTCTCCGGGAGAGTATGGGTACGAAGTCATAAAATTGGAGGTACATTGGCTTTCAAAAGTCTTGCACCCCCCCTTTAAAAACTTTCGCGTTTGCCTGACTGAAATTAAATTTTCTTTAAAATAAACTTTAAAGCCTTGGTGATATAATACACAAGATAGAAAAGCGTTTAATTAATTTTCTTCAATGGTACCAAGCGTTTAAAAAAAAAGTGTAAAATTCCTGAAAATTGAAGAAGTGTAAAAATTAAAAATAAAGCAAACACGGGATTATTAGTGAGTGGTATTAGTACTCCTTGTTCTAAATGATGCATTCAAATGGTTTCGCATACTTCTAACGGGGCTATTAACAACTTCTAGGGGTGCATTCGCCATTTTCTCGCAACGCAACAATTAGCCCATGGCTGATTTTTAGCGTTTTTTTTTTCGGGTTTTTTTTGCGAAAAACATGTTTAGAGATAAAATCCCACTATGTCCAAAAAAATTCAGGTTCATTTAGCTGGCAGGCCAATCACATCACTCTCTGTGGGAATATTTCGACACGTTTAATAAGACGCGGATTCCCATTGTCGCCGGAGTACTAATACCACTCACTAATAATCCCGTGTTTGCTTTATTTTTAATTTTTACACTTCTTTAATTTTCAGGAATTTTACACTTTTTTTTAAACGCTTGGTACCATTGAAGAAAATTAAGTAAACGCTTTTCTATCTTGTGTATTATATCACCAAGGCTTTAAAGTTTATTTTAAAGAAAATTTAATTTCAGTCAGGCAAACGCGAAAGTTTTTAAAGGGGGGGTGCAAGACTTTTGAAAGCCAGTGTATATCCATATCCGGCAATAGCAAATTACCGAAGAAAAGTTGGTGGAAGAAGGCGAAGACTCGTGCTTTTTTCCTGAATTCATCCAATGTGGACCCATTGAAGATACAAGTGGACCGAGTTCTTCTGGAACAAGTCCAAAAAAAGAAATAAAGAGACTGAACTCTTACACTGGCTACAACAATTTCCAGCCGCCCCATTGAAGCTTAATCTTAATTTTTATATTATATGTTCTAAATTTTTTAACTTTAACAACTAAGTATAAAATCTAAAACTACAAATTTGTTTACCCAGGATTTTCATAAAAAGTAGTTCGTTTTTTTGCAAACTTCAGAAAAGAATTAAACTCAATAAAGCAATTGATGATTAAGAACCAGTTGATTAAAATTCCTTCATTTCTAGCAGCTGTAATAGACGTCTCCTCCGACGATGAAATTGACAAAATACTTAAAGGAGCCAAATCTTTGGGGGAATCAAAGTACAAGCCCAGAGTAAAGGTGGATGACATGGATGAAGGTAAACCATACCCATTGAAATCCCTCACCCTATGTAACACGTAATGGGGGATGTATAAGAGCGAAAGTAGAAGAATGCATCTCTTTCCTACCAAAGCGAATGAATATTGAGCAGTACAAACTTGATAGACTCATGGAATCCCAAATTGCTTTGGTGTACGAGGGCCGTGAGTCGAGTGGTGACAATGAAATATATCTATTTGACTTCTGCAGAATTAGATAATTCATCAAAATATAATATACATATATTTAGAAACTTAAGGGAGTTTTATTATAAATACATTTGTTTAAATAGTGATGGACAAAGAAACGATTTATGGCCATGTGCATAGAAATATCTAAGCATGACCTTCTCATATCTTTTAAATAAAATATCTCCAAGTGATTTGTTTGAAATTGAAGCTTAGTTTTAATTTTTATATTATATATGTTTTAACTCAAAGTATGAAACAATTACTTATAAAATTACAAATTTGTTTACCCAGGATTTTCATAAAAAGTAGTTTGTTTTTTTGCAAACTTCAGAAATGTTAATAGCCTTAAACTAAAGAATTGGAACTTTTTGCAACTTAAGGCTTAATAAATAGTTTTTAGATGGAAAATCTATATAACATTGTTTAGACAGTTTCACAATATTAAAAACTTTAATTTATTGTGCATGAATACCAAAATTAAGACGAGAGAATTATCATTTTTAAATTTATACATGCCTCCTTTAATTTTATTTGTAAAGGTAGATCAATATAAGATAAACCAACTTTTGGTATTCTGTATCTAAATCATCTAATCTCGAATCAATGTTTGTTGTGTGCGTGTAGTAATATGAAGCGCTTCTAATTATATTGAACATTTTATCATGGGCGTAAATTTATTAATGTTTACACCTAGATTGTGATTATGCAATAATCCGAGGCAGAAAGCGGTCTAGGGCCGGACGGAGAATGATCTTTTTAAATACTTCTGCGCCTCAGCCCTGTACCCGATGCCTTGAACCTGCAGCTCTTGTGCAGTGGACTGCTATGACGCAGTACAGAGGACAATGGGTGCCAATGGTTTTTCCTCAGCGTACTCTACCCCCTAGGTAATTTTAATCAACCACCACTTTATATGCATCTAGTTTTAATATTCATTTTTTCAGACCTCAAACCCATTCATCATCAGATGAAGATTGATAAGTGAGTAAATGCTAAACTTGAAGCATCCTGTATATTTACTAAACTGCTAAAACTTCATATCAATTATAGAATTCTATCCGGAAACTGGACGTGTTGATATTAAAGCTAATAGATGTCTCTAGCAGTTTTATTTTTGTAAGTATTAGTATATTCTGAATACAATCAACTCCCGTGTATTATTTATCAGTAAAAGATTTATAAATTATTAAATTGAATGTAATAAGGCATAAAAAATTTTTAATTTTAGAAAATCACATCTGTAGAGCACAAAGCACATATTCATATAGAAATGGTAATGATTTTTCCTCAGCGTGTTCCACCCTACTAGGTAATTTTATACATTTTTTTTTCATACTTATATGCAGCTTGTTTTAATAAGGGCTGTACCAGTGAGTTGCGCAGAAGAGGATGCGCAGTAGTGTTCTGATCACGTGACGTCATCGTCATGGCCGAGTGACCTTGAAAGTCAATTTTGAACCTTAGCGTTTTTCCCATGTTAATTCCCATAAGGAGTGGCCCAGAACTCTCATAGCCTATCTACTTACACTGGATCTTTGAAGCCCTACAAATGACAGTGAGAGACTTTTTGTCTCGATTAATGTTTAAAACCTTTTTAAAATCTATTGATAACCTAGTTTGGTTCCACAACAATTATCTGGCAAAGGATGATGTGTCTTGGCAAGTTTGTAGACTTTTCAATTTACAACAATTTAGTTATTTATTGACCTTGCGTTGCCACCATTGAATGTCAAAGTTTAAGCATTATTACCTATAACCTCATATTACTTGCAAATATAAACAACAGCTGATTGAAAATAATAATAATTATGTATCAGCTTGGATATGAAAATCTAAATGTTACGGTCTGCTACGTCAGGTAGAACCCTGTGTAAGAATACAAACAATTCAATAAAAAACTAGGCATAGTTCCTGCTTAATATGTATTTATTTCACGGTACAATTCTTATGGCTAATACATTTTAAAAGGTAAAATTGCTCAAAATAGCATTAATGACAACCGCATTCTTCAACAGCCAAACCCTTAAAGATTTTCAAGTAATGAAAAGAATCATTATCATATATGATTGAAATGTCCTTTAACTTGCTGGGAGCACATCCAGGCTTTGGAAATCGTCCCGAAGACTTAAGATGCATTAAATTCTGAATAATAGCGTGATTCGTTGGCATCATTTCTTTCTTAAATGGAAACCGACAATCTCCAGCGCAATACGAAGCTGAATAACCCTCTGGTACAAGAATCCAATCCAAACCAATATCCTTAAAGTTAATGTACAAGTTGTGCAAACGGCAGCATTTTTCTTCCTTACTGGGATTCGAAAAAGCCTGTAGCAAGGAAGGATAAGTGTTTTTTTGAGTTTTGGAAACAGGAGCACGTTTTAGGCGCACAGTCATATCTTCATGACCATCTACATAAACTACGATAAATGGTTGCATTTCGTTAGAGTTTACATTAAATCCACATTTCTCTGGATCAACTTCAATACCATTGCACATTACTTTTATGTGTAACACCTTTTTTGGAAGCATGGTCCATTTTTTAAGAGTTTCAGTTATGTTTAGCTCAAGCCATCCCTTAAAATTGCTTGTAGTTTCTAAACTTTTAGCAATGTTGATAGATTCTTCATACACAGACACGACACATTTCTTGGTTATCAAAGTAGTATTTTTAAATAATTTTAGTTTTGCTTCTAAAATGGTTCCTTTTATCTTTACTTCAGAATTGTCAAACACAAGCATAAGACTCTTTCGTCCTTTACTATAATTTCTTAAAAGAGCACCTTCTATTGTCAAAATCTTATTTGCTTGACTAATTTGTCTCAAATCGTCTTTACTCTCCATTTCAACTGCTCTTTTTTGTCGATATAGGTCCTTGTTTAATCCGCTAAAAACACCAAGCACAAATTGTAGAGAAGATTTTTTTAAATTATTGCTTTCGTTTCTCTTCGGAGGATTGGGCAAATCAAGAAAACTCAACAAATCTGATTTTATGTCGTTAAGCTCACTCTTTGAAAGAAGCGAATTCCTTATGGTTTGATCGTTACCATTGTCAATATATATTCCACTTGTAATGGCATCTGTAAAACACACTTGCACCACTAAAATTAGAACTAAGCACTGCATAATAAATGTTATTTCTAATACCAAAAACATACTGACATTAACTTTATGAGGATGTTTTATTTATATTTATTTATGCACCCTGTGGGCATTTTTAGAAGCTGATGCTTGGGATTAATTTACCTGAAAACGGGTTTCATTAAAAATAATATACCTGAATTTTTATTATCAGGGGACAATAGAAATGCTACCTGCAATTATTTATATAAATATGTGTCATTAACTTGTAATTTGCAAATTGGATAAAATTTAAGTATGTATCGTAAACAATTTATTTTTAGGAACAAGTTTGGGAAAAACGGAGAATTTAAGCAAGCTGACACTGAAGGCAAGGCTTTTACTTACATTGAGAAAAATACTTTATGTTTTATTACAGAAGCTTTAATAACACCTGTTTGAATTTTTCCCAGAAATTACAATGACTTTTTATTCAGTAATCTTAAATATATATAAATTATTTTAATTTACAATAAATAATATTTGAATAGTTTCAAATGACCTCAAAATTTGTCACGTATGTCGTTCATCTAAGCCAAGCTTGCACTGATACCTTTGGCAAAAGTAAGCACTTAAATTGCTTTGTTTATACGCTTACCTAGTTTTAGAGAAAAGTTTAAGTTATACCAAAAAATATATCGAAAATCCTAGAGAAGGTTAGTTACCAAGTAAAAGCATTTAATTCTTGTAAAACAGCAACCATTATGACGGCGGCATCATCAAAAACAGCAAAAATTCGACGCATACGTACGTAAAAAAAATTTTTATTTAAAAATTTAAACATATTTTGAATATTCGAAATATGAATCGCAGATGTTTTGTTCTTCTACTTTATTAAATCTTATTTTTCTTGCTCTTTATATTTGTGGCATAGGTAATGCCTTATTGGCAAAGCAACCTCGGGGGCGAGGCCTAGGTGCTCTCTCTTATTGGATAATTACACTCTTATCAGTATACGCCATTAACATTTCAATTTGCTTTGTTCTAAGTTGTTTTACTGTTAATAAATTAATAAAAAATCAAAGCTTCTTTTATTGTTTGTAAAAGTAATCCAGTATCTCATTCGCAATCCCTAACAAGAGATCAACACCTTAGGCTTGCTACATTTGTATTCAAAAACGGTTATAGCCTACCTAATGTTGACACTATAATGGGGGTAAGTAGTAGTAATAGTAATATTTTCATTTGAACTGTTTTAACAAGGCTTTATCCAGATAAATGTTAATGCAACATAGGAATTCAATTAAAAAATGGATCGATTTAGAAAATAAAAAAAGTACCAGTTGGTGTAATCGAAATAAATACAACAGCTTTCACAACCTTTTTTCAAATATACATCGTTGATATTGCACCAAATCTACAGGATTTTAAACCATGTAGTCGCCTTTGCGAGTTTTGTGCACTCTTATTAACAGTTTTACTAAATCATTTTCTACTGGATAAAACAACAGATCTACACGATTTTAAATCATGTAGTCGCTTCTGCGAATTATGCTGCCTTTCCATCATATTTAAAAAAAGGCTTTATCCAAATGGATGTTGATGCAACACAGAATGTCGATTAAAAAAGGGATCGATTTGGAAAATAAAAATACTAAACTAGTTCTCGCAATAAAAAATCACAAAATACTAAATAAAAACAACACTTAACGTAACCTTTTCTATACGATATAGATTGTTAATATTGCACAAAATCTACAAGATTTCAAACCATGTAGTTAGTCGCTTCTGCGAATTTTGTTCACAACAGCTTTTTTAAACCCTTTACACATTCTATTTGTTTTTTAAAGACAATTAAGGATCCAACAGGTCGATATGCTCGATGGTCAATTAAATTATCAGAACATGATTCTTCTATAGTACATAAATCGGGTAGAAAACATACCGATGTTGACTGTCTTCGCGCAATCCTGTATCCCTAGCAGAACCTTGTGAAACAGAAAAGTGTTTGGAAATTCCAACTTGCTTAATAGATTTAACGAATTTGTCAGAGTTGCAACTTTCAGATGATAAGTTGAAGCTCATAATAAACTCATTTAAAGAACCACAAAATGCAACAATAGCACTTAAACGGCAAATAAAATCATTTCGCCTTGAATATAATATCCTTTATAAAATAAATACATCACCGACAGGCTTAGATAAGCTATTATGCATTCCAAATTGTTTAAAATTAGAAATATATATATAATATATAATACATATAAAAAGATTAAAGAATGTTACTTTTGGTACGGTATGCAACAGGATATTCAAAAATATGTTAGAGGATGCAAGGATTGTCAAGCAAGAAAAGGTCAAACAAATCAATTACCCTTAGGGTTACTCAGTCCTATTTTACCCGGTTTACCATTTTTAACCATTGGGATAGATTTGTTAGGCCCTTTTAAACGTAGTAAGCAAGGTAAAACAATGATTGTATGTGCGACTTGTTATGCAACAAGGTGGGCTGAAGTTAAAATACTACCTAGCGGCAAAACAGGTCCGGTTGCAAAGTTTTTATTAGAAAATATTATTACACGTCACAGTTGTCCAAAAATTCTGTTGAGTGACCGTGGTAAAGTCTTTCAATCAGAACTAGTAACTGACCTTATAAAAATAATGGGTGTTACAAGCACATTTAGCACTAGTTACCACGCTCAAACGAACGGATTAACGGAACGATTTAACAAAAAATTAGTCGACATGTTAAGTAAATACACAAATTCCGATCAAACGGATTGGTGTGATTATATTCCTCACATTACTTTTGCTTATAATACTAGCGTTCAAGATACATATACATCTTTTAGTCCTTTTATGTTGGTTTACGGAAGATTACCAACATTACCAACAGATGTATCACTCCTTCAACCCACAAAGGTCGAAGACGTAGTAACCATTCGAGACAGAACTTTGGCTGCTAGAAATTAGCAGTAGAAAACATCATGAAACGGCAAGCGTTTGATAAGCAAAGGTATGATGCAGGACATAGGCATGTTGAATTTAAAATTGGCGATCAGGTAAAAGTTTTTACGCCAATAAGAAAAATAGGCAAAAGTGAAAAGTTACTTATGAAATGGTTTGGTCCTTATACATAGTTAATAAAGATAGTGATGTGAATTATACTATTCGCATGGGACCCAACAAAAATTCGAAAGTGGATACAGTCCACATAAGTCGTATATTACCATATTATGATCAATGGTATCCCGAACAAAATTAATGCATTCTTAATATAAAATTAATAAAAATAAAGTAAATTCTTTATTTCTTTTGCATGTGCTTTGCCCAGCTTTTAAAAGTTTTTTTTTCTCGCTTAAGGTTTTAAAAGAAAGAATTTTGCAAATAAAGTTCTTTACAGAAAACCATCAGTGTAATAAATTTTGATCAATACTTTCTTTACAATATATTATCATCTTTCAAGAACGCCACTGAGAAACAAAACAAGGCTTCATCGAGCCATCGTCTTAACTAACAATTACACGAGATATTACACCCAATACATGGAAACATCTACAACAACCATCAGAAAGAAAGACGCATATTGGAATATGGCGCCAACGGTGACATTGGACCCGTTAGTCCAAGAAGTAAGACGGCTGTTGGTCACCTTGTTAGCATGGAAAACAGCTCCATTTACGGAACCAATGTGTTTATTAAAGTTACAAGAGTTTGAAGAAATGCAGTTAACGATCAAGTTTTTTAAAATGTGGGGTATATGCGAAAGTTTCTATATTATTTCAACAAAAGTTGGCAGCTTTCCCGAGGGGTGGGACTTTACCCTTAATGTCTCAAAAGTTGTAGACCCAACCTTTGAGACTTCATATGGAGTGACCTATGATGTATCGGCCTTATACTTCGAAAAGAAGGCCATAGACATGGGGGTAGTTTTCGACAAACTAGTTGCCTTGTTTACCGTAAAGGATTTACATGGCATACCACTCTGGAACAGCGATGTGCTGACAACTCTGCAAGCTACTGGAAGATATGATGTCAACATGATATATAAAACCGAGACAGCCGGAAGAGTCAGTCGAACGACAGAAGAGAGATGTGGGGGGTTCAATAATTGGATAGTTGAAAGGATGACAAGGATACCCAAAGGAACGACCATCAGGATGGGACCAGACCAATGGTGCCCAATTATGTGGGACGCCAATTTTGGCATAGTGACACCGGAGATGGAGACGGTTTTTCATTAAGTGGGATCAGCAAACCAACAGCTGATTTCGTAATGCCGGAGATAGAGAAAGCGGAAAGACCACCTCGCCATTCATGGGAAGAAGGTATGAGTGACGATGAAATCAAAGCAAGCGAAAGGAGCATTTGGAGATTACATTATTTTGTCATGGTTTTACATAAAAAAAAAACATAAGCATTAATAATGAAATTATAATAAAAATATCTTGATAAAAGTAAAGTTCACACAGAGTTCCTGTTGAAAAATGTTCGTTATGCCACCGCCCTTTCTAATTGACTGGCTGTAAGTTTTAATATTATTTTACATTTGGAAAGTTATTAACTTTTATTATATTCGCTTTGTTCTAACATGTTTTACTGTCAATAAATTAATAGAAAATCAAAGCTTCTTTTATTATTCGTTAAAGTGGTCCAGTATCTCATTCGCAATCCCTTAAAATAGATCAACACCTTAGGCTTGCTATAATTGTAATCAAAAACGGTTATAACCTACCTAATGTTGACATATAAAGTGTGTCTTGCTTTTGACAAGCAGCAAATAACTACTATTGAAGAAATAAGCTCATAAGTTGAGACACTTATTCGAGAGAAGAATCAAAAAAAATGAGAGAGAAAATCAAACTAAAAACAACTGTAGCGGTGCTGCTATTGATAGCAGCTTCCGCTATATCACACTAGGAAAGGACAAACAGCGACAAAACCGTGGCCAACTGTTACAATGAAGACTGGAGGATTGCCGAATGCGCAGCAATGCTGAAGAAGAACGCAATGATTTCCAAATACCTATTTAACAATTATATTGATAGAGCTAGGAGAACAGGAATGGCTCACACCAACTATTATAGTATTGGAGTGACAACAGGTATGGACACACGGCTGGTTGCGGGTAAAGTTGTAGACCCAACCTTTTTACCATAAATTTATTGTAACGTATGCAGTTACACGACGAATAATAATTGGATAGTTGAAAGGATGACAAGGATACCCAAAGGAACGACCATCAGGATGGGCCCCGACCAATGGTGCCCAATTATGTGGGACGCCAATTTTGGCATAGTGACACCGGAGATGGAGACGGTTTTTCATTAGGTGGGGTCAGCAAACCAACAGCTGATCCCGTAATGCCGCAGATAGAAAAAGCGGAAAGACCACCTCGCCATTCATGGGAAGAAGGCATGAGTGACGATGAAATCAAAGCAAGCGAAAGGAGCATTTGGAGATTACATTATTTTGTCATGGTTTTACATAAAAAAAAAACATAAGCATTAATAATGAAATTATAATAAAAATATCTTGATAAAAGTAAAGTTCACACAGAGTTCCTGTTGAAAAATGTTCGTTATGCCACCGCCCTTTCTAATTGACTGGCTGTAAGTTTTAATATTATTTTACATTTGGAAAGTTATTAACTTTTATTATATTCGCTTTGTTCTAACATGTTTTACTGTCAATAAATTAATAGAAAATCAAAGCTTCTTTTATTATTCGTTAATGTGGTCCAGTATCTCATTCGCAATCCCTTAAAATAGATCAACACCTTAGGCTTGCTATAATTGTAATCAAAAACGGTTATAACCTACCTAATGTTGACATATAAAGTGTGTCTTGCTTTTGACAAGCAGCAAATAACTACTATTGAAGAAATAAGCTCATAAGTTGAGACACTTATTCGAGAGAAGAATAGAAAATGAGAGAGAAAATCAAACTAAAAACAACTGTAGCGGTGCTGCTTTTGATAGCAGCTTCCGCTATATCACACGAGGAAAGGACAAACAGCGACAAAACCGTGGCCAACTGTTACAATGAAGACTGGAGGATTGCCGAATGCGCAGCAATGCTGAAGAAGAACGCAATGATTTCCAAATACCTATTTAACAATTATATGGATAGAGCTAGGAGAACAGGAATGGCTCACACCAACTATTATAGTATTGGAGTGACAACAGGTATGGACACACGGCTGGTTGCGGGTAAAGTTGTAGACCCAACCTTGTTACCATAAATTTATTGTAACGTAAGTTTTTAGGATGTTAAAAATGTTGAGCGCCAAATAATTTTATTAAATTGTTTTAAAAATTATTAAAAAAGAAAAAGCGAATAACTGACCCTTACAAAGTAAACCAAAAGAATTTAAAGAAACCTTAAAGCTAAAAATTCTTACTAGACTTCCTTCACCTTCACGCGCCTTCCTAGTTTCAGCAGGACGGTGTTGGACTGCGAGCCTTATCTCTAGTCGCGGGGTAAAGAGTAGAGATGGGGAGCTGCGGGGCAGAGAGCCGGCTCTACCTTGTAACTGGGTATTTTTTGCTTGTATTATGGTTAGAATAAAATGCGTAGGATTCATTTAATGTTGTAAATTTTAAATTGTAAAAATTACAAACACCCTATGACAAAAAGAAATAAAAAGAATATAAGTAACTATCTTATTAATTAATTTAAAAGTTTTTATTACCTGGGATAATTTAAATCCGATAAATAATATCGATGTAACTAGCACTTGTTATTAAAATCCAGCAATTTGGCTGTATAGTCTTCCACAAATTATTTCACTTAATCAAGACGTAAATTAATACAATAAGGAACAAGCACCTTCACCCAAGGTGTTTTATAAAAGAAATTTAAATTAGTGAACCAAATATCGGCAGTATTCAATATCTGCGCGATAGTAATTAACAAAAAATGTTTACAATAACGTAAGGTTTGTGAAGTTAACTTATTCTAAATACATTTTATAGTTTAAAGAAAAGGTCAATTATTCAAAATGTAATTTTTATCATAAAAAATTAACTAGTAATAAAATTATCGTAACAAAATTATTTCGTAATTTTTCTTTTTTTTTTTTTAAACTATAGACAAATTATTTATTAAATATTTATTTATTTATGTATTTCTGTTTTTATGTATTTATTTATTTATCCATTTATTTATTTAAATTAATTGAATGAAAATATTTTTTTTTTTGGTTTATATAGTTAATCATTTAATTTAAAGTCAATCATAATTTGGTTTAAGGTCCTTCACATGCCAATTTCCTTTAGAATCTCTTCGAGCTCATAAATACAGTAACCTACTTTTTTCTAACTTTATACGGCCCGTCAAATTTTCCCGCTAACTTAGACGTTATATATTCTCCAGCGTTAGAAAGTACGTATTGTCGTTTCCAAACCAAATCCCCTGGTTCGAAACTAACATCACGACGACTTAAATTATAACGATCTCGAGTCGTTTGTGCCACCTTTTTTAAACGCTTGTGTACAAAATTTCGCAATTGTGTTAACGAATCTATTTTTTTGGCTAAATCAGTATTCTTGGTATTCGATTCGATAGAATTAGTGGAGTACGGCTAAATTATCTTCCCAAGTGCGATGGTTTTCATTCGCATAACTAGCTAACATAGTTTTTAATACGCGATTAACCCGTTCTGCTGTGTTCGCCTGGGGGTGATAGTTAGGATTGTAGTAAATGCGTACACCATATTTTTTTATCAACTCTTTAAAATCTCGACTAATAAACTGACAACCGTTATCTGCCTGAATAGTCTGGGGCACTCCAAAAACGAAAAATACCTGTTCTTCTACCAATTTAACGACATTTTTAGCTAAAGCTTGACGTAATGGGAAAAATAACGAAAATTTTAAAAAGTTATCGGTAATTACAAGGATGAAAAGACTACCATGATTGCTTTTTGGCAATGGACCAACCAAATCCATACTTATGCATTGCCAAGGCTTATCAGCAATAAAACGAGGTGTCATTTTACCTGCCGCTAGTTTTTGTTCGGGATTCGTTCGAAGACAAACCCTACATCTTTTAATCATCTAATCTCAGTGTGATAACGATGTGGATTATAGTTACTGGGGCCTTCGCGTCCATTGATCCATTTCTCGAGCTTGGAACCATTGTTGAATTTATTGTTGGTGAGGATAGAATTTCGAAGAATCGCAGATGGTTAAGGAGTCAGAAAGTTACGCGTGAAAGATTCTTTATTTCGTTTGGCGAAGATGTTGGAGATATTGAGGAGGTTAGAAAGATGGGTGGAATTCTTGTTGGAACTGTCGGAGCACGATTCAAATATGAGTATAACCGGGTGCGTTATGAAGTTGGTCCGGACATTATTCTGCCTTATGAAATTGATAGTGGCAAAGCTTTAGCTTTGATTTTAACCGACTAGCTGAGAGTTATGAGGATTAAATTTGGTAATTCGCTTAGAAATATTGTTTGGGAGAAGGCCGATGTGTTAAATGGTAGTGAAGGTGAAACCGTAAATCAGGGGTGGTATCGTGGATGTTATCGATCTCTTTATGGAAATGCTTCAGTTGGTTTCAGTGGAGTTGCTTTCGATGGTGGTATTAGCGTTCCAAAGAGGTATAATGAGCACGATTTGTATCAACGGTATAACAGAATGGGGATTAACTCTTTTATTAAACGTCGTAGATTGGAGTTAACTGGAAAAGATCGGCGATTAGATCCTTTTGCGGTGGAGAGCATTATGTTATTAGAATGTATTGGTGCCATTTATTGTCATATTTATCCGCGTCATTCTACACTTTTGAAATTCTCTGCTTGTCTCGACACACAGATTGCTTTTTGGTTGAAGGAGTTCGGGAATACTATAGTAGATACTTCGCTTGATATGATGATACAGTTAGGTAAAGGAATAAGTGCTAGACTCATGCACAAATCATTGTTGTGTTCAAACCACGTTGACTGTGTTGACTCCCTTGTTTTCCCATACAGCTAAGATGATTATAAAGATTATTGCATAGCTGTAAACTTTCCAAATAATATAGACGCATTATCCAAGGACGGTGACCATGAACTTCACACATACCTCATTTGAAAGAACTTATCATGAACGACAGACAGTTGGTTGGGTAAGTATTTAAAAAATTAAATTATTTTTAAGACATATTTTTTTTCTCTTTTGTCTACAGAAAACAACAGTGTATGCTGCGTACCATTAATAAAAAATATTCAAATGTGCCAAAAATATTTAGATGTATCTTTTTTTTAGACTCATTTAAACACATGTTTATATATGCTGAACATCCATCCAAGAAAATTGGGATACAGAACCAAAGAAGAATGTATCGATTCTAGAGTGCACGAATTGATTCCTCCAGAAGTGAGAAGTTACTATTAGTATATATTTATAAGTTCCATTATACTTCTTGTCCTTATTAAATAAAAAGTTCGTATCGAGTGCCTGTTCACAGAAAACATATTTTAAATAAAACCATACAAAAATTATTGGAATTAATTTGAACTTTTGTAACTTGAGGCTTAATAAATTGTTTCTAAAAATATTGTACAGGGTTAACTCTATACAATATAATACATGGGAGATTGTTTATATGCAGAATTAGAAGATAGTGTAGTATTTTTACCCAAACGAATGAATATGTCACAAAAAAAGCTTGATCAAATAATGGAATCAATTAATACTATTGCTATTCGTGTGAAATGGTATCATAATAATTATGACTTGAAATCTTTAATTTTAAATGCAAAGTACACTTTCGAGGTGCGTGAAATTTATTTTTGTTACTAGTTCAACGTTTTTTGCACTATTACGTCGTTACGTTAAAGTAAAATAACTGTTGCTATGCAAATAATTTTACATTTTTTACTTAAGTAGCGAAATATAAGAAGATGGTAATCCTTCCATTAATATTGTTGGGTGTCCTTAATCAGGCAAGTTCACATGAGCCTGAGGAATGCCCTACGCTCTCGGTACACATTGGGTATGTTAGTATAAATCCATCAAGCTTTTGTAATGTCACATTAGGAAAGGTCACAGTATCCGGAAAGTACAATCTGTTACCAGGAAAATGGTATGGGTTAATCAATTACCAATGCGGAGAATGTATTGGCTATCTTATGAGCACTCTCGATAAGTGTGATCCCTGTCTCACTTGCTTCCACAATGAGCAAATAGACATGTGCAAGTCACAAATAGTTCCATGGATGATGTCGTTAGTATTAAAAAAAAGAGTATCTCAAGGGTTTTTGATTTATTTCTTTTTCGTATTTTTTAATTTGTTTAATAGTCATGTTACTAGCTTCTATTGTTGATTTAATACTTTATATCTTATATTTGAGTAATTGTAGTAGTTTTAAAAAATTTAAGCATAGATGTTAAACTAAACAAATTTTTTGTATCTTTTTAGTCTCGTCAAAGATAGGGGTTGATGAAATGCATAAGGAAATTGGCATAATCATTGATATAGAACCAGAAAATTATTCTTTTGAGGCTCTGCTTCTAGATTTGCATTGGATAATTAATTGTTTAGAAAACGAATAAGTATGTATTAACATAACAACTTGGCAGATATTTATACAATATACAGGGTGTCCGCGATCAGTGTGCTTTTTTTTTAATGGGAGATAGCTGGGAAAAATCCAAGTCATTTGGTAAAAACAGTTTTTTGAAAAAGTGCCCCCCTTCGGAAATAACGCCCTTCAAACATTTAGACTAAAAACCCTTAATCGTAAATATTTACCAAACGATTTCACCAACCATCATGAAAGTTGTACTATCAATAAATGTAATAAAAAGGGTCATTTTAAACCCATTTTGAAATTTGGGGCCCCCTTTAAAATGGGTTAAACACTAGTAGTGTACATAAAAACTGCATGTAATTTCTTTACCTTTAAGAATTTTGTAATTTTATGTATTTTTTTAAATACCCCAATTTAGGTAACAACTTTTTTACCACTTGAAATTTCTGAGAAAGTGTACCTTTTACGAATAAACTGCCAAAAACACCTTTGATGTACCCCATATTTTTGCATAAGACTAGACTTTCTTTTGAAATTTGTATGTCACTTACCACTGTCACTACAATGAAGTAAGTTTTTTGTCAAATCAACGCAAAATATGGGGTACATCAAAGGTGTTTTTGGTAGTTTATTCGTAAAAGGTACACTTTCTCAGAAATTTCAAGTGGTAAAAAAGTTGTTACTTAAATTGGGGTATTTAAAAAAATACATAAAATTACAAAATTCTTAAAGGTAAAGAAATTACATGCAGTTTTTATGCACACTACTAGTGTTTAACCCATTTTAAAGGGGGCCGCAAATTTCAAAATGGGTTTAAAATGACCCTTTTTATTACCTTTATTGATAGTTCAACTTTCATGATGGTTGGTGAAATCGTTTGGTAAATATTTACGATTAAGGGTTTTTAGTCTACATGTTTGAAGGCCGTTATTTCCGAAGGGGGGCACTTTTTCAAAAAACTGTTTTTACCAAATGTCTTGGATTTTTCCCAGCTATCTCCCATTTAAAAAAAAGCACATTGATCGCGGACACCCTGTATAAATTTATATATAGATGCGCCGCTACCTTTGGGGACCTATTTGTGTACCGTTTGACATCTTTGAGGAAATGTGCTACCTTTGGGACTTGGCTGGAAGACTCCGAATGTATAATGCTACGTTTGGGGACCAACCAATTCATAATATTTATAATACTTGTGTTTGACTGTTATAGTTATCTGCAAGCAAAAATAAGAAGATGCAACCCAAAATACCTATATCCAAAAGTCCACCGTTTAAGAACTACAGCCCTTTAAGCCTGGTAGACAAATAAGGCTAAATCAACAATATCTTTAAGCAGGTTTATCGCACCAAGACCAAAGTTGCACAAATAATAAAGGTAATAGAACCAAGCATTTTAAACTTACTTTGAAATTTGGGGCCCTTCTCGAGATGGAGTTATCCTGATAGTGTGGATAAAGATTGCCCATAATTTTTTTACGCTTAACAATTTTAAAGTTTTATTTATGCAATAAACCTTGTCTATTAAGCCTACTTAAAGGGCTGTAGTTTTTAAACGGTGGACTTTTGAATATAGGTATGTTGGGTTGCATCTTCTATTTTTTCTCAGGAAATTTGTGGTTACGAGCGCGCCCAACCATTCGGGGACACCCTGTATTTTGAAAAACTATCGAGTTATTTGCAGTTGGCTTAGTGGTGAGCTAAAGAACTTGTAAAGTAATGCATGATTCAAAGTACGGTTATGAGGAGTTTAATAGGTTTCGAAAAATATACGTACCATACGTTTCCTTCTTCGATTTCGTCCCCTCACTGTGTATTATTTCACGAGACGCCATAGACGCTTCATCAGTAAGTAATACTTCGGCTGACGCCGAAGACAATTCAATGTCAAATGATTTATCAGACGCTGAACTGAGACCAGTGTGTGATACAAAAGCTGGAGACATATCAGTTTGTAATGTATTGTTAGACGATGAAGAAACTTCAGTTTGTAATATTTCAGCAGAAGCTGAAGACATTTCAGTGTGTAATATTTTACCAGGTGCTGGAAATGTATAATACATATAATTCTTAGATGTAAAATTAAATCTTTCATGGTGATTGGAATAAATTTCAAATGGATATTTGTTGATTTCTGTGGCGAACTTTAATTTAAAACACAATGATTCACTCCACACCACACTTTATTTAAAAAACTGAATACTAGTTTTTTAAATAAAGTGTGATGTGGAGTGAATCATTGTGTTGTAAATTAAATTTCAAATGTTTACCCCAATATGCAATGTCAAAATATGCTTACATTTCGATATTTCATCTTGTATTGTTCCAATTTCAAGTGTTTCTAGATCGTCTCCATGGTCATCTTGAAGCCGTTGTTCAATTATAAATTCTTCTGTTGAAGCTTGACTAATGCAATTCGGAGTAGACGTTTTCTAAAGAGCACAATCTATTTTCTTTCTTAACACCCTTATTTAATATTGGTAATGACTGAATCAACTTTACTTGAGGGGAATTATGATTTAGATTAAACAAAATATTTTTACGAATTTTTTTGTGGAAAATATTTACTGAACATTCAACTCTTGCTCTGGACCAACTGTGATCTGGTTGTTGTACCATGGACATGTGGGTTTTTTTACTAAGATTTTTTATTTTAGATTTCTCACAAAAATCATATCGTTTGCTTAAATAATTCTGAACAAGAAATATCTTCATAATGTCACTTCAGTGAACATAAGCTGCAAAAATAAAATAAGAAATACATCTTCACACAATGGAGCGTATTAGAACAAAAATTGGCTGGGGTTGTCAAGGTAATATGTCATACCACCCGTCATTCAGAATTGCAAACTTTAAAATAAAAAGTGCAAAAAAGGCACTTGTCAACATAACGTCACTTTACAACGCTTTTATAAAAATAACTGTTAATCTACTAAAAAACAAGAAACTGCTGTGTTAAAACATTTAATGTTCCAGTTAAAAGGATTATACAACATCTAGGAAGTGTTTTATTTCCTCAATTTCAAATAATTAGGTAAAAAAGTGCACAACGACTCATTTACAAAGAGAGGTTTAATTCAAAGTCCGTGCAATAAATAAGCACGGATTATTTTTTACAAATCTACGGATAGTTCCTACGTAAATGAGTCGTTGTGCACTTTTTTACCTAATTATTTGAAATTGAGGAAATAAAACACTTCCTAGATGTTGTATAATCCTTTTAACTGGAACATTAAATGTTTAAACACAGCAGTTTCTTGTTTTTTAGTAGATTAAGAGTTATTTTTATAAAAGCGTTGAAAAGTGACGTTATGTTGACAAGTGCCTTTTTTGCACTTTTTCTTTTAAAGTTTGCAATTCTGAATGACGGGTGGTATGACATATTACCTTGACAACCCCAGCCAATTTTTGTTCTAATACGCTCCATTATTTCAACATTAAAATCATATGACGACACTTTTTCTTGTCAAATTAATAATACATGATTGACATCAATAAAGTAGGCCGTATTCAATTTCATTGAATCCGTGTGTTGCCAACTAGGTAAATTAAATGCAATACCGTATTTACTTTATTCATTATTAGGTAAGTTTCCAAATTTTGCAAAAGGCTGTAGAAATTAAATATAAAACGATTTTATGCAGGATTGCAAATTGCAAGGTGTGGGCACCTTGTAATTTTTATTTTTATTCGAAAGGGTTGGCATCCCTTGCATCTGTGGTTCTAAAACGTGATGTTCTCCCAGTTCTTAGGCATGATGAAGTAACTTGTTTAATTAAAACCGACAGACTGGTTATAATCCATGGCAATTCCCTTTGCTTAAAATATAAGTCACAGCATCATCACATGATAATAAGAAGCAGGCTGCGACTACTTGGGCGCTTTCTTATCGAACTGAAAAGATTGGAAGCTACTGTGACTGACTTAGCCTCTATTTATCAGCCACAATACCATCTAAGCGTATTAGATGCCATTAACTCAGTAGCAGGTTTTAATGAAATTACATCGAGGTACTCATCTCCAAGTACTGCATCATCACTAGCCACATTAATCAAGGAAGTTGGTAAAACTTTGAAATTCGATATGTACTCTAATGGAAATCATGAAAAAGAAGCTGACGTGAATAAATTTTTACTACTGGTTGAAAGAGGGTTTTCGACAATGATAAATACCGCTGTAGCCGAAACTCAAACAGAAATGCGAAGAAGGAAACAAATTTGTTTACCAACTTTGGATGACGTTAAAAAATTACACGCATATATACAAAAAAACATTATTTTTCATGAAAATAATTTACTGAAAAAATTTAATTTTCATGATTGGAAACATCTATCTTCACATATTTTAATTTCAATACAAATTTTTAATAGAAGGCGGCCAGGAGAATTGGAAAGAGTTCTGGTAGCAGATTATAAATCCTATCAACACATTACAGAGGTTTCGAACGAAGCTATATATAAATCACTTTCTGATGAGGCTAAAAAACGAACAACTCGGTATGTAAGGTTCGAGATTCGTGGTAAAAAGGGAAGAAATGTTCCTGTTTTATTAAATTCAACACATGTCCGATGCCTAGATTTGCTTTTACAACACAGAACAAACGCCAATATTCCGAATGAAAACCCTTACTTATTTGCTCTTCCAAACGTTAGACCTTATCATTTCAACTTTTTAAGAGCTTGCCCTCTTTTATCTCTTTATTCTACAGCCTGTGGCGCAAAAGAACCCCACTTGTTGAGAGGCAATGAACTCCGAAAACACATTGCAACACAATCATTACAATTAGAACTTAAAGAAAGTGAAGTTCAAGATTTGGCCAAATTTATGGGACATGCCGATAAAATTCATAAAGACCACTATGAATTACCTCTTCCAGCAAAGGATATAACAAACATGTCAAAATTACTTGAAATTGCTTCGGGACAAAATGATGAAGATTTTTTAGAATATGGCGAAAACACAGACGTGGCACCAAACCTACCTGATACATCAACCTCGACATCAAAAAACATTCTCCATCGCACACCATCTCCTACTGCTTCGCTTATACGAAGCAGTAACGACGATGACGCTGAATTGGCCAAACCAAAGATGGGATAGGTCCTTCCCAAGTCGGGTCCAAAAAATTCACATTTGGAACAGTTGTTATGTGGTTGACAGACGGCGACAAGCTCTATACTTTATCCATTTGGGGGGCCAAACTTCATATGGAGTCGGTTCGTGGAGAATTTTAAAAAGTCAGAATGTTAAAAAAGTGGATGTGTACAATTTTGCTTGAAGAAATAGGGCAGTGGAGTGATGACAAAAAGTTTCGTATAAATAATTTGATATTTCCTGAGTTGTCTATTCAAAGTCCTACATTTAAAATAATATGGGGGCCCTAAGGCCCCCCACACATCTGTATTGTAAGGCTTCAAATAAAGATTTAAAGCGTCCGTAAATCGGTTTTGAAACTTTTCTTTGGCCCACCCTATATATCTAAACTTATTGTGAAATAAAAAATTGACAGCTTTTCCCCGTTCCTAAAAGTTGTTTTTGGAATAATCATTGTTTTGTAGGTTTATAGTATTTATTGGCACCTATTCAGCATATTTTACCCATGACCTTAATGTTTTTTGCCTTTTGGGTATGTTTCTGCAATAAAAAATGGGGGGTCCTATTTAAAATAACGAAGTTGTCACGTACTTTCGGAAGTCGCGGAAACTTAAAAATAATTTTAGTAAAGAGATAATAGCCAACAAGGTATAGTATAAACTTCTCAGAACTCTATGAAAACTGGCATCTTCGTATACTTCTAATGAACCACTTTAGTTACTGACCCTGCAGAGTGCCAAAAATAATTTTATCTTTTTATTCATGTATCTTAAAAACTTGATCTTCACTCAATAAAAGATAAAAGAAGTTTTTCTAATAATAATCCTCAGTAATTTTAACTTAAGTAATTTAAATACAATTATTACTGCATTTCGTAGGGCGTAGTGTTGGCTACCAAATGATTAAATAAAAATAAAACTTTGGTGCTGCAGGTATGCAACTTCTTATTCACAGTGGCTCAGTGGCAATAATGCATATTGTGAGTATGCAATTCATTATTCAGTGACAATTATATTCGTTACTATATGGTAATGGTTGCCATCTGATGAGCACGAAGCAAATTTGTGCTGGTAATAAAGATGATTTCGTATTTAACTTTATTTGACGACATCTGGCTAGAGTTATTGGTATTTCAGATTAGCGAGCCAAGTTCCTGAACGTATCAATACGTATAAAGTGACCTGCGCGAACGGGACGTTCCCAAAGACGACAGTACACATACATATATATTTATATTGTCACGACCCTGAAGTGGGGTGTGACTTTTAGGTACGCCAAACCAAACACAGCATTTATTATTTAAGGTTATTTATTATTAGAATAAATTTGCCGGAGCAGGACCAATAAAACAGCAATTAGACTATAAGGCCGACGTTTCGATTTTATTTAATTAGAATCATTGACAAGGCTGTAACAAGGAACAGTATGACAATCGGTCAAGTGCAAAAAAAAAATTACGTAAAAATTATATTAATATGTTAAGTTGTTTAAAAAACACATAATATGAATCGACAGTAAATTTTAAAATTTTTAAATAAATTTTATAAGTCTTAATTAGTAATCACAGATGGTGCTACTTTACACATTATTAAATATCAAATGATTTATTATAATAATTTTGTATACTTCAGTATCCATAATACGTTTAAATGGGAAACACTAAACACAATTAAAATGTACTTGTTTAAAAAATAATTTTGACTGTGTTATCCCTTCAAGTTTTATTAAATATTTTACCAAAACAAGAAGTGTTTAGGATGCTGATTTCTTATATCATAATAATCGTTATTAATAAAAATGGCTATCTGTGATTTTTCATACGTTTGATGTCTTTTAAATTTTGCATATTTTTAACATAAGACTAAAGGTAAGCGCTTAGTTTAATTTTAAACTTTACTGTCGATTCATATTATGTGTTTTTCAAACAACTTAACATATTAATATAATTTTTACGTAATTTTTTTTTTGCACTTGACCGATTGTCATACTGTTCCTTGTTACAGCCTTGTCAATGATTCTAATTAAATAAAATCGAAACGTCGGCCTTATAGTCTAATTGCTGTTTTATTGGTCCTGCTCCGGCAAATTTATTCTAATTGGAAGTACTCCAGGACGAAAAAGATTGGTTTATTGTTATTTATTATATAGGTATTATAGATAGTTCAATTTACAACTGTTTAGCAAAACCAAATAAAATTGACTACTACTAAAATTCCTATCGTGACATGAAAGGAGATCTCTCTTTTCCGCCCAACTTATTCTTTTTCTTTTCTCAAGATTGGTTTATTGTTATTTATTATATAGGTATTATAGATAGTTTAATTTACAACTGTTTAGCAAAACCAAATAAAATTGACTACTACTAAAATTCCTATCGTGGCAATATATAGATCTTTTTGGGCTATTATTATTTGCAAACTTAAAGTCAAATAATTAATCTCAATTATGAAAAAATGTAGTGTATCCATAAATTTTAAAGCGGTTTAAATGTTTAGCATGAGCTCCAGCTTGCACTAATACATTTGGCAAAAGTAAGCACTTAAATTGCTTTGTTCATACTCTTACCTAGTTTTCAGAGAAAAATTTAAATTATACCGAAAATTCTAGAGAAGGTTAGTTGCTGAATAAAAGCATTTAATTCCTGTAAAACAGCAACCATTATGACGGCGGCATCTCCAAAAACAGCAATCTCTCATCGACAGATATCGACTCATTTGCCATTCTTTCGCATCACTTAGACCCATTTGACTGCGGTTCAAAACGTCACCATCTACAATTTTCAAAGATATGAAGAATGTAAGAATATAAAAATTCTGCAAGAATTAAACGAATACTTCTACAATAATAATGAAGCCACCGACTTGGATACGGACAAATACATTGCAGTATTCGGACAAAATAATGAAGAGGATATTTTTTTTTTATTAAGAACTAAATACGCTGCATCATCGCATCTTAACTATGTTATTATACATTATTATCGTTTTAAATTACCTTGCCATTTATGTACCCTTGTCCAGATAATTTGAATTTAATTTAATACCAATTTCCTAATGAGTTTTATTGGTAAACAATTCTATTAACTATGGTAGAAGGGTTTTTTAATTTTTTTATTGGTTTGTGTATACAAAATATTATTAATCATCTTCATCTTTTTTCTGTATTTTTATTGGTCAATGTCACTGATCCTTTGTCCTCTAACTTAGGTATTGTGTCCAAAAAATTATAAAGTCTTAAGTAAAATAAATCAGTCCCTCTCAGAAAGAGTTAATTGTTAGCAGTTCAATAGTTATGATCAAATAACTGTCTACTAGATCCATCTTAGTGACCAACTTGTATAAATATGTTTAAGAGAAATGTTAAGCAGAGAATTGTAAAGCAGAAACCTCAGTTTATAGTCAATCCAGTCCGTTAAATGCTTACGATGGAACCATGATGCTGCAGCTCCCGTGAAAATTATTACAACACCTCTTTGTTTTGCATTGGAGTCATGGATAATTTTTCGAATTATGTAGGCTACAATTTCCTCCCAGCCACTGTAGCGATGCGATCAATTATTCGATAAAGCATGAGTATTTTCCATGCTATCTTATTCACTATGTCATATAATCTGAAGCGATTCAAAGCTTCCCCAATATATAGATTAGACATATCATATAATAATGTGGTGTTTTAGCCCACTCGTATGCTTCAATTAGCTCATTCATTGGAGGTAACTTTAGTTTTGACAATACCAAATCCATGCTATGCTCCGGATATTTTCCATGCTATCTTATTCACTATGTCATATAATCTGAAGCGATTCAAAGCTTCCCCAATATATAGATTAGGCATATCATATAATATTTTTGTTCTATATTATCATTTGATAAAGCATGAGTATTTTCCATGTTATCGAATATCATTGAGCAATACTTTGGCAATCGGGCATGTAATGGTTTTTGTACCGCAATAAATTTAAATGTTGTTCTTTGGAGCACTTTGTATAAAACAAAATGTATTCTATTTCATTTTTTACATTTACACACGCTTTCTTTAATTTGATTTGTAAAGGTAGATCAATATAAGATGAACCAACTTTTGGTATTCTTTATGTAAATCATCTGATCTCGCATCAATGTTTGTTGTGTGCGTGTAGTAATATGAAGCGCTTCTAATTATATTGAACATTTTTATTAATGTTTACACCTAGATTGATGATTCTAGATGTATTCTTGAAGATTTCAATGTTTTTTTGTGCCAATAAATTTAATATTGTAATCATGCACACACATTATATAAATTACATTAAATTATTTTAAAAAAATAAAACTACTTTTTATGAAAATCATGGGAAAACAAATTTGTCCCTTGATCTTTCTCATGTTTGCTCATAATAATATTGTAAGAACATTCCCAGTAGTTTTTTCTTTATATTCAATTAAATAATAAATATTAATAATACATCTTTTTAGGAAGACACTATCAAACTGTTTTTCCTCGCTCAATTCCTCATTTGCAATTTATCCATATGGTTATTGAGTTAATTTTTTTAACAAAATAATAATTTAAATTAATTAATAACATTAATTGGATTTACTTCGCATCTTTTTCAAAATCCTGGGACATTAACATTGCTTACATTGATCTTTCTCATGTTTGTTAATAATGTTATAATATTCCCAGTAGGTTTATACTCAATTAAATTCTAATTGGTCAATAAACCATTTTTGTGCTTTATCACACATAAACTGGACTCAGTGGAGTTTTACTCCATAGTCCCATTCAAATAGTGTTTAATTGTGTTATGTTATATATTTAAATTTGAAAATTGTATAAACAAATTTATTGATCATGTAATGGTTTAGATGACTAATATATTTAGGATTATGTATTTGATTATTTAGGACCGTTATTTTCACCGCCCGATAAACTCCCTTTTAGCTAAAATGAACTTTAAAGCCAATTTTAGCCAATCATGACAGCTGAAATTGACATTAGAACAATTAACGGGTCCCTGTTATCTAAAAGGAAGTTATCGGGAGGATGAATACAACGGGCCTTAGATATATTTGTTTACTAATTACTCTAAATAATCATTTAATTAAAAAAGATGTTTCTTTTTAGTGGACCGGTGTAAATATAATTTATAAAAGTCTTACAGTACCCACACCTGCAGGAGCTACACAAATTCGATCAATAACATATGGGAATATGGAGCGGTACATTTACGTAAATTTATGCAGTAATTTAATATTTTATATCACCTAGAAAAACAGCAATCTAAATTAAATGTACTTTTTATTAGTAAACTTTTCAGAAATTATATTGTTTTTAGAGCATAAACATGACAAGCGAGCCATCTACAAGCAGAGGTAGGCCTCCGAGGGCGATACTCGATCCCTCAGCCTACGTTGCTGAAAGGACGTCAAGAGCCGGTTTAGATGGTTTAAGGTTCCCCTTTGTGCTCATAATCGACCCTGCTGTTACACACCCTAACGAATATCGGGTACGGTTGGGATGTAATACATGTGATTATGCAATAATCCAAGGCAGAAAGCGGTCTAGGGCAGGACGGAGAATGATCTTTTTAAATACTTCTGCGCCTCAGCCCTGTAACCGATGTCATGATCCCCTAGCCCTCGTTCAGTGGACTGCTATGACGCAGTACAGAGGACAATGGGTGCCGATGGTTTTTCCCCAGAATACAACACCTGAGTAATTTTATACATTTTTTTTTCATACTTATATGCAGCTTGTTTTAATATTCATTTTTTCAGACCTCAACCTCATTCACCAGCATCTGATGAAGATTGATAAGTGAGTAAATGCTAAACTTGAAGCAGCCTGTATATTCTATAAACTATAGAGTACTCCTTATTAATTATAGAATTCATGTTGGAAACTGTACGTGTTGATATGAAAGCTAATAGATGTCTCTTAGTAGTTTTGCAACACCTAGGTAATTTTAATCATTTTTTGTCATACTTATATGCAGCTTGTTTTAATATTCATTTTTTCAGACCTCAACCTCATTCACCAGCATCAGATGAAGATTGATAAGTGAGTAAATGCTAAACTTGAAGCAGCCTGTATATTCTATATGTATTGTAAATAATGTTAAACATTATATACAACATATATTTAATTATTATCAAATGTAACATTCGCTGCATAATTTAATAGATGTTCAATTTATTCTACATTCCTTTTTAAATATCAACATAAATATGTGTTTTATAGGGGGTGCTAATATGCTTAAATATGATGCGGTGTTGTTGACTGCTGTAAGTGAATATTAAATATCTATCCTATATGCTTTGTATGAGAGATATAACTCTAGTAATATCTATACATAATATTATAAAGAGTTGTTTATATTTCAGATTGATCGATTAGCTGAATTGAGCGCGTTGATTATACGTTTATGTAAGCTCACGGGCATGGGGCTCAATGAGATAAATGCCGAAATTGATATAATGATAGATGCGGAGTCTGAAAATAGTGAAAATTACACCTTCGAGTCGCTGATTTCTAGATTTGCACTGGATAATCGATGTTTTAGAAAACGAATAAGTATGTATTAAACATAGGTTATTATTATTTGATATTAAATCAAAAAATATATTAAAGCAGAAAAAATTAAAAGTTTTCGAATAGAACAAACTTTCCCACAAATCAACTGGAGTAGTCATTACGAAAAATTTTTGTTGTACAAATTTAGACACTTTTTTTAGTGAATCTTATAAGCTTACTATTATATGCTTAATGTTAAGTGGAATTAAACTTAAATGTGTGGGTGGCGTCATTTTAAACAGCGGGATGGCGGGTATTTTAAATAGCGGGATGGCTGGTATTTTGAATTGCGCGATATAAGTATGTTTGGTTAGCCATAGATTCCATAGGTATTTACATATACACACAAAATAATAATAATTTAAATTTTATTGATATGTGTATAACGTTCAGGTTCAAGGTAAATCACCTCCGGATATCGCTTATCACATATGCACACGCATGTATACTGCTTTAAGTAACGAGCGAGCATTTAAATTCTACCTCGACTCTTGCCATGGAAAACAAAAGCTGCTTTTCCGTATGTCTTTGATAGTTTGTTTAAACGTCAAAAAAAGATGACAACATCAAAAATTACATTAATAGAAACTATCAAAGACCTACTGAAAAGCAGATTTTGTTTTTCATGGCAAGAGTCGAGGTAGAATTTAAATGCTCGCTCGTTATATTGATTATAACATAAATCGGTGGCTCGATGGCTGAGTACCTGTCTACTAAGCCAGAGGTCTGGAGTTCGAATCTCAGCCGGGGCATTGCCTTTTTCAATTTATTCTTAAATATAACATCTTTATTTTTTATTGAAAAATAAAAAAAAATTATTAAAAATGTTGACAACTACTTAATGTATCTTCTGAATGCAAAAATTTAACATTTCAAAATTTCCCTGTTTTTTTGGAAAAAGTGGGCCATGCAACCTTTATTATTAAAGATATTGTAAAAATTTAAAAAGTGGATAATGGCTATTGAATAGGGCAACAACTTTTATATAAAATTAATTTTTTAAATAAACCTATTAAAAAAAGTATAGGCCATTTTGTAGTATCGCATATTTTCGAATCAAGTTTTGGGCCTTTATATCAGTCGTTACATTAAAATCAAAAATTCTTAAGAGAGTATCTTGTTCCTTATAATATAAGAAATCCAACAAAAAAAAAATTATTTAAATCGGACCAGCCGTTACCGAGAAAAAAAATTATGTCAATTTGACATAAAATCCAATATGGCGGCCAAAGTCACATGATGCCAGATGTCCACCGCACAGTGGAGGCATCCCAAAATAATGCCTAATAATATTCTAAAGTCAAATTCAGTGTACATATCAGGGCGCAATAATAGAGCCAGATGAAGGACTATATCCCAATTAATCGATGCAAAGAACTAATGTACTTCAATACAAACCTGAACCCATGGATACTTTATTTGGAAATACTATTCCAAGACCTAATCCAACACAAAATAATCTTTTTAGACGATCACAACAACCGAATTTCGTTTTACAAAAATTATTTAATCAATCAGTTGACCCAGTCTATGGCATAAACGACAGAGACTTCTCTTCGCAGAATTTCTTAGAAAATACTTATTATGTCAATCAAAACTACGAATTTGACCCCAGTAGTATAGCTATAGGCGTTCTGGCGCAAAATCGACTATTTTTACATGTAAATTCCCATAAGGAAATTTAAGCTCCATTTTGCAAAAAACGTTACATTTCAAGGTCACTCGCCAGTCGGCCACAGGCCTACTGCGCATCCTCTTCTGCGCATTCGAAGTTGCAACTCAACGGCACAACCCTTTTGACTATACAAAGGTTGTTAACATTGTAGGTATTTTTTGGGGTGTATTCTGTAACTCAAATTTTAATTTAAAAGGGCCTTTAAAACAGTTTTGAAGCGTTTTACGTTGACGTGACACCCTTTAAAATTTTAACTTTTAACGGAAAAGTTACAGAATATACCCCATTATGCACTAGACGTTATATTTAAGAATAATTTAAAAAAGACAAGGCCCTGGCTGAGATTAGAACTCGAGACCTCAGGATTAGTGGTCCGGTACTCGATCATTGAGCTACAGATCTATGTTATAAACGCTATATTTAAAGCAGCATACATGCGGCGCACGTGTGCATCTGTGGAAAGCGACATCCTTTGTGGTAAACCTTACTACTGAATGTCCGCGCAATCTATAGGGATTTTTACGCGTGGAACTGTTCCTAATTGGTTTTAACCAAAAGCATTTACGCGATTTTGGTTCAAGTATCAGTTGATCCGTGACGTCATAAATTAGCCCTTTGCAACGTCACACATTTGAACCGGTAATTACCTTACTCGAGAGCTGGGTTAATTCTCCCTCTCTTTCTATTGACATTTGAAATAGAAGTAGAAGAAGTGAAAAAAGGAAAAAAGTAAGGTTATTACAATTACACGTGCTGATTTTATAAAAATGGATCTAGAATTCAATGAGGAAGGTCCTTTTAAGCTTTCTGTGAATTATGAAGGTCATGATTATGAAATACAAGTGCAAGATCTTTCGACTGCGAATCTCGTACTTAACGGTAAAGTGTTTTGAGTCAATCACCCGCAAGTAAATAACTTTACATTATATTCATGTTTAGATTCTGTCGTCGCCTTTAAAATAGTTACGGAGCAGCATCCAGAAATACTGGGTCACACTATAGTTGAACAGCATTCAGAAATAATAGGTGCAGATTTAGAAAATGTAGCAGGATGCTCTAAGTCTGCAGAGTGTTCTGAGAATCAGAAGGGGCCCGCCGTGTGGACTCAACGAAAACCAACTGAGATTGATATTGGAGCAACAGACGCACTATTAGATTTAAGAGCAAAGAATGCTAATCTTTTTGACGATACTAAAACAAATAAAACGAAACTTTGGACGAAAATTGCTCAAGAGATGGGGGTTACATATAACCTAGGGGTAAACCCCGCAGAAAAATGTAGACAGAAATTTGTAAATCTTACAAAAGCATACATAAACTACATTAAGCATCAAAACAAAACCGGCGTTGGAAAGGAGGAAGAACCGCCATACTTCGAAAAAATACATTCAATTATGGGTAAGTAATAATAAAAAATAATAATACATCAACATGATCTTCTCGCGTCGTTCGTTTAACAGCTGCAGCGTGCGGAAAAGTGTCACTTTCTGCACTTGTTAGGAATTAGTATTTTTCCTAACAAGTGCGGAACGCGAAGCGAAGTTCGGCCATGCAGCTAAGTGCGGAAATGACACTTTCTGCACGTGTTAGGAACATTATTTTTTCTACAAGCGTGTGAAAAAGTACACTTTTTCGCACGCATTTTAGTACGCAAAGTGTTACTTTCCGCACTGAGTACGGCAAGTATTGTCCGTGCGAAATAGTACTTTGCCGCATTCATATGCGTGCTACAAACAAAATAGTTTGCCGCACGCAATTTAAAAAAAAAATTTTTTTTGAAATTTTTTAAAAGTTTATTGCTTGTAGAAAAAATAACGTTCCTTACACGTGCAGAATAGTTATTTATGTATCATGGGCGTAAAGTTATAGTTTTTGGCCCGGGGGTAAACGTTGTTGCCCGAGCTTGCGAGGGCAACAATTACCCCAGGGCCAAAGACGAACTTTAAGCACGAGATGCATACACTATTTTTTGTGCAACCAAGGCAGCACACTTAAATACTATTTAATTAAATTGTAAAAAAGAATAGCACAAAAATATGGACCGCCCTATATGAAAACCAAAACAAAGTCATGACATCGACATAAAAAAATGTTTTGACAATGTCAGCCAAGCATAAAAGTCAATTTTATGTCTGTTTTCGGACTGCGGGCGGGTCTAGGGCGGAAAAGTACCACTTTACGCCCGCATTTTAGGACGTAAACGTGAACTTTACGCCCAGTTGAACAAAAAGGTTATTTTACGCACTTGGCTGCAATTTTAAAGAATTGCAAAATTTTTTTTTAAGTTGCGTCCGGCAAATACTTTGCCGCACTCATATGTGTGCGGTAATAGTATTTTTCCTAACATGTGCGGAAAGTGACACTTTCCCGCACGCGGCTGCCAAGTTGCGGGAAAGACACTTTACGCTCGAGTTAGAAACAATATTTTTTCTACTAGCGTAAAAAACCCAAAAAAGGTAACTTTTTAAACAATTTAAGGTTTTTTTTTTAAACCCCCTGTATATGAATTAGCGTGCGGGAAAATGATTTCCCGCACTAGTGCGGGAAAGTGATACTTTCTAAACGCAAATTAGTGCTGAAAGTCCAACTTTCCTTAAATTGTTGAAAAAGTTACCTTTTTTGGGTTTTTTACGCTAGTAGAAAAAATATTGTTCCTAACTCGAGCGTAAAGTGTCTTTCCCGCAACTTGGCTGCTTAACCGAACTCCGCTCCGCGTCGTTCGTTTAACGGCAGCCGCGTGCGGGAAAGTGCCACTTTCCGCACGTGTTAGGAAAAATACTATTTCAGCACGCAAATTACTTTGCGGCACTCAGTGCGGAAAAGTGATACTTTGCCTACTAAAATACGTGCGGAAAAGTGCACTTTATCGCACGCTTCCAGTGCACTTTTTCGCACGCTTGTAGAAAATAGTATTTTATCTACAACCGCGGAATATTTGAGTCATATCTCACCCATTTTAGTTAGGTTATAACTCACATGCGTGCGGTAATAATATTACCGAACGCACGCGGTAATAATATTACCGCACGCACGTGCAATAATTGCACCAACGATCAAATGTTTGCTGGTATTATTGTTTCGACTTTTGTGGAACAAGTTTCAAAATAATTTCTGCCGCAGCATCTTCTTTCAAAAGTTCCCCACGTGTTAGGATCATTATTTTTTTGTACAAGCAATAAATTTTAAGAAATTGCAAAAAAAAAAAATAATTTAATTGCAGCCAAGTGTAGACAATTTCTGCACATGTTAGGAACATTATTTTTTCTGCAAGCAATAAATTTACAAAAATGGCAACATTTTTTTTTTAAGTTGCGTGCGGCAAAGTACTTTGTTGCACGACTATGAGTGCGACAAAGTACTTTTCTGCACCTAAATTACTTTGTCGCACTTAGTGCGCAAAAGTGTCACTTTGCGTACTGAAAAGCCTCCGAAAAAGTGTACTTTTTCGGAGGCTTGTAGAAAAAATACTATTTTTTTATGAAATAAACAATGTAGCTGATTTTTTTTTTTAAAATACCTTTACGTTCCCATGAAAATTGACTAAGGTTTACTTTACCATGCGCGCAATTAAAACTGGTCAAAAACTTTATATCGGGTGAGCAAATAAAAACGGCCCATAACTAGGCCATGTGCATTGTCAAAATATTGTTGATTGACGTCGTGATTGACAGATTTTACATAGGTTCATAGCCTACTTATGAGCCGTTTTTAAAAGCTTTTATTTAACTCGCAATGTATGTATGTTTGTATGTATGTATGTATGTATGTGTGTTTGTGTAGTACAAATCTTGCAACTCGATTTTGAAACACTTACGCTTGACCAATTTTTCTGAAATTTTGTATACATGTGGAAGTCCGGTGACAATGCAAAATGGTAACTTTTTTAGTCCTAAAAACTTAATATGGCGTCCACAACAAAATGGCGGATGACTTTTTTCTAAACAATTCTCACGATATGGGTATCAAATGAAAGGTTATGACCGGTAGTATACAGTAAAATATATGACATAATTCAAAATCCAATATGGCGCCCAACAAAATGGCAAATTAGCTTTTTCTTAACTATTTTGCCGATATGGGTATCAAATGAAAGGTTATGACTTGTAGAATACAGTAAAATATATAACATAATTCAAAATCCAATATGGCGCCCAACAAAATGGCAAATTAGCTTTTTCTTAACTATTTTGCCGATATGGGTATCAAATGAAAGGTAATGACAAGTAGGATATAGTAAGATATGTGACAATTCAAAATTCAATATGGCGCCCTAAAAAAAATGGCGGATTCTCTTTTTTTAACTATTTTGCCAATATGGGTATCAAATAAAAGGTTATAGCAATGACATACTAAATGAAATGATTAAAAACTAAAAAATGTAAAATAAATTAATGTAAAAAAATTTTAAGAAAAAGCTTTTATTTAAATGCCCTAAAAAGAAAAAAATAAATTTTTTCAATTAAATTAAACCCATTAATTTGTCACAATATACACTTTTTATGATATAAAAGCTTGTCGCGAAATTTACTATTGCAATTAATAAAAAGAATTCAATACTTATACCATTTACCAATTTTTAATTTAAGTGGTTCTGAAAAAAGAAAAAAATGTATGTAACTATTTTACAAAATAAATCTACATAAATGCAGAATCTCGCGACAAGCTTTTATGTCATAAAAAGTGTATATTGTGACAAATTAATGGGTTTAATTTAATTGAAAAAATTTATTTTTTTCTTTTTAGGGCATTTAAATAAAAGCTTTTTCTTAAAATTTTTTTACATTAATTTATTATTTGCTCACTTTATTGTCTCCCAAAATCGAATGCAAAAATCTGAAAAATTCGCATTCATGAATGTATTTAGTGACTAATAATGGCTTTTTAGGGCAAAAACATAAAATACAACCAGCAACGTTAGACGATTCCTTTTCTGAGATATCTTCAGAAGAAACCCTGGAAACTGGAAAAGAGAAGGAGAATAATGCTACAGACCGCTTTAAAAACGTAAAAAAGAAAATAAAACCAATGAATGCAACTGAAAAGGTCTTATCCGAACTTAAAGAAGACAGGGAGGACAGAAAAGTTTTTCTATCCACTCTGGAGAGTCATTTTAAAAAGACAGAAGAGCACCGAGAAAGATATTTAAATATCCTAGAGAAGGCATTTGATGGAAAAAAAAAGAAAAGAACAAGGATGGATTCTGACAGTGACTGACGAATTTTTCCTGGTTCTTTTTTTGTATTTTTAAACTGGTCTCATTTAGTTAAATTATAGTTGTTTTGCCAAAGATTTGTTTATTAGGTTTAAATGTTCCTTAGTTCTTTCTGATCTCTTATTATGTTAGTACACTGTAGACAGAGTGGATCTCTACGAATGTTAACGTTGAAGCTCGTGTTTAGGACTTACATACATAATGATAATTATTTTCGTTAAAATAGTTAGTTGTATTTAGATGTTAAAAAAATAAAAATATCTTTTTTAAATTAAAAAAAAAACTCTAAAAACTTTTATTAACAGATTTAAACCGTTTACAAATTACAAAAAAAACCTTAAAAAAGTTCATCTGCTATACTGTTTCTTTTTGCGACAGCCTCTCCTCTTCCTCGATCTGGGTTTACGTAATTAAAAGGCAATGCTTCTCTATAAAATAGTTCCTCATTCAAAACATCAGCATTTAACAGGCAGAAGTTGTGGAGTACACACGCGGCGGTTACTATTTCCACTGTTTTACAAATATTATAGGTATTTATAAATTGTAAACGTCTCCATCTGCCTTTAAGCATGCCAAATGCATGTTCAATTACGACTCTATCACCACTGAGGTGGAAATTATGATTTTTCTCCTTTCTGCTGAGTTCGTGAGTTTCTTTGTATGGAGTCATAAGCCAGGTTTTTAGGGGAAATGCGCTGTCTCCAATAATATGATACTTATTTTTAAATATAGAATTAGGTCCTTCTCTACTAATCGTCTGGCAAAATAGGGAATTGTCAAAAACCTTAAAAATTAAACAATAGCTAGAAATTTGTGATTGCAAGCGCGCCCAACCTTTCGGACACCATACGGGATGTTCAAAAATTGGCACCTAATCGCAATGATCCTTAGAAAAATGTTAAAAAAGTTTTTCTTTCCTAATCTCTGATGAAAATACAGGGTGTTTTTTTAAGACTTTACTAGCGTTTTTCTCTGTTATGCGCAAACCGATTTTTGTAAAAATTTCTGGGATAGCTATCTAAGACCTGTACTTGCGGCTGGTAAAAACAAAATTTTAATTGGTCCACTGGTTTCGCAGAAAATGACAGCGACCACCTTTTTTGTGCATTTTTAAGTTAATATTTATTTTTTTCCTGAAAATTGGTAATTTTTTACATACAAATTAGTTTTTAAATTTTTGTTATGCATCTCCAGTGTTTTAGAATAAATTTATTAATTATCTTAAAATACCTGACCAAAATGCTTCTTTTTTATTTAGGCAAGCGTTGAATTTTTGTGTCACTAATTTTTTTGACATTATTAACAATAAGTCACGATTGTGAGTGTGTATGAGGGGAAAAGTTTACGTGCGGTAAAAACTTTCCCGCACGCAAATTTATATGCAGGGGGGGTTTAAAAAAAATCTTAAATTTAAAAGGGTTTTTACGCTAGTAGAAAAAATATTGTTCCTAACTTCGGCGTAAAGTGTCTTTCCCGCAATTTGGCTGCTTAACCGAACTCCGCTTCGCGTCATTCGTTTAACGACAACCGCGTGCGGTCACTTTTCGCACTTGTTAGGAAAAATACTATTCTCGTAGGATTTTAGTGAAGGAAGCAAGGTATTCTTCTATGACCCAATTTTTGGACACCTGTATAATTTGTGTTATTTCGAGTGTTATTTTTTACCCTAGCATCGTGTGCTGAACCAGGAAACCCAATAAATGTATATGTAAAAAGCTTATTAGAATCACAAATTGCCATGAGATTAATGGAATGCCTTTTATACCTATCAATATAGCTATCTTGCTGCTCCATTTCAATTTTAATAAATATGTGGGAGCCATCAACTGCTCCTACAGTATCTACAAAAATGAAAAATAGGTAATTTGACTTATTCTCTAACTTCTTAACAGTTGGTAACTTAACAGTTAGTAAGGAGTAGGACGATATTTGGAGTGGTAATCTAGGTCCCCTTTCCAAATATCTCTAGTTTCACGCCCCACTCCTTACTAGCTGGTAAGTTACCAACTGTTAAGAAGTTAGAGAATAAGTCAAAATGTAATGGTTTGTTAACTTAAAATTTTAACTAACTTGGGTATTTTGTAAATCCCCTTGAAACATCCATAAGTTCAGATGATGTTGAAGGAAATTTTATATATATATTTTTTAATTTGGTCATAAAGTATAAAATTTTGTTAATGATGTTCATTACCGAGGCCGCACAAATTTTAAATCTGTTAGCTATATAGATTAAGCTGTCTTGGGTGGCCATATACCACAGAAATATTAGTGTTTGGGACCTTATTCCTATGGGGTAATGACCACCCATATATTTGGGCGAAAGAATATTTTTGGTGTCTGTTGCTCGTAAAACATCAATCAACTTGTTATACGATTCCTTCTCCATTCTAAACAGTGAAAAAAATTGCATATTGTCATATTCAAGGAGCCAATTCTCTGTGGATAAATTAACTATATTGCTATTCCAATCTGAAAATTTTATTTGCGTTAATAAATGGTAGTTATGATTGGGAAACATCTCCATCAGGCTTTCCATGTCGCTTTCTAATAAAAAACTGCCCATTATTATTAAACTTTCCATTTTTTTCAAAATACTTTTTTTTTATAGAATAAAATTTAAAATTAAATTTTTGAGGTTAGGAAAAAGAGAATTTGGCATATACGTCAAAGGATTGGTTAAAGAAAAAGTCGTTTACGCGTGGAACGGAGAAATCCCTTGTAAATGACATTAATGACGTAAAGGGCAATAACCAAGGGACAACCAAAGGTTCAACCGCGGTAATAACTGTTCCAACGCGTAAAAATCACTTATAACTAGCCAACCAGTTAATATACCGTCACCCCGCCATTCAAAATGCCACCACCCTACCATTTAAGTCTAATGTTTATATGAGTAGCCAAATATTTTTAAATTTTCACCATCAATTCCATTAATATGCAACTTTATTTTCTATTAGAATTAATTGATTCTTTTCTATTATTATAACTTGAGGAAACGACCTATGACGCATGCAAGATTGGGTGCTTTTTATCCGAAAACATAATATTTTTTGCAATAGGCAAGCAGGAAGCCACCAGTACTAAAACCTAGAACAAAGATATCAATAATAGTTAATCCAAAGTGGGATCAGTTTGTGTTTCATAAAAAAAAATGCCTTTCCGTCTATACATGGAATCTATAAAAACTGTTTGTAAGGCTATAGATATAGAAACGAAATCAGTATGGGATTTACAAGAGTTGTGTCCAAAATCAGTTTTCCACGGCATTCTTCTAAACATTTTTGAAACCAGATGGAAAGAATTTTGTGCCATTGTGAATAATGTCACATATATTGAAATTGAGGAACATGAATCACCGTGTATAAACTATACATGGGGGCCCAGAATAAATTCAATAAATTTATATTTATACTTGCTATGGGAAAATTACTGGCAGCGTTTCTACAAGAGTTCCCAAGTAGTTATCATATGTATATCATAGCTATAACATGCACTATCGTTGTATTTGTTCTGGTTGCAATCAGAAATATACTAATATTTGTATTTGGAGAAGGAGCACCTCTATTGAAAATCAAAACTTTAGATGCGAGCCAAATGAATTTTATACGTATGTTAGGGATGAACGAAGTTGGTGCAATATTTGTTTTTTGAATCCATCATTTACAATACAAGAAATATAGAAATCATTATCTATATTGTTTTAAATTGTAATCTACAATTGTGAACACTTCTGTACGTGTGGTGTACCATTATGTCTTATTTTATAAAATTTGCAATCCGATATAATTGAGTATGCACCCTTTTTGTAGCAGTACCATTTTCGCTTTTCCCAACCCCTTAATTATATAAAAGCGTGCAAAACTGTAAAATTGTATCACTCTAATATTAACGTTTAAACAGTGACAATGAGTAACATTCTTGACTTTTTAACGTATATCTCGACGTTACCTCCGTCCATCGAGAGTTTAAATTACATTGGAGCAATGGAGTGTGAATCTTTAAAACATGTGCTCGCATTAAGAATGGCCCCACCCACCAATTTGCATCGAATGGATGCTGAGTATTTTTATGCATGTTTGGGGATGTTGAAGGTACAATTTTATATGAGGGTGTACCATCCAGCTCATTCTGATTCACCAATTGAGAATAATCCGGGGTCTATATCATTATCCTCAACGCCTGAGGTGATGATGGAAAGAGAGGATGACTACACTTTATGGTTCTCCGAAAATGAAGAACAAGCATTGGAGTTGAACCATACAGAATCTCAAGAGATGGTCAGGAGCGAACTGGATAAAATGCTTCCAAATGCTGATGTGGAAATTGAGGATTTATTTAGTTAATTAGGTTATTTTTATTTGCTTTTTTTGTACATAACAAAAAATAAATTTTTGTAAAATGTTTTTGTGTTTTACTGAATTTTTAAAGAAAAAAACGATTGTTTAAAAAAAAAATGTTATTTCTTGCAAAAAACAGAATTTATTTTAATTTAAATGTACATATTTGCTTAAAAGTTTTACATTAGATAGAGCACAGTGTGCGTTGGGTGAGCGTGCAAAGAATTCTGTGCAAATTTTAAGCAATGTGCTTGTTAAAGAAGCATTATCACATGTGCGAAGTGCTTTACATCAATCTCGTGAACCTTCTCGGTTCGTGGAAGATGGCGTGCTTAAAATAGACTCTGCTTTTAAAGGACGTGTGGCAACATACAATGTGTCGGGTGTGGGTAATACACCAACAAGTTTCATGAAAAATATAAAAGACAAAGTAAATCATTTAATAAGTGCGGAACTAGAAAAATTGAAGACTTTAAAAGTAAACGTTCAACTATTTGCATTTTATTTAATTGAAAAAACCGGAGCTGTTGACTTTAGGTCATTTAATTCGAAAAATAAGGTATTCACCTACTCATCCAATTTGAGCGACACATATGATGAATTTTTGGAAGAATTGGATCGAAGAATTATCTTAATGTATGCAGAAAATATGTTATATTTTCATTCGTTTTGTTTCAGGATGGGCACTTGCAAGCATAATATATTTAAAGGTAAACATTAATTCATATAGACCACTTCGAGCTTCTTCGTATATTACTTACAAAAAATACCAATATTGATACTTCTTCGGAGTCAAGCATTGTCATGTCCGATCTAAACGACTCAGATGACGTAGGTCTAACATCTTCAGATGAAGAACTGCATTTTCCAAATGAACTACTAAATGACCAAATTATAAAACAAAATCAATATGTCCAAGTGCGTTTTCAAAAAAAAACCACAAGACATATTTTACGTAGGCCAAATTATAAAATTAATTAATCAAAATGATTTTGATATAAAATATTTAAGAAAAAACAAAGATAAATTTGTTTTTCCAATAATAGACGATATTTCCCAGGTCTAAAGAAGTGACATTAAGGCAATTTTACCTGAACCTGTTGATGTTGTTGCGTTTACTTTATCACCCCTCTCCCCTACTCTTGGAGAAAACAACAGATCCACACGATTTTAAATCATGTAATCGCTTCTGCGAATTATGTTGCTTACCCATCACAATTTTACTACATAAAAATGTTATTAAAAAGGATCGATTCCGAAAATAACCAGTTGACGTAACCTTTTCTTTGCGATCTAGACCGTTAATATTGCACAAAATCTACACGATTTTAAACCATTCTGCGAATTTTGTTGACAATTTCCAACAGCTTTTTTTTAACTCTTTACACTTGTAGACAACAACAGATCTACACGATTTTAAAATCATGTAGTCGCTTCTGCGAATCATTTTGCTTACCCATTATATTTAAAAAAAAGGCCTTATTCATATGAATGGTGATGCGACATAGTAATTCAATTAAAAAAGGGATAGATTTAAAAAATTAAAAAACTACCAGTTAATCAAATCGAAATAAAAATAATAAATAAAACAACAGCTTTCACAACCTTTTTTTAAATATACATTGTTGATATTGCACCAAATTTACAGTAGTCGCCTTTGCGAGTCTTGTACACTATTTTTAACAGTTTTACTAAATCATTTTCTACTGGAGAAAACAACAGATGTACACGATTTTAAATTATGTAGTCGCTTCTGCGAATCATGCTTTTTTATCATATTTAAAAAATAAGTCTTTATCCAAATGAATGTTAATGCAACACAGAAATTAGAAATTTAATTAAAAAAGGGATCAATATGGAAAATACAATATTAGTTCTTGCAATAAGAAATCACACAATACTAAATAAAAACAACACTTAACGTAAACTTTTCTATACGACAGATTGTTAATATTGCACAAAATCTACACGATTTCAAACCATGTAGTTCTGCGAATTTTGTTTACAACTTCCAATAACTTTTTTAAACCCTTTACACTTGTATAAAACAACATATCTGCACGATTTTAAATTCATTCATTCATTCTGCGAATCATTTTGCTTATACCCATCATGTTTTCAAAACAAAATGCTTTAGCCAGATGAATGGTAATGCGACATACACATTTTTTACAAAAGGATCGATTAATACAATATTGCACAAAGTCTACAAGATTTCAAACCATGTAGTCACTTCTATGAATTTTGTTCTCAATTTTCAACAGCTTTTTTAAATCCTTTACACCTGTAGAAAACAATAGATCTGCACGATTTTAAATCATGTAGTCGCTTTTGCGAATCATGTTGCTTTTCCATCATATTTTTAAAACAAAAGATTTTATCCAGACAAATGTTGATGCAACATAAAAATTCGTTTAAAGAAGAAATTGATTTGAAAAATAAGCAAAAACACTAGCTAGTAGTTCTTGTAATAAGAAATCACAAAATAATAAGTAAAAACAACACTTAACGTAACCTTTACTTTACTGTAGGTCGTTAATATTGCACAAAATCTGCACGATTTCCAACCGAATTTTGTTCATAATTTCCAACAACTTTATTGAACCCTTTACACTTGTAGAAAACAACAGCTTCCCTAACTTTTTTTTTACAATACCGACTGTTAATATTGCACAAAATCTACACGATTTTAAACCATGTAGTCGCTTCTGCGAATTTTGTTTACAATTTCTAACAGCTTTTTTAAACCCTTTACACTTGTTTAAAACTACAGATCTACACGATTTTAAATCATGTAATCGCTTCTGCGAATTATGATGCTTACCCATCATATTTTTAAAACAAAAGGCCTTATCCAGATGAATGGTGATGCGACATACAAATTTTATTACAAAAGGATCGATTAAAAGCAAAAAAACAACAACAGCAGCTTATCCAACCTGTCTTTTACAATATGGACTGTTAATATTGCACAAAATCTACACGATTTTAAACCACCGCTTCTGCAAATTTTGTTCACAATTTCCAACGGCTTTTTTAAACTCTTTACACTTGTAGAAAACAACAGATCAACACGATTTTAAATCATGTAGTCGCTTCTGCGAATCATGTTGTCTACCATCATATTTTTAAAACAAAATGCTTTATCCAGATGAATGGTGATGCGACATACAAATTTTATTAAAAAAGGATCGATTTAAAAGAAAACAACAGCTTACCCAACCTTTTTTTTTACAATATTGACTGTTAATATTGCACAAAATCAGGGTTGCCAGATTGGGCGATTTATCGCCAAATGGGCGACTTGAACATGGGCATTTGCGATGAGTTTTTCAATTTGGTGATTGGCGATCAAAATGGGCGACATCGATCTTTTGGCGCTATATGGGCGACTTTTAATTTTTTGGTGATTAAAATCATAAAATTGGCGTTTTCGATCTTTTGGTGTTATTTGGGTGATTTTTGAATTTTAAGTTATAAATGGTGAATGGTCCAGTAACGAAGGCCATTAAACACATAAGTAAGAACAAGAAGTCTAACCTGCAAATGTGAACAGTGAGCCGGCACAATTTATTATTATTTACTAAATAGCTTTAGCTTATTATATTTTAATTTGTACAATGGGTAGATACTCAAAGTACCAAAGGAAGTACGTGTCCTCGTGGGAACAAATGACTTGGGCCAAAGGTAAATTGAATACTTGAAAAAATATCCTGATATTTAGATTTTCATTTTAGGTTGGTTAAAAAAGACAACAGACGGAAACATAAGTGTAGAAAAAGAGGCATACTGCACAGTATGTAAATCAGCTATGAGGGCCCACAAGGGTGATTTACAAAAACATGCTTTAACTGCACAACATTTAAAAAATGTGAAGCGCTTAAATGTACCAAGTGCTAACAGAATCACAAAGCATATGGCTATTAATATAACAAATGAAGAGAAAGAAAGGGACATCAGAATTAGCGCGTTTATTGCTGCACATTCTGCCATAAGAACTGTGGATCATTTAACCAACATGTTAAAGGTTCTAGGTAAATCATCCCAATCTGTTTTCCACAACATGAAAATGCATAGGACCAAAACAACTTGCATAATAAAAAATGTAATTGCTCCAAGCCACCAGCAGGAGTTGATAGATGATATTAAGGAGTCTCCTTTTTTTTCCCTAATTGTAGATGAATCTACAGATATTTCAGTTATTAAATATTTGTGTGTCTGCGTTAAATACTTTTCAAGAAGCAGAAATGTAATATCTAGTGATTTTTTGGGGTTAATTCAGATAGAACGTGCTACTGCACAAGACCTATTTAATGAGGTTAACATTTTTTTACAAAAGATTGGACTTGATATAAAAAACATGATTGGGATTGGTACGGATGGTGCCAATAATTTATGTGGCCAAAAGTCGTCTTTATTTGCGCTGCTACGTAAAGAAAATCCAAAAATTCAGTTGGTGCGATGTATATGTCACTCATTGGACAATTGTGCCTCTTCAGCAGTTAAAGAACTTCCTGCTTGCGTAGACTTTCTGTGCCGGGAAGTTTATGATTGGTTTAGTAAGAGTTCCCTACGAAGAATTGAGTACCAAAAGCTTTGTGACTTGCTTAAAGATGGTGAAAAACCCTTTCATCAATTTGTTCAGCTGAGTACCACAAGATGGTTATGCAGGTTCAATGCAGTTAATGTTTTACTTGAAAACTGGGAAGATTTGAAAGAACATTTTAAAATAGTTGTCAATAAGGAAAAGTGTTACATGGCTAGAGTTTTAAACGATATGTTGCAAGATGATACAAATTTACTTCTCTTAAAAATTGTTAAACCTATCATCTTTGAAATTAATAAGACAAATATAATATTTCAAAAGAATGACGTTGAACTAGGAAGTGCACATACCGATTTAGGTAATTTAGTGTTATTTTTGGCTAAAAAAATTTTAAAACCTCAGTTTAGCGATGATTTAGACAAAATTTTAAATGTGTTTTCTAATGATTTCACCATTCCATTTTTGGCACCACAAGATTGCGATTTTGGTATTGAATATTATAAAACTTTAAGCAAAGTAAAAATTAGTCCTGAACAAAAAACTTCAGTAGAAACAAAATCTTTTAATTATTTAAAATGTCTCATAAAGGAATTGGTAAAGCGCTTACCAGATTACTTAAAACACTTTAAAAAATTAGAATATTTTTCACCGCAAAAATGTTTATCACAAGGTACAAGGCAAGGATTTAAACATTTGCCATTTACTGATATTTATGTTGATCCATCTGATTTGTTTAAAATGGAGTCCGAATATAACAATATAATAAATGTTAATTGGGTTGAGTTATATGGGGAGGATGTTATTAAAAAGAGCAGCACATTTTGGCCCATAGTACACCAACACAAAGATGCTGGTGGCAATTCTGCTTTTCCAATATTGTCCAAATTTGTGTTGCTAATTCTTGCTTTACCAATGAGTAATGCTTTAGTGGAAAGAGTATTTTCAATTATGAATAACACTAAAACTAAAATTAGAAATAGAATGTCCATTGCATTATTGCAAGCTATTCTTACAATTAAATCAAACTTTTTTTCAAAAAAGTGTTGCTGTGACGATTTTGTAATTACCAAAGATATGTACCAAAGATTAAACGCCAATATTTATAAGACTGTAGAAAATAATGAAACGGTGGATTTGGAGAGTGAAGAACTTGAATATGAATTATTTGATCTCGAACTTAATGTACCTGTTTTGCGTATTGAATAGGCCAATAACCGAAGCAATTTCGAAAGCAATAGTCGGTTGTTTGTCGTTTCTGTTTGTGAATGAATACTTGTCTTTGTTTGTTTATTATTATATTCTATTAAGCCATTTGTTTATCGTTTTTCTTTTTATTTAAAATGTACGAATAAGTTTTTTTCGTTTTGTTTATTAGTGTCTATCTAAGTATTACGTGTTTTTTCTTAGTAAGTAAGATATTACTATTTGGCATAAAATATGTGTTTGTTCATCGTTTTTCTTTTTATTTTAAATGTACAAGTTTTTATGAATAAAGTATTTTTTATATAAATATAATATATTGTTCACATATAATGGTGGTTTCAAAAAAAATATTAAAATTTTTTTTTTCTAAAAAATAAAAAAAATATTGTTGGTTTTGGCGAGATTTTTGGAAATTTGGCGATTTTTTAATGTCCTTAAAAAGTCGCCAAATTAAAAAAAAAGTCGCCAAACTTCAAAAAATTTCGCCTGCGGCGGGCTTTTCGGCTCGCTTCGCTCGCTTGGCGACTTTTGGCGATGTTTCTATTTCAACTTGGTGACTTTTGCTATTGGACATCTGGCAACCCTGCACAAAATCTACACGATTTTAAACCATGTAGTCGCTTCTGCGAATTCTGTTCACAATTTCCAACAGCTTTTTTAAACCCTTTACACTTGTAGAAAACAACAGATCTACACGATTTTAAATCATGTAGTTGCTTCTGCGAATCATGTTGCTTACTTATCATATTATTAAAACAAAAGGCCTTATCCAGATGAATGGCATGGGCGTCCATACGGGGGGGCAAGGTAGGGCACTTGCCATGCCTGGGATATTTGCCCTGCCTTAAAAAAATCTAATTAGGCAATAAATATTTAAAAGAAAATATATTTACTGCAATTTTTTACGTCACTTAAGTATAAAAAATGAATTTGTGAAATATCGTTAAAAAATAAATTATAAATGTGTGAATCAAGCTTATCGTTTTACGGTAAGTGTAATTTGAACTACTTATACTAACCATATGAACTAAACTAACCTTACTTTTGCCTGTCATCCTCCTACGAGAAGAGAGACCTGCGCCCTATGTTTTAATTTAATTTAATTAATTTAAACCGAGATTTAAACGTAAAATAGATAGTTTTTATAATTCAATATATATTGCCCTTAGCTCTTATAAACAGTAGCATGGATATTAGAAATTTTTTTCAAAAAAAACCTGTAAATAGTGGTAAGTTAACTTTTTCTAAAATCCTATTGTAGTTTTTAACCAGAATTTGTATTTTACAGTTAAAATAACAGAAAATGAACAGTCAACGAGTAAAACGAGTACAAAAGCTGTAACTTTAAATAGTGGTAAGTTACCATTTTTCTATAACCTTATTGATGATGACTAGAATTTGTACTTTACAGTTGAACCTGCAAAAAAAGATAGTGAACCGTCAACAAGCTTACAAACTGTAAATAGGGGTAAGTTAACTTTTTTTTACAACCCCTTTAAAAAATAACTCCTTTTTTGTAATTTCCAGATGAAACTATAGAATGTGATCCGTCATCGTCGAGTAATAAAATTTTCGATATAATTTTATTTTTTTAATTTTGTGTCACGTGAAATGGTTTTGTATAAGATGAGTAAATTACAAAAAGCAACATATTTCTTGCAGTCAATAATAATTCTAAATAAAATGAAGAACACTATCGCTATATTTTATTCACGTAAGTTTGTTTCTAAATAGACCATATTCATGGGACCCATTTCAGGGTGGACAACATTGCTTAGTTAAAATCCCCTAGATAGATTTTTTGTAGGGACAACGACATTCTAAGGTTGGCAACATTTATTTTGTGAATGTTGGTAACATTTTCTTTTGTCAATTGTCTTTTTACTGTCACTTTGAATTTTCGCGCTGCACTAGTACTAAGTAGTTTCTTACATAAAGTTTTATGCATAAAATCTTAACTTGTGTGTTTTATTTTGCAAACTTTTTTTTTTAAATGAATCCAAATCTAAATGAAAAGTAAGATTATACTTATTATACTGTTGCTTTTTATGAATGTGTTTATAATTATCTAGCTTACCGAAGGGACCATGGACAAAGTGTCTGCAAAATTTTCCCCCATTTTTGGAGTCGGATATAATGGGTTACAAAGAGCTAGCAACTGAAGGAAGTGTTAAGCATTCTGTTTTGGGATATAGAATGTACAAAGCAAATAAAGTGTGCAATATATTCATTCACCATAAGGCCAATGGAGATGTTATTGTCAAATCTAGCGTAGGGGCCGCAATGAAAAAACAAATTTACAAGGCCCATTGTACAATGCGTCTTGACGGAAAAATTATCAGTGGCTATTGTAGTTGCCAGGGAGGAATTTCTGGGAGATGCAAACATGTATTTGCATTGCTTTGGAAACTTTTAGATTTTGAAAGATCAAAAGCAACTTTTATTGAGGAAGATCTTGCATGCACTTCTGTTGCTCGAGCTTGGGGTACAGGGTCAGAATGGCAAAAGACAGACATTCCGTTTGATCAGCTAAATTTTTTAAATCATGATCCACTAAAACCAAATAAAAATACAATTGAAAATTTAAATAAACGAAGAAAAGTTATGCATCAGCATTTAAATAATACGGTTACGGTAGATGATATCAAATATTTGGCAAATAAACTGGACGAATACGGATACACAATGTTTAGTTCTGTTTTGGAACAAAATGAGTACAAACCATTAAAGGTTGCCACCTTGCAAGAAATTGAAGAGGATGATGAGAATCTAATTATTCCAACAGAAGTTAAATGGCAAAACGAATTTGACGAAATCACGCTTTTAAATTACGTAGCAAATTTAAATTTATTAAATAATGTTGAAATAACGTTAGATGCTGCTAGAGTTTTGGAAAAGGAAACAAGAGATCAAAGTTTGACAAAAAAATGGGCTAGGGAACGATCCAAAAGGATAACGGCATCAAAATTTTTTGATATAACGAACAGGAAATCCGAAGTCACTGATCAGCTAATAAAAAGAATTTGGCCAAAAAGAAATATCCAGACGGCAACGATGGCAATGGGGCTTAAGAATGAAGACAAAGCTGTTGAAAAGTACAAAACCATGCACCCATCATACAAAGTATGTAAAAGTGGTTTATGTATAAATCCAGGCATTCCATACTTGGCAGCATCACCTGATAGACTTGTTTATGTGGAGAATACCAAGTCATATCACTTAATGGAGATTAAAACCCTAGTCAAAGGTGGTTTAATAATGAACAAAACTGTTTCCGAATGCGTCGCTCTAAAATTAGCCCCCTTTTTGCAAAAAAATGAAAATAATGTATTAACTTTAAAAAGATCTCATGCTTATTTTACGCAAATACAAGGACAACTAGCAATAGCAGGTTTAAATGCCTGTGACTTAGTGGTCGACAGTGGAGTAGATGGTGATTTATTTGTCGAAACCATTATATTTGACGAGGACTTTTGGAAAAATCAATGCTTACCAAAGCTGACAGTATTTTATTTTAATTATTATGAGACATCATTAGCAATGTAGAAGCCTACAAATGTATTAAGTTTAAATCTCGATTTAAAGGGTGCAGCCGAGTTAATATGGGAAATCTGCCCCCGTGGCTTTGTTGATTCAAACTTAGGGGATTGATTTGGTGTGAAATAAAAATAATTTACCTAAATTTTTAGCTCTTTATCTGAAACGGTTTTTAAGATTTTCAAAAAAAACCGCTTTTTTTTAATTTTATTTTTATTTGAGTAAAACTCAAAAATTAATTAATGATAATTTTTACCCTAATTCTTAGGCTTCTAAAACATACAAAAAATGTGATGTAGTTTTAAAAGAAAAGCCGATTTTAGAACTTAAGGCCAAGGTATATTAAATTAATTGTTTTTTCTATTTAATAAAGGAATATGTGAGAAATTAGTGAGATGCCAGCAAACGGTCCATATTTCGTTTAGTTGATCTGCCATACTGTTTGGAAAGGTTCCATGTAGTATGCGATAAATTTTTAAATTTCGTATGGCCCTTTCAACATGAATACGCACACCTAAAAAAAAAATAATTAGTCAATCAAGTAAATGTTTCAACTACGAGTGCAACTCACTTGCAATGTCTCTTGTCGTTTGTTCGTCGTTTGTGGAAAACTGATTTTGATTAATATCCACAAAAGGAGGAATGTTTAAATCAGCATCCATTTCTCTTATTTCTTCGGCCAGAGTAAAACCACGATCGGCCATCACCGAGTCACCAGGTTCTAACTTTTTAAGAATACCAGACATAATAATAATTTGTTTCTCAGGTGTTCTTCCTGGATAAAGTGGGGAAATAAAACTTACAAATCCATTTGGGGAAATACCTATGATACCCCTCGCTGTGTTATGAGTTTTGTAGGCAGAATATGTTGAGCTCTGCACAACACAATCTGACGGCCTCTCTATGAAAACTTCCGTTCCATCCAAAATTATTCTAGTGTTTGAATATTGTGCTTTAAAACAATCTGGCATATTTTGCCTTATAACTTCCTTCGTTGGCCAAATGGGAAGTTGAATAAAATAGGAATACATTACATTGATCCAGTATCTCCAAATTCTAGATACTGTGGTTTGGGATATGCCAAAGCGAAAAGCTAAATCATCTTCGAGTAAGCCTAGGCGAAGTCTAATTATTATCATGAGGATTTGGACTTTAGCGTCTATCTTGCATTCATAACTACTTATGTTCCCTCTTTGGTTTAATTTTCTTTCTTTGGTTGAATGATTGACAATCACTTCCACAAGTAAATCAAATTGCTTTAAATCCTTGAAATGTGTATAAAAATTTAGATAGTGGTTGCTTTTTAGTATTTCATTTGCTCGACTTATATGAGGGCTACATTTTAAACTATTTTTTAATTCTTCCATTTTGCGCTCCAATTTAGCGGCATGTTCTTGAAGGTTTTTAAATTTTACTATGTCTGGCTCATAATAATAACTATGCTCGTTATTTTCAGCAATTTCAGAGGTAACTTCTTCGTTCTTTTGCTTTTCCTAAAAATATTATCACAAGATAAAGTAAGGTTTGCACGGGCCTGTTAATAGTTTGATCGTCCTCATCATGTGCATGTAAAAGGTGCATTATTATGGACGTGGATCTATTGTGACAATAATGGGCCAAACAAAAGCGAAGCGCCCCATTTTCTGGCAAATCTACATGACCTGATGTATTTATGGACAAAAAGAAATGCCACCTTACTTACCTGTTCCTGTTCGTGTGCCCTGTTAAAGGTATCAAACTCCCCTTCATTATGATGTGTAGGTACTACAACTTCCATCTGAAAAGAGAAGGGTACGAACTCTAGTTCCTCATTCTGCTCTTCTTCAGGAGTTTCCATTGGTTCCGGATTTGGATTATTTGCAACTAAATGTTCTGAGCAAATGCGTTTTTCCTTCTGTCCAGATGTTTTGATGTCCTCAATGGTAACATTCATTTTTTTAAAAAGTTTTTTAGCCTTGTCAGCATTATCCGGAACCCTGGTAAATGTTATTTTGGTCCTTTTTTGACCGATGTGGCTTCGGCTTTTGCAGTTTAATATGCAGCATCTTCTTCTCGAACTTGGAGATTTCTTTTTTGCCTTTTGCTTTAAATCCATTTTATTGCTTAACAACACCGATTAAAATCGTAATAATAATATGCGGTAAACAAATTATTCGGCGCAATAATTCAAAGTGACAGTAAAAAGACAATTGACAAAAGAAAATGTTACCAACATTCACAAAATAAATGTTGCCAACCTTAGAATGTCGTTGTCCCTACAAAAAATCTATCTAGGGGATTTTAACTAAGCAATGTTGTCCACCCTGAAATGGGTCCCATGAATATGGTCTATTGGTAAATATAAGCAATAAAAAGTAGTTTCAATTTGCAAAAAAATAGTACGTTTTATTTGCTTTAATTTTATATGATAAAGTATTAGGATGTATTTGAAATTACTTGGGAAGTGTTCTTTAATCTTTTATAAAAACGTATTGTAATTTTCTTGTAACTTTAAGAAGAATCATACGAATATATATATATATATCTTTTATCTTCCTAGTAAACACACTTTTTAATTTAAAATGTATCTTGTACTCCTTTCTTATACATAACAGAAAGTGTTGTTTTTTGTGCGATTTAGGCAACACAAAAAACACACGACATCTCCCTTTAAGGGAACATAGGCAATAAGTAATAATTAAGCAATAAGTATTATTATAGTGACTGTGATTTTGTTCTTAGTTGATGAAAAGTTTCGTTTATAGTCATTATGTGTTCTATACTTTACTTGATGTTGTTTCTTTTTAAGGTTTTTGTTTATTAAAAGTGTTAATATTCTTTTGAAACTTTATTTTGCCTGAATTTAAAAGCAGGCTGAATTGCGATCTGGACAATGCGTTATTTCTTAATAACCGACGATCAGTTGGTCAACTTAAAACTTAACGCAAAGTCCAGAACGTCACTAATAATATCCTAAGGTGTCTAAATTTGCATCCAAAATATGTCAAAAAAAATTTTCGCCTGCGGCGCCACGGTTTTAAACCATGTAGTCGCTTTTGTGAGTCTTGTAAACTACTTTTAACAGTTTTACTAAACCATTTAATCCTGGAGAAAACAACAGATCTACACGATTTTAAATCATGTAGTCGCTTCTGCGAATCATGTTGCTTACCCATCATATTTTTAAAACAAAAGGTACAATATAGACTGTTTATATTACACAAAGTCTACAAGGTTTTGAACAAACAATTAAAAAAAAAAGGATCGATTTAAAGAAAAACAACAGCTTACCCAACCTTTTCTTTACAATACCAACTGTTAATATTGCACAAAATCTACACGATTTTTAACCATGTAGTCGCTTCTGCGAATTTTGTTCACAATTTTCAACAGTTGAAAAAAAAAAGAAACAACAGCTTACCCAAACATTTCTTCACAATACCGACTGTTAATATTGCACAAGATCTGCACGATTTTAAATCATGTAGTCGCTTCTGCGAATCATGTTGCTTACCCATCATATTTTTAAAACAAAAAGCCTTATCCAGATGAATGGTGATGCGACATACAAATTTTATTAAAAAAAGAATCGATTTAAAAAATAACAGCAGCTTACCCAACCCTTTTTTACAATATAGACTGTAAATATTGCACAAAATCTACACGATTTCAAACCATGTAGTCGCTTCTGCGAATTTTGTTCACAACTTTTAACAGTTCTTTTAAACCCATTACACTTGTAAAATACAACAGATCTACACGATTTTATATCATGTAGTCGCTTCTGCGAATCATGTTGCTTAACCATCATATTTTTAAAACAAAAGGCTTTATACAGATGAACGGTGATGCGACATACAAATTTTATTAAAAAAGGATCGATTTAAAAAAAACAACAGCTTACCCAACCTTTTTTTTTACAATATTGACTGTAAATATTGCACAATATCTACACGATTTTAAACCATGTAGTTGCTTTTGCGAGTCTTGTGAACTGTTTTTAACAGTTGTACTAAACCATTTACTCCTAGAAAAAACAACAGGCCTACACGATTTTAAATCATGTAGTCGCTTCTGCGAATCATGTTGCTTACCCATCATATTTTTAAAACAAAAGGTACAATATAGTCTGTTAATATTACACAAAGTCTACAAGATTTTAAACAACCAATTAAAAAAAAAGGATCGATTTAAAAAAAAAAAACAACAGCTTACCCAACCTTTTCTTTACAATACCGACTGTTAATATTGCACAAAATCTGCACGATTTTAAATCATCAAGTCCTTTAGACTTGTAGAAAGCAACAGTCACTTCTACGAATCATGTTGCTTATCCATCATATTTTAAAAACAAAAGGCCTTATTCAGATGAGTGGTAATGCAACATACAAATTTTATTAAAAATGGATCGATTAAAAAAAAGCAACAGCTTACCCAGCATTTCCTTTACAATACCGACTGTTAATATTGCACAAAATCTACACGATTTTAAACCATGTAGCTTCTCGCTTCTGCGAATTCTGTTCACAATTTCCAACAGCTTTTTTAAACCCTTTACATTTGTAAAAAAACAACAGATCTGCACGATTTTAAATCATGTAGTCGCTTCTGCGAATCATGTTGCTTACCCATCTTATTTTTAAAACAAAAGGCCTTATCCAGATGAATGGTGATGCAGCATACAAATGCTATTAAAAAAGGATCGATTTAAAAAAAAAAACAACAGCTTACCCAACCTATTTTTTACAATATAGTTTGTTAATATTGTACAAGATCTACACGATTTTAAACCATGTAGTCGCTTTTGCGAGTCTTGTATACTATTTTCAACAGTTTAACCAATCCATTTTCTACTAAAAAAAAACAACAGATCTACACGATTTTAAATCATGTAGTCGCTTCTGCGAATCATGTTGCTTACCCATCATATTTTTAAAACAAAAGGCTTTATGCAGATGAATGGTGATGCGACATACAAATGTTATTGAAAAAGGATCGAGTTCAAAAAAAACAACAGCTTACCTAACCTTTTTTTTACAATACCGACTGTTAATATTGCACAAAATCTACACGATTTTTAACCATGTAGTCGCTTCTGCGAATTTTGTTCACAATTTCCATCAGGTTTTTTAAACCCTTTATACTTGTAGAAAGCAACAGATTTACACGATTTTAAATAATGTAGTCGCTTCTGCGAATCATGTTGCTTATCCATCATATTTCTAAAACAAAAGGCCTTATCCAGATGAGTGGTGATGCAACATACAAATTTTAATAAAAAAGGATCGATTTAAAAAAAAACAACAGCTTACCTAACCTTTTCTTTACAATACCGACTGTTAATATTGCACAAGATCTACACGATTTTAAACCATGTAGTCGCTTTTGTGAACTACTTTTAACAGTATTACCAATCCGTTTTTTACTGAAAAAAACAACAGATCTACACGATTTTAAATCATGTAGTCGCTTCTGCGAATCATGTTGCTTACCCATCATATTTTTAAAACAAAAGGCTTTATCCAGATGAATGGTAATGCGAAATACAAATTCTATAAAAAAAAAAGAATCGAATTAAGAAAAAACAACAGCTTATCCAACCTTTTTTTACAATATCCCGATTATTAATATTGTACAAAACCTACACGATTTCAAACCATGTAGTCGCTTCTGCGAATTTTGTGAATAACTTTTAACAGCTTTTTTAAACCCTTTACACTTGTAGAAAACAACAGATCTACACGATTCTAAATCATGTAGTCGCTTCTGCGAATCATGTTGCTTACCCATCATATTTTTAAAACAAAAGGCCTTATCCAGATGAATGGTGATGCGACATACAAATTTTATTAAAAAAAACAACAACCTATTTTTTTACAACATAGTTTGTTAATATTGCACAGAGCTACACGATTTTTAACCATGTAGCCGCTTTTGCGAGTCTTTTCAACAGTTCCATTTTCTACTGAAAAAAAACAACAGATCTACACGATTTTAAATCATGTAGTCGCTTCTGCGAATCATGTTGCTTTTCCATTATATTTTTACAAAAAGCTTTATCCAGATGATGCGACATACAAATTTTATTAAAAAAGGATCAATTTAAAAAAAAAACAACAACTCACACAACCTTTCCATTACAATACCGACCGTTAATATTGCACAAAATCTACACGATTTCAAACCATTCTGCGAATTTTGTTTACAATTTCCAACAGCTTTTTAAACCCTTTACACTTGTAGAAAACAACAGATCTACACGATTTTAAATCATGTAGTCGCTTCTGCGAATCATGTTGCTTACCCAGCATATTTTTAAAACAAAATTCCTTATCCAGATGAATGGTGATGCGACATACAAATTTTATTAAAAAAAAGATCGATTTAAAAAGAAAACAACAGGTTACCCAACCTTTTTTTACAATATAGACTGTTAATATTGCACAAGATTTACACGTAGTCGCTTTTGCGAGTCTTGTTAACTACTTTTAACAGTCTTACCAAACCTGAAGAAAACAACAGATCTACACGATTTTAAATCATGTAGTCGCTTTTGCGAATCATGTTGCTTTTTCATCCATTTCTAGCCAAAAAATAAGAATAAACAACAGCATCATAACATTAAAAAAAAACCTTGAAAAACGGAATTTATAACATATTGCAATAACAGCTTTTGCGGATCATGCTGTTTTTAATAACAGTAAAGTAAAATATTTGCTTAAACGGCAAGGAAGACAAAACTACAGCAAATCTGATTTAATATCAATAGTTACAAAGTGAAGTATCTTTTATGACTTTAACGAACGTTCTCTTTTTGGGAGAAAAATGTTGAAAATATCGCACAGTCTACAAGATTTAAAATCCTGCAGTCGCCTTTGCGAACTTGTGCACATTTTTTTGCAAACTAGAAATTTGTAGATAATTAAAAAATATAAATGAATGAAATTGTTACGATAAAATTCAAAACCCAAATATTTTGTTGATAAAGTTCTAAAAACTAAAAACATAAATCCAAAAACAAAGAAATTTTCGAAGAAATAAGTATCTATTTAATCATAGATGAAATACAGTCGCCCTTGTAAATTAGATATATTTCAAAAACCAAATAATTTAAAATAAAAAGAAAACAACGCATCCCGAACAGTAAAAAAAACCTTATTAGCTTAAAAGAAAAAGACACCGTCTATCCAAAATCTTTAGATAAACATTTTGTAGTATTAACATTTACAATACAACAACAATTTTCTAACACATGTGCACTATTGTATTTAACTTTAAAATAACGAATATCAAAAGATCTTGGATAAACTAAATAGTTAATAAAAAAATCTTATTTATAAAAAATTATTCTTAACATTATTAAAGGTACAACAATTATAAAAATGGACGGATTAAAATCACGATTAGGTTGTTTATTAAACATTGGTAGCTTTGTGATCTGAGATTCGCTAAAACGCCATACGAAAGACAGCTCAGTCGTCTCATAAGTGTTAAAATGGATTGTTATAACGACTTTTAATAATAAAATCATTTTAAAAGGCTACGATCATTTTCAGTAGTTACAACGTACTTGTTACCTTTAATTAATAAAAAGTCAGTAGAAAATAAAAATAGCTAAATCTTTTCTACAGGGTGTCCAAAAAATGGCGCATAAACGCGATGGTACAATGTTGGGGCATGTCTAGGGAGCTCCAGAAAATTTTTAAAAAAAATCGCATATACCCTCGGAGATGTGTTGCCCCAAAGTGAGAAACATATATCTTGAATATAACAGCACATATTAACGAAAAAAATGGTTTAACACAAAGCTACAGTCTATCTCAAACCATTTCACCATTTAGTTATTTTTTAAATGGTCGAATTACATTTTTATAATCAATTTAATTTTACAAAATTTTTATGAAATGAAGCTGACAACAACGTCAACAACGTTAATCTAATGCAAAAGTGTATGATCAAGACTCACAGATGGGATTTTTAGATGTATTTTCCTAGACTGTGTTGCCGTATTTATGCAACTTTGTTCGCTTTTTTCTTGATGAAACAGATGGATTTTTTTTGACAATTTTTTAGGGATCCCTGTGAATGCCTTAAGAGCGCACCATGCGTCATTTTTTGGACACCCTGTATAAAAAAAATATTATTACCTGTAGCCTTGGCAATTTCTTTTTTAATAGAATAATCAATAAAATCATCAATTAAAATCACTAAAAAAGTAGGTTGTTTAATTTTGTTATGAGTTATTGAATCATAATATTAACTACGCATTTATTGTAATTAAATAACGTACTTAATTGCCCATCAATATAACATCAAGTAAAAATTCGGTATTTAGGCAGATTTATTATCAAAAATTCCTATTGGGACAGTTTCGAAAGGGGTTTCTTTCTTCATCGGCCTTAAATAAGTTACAAAAAGAACAATAAGTGATTTTTTAAGATTAATAAAATGAAAATAAAGGATGGAAGAAAATTTTTTTTGCTAAAAATTGCAACTCACCTTCTAAGAAATTTGATTTAGTTAAAATACATCGAGACATCATCAATGCAATTAGTCCAAAAATTAAAAAGACATTACAAATAACAAATATTACACATATTAAAAATGGTTCACATTGTTTCTTGGAGAAACCAATTAAAATTTTTTTATTTTATTATGGCGGTGTTCTAGCCGGCATTCTCGACTCAACAAGTTTTTTCAACGCTACACGCATGCGTATGACCAAATAAAGAAGAGCCACCACATAATACCTAAAAACCCTACTATTTTTGAAAAGAGCTAAAATTTGAATTTATTTTTAAAAAACATTAATTGGCTTTTATTTCTTACTAATAATTTATTTAATTTTCGTTCCCTTGATTGTAGAGCGGAAAGAAAGCGGATATGCGATAAAATTTGAACATAACAGTTGCAACAACTAAAAATAAATGCTTGATAATTCTTATCGGCAAATTCCACATTATTATGTTTTAACATTTTTCCTTTTCTCCTTGAAACCTATTATTCTAGCAAAAATAGTCTCTGTTAAATAGAAATAATAAAAATATTTAAATTAGCTTTAAAAATTAAAAAAAAGACACTTGTGGCTGATTTTTTTAATATCAAAGATGTCATGTTAAAAATTTGGATCCTAAAGTTAAAAAATAAGAGTATTACATTTTGTGCAAAACGGTAACTCTATTCCTTGTAGCAAAATGCAAAACTGGTAAATAGCACGTTTGCATAACGACAGATTTTTAAAAAACAACCTAACTTAAAAATATACTTGTCAAAATTAGTTGTAGTTTCCTCCTTTTCTAAAATACGGGGCTTTAAAAATTTAAAATAGGCTTATTGGGCTATACTATTTGTCAATTCTTTTTATTTATGTTTAAAAAATTGCCTCTTTTATAACAGTAGTTAAGAAAAAAGGCTCCACAAATGTAAAGTGAAAGTACTTATAATTAGTGCGTTTTTCGTGAGACTACATTTTTTTTTGCGAAATCGGAATTTTTGTGTTGCTAAATTAACTCACTACTTTGACTTGGGATTTTGCCAATTTACAAGAGGGTGTTTTTAAAAAATATTAAATAGAGATAATAAAAAGTAGCTTATTAAATCGATACAACATACCATTTAAGGGGCCTCAAATCTCATGAACATTTTTGGAGCTCCATATTTAAAAAATGTTTTTAATAGGGTTTGTAAACAGAATGCAAAATTTCATAGCTCCAAGTTAACGGGAGCAATCTTTCCACACTGCAGACGGACTATTTTAAAAGACTCCAAATAAAATAATTTGAAAATATACAGGGTGTTCGCGTATATTTTGCTTTTTTTGATATGGCAAATAGCTGAGGAAAATCCAAGACATTTGGTAAAAACAGTTTTTTGAAAAAGGTACAGTTTCTTAAATTAAAGTGGTAAAAAAGTTTTAATTTAAATTGCGGTATTTAAAAAAATAAACAAAATTACAAACTCGTTGAGGGTAAAGAATTAAGATGGCGCTATTATTAACGCTACAAGTGTTAAACCCATTTTAAAAGGGGTCCCAAATTTTAAAATGGGTTTCAAATTACCGTTTTTATTACCTTTATTGATTGAAAAAATTTCAGAATGGTTAGACAAAACATTTGGTAAATATTTACAATTACGTGTTCTTAGTCTACCTGCTTAAAGGCCATTATTTTCGAAGGGGGACACTTTTTCAAAAAACTGTTTTTATCAAATGTCTTGGATTTTTCCCAGCTATTTGCCATTCCAAAAAAAAGCAAACTATACGCGGACATCCTGTATATACTACTTAATTTTTTAAGTAATAAGAATACATAGTAACAGATTGTACAATAAGAGTAACAAAAGACGTTTGTATAATACAAAAATATAGAAGCAGTTTTCGTTCTTTGAATTTGTCAAACTATGTTCCTAAGTTTCATAAAACCTATCATGATGCAAAATACCTGTAAATACCCAAAGCAACCAATGTTAATACTAATCCTTTTGATAAAACTGTTGATTGTGCCGAGTTACACTCATCTTCTGAGCAGTAACATTCTTCCCAGTAGATCCCGTTTTCATATACACCCCAATTACAGACTCCTGTAACTCCAGTATCAGCCACGGATGCACATCTTCTGATCACTTGTCTCCATCTGCCATCCCCTGAAAAACAACCAATATGAACCAAAAATCAAAATTGTACTATTTTGAATTTTTTTAATAAACAACCCTTTGCCAATAATCTCGAAAAGAATTCATGTTGATATGCAAGACAGAACGTTTTTTGTATCCCTTGCACGAGAGTTAAACAAAAAAATTTTTGCTGTTAAAAATTCGTGTTTCATCTCCCTAGCTACACAATTATTTTGTACTAAATATTACAAAGAAATCAAAAGTTATCGCTAGATTATTATACTCTTCGCAGACAAAGTCGAAGAGTATTATAAATTCGATCAAAAAATCCTAAAATCATCAATTTTTGTCGCAGAGCAAAAATTCTTGCAGATTCGTGCGTTTCATCGAATTTTGAACAACTTTCAAAAAATCCGTCCGTCCGTCTGTATGTCACACTTTTTTTGTGGGCACGATATCTCAAAAACGAAAAATCTAATCAAGTTCAAATTTTCTGGAAAAATCATTTTTCATAAAAGGAAGAAACCTATTGTTTTTAAAAAAAATCGGTTAATAAAAAAGGGGGTACAGGAGCCCCCCAACTTTTAAAAAATTCATATTTCGGTTATTAATAAATTTATAAACATTCTTCATTTACGGGATCAAACGTACTTCTTTTCTTAATAAAAAAGTATTCTTGAATTTTTTTATCAAGTTACTGTCTTAGCTAAAAAAAAGAATTTCAGTAATAAGAAAGTTTCTAAGTCATCTTATAAACTCAATAGGTCAAAATGGCTTTGAAAAACAAAAGAAAGTTGCGTCGCGTTGAACTTTGCTACTGTTAAATCTTAAACGTCAAAATTGACAATTACATAACCTCTTCGCGTTGTCAAAATTATTTTATTTTGTTCTTAAGTAAGTAGTTTGCCCCCTTTGCAGATTTTTAATTATTGATTAATAAAAAATAATCTATTTTTTTGCTTATTACCTACTGCGAAGAGTATCTTGTAAATTGTTTACAAAACATTTTACAAAAAATCTTAAAAAAAACGACAAATCTTCGAAAAGTATAAATCCAGTCGGTTTCGACTTCTACCCATTTCAGCATTTCTAGTTTCATTTATATGTCAAATTAGAGGTTGATGCCAAAACCTAAAGCATTTCACTGCGAATTATACTGGAAATCACCCGTTGTCAACAACCTGAGCTGAAATGTCCCGTTGTCAAGCACTGACAGCGAATTAATTTACCTGGATAGAAATCAAAGTTATAATTTATTGCTAATTTTTTCAAAAATTGTTCTTTTGGTTAGTCGTATTCAGTGTTTAAATTAAATTAATATTATTTTTTTAAGTAAGTACTATTTATGAATGAAATAATCGTGTGAAATAGCCCTCGTGCTCTTGATAAATTATCGATTTTAAATGAACTCGTGCTTGTTGAATACGCAATGTCCCTTAAAAGTAAGGGTGTTTTCATTGAATTATTCACCTCGTGCTTCGCACTAAATAAATAATTAGACACCTTTCCTTTTGAGGGACATTACTATGCAACAAGCACTCGTTCATTTAATAATCGAAAATTCATAGACCACGCGTACTATTACTACTGATTATAAAAATGTAATTCGACCATTTAAAAAATAAACAAATGATGGAATGGTTTAAGATAGACTGTAGCTTTGTATTTAACCATTCTTTTTGTTAATATGTGCTGTATTATTTAAAATATAAGCGTTTAAAGTTTCGCACTTTGGGGTCACATATCTCCGAGGGTATATGAGATAGATTTTTCTTAACAATTTTCTAGGACTCCCTAGACATGCCCCAACAACGTACAATCGCGTTTATGCGTTAAAGAAAAAAATATTACATTATATTTTTTAGATGTCCCTCCCCGTATCTAAATGAACCAGTTTTTTCTTAAAAATGTATTTGCAGTATTAAGAAAATTATAGGGGGTGCCTAATCCTCAATTGAAAACACTGTACAGGGTTGACCATTTATTTGGTACAGGGTGTCCCACGTAAGATGACCCAACCCCTTATCTCAGGAACTAAAAATGCTAGCAAATTTTTGTTTTCGCAGGATTGTTTGTAATAAACCAAATTTTTATTTTTAGTAATGTTTTACTCTACAGGGTGTTCCATTTACTCGGAACACACATTCACTTCTATATTTTTTTATATTTTTAAATACTCCCAAAAATAAGGATTATTTTGGTAAAAGTCCGAAATCTCCCACTTTTTTAGTTTTTGCAAAAAAAAATTTTTTCCGAAATTTTTGCCAGTTGCAGCATTTTTTTAAAAAAATCATTGGGCTTTTTATGGGTGATATTTTTGCATGAAATTTAAACAACGTATAATCAAGATGCTTAAAAAGCACTTTTATCTACAATTTGACCAAAAATCGTAACCGGAAGTGAAAAATCCGCCATTGAAAATCGATACATTAAAACCGTTTTACAGATAGTTTTTACCCCAATTACAAAAAATATATCACATACATGTCCCCTTTCATAGGATAATCGACTTGTTTTAGCCTTTTTTTAATTAAATTTAAATAAAACATAATTGGGGTAAAAACGATTCCTAAAAACACCCTTATTGAGTATCTCCAAAAGGGTTGGATATAGGTATAGGGAAGTGGGGTATCAAATGAAAGGAAATTAAAAAGTAAATTTAATGAGCCAGAAAAAAATATAGCTTTGCATTTAATTTTTTAGAAATAAAACGGTTTTAATGTATCGATTTTCAATGGCGGATTTTTCACTTCCGGTTACAATTTTTTGTCAAATTGTAGATAAAAGTGCTTTTTAAGCATCTTGATTATACGTTGTTTAAATTTCATGCAAAAATATCCCCCATGAAAAGCACAATGGTTTTTTTTTTAAAAAATGCTGCAACTGGCAAAAATTTCGGAAAAATTTTTTTTTGCAAAAACTAAAAAAGTGGGAGATTTCGGACTTATACCAAAATAATCCTTATTTTTGGGAGTATTTAAAAATATAAAAAAATATAGGGTGTTCCATTTAAAATAAAGAAGTGAATGTGTGTTCCGAGTAAATGGAACACCCTGGAGAGTAAAACATTACTAAAAATAAAAATTTAGTTCATTACAAACAATCTTACGAAAAGAAAAATTTGCTAGCATTTTTAGTTCCTGAGATAAGGGGTTGGGTCATCTTACGTGGGACACCCTGTACCTTAAGCATATATGGAGAACAAAAATACTTAGAGATTTAAAATTTGGTTTGAATAAATTTGAAATAATGATCAAGAATTTAACAACTTCCGGTTTAACCGCAATTTAACATAACTCGCTCAATTTTTTTTTCTCCATATACGCCTTAGTTACCAAATAAATGGTCCACCCTGTATAACAGAAGTCAACTCTATGTCCTTATCCTGGACCGGTCATGCTGTCTTTACAAAAAAGGCACCGTACAACGTTCACCTGCCTAGTTTCTTATCTTTTAAGCAAATAGGGGCAGCGGTATGCAGGTGTTGCTCGGGTAAAAATCAGCATCATTCTCTGAATGCGCGTTTGCATTGCATTTGTTTACACATATCGAGTGTCACGCAAAAAGCGCAAAAGCTTTTACATTTCCAGAATTTTAGGTATTTTTTGAACCTACACAATTGAAATTTTGTAGGTATTTTAAAATACAGGGTGTCCAAAAAATGGCGCATAAACGCGATGGTACGTTGTTGGGGCATGTCTAGGCAGTCCCAGAAAATTGTTAAAAAAAATCTCATATACCCTCGGAGATATGTTGACACAAAGTGCGAAACTTATATCTTGAATATTACAGCACCTATTAACAAAAAAGATGGTTTGATACAAAGCTACAGTCTATCTTAAACCATTCCACCATTTGGTTATTTTTTAAATGGTCGAATTACATATTTATAATAAATTTAATTTTACAAAATTTTCATGAAATGAAGCTGACAACAATGTCAATAAAATCTAATGCAAAAGTGTATGATTAAAACTCATACATGGGATTTTCCGAGGGATTTTCCTAGACTGTGTTGCCGAATTTATACAACTTTGTTCGCATAATCTCCATGAATATAACAGATGGGTTTTTTTCACAATTTTCTAGGGATCCCTGAGAATGCCCCAAGAGCGTACCATCGCGTTTATGCGCCATTTTTTGGACACCCTGTATATTGCATTAGCAAAAATCCAAAATTCTCTACCTTCCCATTAAATTTTAAATATTTTTTTATCATGCTTTTCATTTCTAAAGGAACTAATAAACTTATTCACCTGTAGGGTGCCAAAATTCTCTAAAAATTACAGATTTAATTTTTTTTATGTTCGTGTAGAAAATGACAAGAGCTTTTATACAGGGTGTTACCAAATGAGTAGGAAAAAATTCAGGGGGTAATTCCTGAACCTATTTTAAGAAAAAAAGTTCATATGAACATATGTCCGAAAATCCTTCGTTTTTGAGATACAGCCCCCTCAAAAACCCCTAAAAAATCAATTTTTCGCTATAATTTCAAAAAGAATAATTTTTTCAAAAAATGTTATAGGACCTATTTGATTTATGTAAATACTAGAAATATGTTTCCCTTTGTAAAATTTAAAAAAAAACGTGTTAACAGTGGGGGTCCTTAGGGGGCTGTAAGAAAATAAAAAGTCAAAATCGGGCATATGTTTATAGGAACTTTTTTCTAAAAATGTGTTCAGGAATTACCCCCTGAATTTTTTCCTACTTATTTGGTAACACCCTGTATAAGATGTAATTTAATTGATCGCTCTTGCTATTTAAACATTTTGGGGAAACACCCCCCGCGCTAGAGGGAGTATCCCTCATGTCATATTATGTCCCTCTCCAATCAAAAATTGACTGATTTCTTAAATTTTAGAATGGGACAAATTTGCGTGAATTGTTTTAAAATGAACACCCTGTACAATAACATCAAAAAGCTCGTTTGCTTTTTACGAAGCACACGTCATAATAGTTTTGACTCTAGAGCGCAACGCAAAGTTTATATGTTTTCAATTATTTAATTATTGTAAATAATATGCATGTAAGTCGCCATGATGTCCGACTCCGATATGACTAACAATTTCTTTAGAATATTTAATTTATTCCTGCTCCAATTTAAAGAGTAAAATATCGTTAAAAAATTATAAACGGACTGCGTATTTGGAAAAGAAAATATTACCACTGCAGGTGCCCTGAATTATACCAAATAAGCTAAAAACTTACGAATTATTGCTATGCTGTTACACAAACACACTGTGGCACTGCACAAGATCTACTGAGCTGAGTTTGAGAATCGGTAGTCAAGCATAGTCGATGTCGAGTACTGCCACTAACGGTAACTTCCAGCGTTGCCAACCTGACTAATTTTTCGGTAGAACTATCGGAAGGACATGACACATTTAACGTTGCGAAACTGGCCCCGTTAAATTATAATATCTGTACAGAGGTGTAGAATGTCACTGTGATAAATTTTTTTTTATAAACTTATTTTACATCGGTCTGTTTCAGAAACTATAGCTTAATACCGATGCTCTGAGAGAGACTACCCCCAACCGAGATATTTTGTCGTATCCCATCCTTTTTCAAAGATGGGTAGAGCTCTTTTACGTGCACACGGGACCGCATCTTTTACTTCGTCTTTCGAGTGAAGGCATCTATAGAAATATTTATCCCACCAGTAAATGTTACCAGCAGACTTTTTTTCATTTTTGGATCACTCCCGGGTTTGAACCCGGTCACTTTATTTGGAGAGAGACAGTGATGCTTGCCTCGGCACCGTGTCTGCTGGCTGATCAACTTTTAAATTTCCCTTTTTGCTCTCAAAATTCGCATTTTGGGCTACAACAAAAAGCTACTTTTACCCCCTCAAATTAAATTATTTTTGTTTTCTTTCAAATTTTGCAGATAAAAAAATATTTCAAAACAACTTTTCTTAATGGTGCATTCAGGAACTATTAAATTAAGAATTAATTTAAGAAATCTACAGCAGTTGATTGGTTGATTTGACACTGACAAATAAGAAACTTTAATGTCAATGTCAAATCAACCAATCAACTGCTGTAGATTTCTTAAATTGATTCTTAATTTAACTTAATTTCTTAATTTAATAGTTCCTGAATGCACCATAATATTTTTTAATTTTTTGTCTGAATATTTGTTTTGGCTCCCCCCCCTTCTGGCTTTATTGGATTTGCATCAAATTTTGTAGATATACAGGATGTCCAAAAAATGGCGCATAAACGCGATGGTACGCTTATATTTTGAATATAACAGCACATATTAAGGAAAAAAATAGATTAATATAAAGCTACAGTTTATCTTAAACGATTCCATCATTTGTTTATTTTTTTAATGGTCGAATGACATTTTTATAATCAATTTAATTTTACAAAATTTTCATGATTGTTGTCAGCTTTATGACAACAACGTCAATAAAATCTAATGCAAAAGTGTACAACTTTGTTCGCATTTTTCTCGACAAATATAACACATGGATTTTTTTTGATAATCTTCTAGGTATCCCTAAGAATGCTCCAAGGGTGTACCATCGCGTTTATGCGCCATTTTTTAGGCACCCTGTAGATTTCTGATATCATTTATTTTTTCAAAATTGCCGCTTGGAAACTGCAGCCCCCAAAGTGCCCCCTCCTAATGAGTAAAATTTAAACACTTTCTTTTATACTCTTTTGTCTTGAAAAAATTCCCAACTCCCCAAATGATCCCCTTTCAATAGGTATTACTTTCGATTATGTTGGATTTGCATTAAACTTTGCTATTGAATGCAAAAAAATATTTTATCCATACAAGCTCCACATTCAGCAAACCAATTTCTTGTTTATTTCTATTAATTTTACACATCTTAATTCATCAACAAGGTAAAACAATTTTCAAAAATAATTTGTTATCCCAGCAGCAAGTTGCGAGGTCAACTTGTTAATTAAAAAATAATAACTTGATAAGGTAATTATCAAACGGTTACAGAAATTTAATTAAGAAAAATATAGGGGATCTTTAATCATTACAGAATTATGTAGTTGACGATGCTTTCTTTTCCTTTGGTTTGGTTTTGTGAAATTCGGCCAAATTTGTAAATATGCATATGCAATATAAAACTCTATCTATGTATATTATGCAAACCTTTTAGTTTATAGGCAGCTTAATAATAGCGATATTTTATTGCTTTTGCTCCATTTGTTTTGAATATTTTTTTTTTTTCAGTCGTGGGCTACCAAATAGTCTTTGTAATAGTATTTCTTTCTTAAACGCCAAAAATGGCACCTCAGATCACTGTGTGACAGGAGGGATATACTCATAGGTAATATCCCTAGGGCATCAAATTTTTCCGGAAAAATGTCGAGACCAACTGTATATTTTAGTAGTAGTTTAACTAAAAAATATATAGTTGGTCGAGACTTCCGGAAAAATATGTTGCAAGAGGGATATTTGGCAAGAGTATATCCCGAGATAGTACGTATTAGGATAAAATAAATAGACAAGCCAAGATTGTGAAAGATAAAATTTGTATTAACATTGTCAAATTTGACAGCCGGGGTTTTTCCGCGGAAAAATTTGCCGCCGGCAATTTTTCCACTGTAAAACGCCATAAATGACACCTCAGATCACTGTATATGACAGGAGGGTTATACTCAGTATAAAACAAAGAAAATGACACCTCAAATTGCAGTATATGAGAGTAGTTGAATACTCAGTATAAAACAAAAGAAATGACACCTCAAATTGCAGTATATGAGAGTAGTGGAATAATTATCTAACTTAAAAGCTGCCTTTTTAGCGAGGCCCCTCTCCGGGTATAAAATTATCCGCAACCATGGTAGAAATATACTGGTATGCTAAACTGTCAGTGCATCTAGGTACGTGACGTCACCTGGCTGACAGCTTCAGAGATAAGCACACATAACATTTTGTTATCCGCTGCATTAGGGGTGACGTCACATCAAGCCAACAAAGCCAAATCGCATCCTAGTTTTCATGATTTTGAAGTTTTAACAAAAGTCAAAAAGTAATTTCCGAAGTAATTATTAAAACGTCAAAACCATGAAAACTACGATGCAATTTTGTCTTGGTTTCATGTGACGTCACCACTAATGCAACAAAAGGCCAATTTTTAAAGGTTAATTCATTATGCCATTAAAGAAAACACATTTCTGCCCGTTGATTTCAAGGACGTGGGATCCACAAAATTTCACCTCGACTCTTGCTATGGATCATTCAACTTTCAGATTTTTACATTGAAGCATTGTCGACTTTCATGTTTTTGACGTTTCATGACAAGAGTCGAGGTGACAACTTGCTCATCGATCTAAACCATTCCTAGTTTATTAAGTTAAGTGAATATTTGATGAGTTCTGTGGCGAATGTTTAATATAAAACAAAGATGACAGCTTAGCTGTCGAAATACTTTCGAAATACTTTCTAAATAAAGTGTGGTTTGGAGATAATCTTTGTTTAATATTATTAGTTAAGGCTAAAGATTTAAATTCAGATTCTGTGCTTCTAGAAGCTCGTATAAGCTATCTCCGTTGAGCTCCCGTCAATTCTACCAAAGAGCACATCTATATGAGGGCCCCAACTAATATTAAAACTAAATGTACAGTCGATTTCACATAAAAGAGGTACACTGTCAAAATTTGTTTTAGTAAATTTGGGCTTAATTTGATCATAATTTAATCATTTTTATGATGGTTGTTTCGTTGCTTTGCCATATTTTACGAATACAGTGAAGAAATAACCAGAAATTAAGAAATTAATGCCAAATTCATTTAAACAAACTTTGACAGTGTACCTCTTTTATGTGAAATCGAGTGTAGTTTTGAGAACTAGAAAAATATATAGAAAAATGCGTATTATGGTTTTATATAAATCGGTTGTATACCATATTAGTGTGTCGTCATTGATGCCAACAAAGACAACATGGCATCGTAGTTTCCATGGTTTTGAAGTTTTAACAATTACTTCGACAATTACTTTTTGACACGTAGTTGTTAAAACTTCAAAACCATGGAAACTAAGATGCGATTTTGTCTTTGTTGGCTTCATATTTTGTCATCACTAATATGATGTATTTGTTTGAGTTTGAGTGAAAAATCTGACTCAAAAAACAACAATTTATTTTAATGATTCTTGGTCAGATTTTCAACACAAAGAAATTACCAATTAAAATGATCCCATAATACGTTTTAGTTTAGTTTCTAAACTAAATTTAGTTTAAATATACGATGGGGCCCTCATGTAGATTTGTTATTTAGTAGAAAGTAGAATTGATGGGAGCTCCACAAAAATGTCTTATACGAGCTTCTAGGAGCACAGATCCTTGAATCTGTAAATTTTAACCTGTAGCCTTAACGCTAACGACCCAATATTTGTTTATAGAATAAAGGTATGCTCAGGTTCGACTTTTGAAATAAAAATGACGTCACGTGGCTGACATACACAAAAAATCATAGATAATTTGATTCTCGGTAATCTTGCATCTACGTGACGTAATTTTTAATCAAAACTAAGTAAGCATGGAATTTAAATAGGTAAACAAATCTTACAAATGAACCCCCTTGGACTTTGCTGAGTGACTTTCATGCAAAATGATCCAGGCATATGGCTTTCTTCACTGTTACATTCGATGGCAATATGATGAGTTTTATCAAACTTTCTATAGGCCCCACAATTATCCTGTCCTTTGAGATCTTGATCTGAACCACACTGGTAGCATCTTACAGCTTCACCTAAAATAAACATTTGAATCAGAAAAGAAAGTGCAGTTAGTAACTGTTTAAGTTGTCTTTTTTTGTATATTTTTATAATTGCTAATCGCTATGCTAGTAAGCATTTAAATAAAAAGAAAAACGTTTAATGTTCAATGGTTAATGCATGCACAGCCGTGAAGAAAACAAAATAGCAACACAACAAGCAACGCCTTCTTTAGTCTTTACCCTTTAGGCTAAAAATACTTACTTGAATTTAATATGGATAAAAGTATCGCCAAAGAAATAACGTTCAGCATTGTCGTACACATTTTTACTTTACAAATAACAATAATTGTTTAAATTTCTTGATCATAATAAGTAAAATGAATCACCCCGGGCCATGTCATGTTTGTTTGCTTATTTGGGTTGGGTTGGTATATCTGTCTTTATCTTTTGCACTTAAATCCGTATAATGCGCTCTTTGTCTTTTGTTTGGATTCTTGACCAATGAGCATTTAGCTTTGACCATCCTTCAGAAGTACCAATCTCTCTTAGTGAAATTCCCTAACTCATACCATAGACCCATTCATAGATCTAGAATAACCATAGATAAAACATCAGCTGATCAGCTTTGAAAAATTTTGATGGTCGCCATTTTATACTATTCTAATGCCCGCGAAGTTTAAATTATTGCCTCATATTAATTAAATATAAATAAAACGTTTTATGTGAGGCCACGGACTGTCTAAAACGCAAAAACGACATGTTTTGGCTATTCTTATACTCTTAAAATACCCAACAAGTTGCTAATGCAAAAAAAAATTTAAAACGTAAATACCTTCAAGAGCCGTTTTTTGCTAATTTTCCAACTTTTTACGTAGCAACTTATATTCTAGTTTGTGTTTTTGGCTTATTAAATCAAAACAACACTAAAACGCACAATTTTTGATAAAATGTAAACTGTAAACCCCCGATTTCTATATCTAACGGCTGACAATGTCATGTCATGACAAGCAGTGGTGGCAACATCCAACCTAAGAAATGTAAAAACACTAAAAACACTAGATATGTAGTATAAAATGGAGGGCTTCAAATTTAAACAACTCGATAGGCTGCGCAAAGCGTCAAATTACATCTTTTTTTAATAATACATCTATGGACCCATTGCAAACTGGAGTACGTTCCATTATCCATTAAAATTAACCTGTGAAATTAACACAATTTTAGTTTATCTAAGGTCCGTGACTCTAGCCCATAAATTTAAATATTTTGCAGATTGCAATATAAGCGGAAACCATTTTTCTCTATTTAGACAGCTACTGCAAAAATTTAAAAGGGATTATTTCTAAATAGATAGAGATAATAATTTTAGGCTTTGACTATGGTCGATGGCCGCTTAATTTTGAAGCACTTCTGTAGTCGTTTCCCACTAGTGCCATCTATCGGCACAATTTCATACTAAGAGAGTAAAATTACAGATTTCTTAATTTTAAAGGGCTCTCTCATTTCGAAGGGAATGAAGGTATACCGATTTAGATGCGTGTTAACCTTAGTTTGTTTCTCTATTCATTATTTAGGTAAGAAAAATCTTTGTGATTTTAAAGTCTCTTTTATTTAAAAAAAATACTCTGTACACAACAAATTATTTGAATTATTAAGCGCTTTTGCAACGGATCCGTTGAATCCGAAAGAATAATGATCCATTCTCGACCAATCATAATATCTTCGTGGATTACGAAGTCATTAGGATTGGTCGAGAATTAATCATGATTTCTAGGATTCTTTGATACTGTGCAAATAAAATAGGGATATTTTTATTCTAAGAATTAACGTTACTATGGTATGGTTAAATCTACTTTGAGGTACAATTTTGTTTAAAGAAGACGAACGAAAATTTTTAATTATACTTATGTAGCTTATTTAACCCAAGTAATTCTAAAATAGGTAAGTAGTAATAAAATGAGATTTTGCAAGATAAAGTCTCGAATAAAGTTCTGTGTTTTTAAATTTTAAAAAAATTCTTTAATAGGTATATAATTGTTAATTAAATATATGATGTTTGTCTGCAATTACTTAATTATTTTTTAATAGATTATACTAAAATTACTTACAGGAAAGCAATACTTAAAAGCACAGTATTGAGTTTATAAGAAAAACATTAAAATTATACTTTGGGCCGGTCGTATAAAGGTTTAGCACCGATTAACGTTGACAGTAGTTTTGGTCGAAATTAGCCCCATTAGTATAAAATTTAGAAAGATGTCACTTTAAAGCCTTTCTAAAATTGGGCACGTGTGAGTTTCATATAAAATTTATTTAATTAAAAACAGTGTCAAATTTAGCACCGATGCAAAATCTTTATATAATCCACCCTTAGCGTAAACTAGTTCTGTTGTATTAATACCTAATCGGTTTTATGACAATTTTTTTTAATTTCGCTTAAAATTTATTGCCATAAAGACACTATAACATTAAAAAAAGTTAAGTTGTTTCTAATAAATCACTAAATAACAGACAATTATATTTGTAGGTTATTTTACCAACTCCACCCTTATTTTAAAAACAATTTGTAAGCTTAAATTATTTTATTATTATAAGAAAGATTTTCTATTTACATAAATTTTCTTTTTTTTTTGGACAGAGAAATTAAAAATAGTTAATGTTTATTTGCGTAAAAATAAAATGGAAAGGGGTGCCAAAGCTGCTAAGAAAAGATTAAACTTTAATCCAGTGGCGGAGTTGCATCCATCGTAGTCGCAATATTCACAGAAATCGATGGTAACTTGTCTACCGGTTGGTTCAGTTGGACATCTGCCGATTGGCTGGCTTTCTGGGATGGTCATACATTGACGAATGACTATTTGTCTGCCTCCAGGAACTGAAACAAATAATAAAACATAAGGTGATATTTGCACTATATTTGTAACGCATATAAAGCTGCGTGTCCATGCTCTTGATGCTTTCGAAAAGCACTTTTAAGAGCAACTCGCACGTAATCAAAAATCAAATCCTACAATACAGTTAACTTCATAGGACGTAAAACTAAAATAAAAAAATGAGGCGCCTATTTTTCAAAAGCGTCCTAAAGGAGAATTTAAAGGAGCAATATGAGCTGCATCAGCATTCGACAGTATATTTACTATACTTTTCAAATGTTTATTTGCGTAAAATAACCCGAAGAGCTTTTATATTTACATTATACAGGATGTCCAAAAAATGGCGCATAAACGCGATGGTACGTTGTTGGAGCATGTCTAGGGAGCCCCAGAAAATTGTTAAAAAAAATCTATCTCAGATACCCTCGGAGATAAGTTGCCCCAAAGTGCGAAACTTTAAATGCTTCCTATATCTTGAATATAACAGCACATAAGTATTAACAACACAAATGGTTTAATACAAAGTTACAGTATATCTTAAACTATCTAACCATTTGTTTATTTATTAAATGGTCGAATTACATTTTTATAATCAATTTAATTTTACAAAATTTTCATGAAATGAAGCTGACAACAACGTCAATAAAATCTAATGCAAAAGTGTATGATCAAGACTCATAGATGGGATTTTTAGACTTATAGATGGGATTTTTAGATGTATTTTCTTGGTATTTTTCTGGACTGTGTCAAAGTCTCTAAATGTATACATTTAGAGTCCTTGGGACGGTGTTGCCGAATTTATGCAACTTTGTTTGCATTTTTCTCGATGAATATAACAGATGGATTTTTTTGACAATTTTTTAGGGATCCCTAGACATGCCCCAACAACGTACCATCGCGTTTATGCGCCATTTTTTGGACACCCTGTATGATACTTCTATGGTAAAACCTCTAAACCTGATTTTAAGCGTGAGAGCCGCCAAAAGACTTTACAGAATACCGGTCCTAATGGCCGAATTCACCGCACATTCTGGATTGATCTCCATAAATTAACAACTGTAGCATAAACATGTTAAAAATTATGCTTTGTATGAAAAAAAAGCCACGATTTTAAGGAACCAGTTAAAAGTTGCAGTGCGACCGGCCATAAATAATTTCGACCCAAGGTTTCTTGTATAAATAAAGAAACCTTGATCTAGACCCTTCCATTTGTTTTCTTTGCTTGAAAGAAAAAGAAATTAGAAAATTATCATCTTTTTACGCAAATTTTAATCTAAAGTCAATTTTGTTATTTTTTTTTTAGAATCAACGAAAACGATTTTATATAAATTGAAACGTCGACAAGTTATTAACTGGTTTTTATTGCATTCTGATCCTTAACCCACCATTCCAATTTGATTATTATCTATGGACATGGACTCTATGATGGTATACACGATCGGTGGTACAAATTAAGGGTATAGTCCGTAAGTCATTTTGGTAAACCTAAGTGACAGTTTTAACAATCATTTTCTATGACAACGAATTGTGTAACAAGTCGTTTTCTGTCACTTTGGTTTACCAAAATGACTTACGGACTATACCCTAAGTCAGCAAGGTCTAGAAGGCCTTAGCCACCAGTAAACCTAATTCAGATTGTCTGTCAAACATATTTTACTTAAAAGATGTTTTACGTTAAATTATTTATAATACTTTTGTTTTGGATTCAAGTGCAAATTAACTCGACCCTGATTCAAAATCCTAAAGTACATAGGCAAAAACCATACAATTTAAAACAAATCGACTACTGTAATTCAAGTTTAGTGAATTGTCCCAAGGGAAATAAACATGTAATTTGCACTAGAGGATATTATTGTGACACTTTGCTTAACTGCACCAAATTTCCTATGTCGCCTTGGAATAGACAAAACCTTATTATGGAACATAACCATGTTCGGTAAGTTCCTCTAATTACAAATCAGACATCCAACTGCGAGAAGGGTGTATTTGCATTGCGCCGGTGATTAAGAAAACGCTGTTGCGCCGATTTGGTCATACAGAAATAGTTTGTATTGCGCCGCTTTTGTTTATAAAAGGTCTTTTGTTATACCAGGAGCTAAGAAGACCCAGGTAAAAAGGATTAAGAAAACTCGATTTAAATACAGTTTCAGGTACATTCTAACTAACGCGAATAAACGCTGGGGTTTTATGAATTTCCCGTCTTACAATCTTTGCTGGCTTTCCGTTTTCCGCTATTAAATATGTATTGTCTTGGTAATGTGCTGACATGCTGACAAGGATTCTTAATTTTTCTCTAGTTTGTTTTTTTAAATTTCAGGGCTTTAGATAGAACCTAATAAAAGCACTGGGGGACCTTTTTTCACTGGGGGACACTAGGTTAGGTTAAGTTTTGTTGCTAAAATGAAAACTAATGGTGCGATACACAATATTTTTGTATATTCACATTTAAACATCGGCGCAACAGGCATATACATATACTGCGAGAACAGACCCAGTGATATAGGAATTTATCTGCCGAAAAATTATTTGCTTACTTTTCTTTACCATTAATTATATTTATTTTGCCATAATATGCAAAATATTAAAAGTCATGCCATTTTAGAGGGTCAAAGGTCGAAGAGTGTGGTTTTTATAAATCTCTTCCTATTGGTCGGATGAAAAAATGTAGATTGTTAATTGTCGATTAAACAATCATCTCCAAAATGAAAATAATTCTTATTTTTTTATCATGCGACCGTTATCGCGTATAGAACAGTCAATCTGTTCTTAATAATGAGGGGCCTTCCGCCTTCGACAAAATTCCGGTTAGGGGCCATAACCCGTAAGACAGCTGCTTCTAACAGTCCTATAGATTTGCAACATCCTGTATACAAATACTTTTTTAGGAATCAAATAGCTGGCGGTGAGTTTGAATTTTCAAAAACCCTTTGGGAAAGTCTTAATATTTCAAAACCACAGGATTATCGTGTGTCTAATATGGCACTGATTCATTGGGACAATGAATTAGAAGCTATCGCGCAATGTTGGGTTAATAAATGTTACTTCACAGCTGAGAAATTACCCTGCATGTCATCAAAGAGGTAAAAGTTCTGTGTTTTCAACAAGCGCAAATACATATGTACACTCAATTTCACAAGAAAGAGGTACACTGTCACATTTGTCAAAAAATTTTAAGGTACCTAAATTTGGCGATCATTTGGTCATAATTCAATCATATTTATGATGGTTGTTTGGTTGCTTTGCCATATTCGAGGCCATATTTTATAAATATAGTGATGAGATAACCAGAAATTAAGAAATGAATGCCAAATTTACCAAAACAAATATTGAAAAATTGTGACAGTGTACCTATTTCTTGTGGAAAACACGGAACGGTGTTTTCAATGTCTTATGCAGAGTTTATACAGCCACTTTACGCCAACTTCTTTCTTCTTTACCTCATAGTCTTCTAAAATAAATAAGTGTGAATGCCATATGGCGTTTAAACAGAAAATCATTACCACCGTCTCTCATAGTTTTTACATCAACTATTTTATCTTGTATCGTTAGGTTACAGACATGTTATGTTATTTCAACTTAGAGGTAAGAGGTAGAGTAGTGTAAATCATAATGTTGAATTAGGTGAACTCGGAGGTAAAGACTATGAGGTAAAGGGGAAAGAGTTGGATTGAAATAGTGAAAATACTGTTCAGACTCTGCATGCATTAGGGTTTTTGGAGGGTAGAATGCTTTTTAGTTCAAAAGAATGTTTATTGATAAATTAATTAAGAAAATATAATTCCGAAGTGGGCATGCGTTCTTTGTAGTTTGTCTTATTGCCCTTAACATATGAAGGTTAAAGCAAGTTAAACGTAATAATTGTATTTTAGAGTTATTCTGACCCTTACAAAACCCAACAACAGAATCTTTCTGCGCATGCTTACGAACTAAGAAATATAAACCTTTTCTTATTTTCTAAAAATATATGCTTCGTTTTTTTTAACAACTTTGCTTTGTTTTTCAGTTAAAAATGTGCTTTCTTACTTGTAGTTTTTTTTAAATGGCATTGCTTTATTGCTGTATTTCTTTTTTATCCAAGACTCAAGTCAAAATCGTTATATCCATAGATTTGCAACCCACGCAATAATGCTAAACGGAACGTTAGATGATTTTTACTTCATGTTTCCATGGGGATTTTATATGGCTGAGATACAGCATATTCAAATTAATTTTACAACCAGTAGCCCCTTCGCAAAAAAATTTAATGCTCTGCATAAATTTGATGAAAATTTGGAGTCTTTCTTTTCCGAAAAGCGTAAGTCAATTTAGCTATAATCGTATTAGGTATTTATTTTTTTTTATATTACTATTATTCGCGTATAAAGACTCGTTTATAACATTTCAAACGAAAAATACTATTTTCTATAAGTTGCAAGAATAGAGAAATTTTTGAAGGTATTGGTATGGATATGATCATAGTAGCCCAGGATCGTTATCCAAAATAGTAGGCCAACCTCGGAATTTGAGACAGCTGGCTGAATTTTTGCATACACCTTCTTCTTACCATTCTAAAAGTTGCCTTAAAAGTCACCACCTCAAGGGTGACTGCGTCACGAGATATTCGAGGTTAAAGGTCACGAAAAACCGTTTTTGGCCCATAACTTTTTTTATATGCCTCTTATGCTATTTGGAGTTATTACCAAATTTTTACAATGGGAAATTATCTATAATCTAGCCTCAGGGTGAACTTTTTAAAATAAACTCTTAACGAGATAGGGGGTGTTGAAGGGTGCTGAAACTTCATGTTTAATATAACGTTAAACTGGCGACATTTTAAATTTGAAAAAAATCCTATTGTAAATTTATTCCTTAGGATCCCCTTTACAGCTTAAGGGGGATAACTTTTTGTTTTATCCCTTTAGGGCTAAAATATCATCCCCTACTTTTGAAAATGGATCATTTTTTTATGAAATTGTGTTAAGCTATCTGATACAAAGATGTCTCGTTTCCTAATAAATGACTATATTTTAACATATTTTTAACAAAAACAACCCCATTGGACCAATACCTTCTTCAGAAAAAAATATTTAAAAAAAAGTTACATCGTAAGTTTTTCATTCTTGCAGAAATTTGTCTACAGCATTGTTTTTACATATCTCCGCACTGATATAGTTATATTGGCGATTAATAAGAAATAATATTTAATTATTTTTATTGGGGGTGGGGGTTATATATTTTTTTAATTTTTAATTAGGGTAAATATTCGTCCATGGTATGAATTTCTGGTGATTTGGGGTTGCTGGAGTCATTTCTGATAATAATAACATGTTATATCTAACACATTTTGCATGGGGTGTGAATTAGGGGATGATTTTTGTAAAATATCGCATAAATCCACCCATGGTATGAATTTCAGGTGATTCGGGGTTGCTAGAGTCATTTTTGACTGTAATAACATGTTATATTTAAAAAAAATGTTGTATGGGGTGTTAATTAGGGGATGGTTTTTGTAAAGTATCGCATAAATCCATCCATGATATAAATTTCAGGTGATTCGGGGTTGCTGATATTTTAGCCCTAAAGGGATGAAACAAAAAGTTATCCCCCTTAAGCTGTAAAGGGGATCCTAAGGAATAAATTTACAAAAGGATTTTTTTCAAATTAAAAATGTCGCCAGTTTAACGTTATATTAAACATGGAGTTTCAGCACCCTTTAACACCCCCTATCTCGTTAAGGGTTTATTTTAAATAGTTTACCCTGAGGCCAGATTATACATAATTTCCCATTGTATAAATTTGGTAATAACTCCAAACAGCATAAGAGGCATATAAAAAAAGTTATGGGCCAAAAACGGTTTTTCGTGACCTTTAACCTCGAATATCTCGTGACGCAGTCACCCTTGAGATGGTGACTTTTAAGGCAACTTTTAGAATGATAAAACAAAGGTGTATGCAAAAATTCAGCCAGCTGTCTCAAATTCCGAGGTTGATTTCTAACGGTCCTGGGCTATAGCATAAATTACCTTGCCTAATCATTGTTTATTGTGTTTAAAAAAACTAGATAAATTAACAGGAAATTAAAAGAAATTTGAGGAAATTTGGAGGAATTTAAAGCAATTTGGTAGAATTTGAGGTAATTTATTGCACTTTGGGGAATTGGAGTACAGATTTTAATCACACTCGCTGTTTAAAGTTACAAATGATCTTGATAAGAATAGAAATCAAAAAGCCTAACAACAACGTGAAATTTTCAATAAGTCAATAAATTAAAGTCATTTTTACTCTTTTATGAATATTAAATTTCATAAACCTATAAAGTTGTTTGTGACATAAAGAGAGTATAAATGGTAAATTGTACTTTCAGGCTTGGATGCAATGCAGTTAATTTTCTATGAAACTAATTTGATGGGTTGCGGCTGCTCACAAAATTTTTGGGACCACGAAGGTTACATTTTGTGCATTTATGCCCCAGCAGAAAATGAAGGTGATCCGATGTTAAAGATTCAAACTTATGATAAAAAACTGCCTAAAACCTTTTTGCCAGCTTGTAACATTACAAATAACGTGAGGAGTCGAATGTTTCCTAATCTTTGTGGCAAAGATGTTCAGTTGGCAAAAGGCCATTCAAAATTAGAAGCTTTGTCAAATAAACCGCCTAATGCCTAAATTCCAAGGATTAATTTAATGTTACAGCTTTTAAGTAAAAGTAACTTGCAAGAGCTTGAACCATTTGTTGTATGTAAGGATTTCAGGATTTCTCAAAATTGGCTAAACACAGCTATGGTACGCTGTGGAGGCATGCCTAGGGATTTCCGAAAATTTGTAAAAAAATCCATTTTGAGGGGTATCCGGAGAATTCACCACCCACAATTCACCGCCGACAATTCATCGCCCACAATTCACCGATCCACAGTTCATCGATAAGACAGTTCATCGACAAGTCAATTCATCGCCACACAATTGTTCGATGGGAGAATTCATCGCCTAGTATGAATATTAGTTTATTTAATGAACAAAATAAATAACAGAAATTTATTTACCTAGAATATTGCCTGCCACCAAAATAATTATAGATAATAATTACCTAATGATTTTATTGAAATTTCTTGGATATTTATTTACCTAGAATATTGCCCGTGTCCTCTTATTTGCAGACACCCAATTTGCAGACATACCCAATTTGCAGACATACCCAATTTGCAGACTTAAATGGTCAAAAACGGAAAGGATAGAGGTAATGGAATTTTTTTACCTGGATAAAGTCCAATATGCATACTTTTTTTTGAATTTTAGGATTTTTGACTGACTTTTATGAAAGCACTGGGGGACACTTTCCACTGGGGGACATTAGGTTAGGTAGGTTAGGTTAAGTTTTGCTGCTAAAACGAAAATATAAACTCTAGCTATGTCGGTGCCTAACAGTGCGTCAAAAATTGTGTGCAGTACACTGAGGGACATATTACTAGGTCTTGTTCTCGGTGTCGTTATGCTAAAAATGTATCAACACATTATCAGAAAGCATTGTTTAAACTCATTTCATTTAATATTCATACTAGGCGATGAATTCTCCCATCGAACAATTGTGTGGCGGTGAATTGACTTGTCGATGAATTGTCCTATCGATGAACTGTGGATCGGTGAATTGTGGGCGATGAATTGTCGGCGGTGAATTGTGGGTGGTGAATTCTCCTAGACCCACTTTGAGGTATGAGGTCCCAAAATAAACGCTTATAACTTAAAAACAACAGCGCATTAACGGAAAAAATGGCTTAATACAAAGGCATAGTTCATACCCAAAACTATTTTACTTTTTGTTCGTCTTTTAAATAGTCAAATAACGTTTTTATAATTATTTTAGTTCTGCTTTGTATTAAATAAAGCTGAAATGTTAATAAGATCTAATGCAAAAAGGTATGATCAGGAATCATAGACAGAATTTAAGATGCCCTCGTCTTAACAGAGTTCAAATTTATCAAACTTTAACCGTATTTTTCTCAGAGATAAGAAAACATAGTTCTTTTAAATATGTAGACATGCTCCAACAGCCTACAATAGCTCTGTTTCGCCATTTTTGGGACACCTGTATCAGTTCCAAAATTGTGTTTTTTACGATAAATTAGTTTGCATTTGGTTCCTTATTATAAAAGATTTTAAGATATAATTTAAATGCTTCAAGCTATTGCAAACTATCATAGTTCTAAAAAGCAAATTTTTTAAATGTTATCATTTTTAATGGTACCCTATTGTTAACTTTTATTTTACCTATTAGTTAAAATAAAATGTTTTAAAATACGCAGCCTAAATACATTGGATTTCAAAAGTCTTGCAAAAAATCCGCCAAAAAACAGACAATTTATGACCGCTTTCAGGTTTCAGCCTTTAACAAAGTTGTTTACACAAACTTGAAAATTACATGACTTCTATGTGTATTGATACTCCCCTATTAGAAATTGAACAACCTGTATTAGTGTATTTAATAACGATGTAAACAATCGTGCTTGAAATGTCTATTTATATTTACCTACAATGTAAATAAAGAGACTTAAAATGAAAACTGAAGAAATTATATGTTGACCTACATGCAACGCAAAATGCAAAGTTGATACTGAAGAATGTTAAAAAGTAACTTTCATTTATTGTGCAAGAGTTTGTTTACATCGAGAAGCATGCTGAAAACGCGCTTATAACAAAACATTGCCTGCTATCTGTAAAACATCAAACATATTTATAAATTATGTAAATCAGAAGTTAAGGATATTAAGGTGTGTTTGGTGAGTAATCCTAACCTTCGTGATAAAAAACTATTTGTCTAAAGAAAAATAATATTTACAGTTAGTCAATAAAGTTCTTATTGAAAATTTTGATTTAAGAATTTACAATTCACGCGATAGCTTATAACTTTCTGTAATAATTCAACTTAAGTTTTTGCACTATTTTGTGTTTTTCATTATAATAAAAATAAAGAGTTAAAAATAATACATTTTCCAAGTTAAAAAAAAATGTATAAATGGATTCGCTTGCACAGTTTAAACATTTTTTGCGTTTAAATAATGTTTAAGCAGGCATAAGTGGCTACATTCCCTACAAAACCAAACATTTACAACAATTAAAGAATTAATTTACATTAATACAATAATTCGTATAAAGTAATAGCCAAATATCTACATAAATAATTCGAAAATTCGTCATCTTTTGTTAAAGATATATTACTCATAAAAAAACAAATTTATTTTTCTTCACTAGGTACCTCGGTAGGTACTAAGATTAATATATTTTTAAAGTGAAGTAAACATTTAAAAGTAAGTTTTTTTTTGTAATTCTTAAAACAAATTAACAGCCCTGCTTTAGTCAGAAAATTACTTGCATTCAAAATTAGGTAGAAGTTTTAATAAGGATGTCAATTATCAATTAATTTAATAAAGTTATAATGAAGGCAAATTATCTTCAAGTTTCACCGATTTATACTTAAGTAAAGAAATGAAAGTTAATTCACTGCTTTGAAAAGCGAGCTAAGCATTAAGTCAGTAAGTACTCGTTCATTTAAAGACCTTTGCTAAAATAAACTCAAAACTTGGCTTACGATGTTAAACGTCCTTCAAAACAAAAGACTCAGGCTGCGTATTTTCGACCAATCCAGGACTCTGCAGGAAGATAAGAGACTCTGCCATGTCGTTTTATCGGTTGCAGCAGACCCTGCCGAGAGACATTTTCTCTGCGGTCAAAATAGATGGCAGAAAATGTGGGAGATTGCGCGCGCTTTTTTAAAAACTTAACTCTAACGACTTAAATTCTAACCTAACCTATACGTACTGTAATTTAATTAAATAAATACATAGAAATATAATTAATTACGAAGTAACATAACCTTTTAATAGTAAATTTACCCGGATTCGAACCCGGGAGTGATCCAAAAATGAAAAAAGTCTGCTGGTAACATTTACTGGTGGGATAAATGTTTCTAGTGATGCCTTCGCTCGGAAGACGAAGTAAGTAAAAGACGCGGTCCCGTGTGCACATGTGCACGTAAAAGAGCTCTACCCTTTTTTGGAAAAGGAAGGGATGCGACTAAATTTCTCGGTTGGGGGTAGTCTCACTCAGAGCATCGGTATTAAGCCATAGTTGCAGAAACAGACCGATGTAAAATAAGTTAATAAAAAAGTAAATTTAATAAGGTGCAAGCACAAAGGTAACAAAAGATATGATATGTTTATGATTCTTGTTTTTCTTTCCTCTATTTTTAGGAAGATGTCGTTTTTTTAATCCCTGCCGGCAGAATCTCTCTCTTTTTTTAGGAAAATTGCGAAAATACGCACCCTCAGAGTGGTTCGGCGTTAATGTCAGAATCCACGTATAAGGCCAATTCCCACTTACGTTTTGTATTCGTTCCATTACTATTCTAGACCAATCATTACGTCTCCGCAAGTGAGTGGCCGTGGCTTACGAAGTCTATTATTATTTGAAAATGAACTTTATCGCAAAACATTAACGCCATCCGCAGCTCAATGCTCCATTTGAATATGATTTTAAAGTTTATTACAAGCTTTATTATTATTAGGTGGACCAATAAGCTTTTGTAAAATTGGAAGGAAATTCATTTTTGTATGTATAGTTAGATCTTCTTGAGGGTCTGCAACATATCTACTTACCAGTTTGTTCCTTTTTCATACAGACAGCTTTTCGGTTGTAAATTCTTCCAGTTTGGTCATCACAAGATTTTAATAGAACGGTGTCGGTTTTTTGGAATGATCCAGGGTTTTGGAAATAGAAATTTTGATGTTGAATTTTCGTAGTGTTAAAATGGTCCATACAGGTCACGTCCAGATCAGAAGAACAGGACCAACATCTTAAAGATGCAACTGCAACAAAAAAAGTAAAATTTAAAAAAGGTATACACACTGGTACAAACTAATTGTTTAACTACATTTCATCAACCGTAAATTCCAAAAGCACAAATGTCAATTTAGAAGATTTAAAGTTTAGAAAATTTTTATTTAATGCGCAGTTTATAAATCACTTTGCATTGTTTATCTATTGTCTTTTATTTCAAAAGATAAATTTACGCAAATCTTACCTAATTGTTCATAAAATGAACTTAGTATTGTTTGCCTGAACTATTTTATCTTATAATTTGAATCATAGATAAATAACCAAGGATTGATTTGAACTACTGCTAGGTGTAATCTAACCTTTAAACGTAACAAAATATACATTATTTTGGTCATTTACTGGGCCATTCGGATCTTTGTTAGTTTTTAAATAAAAGTAATTAAAATAAGTAAAAAAATACTTAAGGATTAGGTTAAATTTGTGTTTGCTTAACTTACAGATAAAAATTGATACTAAAAGTTCTTATAAACATGTAACTTTTGCTAAATCCACTCAGAGGTAAACATTAAACAGTAAACTTGAAACAATACTATATACTAAGTGATCTATAAACCCTCCATAAGTTCTATGTGATATAATACTGAATTAAAGCCCTTGTTAAAACTTAACTTTTTTAACCTAGTAATAAATTTTATTTGTGCCCATGAATATGACAAAAACGTACTAATAAACAAATAAATTAAAAAAATGGCATTTACAGATCTAGGTATGGTTTACTTTACCTAGCACAGAAGGTCGTGGGTACTTCGTATTAATAATAGTAATATTGTGCTGGACTATTCAAGGTAATCGTGTTTTGATTTTTCATAGAGCTGATGTTATGTATTTAATTTATTTGTATTTATCTAATCAATATTTTAAGAAAAAGATTCCTGTTTATACATACATATGTTGATTAAAAGCGTTTAAAATTTTTTCAAATTTACCATGAATCGAACTAACGACAGGTACTTTCATTATTACTAAAAGCCATTGTTATTTTTACATTATTCAATGCTAGTGATGTAAACCTAGTAACCTAAATATTTTATTTTTGGTGCGTTAGTACCTACGAATAAATTAAATTGGTGTAATTTTTTCAAGATAAACATGATAAGTACGCGGGAATAAATGCATTGGCGTGACCGCCCAACTTCCTGCTGCATTCAAGAGTTACTTTTTAGGCCACGATATAGTTAGTAAAAAAATATATAAAAGCTAGATGTTACAACATTTATTCAGGAAGCTAAATCCACAAAATAGTAGCTCTTCAAAAAGGCCCCATTAATTTGCAACCTACGATCACGACGGATCTGCACCAATTTTAACAAATAGGACGTCCTAAATAAGATTTAAAAATATTTTTGAATAAATTATTTCTCTAAAAAATGTATTCTTCTCGTAAAAGTAATACTTAAGCCCTGCCCTAAAAAGCTTGGCAATTCTAACAATACCTGTGCCATTTCATTACCTTACCGCTTGCAAGCTACCTCATTGTGAACAATACAGTTCAAATGAACGCGTCAAGCTTTAGCAAGCTACGTTAATTCTTACAACATGCAGGCTAATTTTCATTGTGAATGATCCTTTAATCATGTTGGATTTACAGCAAACTTTGTAAACAGATGCAAAACAAGGTTCTAAACAACTTATACAACTTTTTTGTCTTTTTTTCTTTAAAAATGTGTGCAATCCATTTTTTTATATATAACTATGTATATATTTTTTTGTAAGAATTGCCATGTTTTTTTTACAAACTATTTTGGACTAATGACTCTTTTTCAAAATTTTAATGGTCAGTTGCACTGCAACGTCTGCAACCTTCACTTAAAAAGAGGTAGCTTTTTTTAAACTATAATTAAAATCATCTTGTAATGGCACAACAACAGAAAATTATTTTATTGTTCTAGGAAAAATCTATTTTCTACATAAAATATACTAGGTACTTATGTAATTATGGGTGTGGATAAAAATATTCCGTGCAATGCACATTGTAAATTAATTAAATCTTTAAGTACTCAAAGACAACGATTCATACTAGTAGTACTTATTTATCTATCCTGTTTAAATTTTTTTTTTTTAATTACGCTCTTTTATGGGATCTTTTTAAAGAGTTAAGTTATATGGACTAATGAGTCAGTGGATGTAAATAAACAAACGTTTTCAATGGAACTTCCCTATGCTAGCCTTTTAGATATGGGACTCACACACTGGTAATGTTATGATTATAAGCAATTCATATCTAGTTATTCTATTTCTATGGATCTTTTCAATGTGATGTATTTTAAAAAATGGTCCGAAAATATCCCCTTGCAAAAATTTAATATTTTTTGCATTTAGCATACCAAAAGAATAACTAACTTGACTAGTGTCTTTTGATTACTGCTTAACTGAAGTAAATGTTTTTCCCACGAGGTTTCCTAGTCTTTTAAAAAATATGACTTAGATTATTTATGATAAATAATTTTAATAATCTGCAAGTTAAATACAATAAATTAATAAAAATTGTGTTTTTGCTTTAAGTACTACTTGTATCTTATTATAAGTTGAATACTACCGGCCGTCAGTACCTATTATATCTAATATCTCAAAATTTTTATACAAAATCTAATTATTTTACTAAATATGGAATCTTATTTTTTTAAAAACCAATATCAAGGTTTATTAAAAAAAATTGATCGTATATTTGCGCTAATTTATAAATAAAATATTTATTCTTGGCACTAATTGACCACATGGCACGGATAACATCTATGGAAAACCACAACAATTAGGTAGTCATTACTAAATGGTTAATAAATCCTTGAGCTTACTGTGACATAAGAATACTGACCATATTTTCTTTAATGGAAATTATTGTTAGATAATAATATTAAATACCTTACTACCAGGGGCGGATAGAGAGGGTAGCCCAAGGGGCCCGGGCCCCTAGGCTGAGATTGTCCCTAGGATATTTTTGTACTTTTATTTTTTAATATTTTTCAATATTACTCGTTCACATTGAGAAAAAAACCTAACTAAAAATGAGTATTCAATAGAGTCCTGGACTAGGTAAAAAGTTGATAATTTTTTATTTTTTTTCTAATTCCTTGGGTTTTTGGGAGTATTAGTTTCAAACTCTCAATTTTTTAAAAAAATTCTAGGCCGAATAATAAATTAATTACGAAAAATTATTTTTTTTAAACGCGGGCATGCGCAGTTTAAAATTAGCTAAATTTTTAAAGACATAAGGCCAGAATATTTAAAAAGAAGAAGAAAAAATTTTGCATCTCCGTGACATTTTTTGACATTTGTCAACTATAAATAAAAATAAATTACAAAAACAGAGAAAACAAGCAGAATTAGAAATATATTTTTGCAAAAGTACGATTTTATTAAAAAGTTAACAAGATAGACTGTAGTTTTGGGTTTAGTTTAATATTTTATGAACAAAAAATAGATTATGAAAGTTTACAAGCTATTTTAAGCAAAAAATGTTGTGTAAGTGTGTCCAAATTTCAGTTTTTCTTTAAGCAAAGATATTTCCTGCTGCTTTTATAACTTCACTTTGATAACATAAAAATTATTAAGATTGGCATACTTTTTTGGTGAGCTTAAACCTACCTTGTGTTTAGCTTTAAAAGTATTAATCTATTGTGTGCAGATTATTCCAGTTTTTAAATTTTGGGGCTACTTTAGTTGGTGTTCTTTAGAAGGTGCATTTCAAAAACCAACATTGCGATCTATTTCTGAATGCTGTTATTCCCACGGCTTGAGTTTTGGACATTGGACAATCATAAGACACACTTACTTTTCCAAGGAACTACGTTGATTTATTTGTTTTTTGAGGTTTGAAATGTAAAAACATTGTTTTGTATTAACTTCCTAGAGTAAACGTAAAGTTGCTTGTAGGAAAATTATTGCCATATGATTGCTTTCTAATGTCGTGTTAATAATTTAGGCTGGCACATTTTAAGCCCCGTGTGATAATTTTTCTTGTCACAAAGTTACACGACAGTACACATAGCCATTTGCTACTGCTTTTTTGGTTTTAGAAAACAAACTTGCAAATGCACACGACATTTTACCGAACAAAACTGTTTAAAATTTAAAATTTAAACGAAAACTCTAGCTTTTAAAGAAATAAGGTTACAAATTGAAAATTCTGACATCTGACGTATGGCAGAAACTCAGAAACACGAACTTTATCACAGAGTTCTTTGATCAAATTAATATTATGACCGTTTATCACGGATCAAAGTCTCTAAATGTATGCATAACTTTTTGTATCTAGTCAAGTGGAACTATTTTTAGTATATAAGGTAATTTAAGTGTTATTGTAATCATTCTATCTTCTGCTGAAGATGACAGCTTAGCTGTCGAAATACGTATTCAGATTTTTCTAAATAAAGTGTGGTTTGGAGAGAATCTTTGTTTTATATTAAACATTCGCCACAGAAATCATCAAATATCCAAAAAATTTGAAGTTAATATACGATGGGGCTCTCATGTAGATTAGTGTCCCTGGATAGTATCAAGAGTCCGGTCACTAAACCACAGAAATAAAATACACTATAGTTTTTTTTATTTTGCTAGGTTACCATCCATGAACTCCTATCGATGATTATAAAATCCTTCAAATTTTGATGAAAAGTGTCATCCATGAACGTAGAATTTTTTTGACATTTTAACTCTATTTTTGAAAGAAATTAAACCCCCAGTGCAGTTTTATATGCAGTTAAGCTTTTTTTAAATTATTGTGAGTGACAAATGTTCTTGAATAAAATGTACAATTTTGTTAAATAATGAAATTACTTAAAAATCACTGTCCTATAATATTGATCAACTAGTTCCCTGATGTGGCATGAGGAAGAAAACAGTTTTTCGGCAAATAATACATTCATATGATTCCCTCTCGTATATTAAAACTAACCAAGAGCCCCTTTTTTTGGCTCGTAGTACAGTCCATCTCTGCCAAACCATAATCTATTAATTTTACAAAGTTTCTGTTATCCTGGAAATCGTTTAACCATAACTAAAACCACTTTTAGCCCCAATAGAGATGTGGTCGTCGAAAGATTTCAACGTAGAAAGTGAACACACAAAAAGTATTATTAAATCCATTGTAAACTATCCCACATTTAGGGCTACTTTCGGGACCATTTTTACAGTTCACAAACTTTATTAAACACATTTTTTTACACATTTGTTGTTATATTTTTAGTTTTTTCACACATTTCAAAATAAAATCCGACGTTAACAGTTCAATTTTTTAAACGTCATTTATTTTTCAAAATGTGTAAAATAACTAAAAATGTAAGAAAATAAATCAATAACTGTGTAAAAAAATGTGTTAAATAAAATTTTTAAACTGTACCTAAAAGTGACCCTAAATGTGGGATAGTTTGTTTGTGTTTACTTTCTACATTGAAATTATTCGACGAACACATCTCTATTGGGGCTAAAAGTGGTTTTAGTTTAGTTTTTAGTTCTAAGATAAAAACCTAAAAACCTTGAAGAATTAATAGATTATGGTTTGGCAGGGACTGGACTACACAATTTATACGAACCAAAAAAGGGGTTCTTATTTAGTTTAAATATACGATGGAGCCCCCATAAAGATGTGGTCCTCTAGAACGAGCGAGCTTAACGGATTTTCTACTTTATGAATAAATCCCTAGTCTTAAATAAAAAATATTTTTTTTTAAATAATTATCTACGCCAATGAAATATTTTGATGTGTTACATAACCTACATTTAAAAATTTGACAGATTTTAAACTAGGTTACCAGATTTTTTTGGCAAGATTTTCGGACCAACTTTTAAACTTACAAAATTGTAAAATGAAAAGAGAGGTCCGCTATTGCTGTTCTTAGAGTGTCTCGACCTTTCTAGTATGCTACAGACCTTAATGTAGATGTGCTATTTAGTAGAATTGATGGGAGTTCAACGGAGATGACTTATACAAGCTCCTAGAAGCACAGATTAAAAGATCTGTGAATTTGAATCTGTAGCCTTAAGATAATACTTAAACGTGCATTAATAAAAACAAAACAATTTCCTTGCGATAGTGTCGCCTTTACCTAACCAACTTCCACACTTTCTCTTTTAATATTTAAAGGTCCGTTGGTTTATTATTATTCCCACAACAGTCGTTCGACAATGCCAAGTAAATAGGTGAAAACACGGCTTTAACGTGTCCTTTTATTTGCGTACACCCAATTTGCGTACATATCCAATTTGCGTACCTAAATGGTCAAAAACGGAAAGGTTAGAGGTAGTAAGTTTTTTTACCTGGGTAAAGTCCAATATGCATATTTTTTTTTGAATTTCAGGGTTTTAGACTGACTTTTATGAAAGCACTGGGGGACATTTTTCCACTGGGGGACATTAGGTTAGGTAGGTTAGGTTAAGTTTTGCTGCTAAAATGATAATATAAACTCTAGCTATGTCGGTAAGTGAAAACACGGCTTTAACGTGTCCTCTTATTTGCGTACACCCAATTTGCGTACATATACAATTTGCGTACCTAAATGGTCAAAAACGGAAAAGTTAGAGGTAGTAAGTTTTTTTACCTGGGTAAAGTCCAATATGCATATTTTTTTTTTGAATTTCAGGGTTTTAGACTGACTTTTATGAAAGCACTGGGGGACATTTTTCCACTGGGGGACATTAGGTTAGGTAGGTTAGGTTAAGTTTTGCTGCTAAAATGATAATATAAACTCTAGCTATGTCGGTGCCTACTGCCTAGCAGTGCGTCCAAAATTGTGTGCATTACTCTGAAGGACATATTACTAGGTGTTGTTCTCGGTGTTGTTATGTAAAAAATGTATCAACCTATCAGAAAGTAGTTGTAGTTTAAAATTATTTGATCTTTATACTAAATAAAAGCATAAAATATTATTACTGACTTCTGCACATAAACATCTCAAATTAAATGATAATCCTTTTTTTACTGCAGGCAAACGGATTAACTCTTACTTAATGACTATGTACATTGTACGCGAATTGGAGAGTATTTTGGAATGTACGCATATTGGATGTACGCAAATAAGAGGGCTTCGGCTTTAATTAAGAAAACGATAAATTAAACAATATTGAATTCTATTCTTATAAGTGGCCATTTAGGGGGAGAAGTGTTTTTTAGAGGAATCATTTTTCCAAAAATCTGTTTTAAATCTAATTTAGCATCTATTTGTAACTACGTTGGCAACTACGCCAACCCTAAACTGTTATTTTGTAGATTTTAGATGTTCTAACACATACAGGGTGTCCAAAAAATGACGCATAAACGCAATGGTACGTTGTTAGGGCATGTCTAGGGAGCCTCAGAAAATTGTTAAAAAAAATCTATCTCATATACCTTCGGAGATATGTTGCCCCAAAGTGCGAAACTTTAAACGCTTATGTCTTGAATATAACAGCACATATTAACGTTTGTTTAATACAAAGCTGCAGTCTATCTTAAACCATTCCACCATTTGGTTATTTTTTAAATGGTCGAATTACATTTTTATAATCAATGCAATGAAGCTGACAACAACGTCAATAAAATCTAATGCAAAAGTGTATGATCAAGACTCATAGATGGGATTTTTAGATGTATTTTCCTAGACTGTGTTGCCGAATTTATGCAACTTTGTTCGCATTTTTCTCGATGAATATAACAGATGGATTTTTTTTACAATTTTTTAGAGATCCCTGATAATGTCCCAGGAGCGTACCATCGCGTTTATGCGCCATTTTTTTGACACTCTGTATAAAAAATCTGGTTGATGCATATTTTTTGCAAGGTAACAGTATATAGAGGTATATCATGGAAACACAGGTTTGGTGGGTGCATACCCTTAAGAAATAAAGATGGACTTCTTTTATAACTTGGTTGTTTCGCCTAGGATCGAAAGTGAATCTTTGATTCCATCATTTTATAACTAATGGAAAGCTTTATTTAGTCAGTAATTTACTTCACACCTTTGCCGAGGTTTCCATTTAATTTAATTTTTCTTGTAAATGATCTCAACTATCGATTTAAAATGTTGTTATAAATGTACATATTAGTAATTACAATTAATTTTGCTGTGTATAGTAAAGTAAAGGTCAAAGTAAAATACCTAGTAACGAATCCAATGGTAGCGTCTATTTGCATTACATCATTATTGTTTGTTATTGTAGGTATAGTTGTTAGATGTCCATTCGCATTTTAAACTATACCTATGCGTACCTTTGTAAGCAGTTACTTTACGATTATGGGCTCTTTTGTAAATAAATTTGATTTAATGTGCAATTTTGAATTTATTATATGCAGTCACGAAATAGGAATTGTATGCTTCTGATATGAAAACCAATTATTAGACTCTTACCGAGTAAACAAACATATTTGGAGACAAAATTAACATCCTTTTATGCATCCTTTAGAATTTAAAACATTACGTTTAAGAACCCGACACCCAGTCCTTATGTCATGTATAGAGGGGCTACGGGCTGCGGTGGCCAGAATAGACCAAAGAAGAGTTGAACAGATAAATTGTCATCATGAATATGTGTTTAGAGTAGCCACCTACCACCAGTACAACTAAAGAGAAGCTTGACCTTGGTCTAATTCAGCACGTTTTTATGCAAATATTCACAAAACTTAGACCCCAAATATCTTAGTTAATTTTTATCCGATTTTAAAAAACTTGGTGTCATTAGAAAGATAATTAATTTTCTAATACTTATTATTTTTTAAAAATTTTTGGGCTTAATTTAAGAAAGAAAAACAGTTGTTTTTAGAATAAATACCCCTTCTTTAATCTGTTATTTTTGTTAAATGCAAAACAAAATGTGCCAAACAATAAGTATTTTAAAAGGAGCTAACATTATATTGTCGAAATTATAAAACAATTGCTCTAATAATAACGTTCAAAACTGCGGTCTAAGTTGTACACAAGTTTGCATAAGAGAAAATGGGTAGTCGGGCTCGAATTTATTATATTATTTATTATTTTTGCCTCCAGACCAATCCAAAATCCTGAATACGGCTCTGTTCAAAACTTTCCACGCTTTCCTCTTTCGATGCCCATGAATACTAAATCCAAATTAGAGGGGTGTATTTGCATTGCGCCGGTGATTAAGAAAACACTTGGTATTGCGCCGATTTAGTCATACAGAAATATGTTGCATTGCGCCGCTATTGTTTATAAAAGGTCTATTGTTATACCAGGAGCTAAGCATACCCAGGTAAAAGGGATTAAGAAAACTCGATTTAAATACATTTACAGGTATATTCTAAATTAAAAAATATTAAAATAAGTAGAATTTTGGGTTGTTTTCTTAGCATACATTTTTATAATAGTACTAGTCTTTTTTTTCTTCATATATTAAAATTTATAAAATTGTGTTGACACATTTTTATGAAAGTGTGTCGATCTCAGGTATATTTTAACTATCACGAATAAACGCTGGGGTTTGTTGAATTTCGCGTCTTACAATATTTGCTGGCGCTTCGGTGATATTATCAGTAGCTTTCCGTTTTCCGCTATTAGATATGTATTGTCTTGGTAGGTAATGTGCTGACAAGGATTCTTAATTTTTCTCTAGTTTGTTTTTTAAATTTCAGGGCTTTAGATATAATTTTACAAAAGCACTGGGGGACCTTTTTCCACTGGGGGACACTAGGTTAGGTAGGTTAGGTTAAGATTTGCTGCTAAAATGAAGACTAATGACTAATTTGTTGGGGTGACAAAGGAAGGGATTAAACAGATGCAAACCAGGTATACGAAATGACCCAAAACAATAGGTATCATAAAAGTGGCGCAATACACACTATTTTTGTATACTCAAATTTAACCATCGGCGCAATAGGCATATATCCAATTAGAGATACCTAGGGCGACCTGCGACCCTCAAATAACGGTGATTGAAGCTTTATAAAAATAATATGACTCCTACCAGCAGAATATACATTTTTTGTGTGTGATTTAATTAACATGCAACGAGGGTTGAGATTTAAGCTAGAAATGATATTATTTTTTCAATGCTATTAAAATAAATATTAAAATATCTGTATTTACGATTGAATTAAATGGTTCGAATGACAGACACAAATAAGAATGCACAAATTTAACTGCTGCAAGTAACTTAGTCCGAAATAATGATTTTTTTTAAATAACCCCCGAATTTAGTAGTATTAGCATTCTTTGAAAAAACAAAAGATAAAAACAAGATAGCAGCACATATAACCGAAAATGGTTTTATAGGAAGCTACAGTCTATCTTAAACAATGAGCATGTTTTACAAACAACATATTTAACTTTTTTGGTTATAAATAAAAAGTAGCCTTGGGCATGAGCTTTTACTAAAAATCTCGTGTTTATATTGTGGCTGGTTTAGGTGTTCTAGCACTCCAAATTTTAAATTTTTGGGGCACTTCCCCTCGATTTTGGGACACTTCCTCTATCCCTTCCACTATCTTAAGGTATATCACATTGCTTAGCAACATAAAAATGTATTCTTTTCTATGTTTCTTAAGTCAACGCTTAGTGACAGATTAGCTAAAATAGGAAGTATTTTTATCTTTATTTTAGTTTATTTATCGTGGCGTTAATAAATAATACCCAAAATGTAACTAAACAATAAATTAAGTAAAAAAATAGAAAATGCCACTTTGGCAATGAAGTAAAAGTATAAATTCAAGAAGATGGAAGGGGAAAAATGGCTGTTAAAGCTGGTCCATTTAAACGCAATTTTTAAATTTTATTTATTTTTTTTCTCAAAAAGTAGAGATTTGTATAGTCTAAAAAACACCATAGTTTAATAAGAGGAATCGATTAAACAAATAAAAATTTTTCATGAAATTTGCCCATTCACCATTTTTTGTTATCCTTTAAATGGTTAAATTACATTTTTATAATCAATTTAATTTTGTAAAATTCTTATGAAATAAAGCTGACTAAAATGCTAATAAAATCTAACGCAAAAGTGTATGATCAAGACTCATACATAGGATTTATAGATGTATCATAGATGTATTTTCCTAGACTGTGTTGCCAAATTTATGCAACTTTGTTCGCATTTTCCGCAATGAATATAACAGATGAATTTTTTTAAACCATTTTCCAGGAATCCCTAGGCATGCCCCAACAACGTACGTACACGTTTATGCTCCAATTTTTGGACAGCATGTATAAATACTTATATTTTAGATAACACGTACTGTCATCAATGATCTCGGATTTTATGACATAAGATCCTTTAATTAATATTAGTAGGTAATATTCCTTAATTAAATGTGACTCGTATAGTACGAAGACCACCTACGCAATTTATGAATCATTTCCTAAAATTTACTCCAAACTGCATCGTAATTTGGAGAGGACTCATAACTTACCTAATTGAAAAATATGTTAAATTTGGTAATAGCTCTATTTAACTTTAAGAATAGGGTGTCGCCGTTAATAAGCTTGAGTGAGCAAAAAAATTTGAGGGCTAAGCAGGACATTGTCAAAATATTTTCAATACACACGGTCAACTCCTACGTCACAGATCACAGATCCACATAGAATTTTAATTCTGTCAGATTTAGCCACTTTTTTAGAACAATATTTTGTGATAATAAAACTCTTTCTTAGGGAACCCTTGGTATAAAAATGTGCTATAATGTCGTAAATTCGATATTTCAAGTTTAGTTCATTGTAAAACTCTTTAATATACAGTTTATGTGTTAATGTTGTGCACCCTCCAAGATGTGAATTTTAAACGCAAATTGCTTGAGAAAGCAACCATATCAAGAGGTCTGGTAAGTACCATTGTAAAATTAACATTTGTTTCTATTACCTAGAACAACCATACCCCTTGATATGGTTGCTTTCTTAAGCAATTCACGTTTAAAGCTGACATCTTGGTAGGTCAACATGATCATCGGATTAATAAGGGATATTTTAATTTTTGCAGTAGATTCTCGGGTAATTTTAAATTAAAATTTCGTAATTAAGATTTTAAGGAAGGTTTTTGCACCAAGGGGATCTAAAAAACTCTATTGTTTATCCTTAAATAATGTTTTAAAGAGACCAATGTTGGAAACACAGAATAAGTAAAAAATGACCATTTTCTTTAATCCATAATGTTGGTTGCTTCACGGTTAGTATTTTAATGCACTTCTGTGAAATGTGACGTAGGGCTTGACGGTGTTTATTGACATGGTTTTCATCGTAGATGGTCAACGCATAAAATGGCCTTTTAAAAGTTAAAATACTAAGCGAGTGTAATTGCATTTGATTTTAAATATTCTAGTTTTTTTTATATAGGTAGCATTCTTATCATAATTTTAATTTTATTATAGTTTGATTTGTATTACTGTTTATTACTTTTTCCACTGTATGATTAGTCCGTTGTTTTATTATTGTTTTTGGTATTATAAAATTAACTTACCATTTTGCAATGATGCTAAAATAAAAACAGTGGCTGCTAATACGTAAACCATGGTGCACTTGATTAAGTAGATGCAGCACAAAATAAAAACAGAGAAGTTTAAACAAGTGGGCTTTGAGAAACTTTTAAATCACGAACAAAGTAGCGCGCGCTTCGAGTAACGGTCAACTTCAATATGAAAGGTTTACAAAATACTGCGTTTTAACATTTAATTATTACCATACAACAACAATCTTCCCCTCCTCTTCAAACACCTCTATTTTATTAGTTTTAGACATGAGTGTACATTCTTTTGTTAAGATTTTTTCATCTGATTTAATTATATTCTTACAAAATTATGCTGGTAGCCACCGATGTCATATCAAAAAACCTAATGATTGTTATTGTGTAATAAGTATGTTGCCTAAAATTTGTTTAATTCATTCAGTCATTCATGAAGGCTAATTGTTCGATAGGTGCGACAGCTTTAATTTTTTTCTTGTTAGGTCATAATCATAGGTGTCCCAAATTATTGAATTCCTAAAATAATGGATATTAAAAAAAATCGCAAAACAAGTGAGCATACATTTAATTTAAAAAAAAAGCAAGAACATTTTTTTTTCTAGCATCAATGATTCTTTTTGAGCAAGAGATTTAAATATTATTTCACAAACATGCATATTTGTATACTACGTTAATTAAATTTAAATAAAAAACTTTGGAAAAACATATTTTAATTTGTTTTGATGTTACGTTTATGACCAACTAAACAGCGCAAATACAATACAATTTTTTTTATACAAATCCAACATTTTTAGAAGAAAATTTGAGATAATTAACACTGCCCGTCATTTAAAGTAAACATTTTTGAATGCGACCCAATTAATGCATTTATAGATTGCTTTATTTCGCTAATTTAAAGCCATCTATCTTCGTAATTTTTCGTTTTTTCTAATTTTAAAAATTTGGTCTTGTAGCTAAAGGATGGCTTTAGTGAAAAAGGTTAAAGATGCCTACTTTACCCTGAATAAGTTGAAATTAAAAAATATATTCTATTAGAGAACGATAAGAGACGTTTATTGGACCTATAAATGCGATTTAAGCTTGAATTATAGATGAATTAACTTAACTTCCTTTATAATTAACGTAGCGCGACTGAAATAAATTATACGAAAGATGAAATCGCATTTACAGATCCAATTAACTTAACTTGACGTTTACTTAAGGTTCTATTTCTTAATTTTGGTAAATTTCATCTAATTTTATGTTAAGTAAGCCTCTTCACAGAGCCATCTATCGGCTACTAGACCAAATTTTTAAAATTACAAAGATTATCGAAGAATTTCATATAAATTTCTGTATATTTACAGAAATAAGACGATTCTAACATTTACCGATAGATGGCGTTTACTAAATTTTCTTGTGGTTAACTAACGTATAAATTTATACTATAAATGCCTTAATTTAGTCAAGTCAAGTTAAGTGGAATAAAGTAGCTTTGAGTGGCGTTGAGTTAAGTTAATTGATCTCTAAATCAAGCTTTTTAATCTTTCGTATAATTTATTTAATTTTGTGTTAATTCGCGATACGTTAATTTTAAGTTAATTCATTTATAAATGAAGCATTATGATCTATAGTTGGACAATTCTACTTACTACAGTTTCTATTAACCCAAATTTTCTTATTCCTGTCTGAAGACAACTCATATTCAAAATTTTGTGGAATCAATCTGATGGCAGTAAAATATGTATGATGCAAAAATGCATGCTCAAAAATCAAGATGAGTTTTTAAGATGACGTGTTACGGTGTTTTCATAATCAGTGTTGCCAAACTTATGCGACTTTGTTCCCATTTTCCTCAATAAATATAATTTATGTACAAGAATTTCTGTGATAGCAATAACTCATAAATTATACGGCCAGTTCCTTGTTTTAGTACTTAAATCAAATTTTCCCAAAAACTCCCCTGAACCCAAAATTTTGTGTGTCTACAAAAAAAGGTTCCTGAATAATAATCATTTTTTTGTTCAGATATGTTTTTATTATATTGTTTACATAAGTCTACTACTAGCCACCAGTTACCTACATGAGAAATTACTTTACGTTTGACTGCTCATGAACAATTGAGAATATTTTATGCATAATAAAAATTTCCTTGAACGATTTTAATGTGATTGCACCTATTTTGACATTGTACTATTCTCAAATAAAAACTTAAACGAATCTAGCAGCTTTTTTCTTATTTTTGAATGAACGGCATAGAATTGAAGTTAATTATTTCAATTGTTTACCTGTTATAAGTAAAATTACCTAAGTACATGTCTTTTTTTATATTAACCACAAAATACATAAGTCATGTGCTCAAAACCTATAATAGTTCCATAATTATTATTTCAATGATATTAATTTATTATTTGGAACTGAAAAAAATATTCCTTATTTATTAAATGTAGAAAAATACATAAAATTACAAAATTTCCAAAGGTAAAGAAATTACATGCTGTTTTTATCAACACTACTAGTGTTTAATCCATTTTAAAGGGGGTGCCAAATTTCAAAATGGGTTTAAAATAACCCATTTTATTACCTTTATTGATAGTACAACTTTCATGATGGTTGGTGAAATCGTTTGGTAAATATTTACGATTAAGGGTTTTTAGTCTACATGTTTAAAGGCCGTTATTTCCGAAGGGGGGCACTTTTTCAAAAAACTGTTTTTACCAAATGTCTTGGATTTTTCCCAGCTATCTCCCATTAAAAAAAAAGCACATTGATCGCGGACACCCTGTATATGTAGCATTTACTACATTAATACTCCTTTGGTGATCATTGGGAAAATCTCTTGAATCATTTGTAAAAGTAGGATATCTGCCTTGTTTTATCTTTAAAGAATGTCCAACTGCCAATTGAGCACTCGGAATCGGGAATAATTAAGATCCCCAACGTCACGGTTATATGGCCAATTTGAAACAGGAACTTCTGTTAAGAAGTCAGAAAGTATATACACAAAGTTTAATTAAAAATAGAAGAAAGATATCTAATGTTAAGGTGCAACGAAAACCTTAAGGTACGTGATGACTCTGGCGCGATTGGCTTTATCAAGGCCACTGGAACTTCTGCAAGCATTTTAACGGTACGAAGACGACTTTTCAGAGAAGTTTTGGTAACACTTGATCGCAAACGGCAAAGATAAGATTGGTCAAGGGATCGAGAATATGGACAGGAAAAATGAATAAAAAGGGATCCAGGTAAGCCAAAAAATTTAAATACATAGCATGTATGCAAGTTTTTTTTTGGGGGTTATCGTTAAGAAACAAGAGCAAAACTTTGTTAAAATAAATGATGATAATGACTTATTAGCTTTTATTTATACATATCCATAGGCAGTCGCCATAATAACACATTTTATTTATTTTTCTTACTTTAGGGCTCAAGATAATGACTAAAAAAAGTAAACATCTTAAACATCCAAAATACAATACAATTACTTAATTGTTTAATAGAAACCCCACCCAATTATCTATGTTGGGAGAGGCAATTAGTTAACTTAAGTATGTAGGTACCTATTTAAAGTTTTAATTATTATACCCATCTACAAAGCATAACATATAGACATTGATAAAATAGTAGATTTTAGTACTAGAAGTTAAAGCGACGAGGCACACAAAGCCGCTTGAACTACGTGTAGTAAACCCATACAATGGTTTTATAATAAATTTAATTTACTTATTTTAGTTGACATTTATTTATTTTTAAATAAACGTCATTAAAGTGATGTTTCTTGACGGTTTAGGAGAAAAATTTGGTAGCGGCAGTAAGTAGTTACTTTTACTGCCGCTGGTATTAAAAGTAAAAACTTCGTGATATAGATACTTTATGTTCGTCATAAACGTCACTAAAGTGGTGTTTTTTGACGTTTTAAAAAAGAAATATTTACCTACTTAATTTTTTCGTTAAATACTCCTTCCAAAAACGAAATGGTTATTTACGCCGCTATAAAAGTAAAATTACATTGTTTCAACCCTTTATTTTCTTATTTTGTAGAAAAGTAAACCTACATATTATAACTTTGTAGAACAGTTTTTTTTGCGATTTTTAAAAAAAAAAATTAAAGAAAAAAGGAACTTTTTAAATGAGACTTAGTTGCACTTATTTTTTATCAAAATATACCGCATAAACCAGTAAATTTATCATTATTCTGACGGGTTAGCCGTGAAATGGGTACTAAACTAGGGTACGTACATAACTCATAAGTTTAATGTAACTACTAGTTTTTACAGACACTAATATTACAACATGGATTATGGATTTTCCCTTAAAAATGAAAACCCTTGCAAAAAAGCCAACATTTTATCCAAAATAACATTCCTGTGAGTAATTTTGCTTTAAAGTTTATATTATTATTTCCTCTAATTCAAAATTGCAGTTGGTTTGTTGACATGATTGCAAAAGCTAAAACTATCAAGATTAAAGACATGTATAAGAATTTAAAATGTAATTCTTCGGAAATAAATACTGAAAAATTGGAAAGAAACTGGATTTATGAGTTATCAAGTTCCAAAACTAAATGTAGACCTCCGAGTCTTTTAAGAGCAATTTTGAAAAGTTTTACCATCCCGTATTTGAAATTTACTTCGTATCATTTCATTCTCTATACTGTCTTTAAGTAATTATTTTTTTTTTTATTTACTCGGAGGGAAACCCTCTAGAAAATATGTTTCTTCTAATTTAGGTAAACTAAATTACAATATGATCTTGTAGACCATATCAACCTATTGTTATGGGCCAACTAATTATGTATTTTCAAAAGGGAAGAGAATCGAAAGTTTTGGATATGTGTATCACCACAACCATAATGATTTGTATAGGAGTAGTTATTGCTGTTCTTAATCAACAATCTAACTATGGAATATTTACCGTTGGAATGCGAGCAAGAGTTGCCATGTCCTCTCTTATTTACAAAAAGGTTTGTGACATTCAGTTTAACTACCAGAATAAACAAAAAAAAAGAAATCCCGATCATGTATCTTTTAAAAAAATATTAGTTTAAGTTCGTTGGCACTAAATTAATGCAAAATGATATTCCAAAAAACTTAATCCACCCAAAAATGTTTGAGGTTATTAAGATTTTCTTGTCAGAAATAAAAAATCATTTTAGGCTCTACGTCTTGATCAAAACTGCCTCACACAAAACGGAAACAAAATGCTGAATATGCTCTCAAACGATGTCAACCGTTTCGACCAAGTCAGCTGCCAATTGGATAACTTTCTTATAACTCCATTTCAAGTTTGTATTGCTGCATACTTCATGTGGCGTACTGTTGGTCTTAGTGCTTTCGCTGGACTTATTCTACTTGTTTTTATTATTTTTCCTATTCAAGGTAGGTAAGACTCAGAATGATAAGGTAGGATTTTATTAAATATTTCTTGAATTTTAGTATATCTGGGACGAATGTCATCAAAATTTCGACTGGAAATAGCCCAAATAACAGATCGCAGAGTCAAAATCATGAATGAAATAATATCGGGCATGAAAGTGATTAAAATGTACGCTTGGGAGAAACCATTTAAAAGAATAATAGATGCTTGTCGAAACGAGGAAATAGGTTTTTTGCACAAGGCATCAATTCTTAGATGTTACTTCTTAAATGGGCAGTCATTTCTAGACAAAATTGCTCTCTTTACAACTGTCTGGTGCTACGTTCTCCTTGGAAATGAAGTATCAGGCGACAAAGTTTTCGTATTGTTACAATTTTACTATTCGCTAATAATTTTGTTAGCGGTGCATGACTCGATGGTAATCTATCAGGGATGTGAGTTACTCGTCTCGATTAGAAGATTTCAGGAGTTCTTGATGTTGACTGAAAAAACAGACCTTGAATCGGATTACAACTTCAGAGAGGACATTCAACTGCAAAATGTCTCGGCATTTTGGGTTGAGCCGGTACCGACATTGCAAAACATAAGTGCAACTATTCCCAAAGGATCGTTGTGTGCAATTATAGGACCAGTTGGAGCGGGAAAATCATCCTTAATACAACTTCTACTCGGCGAAATGCCAACGGTTGATGGAAACATAAGGATAACTCAAAATGTGGCTTATGCTTCTCAAGACCCCTGGCTTTTCTGCTCCAGTGTGCGAAACAATATTTTGTTTGGGCAACCATATAAAAAGGAAAAGTATAACGAAGTCGTTAAAGTTTGCGCTTTGGTTCATGACATCAACTCGTTTCCTGATGGAGACCAGACGCTGATAGGAGAAAGAGGCATAACATTGAGTGGCGGCCAGAAAGCTAGAATAAATCTGGCACGGGCAATTTACAGAGACGCTGACGTGTATTTGTTAGACGATCCTTTGTCGGCTGTGGATGCTGTAGTAGGAAATCATCTGTTTAATGAGTGTATTATAAAATATCTTGCTGCAAAAACTAGAATTTTGGTCACGCATCAGTTACAGTTTGTCAAGAAAGTTGACCTTATTCTTGCACTTAACAAGGTAAACGGTTAAAGGGTTTAAAATGTAACAAATATATAATGGGAAAAACAATTAACAAATTTGCAGGGAGAAATTGAAGCATTTGGAACATACAAAATGTTAAGACATGCAAAATCAGAGAGCATCAGCTTCTTCTTTTCAAAAAGTAAAGACAATTATGATAATAACATTGAACCAAATTATCGCACCAAAAATATGGATACAACGGTAACAATTACAAAAATAATTTATGCATTTGTTTAAGACTGTATTGTAGGATATCAATTCCAATTTTGAAAAAAGAGGTTTTGTTACTGAAGAATCCTCCAAAAACATCAGACCCTTTAGAGAATACATCAAAAACATTAACAGTAAAGTAACTTTTTTTTGGTTTCTTGTAATTTTTCTTGTCACCCAATTGGCCTTTACATCCTGTGACTTCTGGATTACATTTTGGTAAGTTTGAAACTGTAATCGCAAACTCTAATAACCAAATTATTTAAGGGTCAAAGAAGATTCCCTGAGGCACACCGTAACAAACTTAACAATTACTTCCGAATCTTATATTTTCGACGATCTTGCAATAGATGGCATATCACACTCAGTTATGAAAACAAGATTTATTCTTTACGTTTACATGTTTTTAACTCTAACAGTTTTTCTAGTGTCGATGCTAAGACCGTCAATATTTTCTAAAGCTACAGTTAGGGCATCAAAAAACCTGCACGATAGAATGATAAATGGTATTTTAAACGCACCGATTAAATTCTTTCATGATAACCACAGTGGACGAATTGTTAATAGATTTTTTAAGGATTTAGGAGCTATTGACGAGGTTTTACCATATCATTTGTTTCTTACTGTTCAAGTAAGTTAACATTTCCGAAAATACCACTATTTGGCAATGTTATTGTGCTGTAGATTTCTTTGCTATACATTGCTTCGAGCTTCCTGATCGTTTTTTCAAATGTATACATGATTGTATTTATAATTGCCTTAACCATTATTATTTGGAAGCTCAAAGAGGTTTACATTCAATCAGCTATTTGTATTAAACACCTCGAAGGAATCGGTACGTATTCATTTTTTAACAAGGATTCTGTAAGAACTGATGTCAAACATGACTGTATTAATTATTTCGTAGCAAAGTCACCCGTTTTTGAGCACATTAATTCAAGTTTACAAGGAATTGCAACCATACGAACAACAAAGTCTGAAGATATTCTTATAAAACAATTTCATGAACACCAGGTAAATACTAAATAATCTATTACCTTTATTTTAACGTAAAATAATTTTAGGACGTTCATTCGTCGGCTTGGTATCTTACAATAATTGTTGGCGTATCTTTTGGCCTATGGATTGACATAATGTGCATTTTTTTTGTAGCTTGTGTGTGTTTTACCCTCATTTTTCTATCACGTCGTAAGTTTTTCCTAAGTTTTTTTTATTTAATTTAAAATACAATCTTACAGATTATGAACTAGATGCAGCTTTTATGGGCTTGGCAATATCTCAGGCCCTTTCTTTGACAGGTTTAGTACAATTCGGTATAAGACAAGCGTCAGAATTGGTTAACCAACTTGCAAGTGTGGAAAGAGTGTTACAGTATATCAATTTGGATAAGGAAGATGAGCATATGGAAATCTTAAAAATTAGTTCCTTTGGTATGTTTTAATCGCTTATGGAACATGGGAAAGTTTGTCATAATAACGCATCATGGGGTACTCCTGTCTTTAAATCTTGTTTATTTAGTAGAATCGGTTTATTTTTTGTAATAATATCAGAAATTTCTTCTTCTAAAAGTTGGTTTCGCTTATCGAATGATTGCAACCCTTTTTTTGTAGATACAAATGAGTCTTCTTGGCCTACTCAAGGACGAATACAATTCATCAACGTATTTTTAAAATATTCCCAATACGAACCAAATGTTCTACATAACATAAACCTAACAGTCAACTCCAAAGAAAAGGTTGGTCTGCAAATTTATTAACCAATAAGAGTTTATGAATCAGTTTTAGATAGGAATAGTTGGAAGAACCGGTTCTGGAAAATCATCCCTAATTGCGGCTCTATTTCGTCTTGCTAAAATAGAAGGGAAAATCCTTATTGATGGTGTAGACACAGCAACAATGGACTTAGCTACACTAAGGAAGAATATTTCAATAATTCCCCAAGAGCCTGTGCTTTTTTCAGAGACTATTCGTTACAATTTAGACCCTTTTAACGATTACAAAGATGACGATTTGTGGAATGCATTGGACGAGGAAAGACAGACAACACATTTATACAAAACTCGCATCAATAATGCCATAAATTTTTTAGGTCGAACTAAAAAGCAACATTCCCTCCTTAGATTTCATGATAACCGAAGGAGGTAACAATTTCAGCTTGGGACAAAGACAATTAATTTGTTTGGCACGTGCTATCCTAAGAAACAACAGAATACTTGTGCTGGATGAAGCCACTGCAAATGTTGATTTTAAGTAAGTTAAAAACAACCAAACTTTTTATCCCTAGGTTGGGACGTCGTTAAATTTAATTTTTTATGAGATATTCTTTTTGGACCCATAGGCCATAAATTTACTTTAACGCTATTTCCAAACTGAACTGGCAGTTTAAAATTTAACTTTGAACTGAAAAAACCAAGGGTTATACGCTATGTTCAGATACAAATTTAATCTGCATTCATATAGAAATTAAAAGCGAACTGAAGAAGTACGTTGAGTGGGGCCTCACTTATGTTGGCCATGGCCAGGGGTCCCAAAACATGGATAATCTGAGGTTGGCAAGGGTGGGACATTCACACAGAACGTGTTGAATGGTATCTTCCTCAAGTTGGCATTTACGACATATTGGATCGTCCTTTTTTTCTTTTCGGTATATGTGCTTATTTAGACCGCAGTGACCTTAGCTTGTTCCGGGTCAGTTGCAGACAGAATCTTGATGTCTTCGCACAAGATTTCGATATCCTTCGAAGTTCTTGGTATGTTGACAGCTTGTGATTGACTCCCAATACTGAACGTGTTTACATTTAGTAGTTTTGCGAATCTGATTTTTAATTTCGGTAAGAGGTAGCAGCAGGGCAGGTTCTGGGCCTTGTAAAGGTGGACCAGTCCCTTCCCTTGCTAGTTCGTCTGCTTTCTCATTTCCGAAGTTGTTCTCATGTCCTTTAGTCCTTTCAGCCTGCTGAGCTCATCGACATTATCTTTTGATATTTGATCTAGTATATGAGCATGCATGCAAAATTAAACCATATTTAAGGCTCTTAATTCTTTATCCGAATGCAACTTTAGCACAAAAATGTTAATAACTTTTTTGTTTTTTTAGAACTGATGCCCTGATTCAATCAACAATCAGAAGAAAATTCCTGCATTGTACAGTTTTAACGATTGCTCATCGTTTAAGTACAATTATGGATTCTGATAAGGTATTACTTATCGATGGAGGTAACATATTAGAATTCGATTCACCTCATTTGTTGTTGCAAGAACCAAGCGGATATTTTAAGAGAATTGTTGAGGAAACTGGATTAACGATGTTTGAGAACGTAAAACAAAAACCTCGGACAGACTAGATTGAAATCCCATTTATTTATGGTTAGGTCTAAGGGCAGAATTGTAAAAAAGATGTCAAAATACAAAATACAAGAAGCTAAAATAATGTTAATACGTTTGGTCACCTTTTGAATTTTATGCAAATTGTATATTTTTTACGCTTAAGCAGGATTCAAAGAAATGTTAATAACGTGCATTTTATTAAAATGCTATATTTTTTTTGTCCCATTAAATTTACTTTTTAATTTTCTTTCATTTGATACCCCACTTCCATATGGACCTTTCCCGTCGTCCACCACCCTCGCGGTCGTTATACTTGGGAAACGTCAGATATGCGTCAGATTGACTCGAGTCATTGTGATGCTGGTTGTCATTCAGTTTCCCAAGTAAAGTGGTCGACGACGGGAAAGGTCCATACCTATATTTAAACAACGTATAATAAAGATGCTTAGAAAACATTCATATCTAAAATTTGATCAAAATTCGTAACCGGAAGTAAAAAACCTGCCATTTAATATCGATACATTAATACCGCTTTAAAATGCAAAGCTATACTTTTAGCCCATTAAATTAACTTTTTAATTTTTTTTCATTTGATACCCCACTTCCCTATACCTATCTCCAACCCCTTTTGGAGATATTCAATAAGGGTGGTTTTACGGAAAGTTTTTACACCAAGTCCAAAAGATAATCGACTTGTCTTAGCCTCTTTTTTTATTAAATTTAAATAAAACATAATTGGGGTAGAAACGGTTCGTAAAAGCAGAAAAGTTGAATAGGAAGGTGTAGTATCAAATGAAAGGAAATTAAAAAGTAAATTTAATGGGCCAGAAGTAAAACGGTTTTAATGTAGGTATATCGAATTTTTTACTTCGGATTACGATGTTCCTAAGGTAAATGGTTGGATCATCTTATGTGGGACACCTGTACCTCTTTTTTTTTGTGAAATCACGTGTAGTTTCCTTATTTTGTTAATCCAACAAATAAGTGGTCAGCTCAGTGTAGGTACTGTACCAACGGGACAAGGAGTAAGTGTAATTTTACTTTTTTTAATTATCTGCTAATATTTTAAAGTAAATAACTAAAACATACCTTCTGGAAAACTGGTTTCGTTCAATTGTTATTGTAGCCAATTAAATGTCATTTTTTGGTTGTAGCAAAAATGGAATATGTAAAAAAAATAAACATACAGAAATTTATCAAATTTCTATACCATGGATAATGGATAACACCAACATTAATTAAGGGTAAGGTCCGAATGGTAACCTTTTTACCGGTACGAGAAATAAATACAGAATGTCCAAAAAATGGCGCATAAACGCGATGGTACGTTGTTGGGGCATGTCTAGGGAGCCCCAGAAAATTGTTAAAAAAATCTCATATACCCTCGTAGATATGTTGCCCCAAAGTGCGAAACTTTAAATGCTTATATCATGACTATAACAGCACATATTAACGAAACAAATTGTTTAATACAAAGCTACAGTATTTCTTAAACCATTCAACCATTTGTTTATTTCTTAAATGGTCGAATTACATTTTTATAATCAATTTAATTTTACAAAATTTTCTTTAAATAAGCTGACAACAATGTCAATAAAACTTTATGCAAAAGTGTATAATAAAGACTCATAGATGGGATTTTTAGATTTATTTTCCTAGACTGTGTAGTATTTTCCTAGTCTGTGTTGCCGAATTTCAGCAACTTTGTTCGCATTTTTCTCAATGAATATAAGAGATGGATTTTTTTTAACAATTTTCCTGGAATCCCCAGGCATGCCCTAACAGCGTACCATACAGGTGGTGCGCCAATTCTGGGACATCCTCTGTAGAAAGAGAATAAATTCACAATCTAACACCGAGGAACGTGAAGTGAATTTCGCGAATAGCTACCCCCATGGTCCACTCCAACCCCATCTTCTTAAACAGGTTATGGTCCGATTCGCAACGATTTAAACCGCGCAAAAGCGACAGAATTATAAAAGTAGTATTTCTAACTAAGATAACTGCTAATCACGTTAAAAAAATGGTTATTTAGATTACATCTTAAAAGAGGTCAAAATAATTTCAAAATTTTAAAGTTTATGGGCTAAAGTTATGGACCCAAGTTAAAAATGGAACGTGCCCAACAAGAACTTTTCTCTATGGTCTAACAGTTTAGCCAACCGCGTAACTAAAAGGTAAATACAAACACACCTGTTGCAGTGTTGTTATACTTTTAGCGAAATCAAAACAATTTTGGTTTTAATATTGTTGTACTAGATAACTGATAAGAATAAAATGATAAACAATCTAAAAGTTGTGTGTATTTGTTTAGTAGTGATTGTGTTTGTTTTTATACGAAACAGTAAGTTATAATAAGAAATTATTAGCCTAATTAACTAATTAATAAAAGGAACACACCCAGTAAAATATAACCTTAAAAATTTAAATTTATAACAAATTAACAAACAAACGTTTAGCGATATTTTAATTTAATTTCTTTCTGTTTAAGGTGATGCAATTAAATGCTGGGACTGCAGATCTGATGCTGATCCAAAATGTTCGGATCCTTTTGATAATACCACTTTTGCCATAACAGACTGCAAGCAACAGAAGCTGGAATTTATGCCTGATGCTAAGGCCACTATGTGCAGAAAAATGAGGCAAAAAGGTAACTTAATAAATAGTACAGAATGTACTTGAAAAAACATGTCCTTATTCACTGGGTAACATTACAATAACAAATCTGTGGCAAATAGGAAAAAGGGTATAAGTGTAAAAACGTCATTTGTGCATGTCAGAAAAGAAATCGTGTTCTTACAAATATAATACACTACTACCTCAATCTTGTATTGTTAGCTGAAAAAAAAGATTTCCCTGAATGTGTATGACTGATTTTACCGTTAAATATATGAATATTATTATTAGAATTCGATCATTGAAAAACTCGTTTTTTTATATATCAAAAACACTTATACCTTTTTTTCCTATTTGCCACAGAAATAATAATATTGGTAATTGTGATTTCAAACTTGCTTAGGGTAAAATGTCACTAAAGCCCGCTTCACAAGGTGAAATAAATTCCTACGATTTAACTAGTCGTACCTGCAGAATGGACCATATTAAAATAAAAATTAGTTGGAGTTTCCTAGGATATGTGACATACCACCCGTCGTTTAAGATTAGGATGCTAACTGACAACGTTACTTTTTAAAAATATATGATGTCCAAAAAATGGCGCATAAACGCGATGATACCCTGTGCACTTCCTCTCATAAGACACTGTCAATAATACATCAAAAAATCCCATCAATGACACTCTTGCACTAGATTTTAATGAAATTGTTGTCAGCTTCATTTCATGAACATTTTGTAAAATTAAATTGCTTATAAAAATGTAATTAAATCATTTAAAAGATAAACAAATGGTAAAATGGTTTATGATAGACAGCTTTGTATTAAATCATTTTTTTTGCTAGTAGGGCATAATAACCCAGTGATTAAGGAATTCATCTGCCGAAAAATTATTTGTTAACTTTTTTTTTTACCATTATCCTTATATTGCCATAATATACAATATATCAAAAGTCCCCTAAGATCCCGCGCCGGCGTCATGCCATTTAAGAGGGTCAAAGGTCGAAGAGGACAGTTTTTGGTAAATAAGTCTCTTTCTATTGGTCTCACAAAAAAAAAATGTGATTGTAAATTTTAGATTCGACAATTATCTACAAAAAAATTCATACATATTTTTTCATCGAGCGACCGTTATTGCGTAGTAGTGTCAATTCTGCATGACGTTGGTTTATTTTAACACCGGCCGAAGTACACAAGCGTGGTAAATTTCTTTCAAAATTTTTTAACCAAAGTTTTAATTAAATCTCTAAGATGCATAATCGGCAATAAAAGGTCTTGTAAATTATCAACTGCGTGTATACAGGTGCTCCAAAAATGAATTTGGAAATGCTTGTAATTTCAATCTAACAAAGCCCCAAAGTAATTATTAATCTTTAAAAAAAATAATATAAAAAAATGCGACAAAACTTTTAATACAAAGCAAACTATGTATTTAAGGCCTTCTCAATAAATTGAATGGAATTACATAGTGTTCAACATGATCATGTTTTCTATTGCTCCCAAGATAATGGTCCCATCACTTTAAAATTCCATACAATTTATTGGAAAAGCCTTCAATACATAGTTTGCTTTGTATTAAAAATTTTGTCACATTTTTTTATATTATTTTTTTTTTAAGATTAATAAATGCTTTGGGGCTTTGTTAAAGGGTTGTAACTTATTGAAAGGACAAGAGCTAACACCTTTTTGTAAAAATTTTAGTTTGTTTTATTAACCTGAGGAGTTACAGACATTTCCAAATTCATTTTTGGAGCACCTGTATACACGCAGTTGATAATTTACAAGACCTTTTATTGCCGATTATGCATCTTAGAGGTTTAATTAAAACTTTGGTTAAACAATTTTGAAAGAAATTTACCACGTTTGTGTATTTTGGCCCTTGTTAAAATAAACCAACGTCATGCAGAATTGACACTACTACGCAAGAACGGTCGCTTGATGGAAAAATATGTATGAATTTTTTTGTAGATAATTGTCCAATCTAAAATTTACAATCATATTTTTTTTTGTGAGACCAATAGAAAGAGACTTATTCATCAAAAACTGTCCTCTTCGACCTTTGACCCTCTTAAATGGCATGACGCCGGCACGGGATCTTAGGAGACTTTTGATATGTTATATATTATGACAATATAAAGATAATGGTAAAGAAAAAAGTTAACAAATAATTTTTCGGCAGATTGCATTAATATTTATTTTATTTTCCTGGGTTATAATGACTCATTTACAAAGGTACTTTTAATGCAAAATTCGTTTTTCCAAAAATATGCGGATTATTCGCATTCACGGATATCCTTTTGTAAAGGAGTAATAATTTTTTTATATTTGCGTTCTATAATGTGCACATTATGAAACCCAAAATTTGGTTTTTTAAAGTTTCTGAATTGCTTCATTATTAAACCCAAAATTTTATTTTATTGGTTGGTTTTCCTGATGCAAAAAGATGAATTTTTTTTCTTGCAAGGTACTTTTTATTTACAAATTTTACTATTATAATCAATCGGAGGACATAGTTTTTTTGTAGAGGGAATAACTAGAAGAATTGGAGAAACGATATCAATGGTTACATTTTCTCAAAAACGCCTATTCATTCAGTATTAAATGAGTAAAGTTTACAAATGTCATTATTCAATATGTCTAACTTTAATTTATTTTTTACTTCAAAATGTCATGTTATGCTATAAGGTTGGTCATAAAAACAAAATCTTAAATCATCTTAAGTTTTTAATTCAAATTAAAAATGCTTTTTAATGAATTAAATGATGCAAATATAAAAAATAGTATAAAAAACTCGTTTTATAAGGCGTTTTTTATCACTTGTCCATTGGAAAACTCGCCGCTGCGCGGCTCTTTTTCCAAACCTGGACGCGTGCTAAAAAACGTTCCTTATAAAACTCTATGTTTTAATATACTATTTTTTTACCTTATTATAAAGAATTAAAAATGTAAAACATTCTCTGAATGTTATACAAACCTTTTAGCTGGTACGTTGAATGTTTTAAACCGGAAGTTTGTTGTTTTTTGGTATATTAGCGTTGTATTTGATGAAAATATAAAATTCAAAAGTAATGTCAGCATCTGGAGCGACGGGTGGTATGACAGATCTCCTAGGTAACCACAACCAATTGTTGTACGAATACGTTCCATTTTTGTTCAAATTTGATCGTTAGGATTCAGACAGTCTAAAGCGAGTTTCAGCCTTTAAGTGACACTTAAAATACTTAGTGCAAGTGGCCTTTTAGTAAATTGCAAGTTACACTTAGTAACTGTTTAGTAAGCGAACCGAACCTTAGTTTGTTTTCCTAATTCTATGGCAACTTTTAAACTTTTTTTTCAGTAAATGGTGTCTGGAAATACGTACGAAGTTGTGCATACCTTGGTGAACCTGGAATTCAGGGCGACGAGCGATTCTGTCTGATGAGAACGGGAACTTACAATATTTTTATGGAATACTGCACGTGCAATACAAAAGATGGTTGCAATACATCCAGTGTTAAGCATTCTTCCCTAATTTTGGCAGGGAGTGCAATATTGATGCTAAAGCTGTTTTACAGTTTTAGATAAATTTGAAGAAAACTGCTTTAAAAGGTAACCAAATGATGACAAAGATTAATAATTATTATTAATGCCATACAATAATGCTGCATCAATTTTTTCACAACATTATTGTTAAAAATTTACTGTTTTGACAAACAACATTTAGAATCGCGAGTTTGAATTATAACCTAATTTAAATTTGGGTACTTGCTCCTAGAAGTTGTTTTGTGAAATTTAGCAAAAATTTCTATTGACAACGTCATTTTTTTTGACATATAGCAATGCCTACTTCTTGTTCATTTTTTTTTTAAACCTTTGGGCCTTATAATGTAAATGGTCACTTTTTGTGACGTCAGCAAAAGTAATTTTTGTTAGTTTGTCTACTCGATAACATTGTCGCTGTAGTTAGCAATAAAAGTGAATATTATTATTCACTAATTAAAAACCCAAATTTTTTTGTATGTCAAATACACTTTATCTTTTTGTCACAGAATTATTAAAGTAGGTGCTATAAAAAATGTATACAGGGTGTTACCAAATAAGTAGGAAAAAGGGGGTAATTCCTAAACCCATTTTAAGAAAAAAGTTCCTATAAACATATGCCCGATTTTGATTTTTTTTTTCTTACAGCCCCCTAAGGGCCCCCACTATTATCACGTTTTATTAAATTTTACAAAGGGGGAAATATTTATAGTAGTAGTTATTTAGATAAATCAAAAAGGTCCTAAAAAATTTTTTGAAAAAATTATTCTTTTCGAAGTTATAGACCTTTTCCGTTAGTCCGACGTTCATTGTTAAATTTGACATAAGTCATTGTGACACTGGTGGTGACCACCTGTATTACAAATGATTTATGTCAAATTTAACAATGAATGTCGGACCAACGGAAAAGGTCTATAGCGAAAAAACTGATTCTTTAGGGGTTTTTGGGAGGGCTGTATCTCAAAAACGAAGGATTTTCGTACACATGTTCATATTAACTTTTTTTTTTAAGTGGGTTCAGGAATTACCCCCTGAATTTTTTCCTACTTATTTGGTAACACCCTGTATTTTCAAACGCTTGCATATTTTTTAAGAATAAAAAAAAATTCAAACAATCAAACTATTCCGTCCAACCAAACGAGGTATTTTCTTTGCGCCTCGTGCCTTAACAAATTGAAATGCCATTTAATCTCACTAGGTACTTATATATAAATTAAAATTAAGTAATATCTATTTATACAACTTGTAAGGAAACGATGGTCAGATGGTTAGATATTTTTAATAATGTCTGTTAGCACTATTTTAAAATGTTATACCTACGCATATTGTAAACTTAATTGAATGCACGCATATCTTTATATCGAATAAATAAGATCTTCTAGGATAAGTTTTAAAAATGACGAGCATCTAGTTTTATTTTAGATGGTATTTTCATTTACATTAAGTTTTGTATAGTGTTTAAATGTGTTCTCCGTCCCTTTTGTATAATTTTATATTAAATAAAAGACTTTTTATCTAAAAAAAAACAGATAGTTTTTGACTAACTTTCACTTTAAGGGCCGGTTGTAACTAAAGATACGCCAAAACTAGGCAGCTTTTGATTGGTTGACACCTTAATAGTAATAATAAAGGTACTTTAGTTGTAACGAGCGATCGACAAAATCTCACCTCGAAAACTGTTTTTACCGAATGTCTTGGATATTTCCCAGCTATTTGCTATATAAATAAAAGCAAACTATACACGGACACTCTGTATACATACAGGGTGTTAAGAAATAACTAGGAAAAAATTCAGGGGGTAATTCCTGAACTCATTTCAAGAAAAACAGTTCATATAAACATGTGTCCGAAAATCCTTCGTTTCTGAGATACAGAGTGCCAAAGTTTCTAAAAAAAAACTTTTTTATTAAGATTACCAAGAAACTAAACTAGATATTTATTTGAAACATAGCACGGGTAATTTTCTTGCCTTAAGGCATAAAGTGCGATAGAAAAAAAATAAAAATTATAATTGAAAGGGGCACATTTGGGGGTACCATGGGTGTTTTTCACCCCCAACTTTTTTGTGTGTTACATTTTTGGTATTTTCATAAAATAATTAGAAGCCCTAGAATATGATCCTTAAAATTAATGTCTTGCTCTTTTTTCATAAAACTAACCGTTTTCAAGAAAAAAATTCATTGCCCAAAGGCAACAAAATTTCTTTTTTAAGTTTGGCTTTTTTTTGTTAATGAAAATAAAACATAGTTAACAATGAAGGGTTAATTAATTTCTTTTTTTATTATTATTATTTCAAATAAATATCTGGTTTAGCTTTTTAGTAATCTTAAGATTAAAATTTTTTATGAGAAACTTTGACACCCTGTATCTCAGAAACGAAGGATTTTCGATTTTCACATGTTTATATGAACTTTTTTTCTTAAAATGGGTTCAGAAATTACCCCCTGAATTTTTTCCTAGTTATTTGATAACACCCTGTATAAGATTTACCCTTTTTTTTCAAACAGAAATAAAATTTTAATACTTACCTACGGTACTTGTTTTATTTTTATTTTGGGTGACAATAAAATTAGGTGTTCCAAATAAATGTCCAGTAGTGTAGAGTCTTCATTAAAAATCTGGAGAATAATTTTGAGGATAAAAAATTCCTGAATTATAAATTAACATTTTTGCTTACTACTGATTACTTTAGAACTTGGTTTTGACCCGCGCACTTAGTTATTGTAAATAAAAGAACCATTAAAATTATCACAAGCAATTTATTTCCATTATTTACATTTTAATTACATAGAAGAAAAGTAAAACCCTGAAATGTGAACCACCTATGCAATTTATATTTTTTTTTCAAACACCACTGAAGAATGACTAATAAATAAAAAACATATGCAAAAGTGTGCTTTTATTTTTAGAAGAAAACTACCATACAAATAACATTGGTCGCCTACATTCCAAGGCTTCAAATCTCCTCTTGATAATAATTTCAACACAATGCATGATTTTCGCAAAATGAAACCACATTTTCTATGTATAACATGACAACACTGCAATAATAGAAGCCAATAATCCGAGTAGGCTAACTTTAACCATAGATGCAGAGTTACAGTTATCATTTAAACACAAGTCACATTTTTCAACTTTGCCTTTGTGAGGAGTAATGCATTTGTAGGTCGTAGCCGGCTTAAGAACACATTTAAGTATGGTTTGTGTATGTGAATCGTCAACTGTTAAAAAAAATCATTTTAAGTATACATACCTAGTTGCTTACGTTAAAGTTCGATTTAGATTTAAAGTTATAGTACCAATAGGAGCTATCAACATGAAAATCCACATCACTAACGTTGTCATGATTTTTTGATATTACATATTACCTTTCTTAATCCAACAAACTGGCAGGCCAAACAGGTAGCGTTTTTTTTAAACGTAAAAACATCATAAGTGGGATCGTTTTCTTTGTAGAACAAAATTTATTTTTGCACCTTCAAGCTATAACCCTGCCAACCCTTTATGATGGGTTAAGCTCTTTTCAAATGTGCTTTGGACAGAAAAGCCTGTAATAAAAATTTCTTATTTTACGCATAAAAGTCTACATCAGATTACACAAAATTAAAAATTTTCACATTATAAATATCTGGCAGTGTTAAGGCTCATATTTGCACATATTATTCTATTTCTTAAGAAAAAATATCCCACTTATGATGTTTAAAAAAAAACGCTACCTGTTAGTGCTGCCAGTGTATTGGACAAAAGTTAGGAAATATTAAATATAATGTAATGCAAAAAACAATCATGACAACGTTCGATGATGTGTGTTTTTGGTTGCTAGCTCTCGTACCATTACCCCCAATTTTCAATTTATTTAATCAGAGTATAAAAAAAATGATACACTTGTCGCCAAAATCTAATACGTAAAGACATAACTCTTAGTCATTATTTATGTAGGTTGTGCCATTAAACTAAATCATAGATTTAATGCACAATTTTTTGACAGGATTTTTGACAATAAAAAACAATCTATTATTTTATCCACAATCATATAAGTATGTAATTGTAATGTTTACATTTCTGAAGTCTTAAAAATTTGGAATAAGCATATTACAGTACATTCTTTCATACACTCGAGTAATTGACAAGTTAATGTCAAAAACTCGATATTAATTGTCAAACTAATGTCACATTACTAGCGACTTCGGATTTATTAAATTTCTACGCCAGAAATTTCTTAGATTATTTTAGTCAATTTTAGGTGAGTATTTACATAATTGATTGTGAATAAAATAGTATACATACTTCAGGTAAAATGCTTCATTCCAGCCTCGGGCCCATAGCCGCCCTCGAGCCTCGCTCTCGATCGGTTAAAGTGCCCTCGGCTGTAATGAATCACTTTGCCTTCGGATATATTGTAATGTACAGGGTGTCCCACGTAAGATGACCCAACCCCTTATCTCAGGAACTAAAAACGCTAGCAATTTGTTTTTCGCAGGATTGTTTGTAATGAACCAAATTTTTATTTTTAGTAATTTTCTACTCTACAGGGTGTTCCATTTGTTCGGAACACACATCCACTTCCTTATTTTAAATGGAACACCCTATATTTTTTTATATTTTTAAATACTCCCAAAAATAAGGATTATTTTGTTAAAAGTCCGAAATCTCCAACTTTTTTAGTTTTTGCAAAAAAAAAATTTTCTGAAATTTTTGCCAGTTGCAGCAGTTTTTTAAAAGAATTATTGCGCTTTTCATTGCTAATATTTTTGCATGAAACTTAAACAACGTATAATTAAGATGCTTAAAAATCATTTTCATTTAAAATTTGACCAAAAATCGTAACCGGAAGTGAAAAATCCACCATTGAATATTAATACATTAAAACCGTTTTATTTCTGAAAAATTAAATGCAAAGCTATATTTTTTTTTCGCCCATTAAATTTAGTTTTTAATATCCTTTCATTTGATACCCCACTTCCCTATACCTATCTTCAACCCTTTTGGAGATATTCGATAAGGGTAGTTTTACGAATTGTTTTTACCCCAATTACAAAAAATATATCACTTACATGTCCCCTTTCGAAAGATAATTGATTTGTCTAAGCCTTTTTTAAATTAAATTTAAATAAATCATAATTGGGGTAAAAACGGTTCCTAAAAACACCCTTACTGAGTATCTCCAAAAGGGATGGAGATAGGTATAGCGAAGTGGGGTATCAAATGAAAGGAAATAAAAAAGTAAATTTAATGGGCCAAAAAAAAATATAGCTTTGCATTTATTTTTTTTAGAAATAAATCGGTTTTAATGTATCGATATTCAATGGCGGATTTTTCACTTCCGGTTACGATTTTTGGTCAAATTTTAGATGAAAATGTTTTTAAAGCATCTTAATTATATGTTGTTTAAATTTGATGCAAAAATATTAGCCATGAAAAGCGCAATGATTTTTTTAAAAAACTGCTGCAACTGGCAAAAATTTTAGAAACATTTTTTTTTGCAAAAACTAAAAAAGTTGGAGATTTTGGACTTTAAACAAAATAATACTTATTTTTGGGAGTATTTAAAAATATAAAAAAATATAGGGTGATCCATTTAAAATAAGGAAGTGGATGTGTGTTCCGAGTAAATGGAACACCCTGTAGAGTGGAACATTACTAAAAATAAAAATTTGGTTCATTACAAACAATCCTGCGAAAAAAAAAATTCATCATACGTGGGACACCCTGTACTATTGTCACTTTTGTCCAGGTAAAATTTTAAAATAATGTGAGTTTACATTATACAGGGTGTCTCAAAAAGGTCGCCCACGGACCCCAAGGCGTGGTAGAGGAACACAAACTATATACAAAATCAGTAACGAAAATTTTTTGTGGTGCCCCATTCCAAAGATATGGGGTTTTAAAGGTACAAACTTTGCACCCTTATAGCACCTTACTTAGCTAATAATAAAACATAATTTACTTAATTATTGAAAGCCATGGACTTAAACTAGTTATTCATTGCAAAATTTCGGCCTAATAAAGTTTAGTTTCCATAAGTATTTAATTTTAATTTTTATAATTTTAACCCAAAATCTATGCGGCAACGTTGTCTTATCTTCTAATTTTGATTAAAGTTGCCATGCTCGTAACTAAGGAAAACTGAACATAAATTTTATTCATCATCAGTGATTAGTGTCATTAATTTATTGTTTGCGTCAATTTTTGATCCAAGTTTTTTCAAAGTGTTCCTGTTACTAACAAAAATATGGTAATTCAAATCTACAGTGCCTCCCAAGAACACTTAATAAAAGTGCCCCAAAATTCCTGTGAGAATAGAGCAGTAAAGGTGTTTAGTTTAGTTTGGAGCAGCCAGCATCAGAAATTTGTAATATTTGAACCTAGTGGGGATTTCTTTGATTTGAATGAAGTACGTTCTCATGTGAGCCTCAATGCAAAATTACAATAATTCCCTGAATGAAGAACCTCGTGAAAAACAATAATTGATGTCAGAAAAGTCGTAACTTATTTTGTTATGACCGTAACTTTAAACAGTTTTGTTGTTATTTCAAACATACATTAGTTTTTAACAATTTCTATTATGATAGCACAAAAAATGAAACCAAAACGTAGTTTTGGTAGTGACAATATTCCTTGTTATATCATTAAAGAAAATATACAAGCTTTGGCAATGCCTCTTAGTAAAATTTTTAATCTTTGTGTGCAGAAAGGTTACTTTCCGAATAAATGGAAAATTTCTAAAATTTGTCCCGTTTTTAAAAATGGAGAAAAAAGTGATGTAAAGAATTATAGACCAGTGGCATTGTTAAGTGTGTTTTCTAAAGTATTTGAAATGCTTCTTCATAAAACATTGGCTTTTCAATTGGATCATTTATTGTCAGAACGTCAGCACGGTTTTAGAAAAGGTAGATCTACAGTAACAAATTTGTGTTGTTTTTCACAGTACGTCACAAAAGCTTTGGATAATAGGGGACAAGTTGATGTTTTGTTTACTGATTTTTCTAAAGCTTTTGATCGTCTTAACCACAATGTTTTTATAAAAAAGTTACACGGCCTTGGCTTCTCGTCCAAACTATTAAAACTAATTCATTCCTATCTTGTTGGTCGAAGTCAGTATGTTTTACACAATGGATTCAAATCTGATAATTTTATTGTTAAATCAGGAGTACCGCAAGGCTCCGTATTAGGGCCATTATTCTTTACTTTATTCGTTAATGATTTAATTGAAATTATAGATGTTGAAAAAGAAGTGTTTGCTGATGATTTAAAGTTATACTTCAAGATTGAATCTCCATTAGACTGTTTATTACTTCAAAACAACTTAGATAAAATTAATCAATGGTGTAATACTAACAAACTGCCACTAAACATTGCAAAGTGTAAAGTAATGACTATTACCCGTAAACTTATGCCGTATTTGCATGGCTACTCAATTAATGAATCTTTACTTTCTCGAGTTTCTTCATGCAAAGATCTTGGAGTAATTCTGGATTCAAAATGGACCTTTCAAAATCATGTAACTGAGACTGTCTCGCAGGCTAAACGCATGCTGGGATTTGTTCTTAGAAATTGCCGAAATATAAAGAATATTAATGTTTTAAAAATTTTATACTTCGCTTTTGTGCGATCAAAACTGGAGTTTGCTTGTGTCATTTGGGATCCACATTATGATAAATACAAAACGATGCTAGAGGGTGTACAAAGAGTATTTTTGAAATTTCTTTTCTTTAGATTAGACGGTGTTTATCCTCGTCGAGGTACATCAAATTATCTGTTAACATCTCGTTTTTCTATGTTATCTTTGGTTAACCGAAGAAAATACTTAAGTTGTATGTTTCTCTATAATCTTTTGAATTACAACATCAAATGTCCGAATTTATTAGTTGAGTTAAACATTTTTATTCCGAGAATTGTAAGTAGAAGTACAATGTATTTTTATGTATCAAGCTCTAGTACAAATATTTTCTTCTACTCACCAATAAATAGACTTTGCTACAACTATAATTTAGTTTGCCTACATTTAGATTTCTCAATGCATATCAATTGTTTTAAGAAAATTTTATACAACTCGTTAAATCAATCTTAATTTAGATAAGATATGATTAGGTTAGTAATAAGAATCATTACACTTTAGTATTAGTTATTCTGTTATTATATGATTTGTTAAATTTTTTCTGTCCTATAATTGGGAGTAAAATCCTGTTGGGCATAATTCAATAAATTAAATTAAATAAATTAAATTAAATGATTTTATTGATTTGTTACATTTTATAACCAAAGGAGTTTAAATTTCAGGTATTCAAACTATTTTGTATTTTTTAAATTAAAAATAAACATTAACCTATTTCCTAATGTCAAGTTGAAGTTTCACGTTTGCTTTCCTACTAACTAGATTTTTTTTAAACTAAGCAGATTTAATCTAACAGTGTTGCCAAACTTTGCTAACTTCGCAGCCCCATATTTTTAAAATGGGGCCCCACAAAAATTTTTCGCTACTGATTTTGCATATCGTTTGTGTTCCTCTACCACGCCTTGGGGTCCGTGGGCGACCTTTTTGAGACACCCTGTATTAGCAAATAAGTTTGGTCCCATACATTTTGGCGACAAGTGTTTGAGTGCATTTATTCTGCTTTTAAAAGTTTGCACTTTCAAACTACAGATGTATAGGTATTAGGGATGCGTATTTTCGCCATCTTTCTAAAAATAGAGAAAAGAAAAAGAAGAATTATATTATAACATAACCTATCTTTTGTCACATTTGTAATTGCACTTCATTAAATTTACTTTTTATAGGTTATTTAATTAATTATATTTCTATGTAATTAATTAATTAAATTACAGTACGTATAGGTGAGGTTAGAATTTAAGCCGTTAGGGTTTAGTTTTTAACACGCGCAAATAGAGTCTACCGCATTCTCTGCCATCTATTTTGACCGCAGAAAAAATGACTCTCGGCAGAGTCTGCTGCAACCGATAATACGAGATGGCAGAGTCTCTTATCTTTCGGCAGAAACCCGTATTGGTCGAAAATACGCAGCCCTAGGCTAGGTATAACAGATTGCCATGGTTTTCCCAGACCATTTTTGTTCTGATATGAACTGCACAACAAAAAATGTAAAATTTTAAAGATGAAACGGAAGGTTAACTTCAAATGCTTAATGTCAATTTTTTTTGTGGATAAGGGGTTTTACAAAAATTGATTCAAAAATGTTTGTTTTCTAAACCAACTTAGTTTTTAGTCAGTAGTTTTTGAATACTTAAACACCGTACAGTTATAATCTGAAAAAAGTGACACAAAAAAGTGACGGAACCGACAAAATTCTGGCGAGGGCCGCCATTATAATACATATGTTATAACTGGAGGTCCAAAATTTAAAACCTCAAACTGGTGTATCTCTACCTGTTTTGTAAACGGGGTTATGAGCCTCCAAATGGTCCCCTTCAATCCGTTATGTAAGATTACGGTGGAACTGCGCCAAATATTGTGACTAAATGTCAAATAAAGTTTTAAAATGATTTTCCTAAAAAATTCCTTCCCCCCCTAAATAGCCCCAAAGAGTAATATCCAATCACGTTGGATCACCACCAAATTTTGCTAATAGATACAAAATAAGGTGCTAGAAAACTTTTTCTTAATATTTTTCCCAAAAAAAAATTCCTTTACTCCCTAAACGAGGGGGGCCCCCTAACTTAAGAGGGTTATACAATTTTTTTTGAAAAAAGGTTATTAAGAAATATTTTTTGCATATCTATTTGCAAAATGTGGTGTAAATCCAACGTGATTGGTTATTACTCTTTGGGGGCCATTTAGGGGGTGGAGGAATTTTATTATTTGACATCTATTTGCAAAATTTGCTGCAGTTCTGCTTCTGCTTGAGATGTGAGAATTTATAAAGAAAATTGTAGACATTTTTGTAAAAGTTTTAATTTATTCTATAATACCCAAAAGGACTTCTTAACAGTGAGTACTTACATAAATAATTCCTATTTTGTGCAAACTTTTAAATGTTTTAATAATTAGTGCATTATATAATTAATGCACTATAATTATTCAAATGGAGTAATTTAATAATAAAATAAATACTTCTGTATATTTTAGGACCATTGTTTTTAATTCAGATGCCCTGCACACGTTTTTAAATGCATTTTTTGATTTTTCTTACATAACCAACAAACTCAAGTGACATTAATAACAATATACAGGGTGAAATCTGTCACCCTATGGCTCGCCTACTCTGGTTTAAATAAATGGTGAATGGATAGCAGTTATTGTACATAAAAATGAACCATTTAAACTATCACAAACAATTTATTCCCATTATTTACATTTTAATTACATAAAAGAAAAGTAAAACCCTGAAATGTGAACCACCTATGCAATTTACATTTTATTTCAAACACCACTGAATAACTTTTAAGGAATGACTATCAAATAAAAACATAATATGCAAGCAAGCAAACTAAAAAACATTTAAAAAAAGTTGTCCTTTTATTTTTAGAAGAAAACTACCATCCAAATTACATTGGTCGCCTACATTCCAAGGTTTTAAATCATCTCTTGATAATAATTTCAACACGATGCATGATTTTCGCAAAATAAAACCACATTTTCTATGTATAACATGACAACACAGCAATAATAGAAGCCAATAATCCGAGTGAGCTTACTTTAACCATAGATGCAGAGTTACAGTTATCATTTAAACACAAGTCACATTTTTCAACTTTGCCTTTGTGAGGAGTAATGCATTTGTAGGTCGTACCTGGCTTAAGAACACATTTAAGTATGGTTTGTGTATGTGAATCGTCATCTGTTAAAAAAAATCATTTTAAGTATACATACCTAGTTGCTTACGTTAAAGTTCGATTTAGATTTAAAGTTATAGTACCAATAGGAGCTATCAACATGAAAATCCACATCACTAACGTTGTCATGATTTTATGATATTACATATTACCTTTCTTAATCCAACAAACTGGCAGGCCAAACAGGTAGCGTTTTTTTTAAACGTAAAAACATCATAAGTGGGATCGTTTTCTTTGTAGAACAAAATTTATTTTTGCACCTTCAAGCTATAACCCTGCCAACCCTTTATGATGGGTTAAGCTCTTTTCAAATGTGCTTTGGACAGAAAAGCCTGTAATAAAAATTTCTTATTTTACGCATAAAAGTCTACATCAGATTACACAAAATTAAAAATTTTCACATTATAAATATCTGGCAGTGTTAAGGCTCATATTTGCACATATTATTTTATTTCTTAAGAAAAAATATCCCACTTATGATGTTTAAAAAAACGCTACCTGTTAGTGCTGCCAGTGTATTGGACAAAAGTTAAGAAATATTAAATATAATGTAATGCAAAAAACAATCATGACAACGTTCGATGATGTGTGTTTTTGGTTGCTAGCTCTCGTACCATTACCCCCAATTTTCAATTTATTTAATCAGAGTATAAAAAAAATTATACCCTTGTCGCCAAAATCTAATACGTAAAGACATAATTCTTAGTCATTATTTATGTAGGTTGTGATCCCACCATTGAACTAAATCATAGATTTAAATGCACAATTTTTTGACAGGGTGTTTGACTTGACAATAAAAAACAATATATTATTTTATCCACAATCATGTAAGTATGTAATGTTTAATTCTGAAGTCTTAAAAATTTAAAATCAGCATATTACATTATAACCCAGGAAAATAAAACAAAAATTAATACAATCTGCCGAAAAATTATTTGTTAACTTTTTTTTTTACCATTATCTCTATATTGCCATAATATACAACATATCAAAAGTCCCCTAAGATCCCGTGCCGGCGTCATGCCATTTTAGAGCGTCAAAGGTCGAAGAGGACAGTTTTTGGTAAATAAATCTCTTCCAATTGGTCGGACAAAAAAAATGTAGGATGTAAATTGCAGATTGAACAATTACCTACAAAAAAATTCATACACACTTTTCCATCGAGCGACCTTTATCGCGTAGTAGTGTCAATTATGCATGACGTTGGTATACTTTTAACACCGGCTAAAATACAAAAACGAGGAAAATTTCTTTCAAAATTTTTCAACCAGGGTTTTAATTTAACCCCTAAGATACATAATCGGCAATAAAGAATCTTGTAAATTATCAACTGCATGTATACAGGCGCTCCAAAAATAAATTTGGATATGTCTGTAATTCCTCAGGTTAATAAAACAAACTAAAATTTTTACAAAGAGGTGTTAGCTCTTGTCCTTTTAATGAGTTACAACCCCCTAACAAAGCCCCAAAGTATCTATTAATCTTTAAAACAAAAAAAATACAAAAAAATGTGACAAAATTTTTAATACAAAGCAAACTATGCATTTAAGGCCTTCCTAATAAATAGAATGGAATTACATGGTGTTTAACATGATGATGTTCTTTATTGCTTCCAAAATAATGGTCCCATCACTTTAAAATTCCATTTAATTTATTGAGAAGGCCTTAAATACATAGTTTGGTTTGTATTAAAAATTTTGTCACATTCTTTTGTAATATTTTTTTTTAAAGATTATTAGATACTTTGGGGCTTTTTTAGGGGGTTGTAACTCATTGAAAGGACAAGAGCTAACACCTCTTTGTAAAAATATTAGTTTGTTTTATTAACCTGAGGAATTACAGACATATCCAAATTTATTTTTGGAGCGCCTGTATACATGCAGTTGATAATTTACAAGATTCTTTATTGCCGATTATGTATCTTAGGGGCTAAATTAAAACCCTGGTTGAAAAATTTTAAAAGAAATTTTTCTCGTTTTTGTATTTTAGCCGGTGTTAAAAGTATACCAACGTCATGCATAATTGACACTACTACGCGATAAAGGTCGTTCGATGGAAAAGTGTGTATGAATTTTTTTGTAGGTAATTGTTCAATCTGCAATTTACATCCTACATTTTTTTGTCGGACCAATTGGAAGAAATTTATTTACCAAAAACTGTCCTCTTCGACCTTTGACGCTCTAAAATGGCATGACGCCGGCACGGGATCTTAGGGGACTTTTGATATGTTGTATATTATGGCAATATAGAGATAATGGTAAAAAAATAAGTTAACAAATAATTTTTCGGCAGATGAATTCCTAAATCACTGGGTTATTACATTCTTTCATACACTCAAGTAATTGACAAGTTAATGTCAAAAACTCGATATTAATTGACAAACTAATGTCACATTACTAGCGACTTCGGATTTATTAAATTCCTACGCCAGAAATTTCTTAGATTATTTTAGTCAATTTTAGGTGAGTATTTACATAATTGATTGTGAATAAAATAGTATACATACCTCAGGTAAAATGCTTCATTCCAGCCTCGGGCCCATAGCCGCCCTCGAGCTTCGCTCTCGATCTGTTAAAGTGCCCTCGGCTGTAATGAATCACTTTGCCTTCGGATATATTGTAATGTACTATTGTCACTTTTGTCCAGGTAAAATTGTAAAATAATGTGAGTTTACATTATATTAGCAAATAAGTTTGGTCCCATACATTTTGGCGACAAGTGTTTGAGTGCATTTATTCTGCTTTTAAAAGTTTGCACTTTCAAACTACAGATGTATAGGTATTAGGGATGCGTATTTTCGCCATCTTCCTAAAAATAGAGAAAAGAAAAAGAAGAATTATATTATAACATAACCTATCTTTTGTCACATTTGTAATTGCACTTCATTAAATTTAGCTTTTATAGGTTATTTTACTTCGTAATTAATTATATTTCTATGTAATTATTAATTAAATTACAGTACGTATAGGTTAGGTTAGAATTTAAGCCGTTAGGGTTAAGTTTTTAACACGCGCAAATAGCGTCTACCGCATTCTCTGCCATCTATTTTGACCGCAGAAAAAATTACTCTCGGCAGGGTCTGCTGCAACCGATAATACGACATGGCAGAGTCTCTTATCTTTCGGCAGAAACCCGTATTGGGCGAAAATACGCAGCCCTAGGCTAGGTATAACAGATTGCAATGGTTTTCCCAGACCATTTTTCTTCTGATATGAACTGCACAACAAAAAATGTAAAATTTTAAAGATGAAACGAAAGGTTAACTTCAAATGCTTAATGTCAATTTTTTTTGTGGATAAGGGGTTTTACAAAAATTGATTCAAAAATGTTTGTTTTCTAAACCAACTTAGTTTTTAGTCAGTAGTTTTTGAATACTTAAACACCGTACAGTTATAATCTGAAAAAAGTGACACAAAAAAGTGACGGAACCGACAAAATTCTGGCGAGGGCCGCCATTATAATACATATGTTATAACTGGAGGTCCAAAATTTAAAACCTCAAACTGGCGTATCTCTACCTGTTTTGTAAACGGGGTTATGAGCCTCCAAATGGTCCCCTTCAATCCGTTATGTAAGATTACGGTGGAACTGCGCCAAATATTGTGACTAAATGTCAAATAAAGTTTTAAAATGATTTTCCTAAAAAATTCCTTCCCCCCCTAAATAGCCCCAAAGAGTAATATCCAATCACGTTGGATCACCACCAAATTTTGCTAATAGATACAAAATAAGGTGCTAGAAAACTTTTTCTTAATATTTTTCCCAAAAAAAAATTCCTTTACTCCCTAAACGAGGGGGGCCCCCTAACTTAAGAGGGTTATACAATTTTTTTTGAAAAAAGGTTATTAAGAAATATTTTTTGCATATCTATTTGCAAAATGTGGTGTAAATCCAACGTGATTGGTTATTACTCTTTGGGGGCCATTTAGGGGGTGGAGGAATTTTATTATTTGACATCTATTTGCAAAATTTGCTGCAGTTCTGCTTCTGCTTGAGATGTGAGAATTTATAAAGAAAATTGTAGACATTTTTGTAAAAGTTTTAATTTATTCTATAATACCCAAAAGGACTTCTTAACAGTGAGTACTTACATAAATAATTCCTATTTTGTGCAAACTTTTAAATGTTTTAATAATTAGTGCATTATATAATTAATGCACTATAATTATTCAAATGGAGTAATTTAATAATAAAATAAATACTTCTGTATATTTTAGGACCATTGTTTTTAATTCAGATGCCCTGCACACGTTTTTAAATGCATTTTTTGATTTTTCTTACATAACCAACAAACTCAAGTGACATTAATAACAATATACAGGGTGAAATCTGTCACCCTATGGCTCGCCTACTCTGGTTTAAATAAATGGTGAATGGATAGCAGTTATTGTACATAAAAATGAACCATTTAAACTATCACAAACAATTTATTCCCATTATTTACATTTTAATTACATAAAAGAAAAGTAAAACCCTGAAATGTGAACCACCTATGCAATTTACATTTTATTTCAAACACCACTGAATAACTTTTAAGGAATGACTATTAAAAAAAAAACATAATATGCAAGCAAGCAAACTAAAAAACATTTAAAAAAAAGTTGTCCCTTTATTTTTAGAAGAAAACTACCATCCAAATTACATTGGTCGCCTACATTCCAAGGTTTTAAATCATCTCTTGATAATAATTTCAATACAATGCATGATTTTCGCAAAATAAAACCATATTTTCTATGTATAACATGACAACACTGCAATAATAGAAGCCAATAATCCGAGTAGGCTAACTTTAAGAACCATAGATGCAGAGTTACAGTTATCATTTAAACACAAGTCACATTTTTCAACTTTGCCATTGTGAGGAGTAATGCATTTGTAGGTCTTAGCCGGCTTAAGAACACATTTAAGTATGGTTTGTGTATGTGAATCGTCAACTGTTAAAAAAAATCATTTTAAGTATACATACCTAGTTGCTTACGTTAAAGTTCGATTTAGAGTTAAAGTTATAGTACCTATAGAAGCTATCAACATGAAAATCCACATCACTAACGTTGTCATGATTTTTTGATATTACATATTACCTTTCTTAATCCAACAAACTGGCAGGCCAAACAGGTAGCGTTTTTTTTAAACGTAAAAACATCATAAGTGGGATCGTTTTCTTTGTAGAACAAAATTTATTTTTGCACCTTTAAGCTATAACCCTGCCAACCCTTTGTGATTGGTTAAGCTCTTTTCAAATGTGCTTTGGACAGAAAAGCCTGTAATAAAAATTTCTTATTTTACGCATAAAAGTCTACATCAGATTACACAAAATTAAAAATTTTCACATTATAAATATCTGGCAGTGTTAAGGCTCATATTTGCACATATTATTTTATTTTTTAAGAAAAAATATCCCACTTGATGTTTAAAAAAAAACGCTACCTGACAAAAGTTAAGAAATATTAAATATAATGTAATGCAAAAAACAATCATGACAACGTTCGATGATGTGTGTTTTTGGTTGCTAGCTCTCGTACCATTACCCCCAATTTTCAATTTATTTAATCAGAGTATAACAAAAATGATACCCTTGTCGCCAAAATCTAATACGTAAAGACATAATTCTTAGTCATTATTTATGTAGGTTGTGATCCCACCATTGAACTAAATCATAGATTTAAATGCACAATTTTTTGACAGGGTGTTTGACTTGACAATAAAAAACAATCTATTATTTTATCCACAATCATATAAGTATGTAATGTATATTTCTGAAGTCTTAAAAATTTAAAATAAGCATATTACATTACATTCTTTCATACACTCGAGTAATTGACAAGTTAATGTCAAAACTCGATATTAATTGACAAACTAATGTCACATTACTAGCGACTTCGGATTTATTAAATACCTACGCCAGAAATTTCTTAGATTATTTTAGTCAATTTTAGGTGAGTATTTACATAAGTGATTGTGAATAAAATAGTATACATACCTCAGGTAAAATGCTTCATTCCAGCCTCGGGCCCATTGCAGCCCTCGAGCTTCGCCTTCGGTCGGTTAAATTGCCCTCGGCTGTAATGAAGCACTTTCCCTTCGGCGGGGACTGCTGCAACCGATAATACGAGATGGCAGAGTCTCTTATCTTTCGGCAGAAACCCGTATTGGTCGAAAATACGCAGCCCTAGGCTAGGTATAACAGATTGCAATGGTTTTCCCAGACCATTTTTGTTCTGATATGAACTGCACAACAAAAAATGTAAAATTTTAAAGATGAAACGGAAGGTTAACTTCAAATGCTTAATGTCAATTTTTTTTGTGGATAAGGAGTTTTACAAATATTGATTCAAAAATGTTTGTTTTCTAAACCAACTTAAGTAGTTTTTAAATCAGTAGTTTTTGAATACTTAAACACCGTACAGTTATAATCTGAAAAAAGTGACACAAAAAAGTGGCGGAACAAACAAAATTCTGGCGAGGGCCGCCATTATAATACATATGTTATAACTGGAGGTCCAAAATTTAAAACCTCAAACTGGCGTATCTCTACCTGTTTTGTAAACGGGGTTATGAGCCTCCAAATGGTCACCTTCAATCCGTTATGTAAGATTACGATGGAACTGCGCCAAATATTGTGACTAAATGTCAAATAAGGTTTTAAAATGATTTTCCTAAAAAAATTCATTCCCCCCCTAAATAGCCCCAAAGAGTAGTATCCAATCACGTTGGATAACCACCAAATTTTGCAAATAGATACAAAATAAGGTGCTAAAAAACTTTTTCTTAATATGTTTCCCCAAAAGAAATTTCTTTACTCCCTAAACGAAGGGGGCCCTTAAGAGGGTTATCCATTTTTTTTTTAAAAAAGGTTATTAAGAAATATTTTTTGGCATCATATGTTGCATATCTATTTGCAAAATGTGGTGTAAATCCAACGTGATTGGTTATTACTCTTTGGGGGCCATTTAGGGGGTGGAGGAATTTTATTATTTGACATCTATTTGCAAAAGATGCAGTTTCACCGTGATGAATTAAAGTGGGCCCTTTGGGGAGGGGGGCATAACTTCGTTTCTGCAATAGGTATAGATATACGCCAATTTGGGGTTTTACTCTTTGGACATCTAGTTACATCATACAGGGTGTTACCAAATAAGTAGGAAAAAATTCAGGGGGTAATTCCTGAACCCATTTTAAGAAAAAAAGTTCCTATAAACATATGCCCGATTTTGACTTTTTTTTTTCTTACAGCCCCCTAAGGATCCCCACTATTAACACGTTTTTTTAAATTTTACAAAGGGGAAAATATTTCTAGTATTTAGATAAATCAAATAGGTCCTATACAATTTTTTGAAAAAATTATTCTTTTAGAAATTATAGCGAAAAAACTGATTTTTTAGGGGTTTTTGGGGGGGCTGTATCTCAAAAACGAAGGATTTTCGGACACATGTTCATATGAACTTTTTTTCTTAAAATGGGTTCAGGAATTACCCCCTTTATTTTTTCCTACTTATTTGGTAACACCCTGTATAAAGAAGGCTTGTAATTTTGTCGATGTCCAAATACGAATTGACTGTACTTACTAATTAAGAACATTTTAAATTTTATGCCCCTTCCGCTTATAGATCTTTCCCGCCGTTGACCACCCTCGCGGTCGTTGATTGACACAAAGCATTGTGCTGCTGGTGGTCATTTAGTTGACCAAGTATAACGACCGCGATTGTGGCCTACGGGAGGAAAGATCTATACTATACTGAAAGTAAAGTTAATCTTTGTTATTAAATGGCAAACCCAATTTTTTTTTTGAGATTTGTATGTATTTCTGACAACATTGCAAGTTAAATTGATGAATAACAACAAAAAATGTTCACTATTTTTTTTATAAGAGGCTTGTAAGGGTTTTTTTATTAACAAAATTAAGGATTATAAAGAAAATAAGAAACTATTTTAATTGGGACTTTGGCTTTCGCTTAGTTAAAGGTTCCTGTATCCATCATACGAGTGGTATGACATATACTATCGTGAACAAGGAATTTAAAACAATTTTTCAGCCACCTTTGATTTTTCGAATTTTACTCTATTGTGAATGGGGTTTTTATGTCAATTTTCGAATGTTATTTTCACAACAAATGCGTCAAATTTCTTTTATTAAAATGAATTATACGGGTTTTCCATTGCTCATGGATCACAGGATCATGATCCGAACTTGAATCATAAAGACTCCGTGGCTTCACGGAGTCTTTATGATTGGTCATGATTCAATGGATCCTGTGATCCGTGAGCAATGGAACACCCCTTATGTAAAATGTAAATAAGAGTTAAATCCCAAAGTAGGAGTAAATTGTAACAAGTAAGGCGTTTCATTCTTATACTTGTTATGTAAAATGTGCTGCCGGTGGGAAAAATAGTAAGCAGATACTTATTTCCTTTTTGAAATTATTTTGTTTTAGGATAACAATAAGGCTCTAATCTTCGTAAAACATCAGAGAAATGTTTCTTGTTAAAGTAACGTTACCAATAGGTAACGTGCGATCGACAATACTTCACCTCCATGAGAAGTCAAAAACATGACAGTCGACAGTAGAGCTTTTCTGTTGCTTACAGATCACAGGATCAATTGAATCATGATCCGTTCTAAAGCAATCATAATGGCTCCGTGAGGCCACGGAGTCATTATGGTTGGTCTAGTTCTGATCATGATTTAATGGATCCTGTGATCCGTAAGCAGAAAAGCTATACAAAATGTCCCAGAATTGGCGCACCACCTGTATGGTACAGTTAAATTCACATAAAAGTGGTACACTTTTAAAAAGTGTCAAATTTGTTTTATTAAATTTAGCATTAATTTTTTAATTTCTGATTATTTTTTTACAGTATTTATAAAATATGGCAAATCAACGAAATAACCATCGGAAATATAATTAAATTATGGCAAAATTAAGGCCAAATTTAATAAAACAAATTTGACACAACTTTGACAGTGTACCACTTTTATGTGAATTCAACTGTACGTTGTTGGGGCATGTCTAGGGATCCCCAGAAAAATCTATCTCATATTTCCTCGGAGATATGAGACCCCAAAGTACGAAACTTTAAACACATGTGCCTTGAAAACAACGGTACATGTTAACGATAAATATGGCTTAATACAAAGGTCCAGTCTATCTTAAACTATTTTATTATTTGTTTATCTTTAGAATGGTCAAATAACATTTTGATAAGCAATTTTAATTCACAAATTTTTCATGAAATGAAGCTGACAACAATGTCAAGAAATCTATGATCAAGAATTAGGGACATCCTGTATTGTTTCAACAATGTAAAAATTTTAAAGTTGGGTGATCCATGCTAAGAGTCGAGGTAATATTTTGTGGATCGCACGTTAGTAATAAATGAATTTTTAGGTAACAAAAATTTATTCTCATATTACTTACAACAACATTATCAAAATGATTTGTATTGTGGGTTTAGCTAAAAGACATATTTTTGACGTTTAATGACACATTCGAGCAATAATATTTGTTGCCAATAATCCAAAAAGACTAACTTTAACCATGGATGCAGAATTGCAATTATCATTTATGCATAGGTCACACTTATCAACACTCCACCCCACAGGTTTGATACATTCGTATTTTCTATTCGGTGGCTGCAGAACACATTTTAATATGTGTTGGGTTTTATCGTTCACTGTTAAAAAAAAATATTTATAAAACAAAAACCTATGTGCAATATTTTGACCGCAGTTTTCATACCAAAATAAGTCAATACGAGCAAACGTAGTTAAATAGCGTTAATAAAAACTTACTAGTTCTTTCGACTCTTGGTGGCCCCCTTTTTAAAAATAGATGTTTAAGATGCATTTACTATCAAAAAAGTCCAAGTGGAATTTCCAGGGCCATAAAAGACGGTAACTGTAGTTCGTTACACGTTTTTGAGATCGCAATTAACTTTAAAATCCTAGTAGGTGCGTCATAAAAGTTAAATGTTTCAAATAGACACCGTCAAGTACTACGTCACAGTGCACAGAAGTGCATTAAAATACTGTCTAAAAATTTTCTGGGCAACCAACATTACGAACCTCTTATTTTTATTTAAATAATGTTTTAAAAAAACCAATGTTGAAAACACAGAATAAGAGAAAAATGACAATTTTCTTTGGTCCGTAATGTTGGTTGCCTAAAAAAAATTTACAGACAGCTTATTTTAATGCACTTCTGTGAACTGTGACGTAGGACTTGACGGTGTCTACAGGGTGTCCTGGCGCATAAACGCGATGGTACGCTCAGGGATCCCTAGAAAATTGTCAAAAAAAATCCATCTGTTATATGCATTAAGGAAAATGCGAACAAAGTTGCATAAATTCGGCAACACAGTCTAGGAAAATACATCTAAAAATCCTATCTATGAGTCTTGATTATACACTTTTTCATTGACGTTGTTGTGAGCTTCATTTCATGAAAATTTTGTAAAACTAAATTAATTATAAAAATGTAATTCGACCATTTAAAAAATAAACAAATGGCGGAATAGTTTAAGATAGACTGTAGCTTTGTATTATACCTTATACCATTTTTTTTTGTTAATATGTGCTGTTATCTTCAAGATATAAGCGTTTAAAGTTTCGCACTTTGGGGCTACGTATCTCCGAGGATATATATGAGATAGATTTTTTTTTAACAATTTTCTGGGGCTCCATGGACATGTCCCAACAACGTTCAATCGCGTTTATGCGCCATTTTTTTGACATCCTGTATAACGTACTATACAGGTGGTGCGGCAATTCTGGGACATTCTGTATATGGAAACAAAAAAGCTAAAGGTTCACTAATCTACCGTTTAAGAAAACATCAAATTAAATAAAAATCCCATGCGCCATGTATCAATCGTTCGTCTGCACAGAAGTTAACAGAGTAAATTGTTACTAATAACCAACCTTTCATCCACTCATCACCTTGGGTTTTGGGGTTCCTTTTTTTCGTTTTTTTTTGTTTGTCCACAAAACTCACTTGACCTACAGTCTTAAATAAATAAAATGCCGAGGTCCTTTAGTCCCCTACAGTCTTATTTTTGTCAATAATTAAAATTAATTACCAGACAACTTTGTATTATCAAAAAACAAACATTCTTTCTACAGGATGTCCAAAAAATGGCGCATAAACGCGATGGTACGCTCTTGGCGCATTCTCAGGAATCCCTAGAAAATTGTCAAAAAAAATCCATCTGTTATATTCATCGAGAAAAATGCGAACAAAGTTGCATGAATTCGGCAACACAGTCTAGGAAAATACATCTCAAAATCCCATCTATGAGTCTAAAAATCCCATCTAGGAGTCTTGATCACACACTTTTGCATTAGATTTTATTGACGTTGCTGTCAGCTTCATTTCATGAAAATTTTGTAAAATTAAATTGATTATAAAAATGTAATTCGACCATTTAATAAATAAACAAATGGTTGAATGGTTTAAGATATACTGTAGCTTTGAATTAAACCATTTGTTTCGTTAATATGTGCTGTTATATTCAAGATATAAGCATTTAAAGTTTCGCACTTTGGGGCAACATATCTCCGGAATATATGAGATAGATTTTTTTTAACAATTTTCTGGGGCTCCCTAGACATGCTCCAACAACTAGAGTGCCTTGAAGATTTAACAGTTATTGTCACCTTATAGAGTGGCGACATGCATCATTCTTTCTCTGTCATACAGATAACGTCATTAATTGTGATTGTAAGTTGTAATTGTTGTCACTTTCGCTATAACGTTGATGACGTTATCTGTATGACAGAGAAAGAATGATGCATGTCGCCACTCTATAAGGCGACAATAACTGTCAAATCTTCAAGGCACTCTACCAACAACGTACCATCGCGTTTATGCGCCATTTTTTGGACATCCTGTATTTATTTTAGAACATATCAGCTTTAAGATATTTTGCCATTATGCATTTGTAGTTTACTTAGTATACTTTAGTTAATTGGGGTATAATGGCCTACTTTGGTATAAGAACTACGTTGGACATTGTAAAATTGCTGAACTTATTTTTACATGACATACACTAGCGACAGGCATGAGTATAGGACTGATCTTAGAAGAAGTGGGGGTAAACTTCGCTTTGCCAAAAGGATGAAACCTATACCAAGCGAGTTCTAATCTCTCCTTTTTCTACAAGATTTCCTGACAGTCCCGTTAATACAGTACGCCTCGCAGTACGCTGAGCTAACCACATTCATATTAGCCGCCTTCTGTGGCTACAGATCACAGGATCTATTGGATCATGATCCATGCTAGACCAATCAGGTCCGACATGATTGGTCTAAGAAGGATCATGATTCAATGGATCCTGTGATCCGTAGCCGTAGTCAAAAGAAAGCACTAATTATATCAACAGGACATTCTGTATAGACCTTTTCCGTTGGTCCGACGTTCATTGTTAAATTTGACATAAGTCATTGTGACACTGGTGGTGACCACCTGTATTACAAATGATTTATGTCAAATTTAACAATGAATGTCGGACCAACGGAAAAGGTCTATAAGAAGACTAACCGACCGACCATAGAAACAAACTTATTTTTCTGCATGGTAATTGCCGAACATCGCTTCCCACTTCCCTACTGTTAAAATCTTATGTACGATGCAAAATTCGTTTATTCACCTTTCCCGCCGCTGACCACCCTCGCGGTCGGTATACTTAATTGAGAAACGTCAGATATGCGTCAGATTGAAACACATCATTGTGATGCTGGTGGTCATTTAGTTTCCCAAGTATAACGACTGCGATTGTGGCCTACAGCGGGAAAGATTTATTAGTGTGCAGAGCTTTCAAATTTAATGAATATTTATTGACAATTCCAACTAGAGAAATGTCACATTTTTTGGCAGACAAAAAGTGATTCGTAGCAAGGCGTACTTTATTTTATCAGGCCAGCGCATCTTTCATGTTAATTTTTTTGAATCCTGGAGGCCTTATTTTCTAAAAGGTCCATTTTTGTGACGTCACAACAGGGGCGGATGGGAAGCACTTGACCGGCCCTGAAAAAGAGATCTGCCGGCCCAAATTTGCACCGCAGGCGAGATTTTTTGGGCTAAAATAAGGACAAACTATATAATTAATTCAAAAAACTAGGACTTGCCGGCCCAAAGTCCCGCGGCCCTTCTGGAAATCTCCAGAACTCCAGATGGGCCCATCCGCCTCTGCGTCACAAAAATTAGTTTGTCTACTTGCTAACAGTATTGCTTTAATCAGCAATAAAAGTGAATTTTTGTTCTATTATTAAACTTTTTAACGGATTTAGTCTGATATATTGCAATAAGCCGAAAATTAAAATAAAAAAATATTTTTGTTAGTAAAACAAAAAAAACACAATAGTTTCTCAAAGAGGTACGAATAAGACAGCAATTTTACAATATCATATTACTATCATAATGTTGCCAATTAATATTTTAGTGCAGGGCCACACTGTGCGTTTTGACGGTAGCGTTTCTGCCGCATGCGTTTTAAGAACTCATTGTTTTAAATGAGACAGGCCACACTTATCCGGTTTTGGTTCGCTCGTTTCGTTTAAACCTATGTAAAAAAAAGCTGCGGTTCAACCAGACGGTAAACGCATGGTGTGTCCTTGCACTTAGGGTAAACAAATTTCTTACATTTGTTGACTTGATATAAGCAGGCCTGGGGAGGATTGTCAGCTCCATCGGCATATAGTCTAGGACACTCAACGGATTTACATTCTGGTTTTGGATCTTTTCCATATCCAGGGCAATGGATGCACCATAACGCAGTTGCTTGAAAAAAAATAGTAGGCATTAAATAATTTAAGGGGTAATCATATACAGGGTGTTATTTTGTAGACTTTACTACCGTTTTGTTCAGCTATGTGCAATTTGATTTCCATACAAATTTCTGGAATGACTATTTAAAACCTGTGCTTGCGACTGGTAAATACAATATTTTAATTGGTTTATTAGTTTTGCAGAAAACGACAGTCATTACCTTCTTCTTGCATTTTTCTGGTAATATTTATTTTTTATCGAAAAATCTGATTTATTTTACATTTAAATCAGTTTTTACATATTAATTAAGAATGTCCGTTGTTTTAGAATAAATTCATAACATTTCTTAAAATACCTGGCTAAAATGGTTCTTTTTTTAATTTAGGCAGGCGTTGAATTTGTTTGCTCTTATGACACTCATTTTTTTGACTTATTAACAATAAATCACGATTGTCATAATTTGTCAACACAATAAGGACACAGAATATTTCTAAATCTGTAGCACTCTTACCTAAGATAATTAATAAAAAAAAAAGACTAAATCAGCTGACTATGTTAGAAAGACTTATTTAATTAACTAAATCGATGATAAAGCAATGGTAAGGCTTATTAAAAATTTAAAAAATGAGAAAATAATCCAGATTTTTCGAAAAAAAAATAATTATTAACATAAAAATTGATTGAGTATGATAATGTCAGTTATTTTCTGCAAAACCATTGGAGCAATTAAAATATTGTTTTTACTAGTCGCAAGCACAGTTCCCAAATGGTCACTCCAGAAATTTTCATGGAAATCGAATTGCACATAGCTGAGCAAAACGCTAGTAAAGTCTACAAAATAACACCCTGTATAAGGTTATAATGCACAGTAAATCACCTTTTTCATATCCTATTTTTGCCCCCCCAAGAATATTGCATTTGCAAAGTCGGCGCCTCTAATGCACGCTAATTGAAACATAGGAAAACGCGTGTGGCTAATGGCTATCTATAGATTTTTTATAAGTTTTAAGCAAAATCTATTGACAAACATTAGTAAGGTAAGATTTGGGTTAACCGTTATGGATATTAATCTGTTTTCAAAATAATGTTCTAATAAGAGATGCAACGGAGCTCCGGCCGACCTACTGATTTCGGCCACTTGGCCGAAGTTACTGCCTCCGACCCTTTTAAGCCGGATTGGCCGAAGTCAATTTTTTTGGTCAAAATTTCAATAAATTTTTTTTTTTAGGTTGTAAAAAAACCTTTAATAAAAGCAATAGGAATTTATTAGTGTAAACATTAGGGAAAACTTGACTGGGGCCGGAGTTACTGCATTCGGCAAATTATAGAGGCCGGATTCTCAATACGCTGCATCCCTAGTTCTATTATCATTAAAAATTTACAAAATATTTAGAGCATCCCCCTTATCTACAAGATACTTTTCTTTTAAAATATTAAACTTACCTGGAAACGTAAAATATATTAAAAAAAGTGGTAAAATAAAAATATTGGTATTCATAATTTCTTTGGCACTATAAATTTACTGTACACTGTAAATTTCTTCTCTGTTCTAAAACGATAAACAATAATTTAAAAGATCCTTTTAAACAAAAATCCAAAAATGACGGGATACACTGACGTAATTTAATTTATTAGAAAACCATAGAAACACACTTTTTGATATACAGCATGTTCTAGTATTCCAATTAAACACCCAGAAAATTAACAACGCAAATGCAGCTAGGGCAAGTTAGTTAGTAAAAAAAAAAGTGAATCGTTTATATTGGTGAACTTTCAAAGAAGGCTGCCAACGGGGAATACCTGAGATCGGCGGATAATTTTTCCAAGGCAGCTTGGCAACTTATCAACTCAAAGCGGAAAAGTCCCTCGAATGCAAATAATGTTATTGGTATGGATGCTGATGACCTTAACGTATTTTTTTCTACTTCAGCTTCAGTATTAAATAATAATCTTCCCCCTTCAAAAAATGATCCCAATGATTATTTTAAAAACTTTATTAAACGAAATGATTTTCGTTTTACTGAAGTAAGTTTTGTTAAGGTCCGTGATGTTATTACTTCTATGAAGACAAACAAGTCTAAAGATATTTATGAGATCAATACTGTGGTAGTGAAGTGCATTAAGGACATTATTATTATACCCTTAACTAAACTATTTAATCGTTGCATTCAAGAGGGCGTGTCCAAATTGTCTAAAGGTATCTAAAGTGGTGCCCGTACCTAAAAAAGAAAACTCTTCCAGTTTAGAGGGCTATCGGCCAATTTCGGTTATTCCTACGTTCGCAAAAATCTTTGAAAAATTACCCTCTTCTCAGATTACAACCTCCTTGGCCATCATTGAAATGGAAAAACTAATTGTTAATGGTTTTGAGTCTAATGAGTAACATGCTGTCCTGTGTGATTTGTCGAAGGCATTTAACTGCGTTTCGTCCTCTATTTTGGTTGACAAACTTCGGTGGTACGGATTCTCCAGTAACAGTCTTAATTTAATGTCATCCTACCTATCTAATAGGAAACAACTAAAGACACTAGAAAGTGTCTTTAGAAACAAACCTTGTTTAAGGGCAAGCTTTCGAACTTATCGAACTTGGAATTTGGTGTCCCACAAGGTTCGGTGCTAGGACCACTACTCTTTATTATTTATGCAAATGATCTGGCAGCCAGTGGCCCCACTCTGAACCATGTTATGTATGCGGACGATACGATTGTTAATGGTAGGGTTCGTACCATTGAGGAGTCGGCGGATTTATTGGACGGGGCGCAGTCAAGTGTTTTTGAATAGTTTGCAACTAATAGGCTAACTGCCAACGCAGCCAAGACTCAAACCACATTTAGCTAACGCGTTATTCCAGACTCTTTTTCGAATTCTAAGACTGTAAAATTTTTGGGTGTTCTTCTTGATCCTAAGTTGACGTGGGAGGAGCACATTTTAATTCTTTGTAATAAGCTATACAAAATCATCTTTATGATCCGTAATCTGGTGTTTTTAGTCCCAACCTGTGTTGTTCTTACAGCATATTACTCCCCTTCAAGGTTCCTATACTTATGGCATGTTGCCCTGGGGTCACTCCGCACACTTGCATAGAGTTTTTCGCGGCAAGTTTGCGAATTATTTTTAAAAGGAAGTTTAGAGCCGATATAAAAGAACTATAAAGCTGAAGGTATCCTTACAGTGCCATCTATGTACATTTGGATTTGTCTTTTGTATGTTAAGCAAAACTTAACATTATTTACGACTTTCGGTGACAGGCATGGACGTAACACACGAATTAGCGCTAATATTTAACCAACTTTTTTACACGCATCTATAAAAGTAGGTTTTCTGTTAATTACTGGGGTCCCCTTTTCTTCAATGTCCTTCCGATCACCATCCGTGATCTTGATTTTCGATCTTTTAAAAATTCTACCAGGTCACTGCTGGCTGATGGTGCCTTTTACGCGTTCGATGAGTATTTGTCTCAGAACTTTGTCACTTAGTTATTTCTACATAGTTTGTATATTTATATAACCTCTTTTATTTATACAGGGTCTTACCAAATAAGTAGGAAAAAATTCGGGGGGTAATTCCTGAACCCATTTTAAGAAAAAAAGTTCATATGAACATGTGTCCGAAAATCCTTCGTTTTTGAGATACAGCCCCCCCAAAAACACCTAAAAAATCAGTTTTTTTGTCATAATTTCGAAAAGAATAATTTTTTCAAAAAAATTTATAGGATTTTCTTGATTTACCTAATTACTAAAAATACTTTCCGTTAATAGTGGGGGCCCTTAGGGAGCTGTAAGAAAAAAAAAAGTCAAAATCGGGCATATGTTTATAGGAACTTTTTTTCTTAAAATGGGTTCAGGAATTACCCCCTGAATTTTTTCCTACTTATTTGGTAACACCCTGTATGTATGTATCTAATTATTATTATTTTATTATTGACATGTATGTAAACAAATTTTGTGGCAACAATAAACATTTATTTATTTATTTACATTATTTTTTTTAAAACGATTGTTCTTATTAAAATAATGTTCCTAAAAATGTCAAAATATATAGGGTGTTTCATTTAAAAATACAGAATTAATGTCATTTTCTCCTAAACCGGAAATCATACATTTTTGTAAATGCATGTAAAAGAAGGCTAAAAGTCTTCTTAGACAACTGCTATTTTAGTTCTGTAAAAAGTATACGTAGAAAGTTATGAGCTCGTGCGCTTTTTGCAGGGCATACGGTATGTGCTGTCATTATTTATTAAAATTGTTGTAACTTTGCTATTTTTGTTGATGAGGTGGCATGATGCATGGCGTCACTCTATGAAGCGACAATATCTGTCAATTTGACATCTGAACACTCTAATTGACGGTAGAGTGCCTTGATAATTTTGACAGTTAATGTCGCCTTATAGAGTGACGACATGCATCATTCCTTCTCTGTCATACAGATAACGTCATTAATTGTGATTGTAAGTTGTAATTGTTGTCACTTTGGCTATAACGTTGATGACGTTATCTGTATGACAGAGAAAGAATGATGCATGTCGTCACTCTATAAGGCGACAATAACTGTCAAAATTATCAAGGCACTCTAATTAACGGCAATAAAATCATTCCTTTCAAACTTGTTCTGACACTTTTAGTTAAAAATAATTATTTTAATTAATTAAAACAATCCGGGTACAATCGAAGCAAAACACAATCAAGTAACAAACATAAATTTTATTATTAATTTTTTACAGTTTAAAAATTAAAAAAAAAATCTAGATACAAATAATTTTGTTTCTTTAAGCGACAAATAAGTAAAATAAAAACCATTAAGTGAGGGCCTAAGGGACCCAATTTACCTGCTGAATTGCATTTATCTTTTTCACAAAGTTCACATTTTTCGATAAGACCATTTTGGGGTGAAACGCATCTATAATCTTTATTTGGTTTTAATACACATTTTTGAATTAATTGTTTTTTCTTTCGACCAGGATCTGTATAAAATAAACAACAAAAAAACATTGATTAAGAAATAGCCATTCAGACGTGGAATACGAAATGAAACAATTCGACGTACTTACTTATTTCTGGGTGTTTTATTAGTATTTGGGTAACTAGTTTCGGTAAACAACCCATCAATGGACGCTTTGTCTAAAATTAGCAAATGTGTGTCCACAACTGGAAAATATCAAAAAGTACGTCGAATTGTTTCATTTTAAAAAAACATTAGATAATTGATGAGTTCCATCTATCTGTTGATTATGCGCGAAAACAGTCACCTGATTTTGACAACCAACTTAATTTTAACTTTTTACATTAGAAAAACACAATTATCACAAGTTAAACACTTCAAAACAAATTTTTTAATATGTTTTAATTTTAAACCATTTAAACAAAAAACATACACTAATAACACATTTTTTAATTCGATCAGCTGATGAACTGAGTCGCACAATGAACTACTCATCAGCTGATCGAATTAAAAAATGTGTTATTAGTGTATGTTTTCTGTTTAAATAGTTTAAAACATATTAAAAAATTTGTTTTGAAGTGTTTAACTTGTGTAAATTGTGTTTTTCTAATGTAAAAAGTAAAAATTAAGTTGGTTGTCAAAATCAGGTGACTGTTTTCGCGCATAATCAACAGATAGATGGAACTCATCAATTATGCTGCGTTCATTTAGTGCCCATTCATGTTAAATTGGTACAGGTTCCCAGTAAACCACAGAGTGGTGGCAACCTAGGGGCCCAGTGATGGCAATGATGGCATAGTGTTGGCACGGTACTGCCCTAAGATAATAGTCTGTCGGGCCAGAAGCTTTTTGTCCCAACAATTAGGTAAAGATTTGCCATCAAAATCTAGAATGCGGGCCCGGCCTAAGCTTGCCAGCAATTTTAAGAAAGGCTAAATGCGTCAGATGGGCCAACTACTGGGCCCCTGCTGGCAAACCCTGTATCTGTTATAGACACATGTGCGCGTCTTATTTCTTCTGGCAATGTTGGGTTGTTTAAGAACCAAAGTTTGGCAACATTCAAAATAGATAGTATAGTTTGCGTTGCAACGCTGCATGCACAATCAGGTAGCCTAACATTAGCATCTGTTGAACCTTTTTAGTTTTTAGTGCCTATTGTAAAGTGTTTAAAGCTACACGCCTACCAGTCTTCATGCAGATTTAATTTCAAGAAGGACGCTTTCTTTTTTATTGCTTTGTGTGTAAAGTGTAAGACTAGTAAATCGAAGAATAAAAATAACCAATTGTAAGTATCCCTATTCTTTTGTAATTTCGAAATAATATTAAACAGTTAGCTACGTAAATTAATATGCAAACATAAAACAGACAATTAATATTTTTCGTCTAATGGCGTCCCAAAATTATTTGATAAAAAAAATATTAGCCATTGGCTTAGTTGCAAAAAAAAATTAATTGACTCTGTTATGTGCGCAAGACGCCTAATTTTCGACAAAAAGTTAAAAGAATTTTATTAGGTACTAATTTTATATTTTTTATTTCAGATTCCATCATAAAAAGAATACTAGCCGTAAGTAGGGCCAGTACTACCAGTTTTAAATGGTGGATTAAAACGATAAAGAATCGTGAAGGTGGCCGTAGCGTGAATGAAAAAACATTAAGAATGAAATACCGAACCCTAATCTACTGAGACTATTATTTTTTATACTTATTTTGTAAAATGTAGAAATTTATTTAATTTTTCTTACTCAAAAATCATAATTTGTAGCTACTTTAACCCCTTATTGTTAGATTTGTAATTAGGAAAGGTGTAGTTGTCTAAAATATTACCTTGGTTGTTTTTTTTATTTTTTGTAAAATACTATTATTAAAATCACTTTATGGTTGAATAGTGCATTAACGTTTTGTATCTATTATTTAATTTTCTTGAGTAACAAATAAGTACATATGTATATTTAAGAATTTTTTAAATTGTTCATTGTAAGCATTGTTTTTTAAAATAAATATTTTTTAAACCCTAAACGATTGTTTTTAAATTAAACAAAACATTGGCCTAGTAATGGCAAGATTAGGGCAAAGTGGCGGCCCACGTACGACCTGGTAGGGGCAGAATGATGGCAATGTTAGGGCATAGTAGCGGACCACTTATGGCCTAGTAGGGACAAGATGATGGAAAAGTTAAGGCAGAGTGTTTCTCCACACGAAGTGGGCCAGTAAGGTCAAGCAAACTTTTCAATGTGAGGGTAAGTTGATGGCAACTCGCGGGGCCGAATCGGCCCACGCGTGGGCCATCAGTGTTGGGGCCCAGCTTGTGGGCGCCCGGACATATCCGCGAGGGGCCGTCATGGCATGCCCCAATCTTGCCAGTTGTGGTAGTGGTGGCAAACGTATTGGGGCAACTCGATGGGCCAGGTACGAGTGGTTCACTGGGTTAACTAAAAATTTTAACAATAAACTTTTTATGCAGAATTGCTTGTGACAAACAAAAGTTTTATTTTTAGTAAATTATAACTATTTAGGGTGTTCTATTCACTCGGAACACACATAACTTTTTTTTAAATGGAACACCCTTACCTTACCTATAGACCTTTCCCGACGACGACCATCTTCGCGGTCGTTATACTTATTGTTATAAGATGACCACCAGCAAAACAAAAGGTGCTTTCATGTCATCTGAGATGACAAATCCATTCACGTTTGGATTTGATATCGGCCAATCATAACGATGCCGTGATTCCTTTGTGATGCACGGAGACGTTATGATTGGCCGATGTCGAATCCAAACAAAAGCACCTAATGACTCGAGTCAGTCTGACGCATATCTTACGTTTCCCAAGTACAGGGTGTCCAAAAAATGGCGCATAAACGCGATGGTACGTTGTTGGGGCATGTCTATGAAGCCCCAGAAAATTGTTAAAAAAAATCTATCTCATATACTCTCGGAGATATGTTGCCCCAAAGTGCGAAACTTTAAGTGCTTATATCTTGAATATAACAGCACATATTAGCAAATCAAATGGTTTAATACAAAGCTACAGTATATCTTAAACTATTCAACCATTTGTTTATTTATTAAATGGTCAAATTACATTTTTATAATCAATTTAATTTTACAAAATTTTCATGAAATGAAGCTGACAACAACGTCAATAAAATCTAGAGCAAAAGTGTATGATCAAGACTGATAAATGGGATTTATAGAGTTATAGATGGGATTTTTAGATGTATTTTCCTAGACTGTGTTGCCGAATTTATGCAACTTTGTTCGCATTTTTCCCGATGAATATAACAGATGGATTTTTTTTGACAATTTTCTAGGGATCCCTGAGAATGCCCCAAGAGCGTACCATCGCGTTTATGCGCCATTTTTTGGACTCCCTGTATAACGACCGGAAAGGTAATCGTCGACGGGAAAGCTCTACATCTTATTTCTTTATTGGAATTTTCGCTAAATTCTATTTTATTCTTACATGAATTGACTTGGGTTAAACAGGCCTGTGGAGGATTATTTTTTGAGTTTGCATAAAGTTTTGGACACGTGACATATTGGCAGGTTGGGGATTTCAATAATTTGGCAAATTTACAAGTACTTCCGATATCATAATTCAGTCCAGGACAGTGATAACATTGCAATGCAAATACTAAAATATGAATTATTTTACTTCTGGAAAGGTTAATGGCAAGTTAGTACTATAGTCGCTGCGAACTAAAGATAGCGCGAACTAATCTCGGCGCAAACTAATGTCTCGCGGACTAATATCGACGCGAACTGATGTCGGCGAACTAATGTCGCGTAAACTAATCCCCAGAAACTATTAATGTTGACTCGACTGCAAACATGGTAATTATGTTCCTAGATGTTGTATACTACATTTTCCCACAAAAATTGTGCTGCCCGAAAAATTTCGCACAAACAAGGATTTTTTGTAAGGTTTTATCGGACTATATTAAAGATACTTTTATTGTAGGTACTTCCAAAACTTACCTGAATTTGAGACAAACACTATAAAACACCATAAAATTTTAATATTCATTTTTTAGCAAAGGCTAAACAAAATTCCAAAAAAATTATTAAAAATTTTGTCGTGTCGACGGCTAAATAAGTTGATTTGAGTCAAGCTGACAGCTTACTGTCGACCTTACCGTCCTACAGCACTACCATCTAGACTAGATTATATCGAGTGAGCAAATAAAAACGGCCCCTAAGTAGGTCAAGAGGTTTGTCAAAATATTGTTAATTGACAGATTTTACATTGTTCATAGCCTACTTAGGGGCCGTTTTTATTTGCTCACCCGATACTATACTATATTTTAGTCTAGTTTGTAGTGCCTACAGTCAAAGAAACTTACACAGAATGTCCAAAAATTCTGGACGTACCGGCCGGCCGGTACGTTATTTGAGCTAGTGTCCTATATACAGTTTCCTAAACATCTGCACAAAATAAATTTAGTTCCTGACCTTATTTTAAGAAAACAAGTTTATGCAAAGCTAGTTCTAAAAATGCTTCCTTACAGAAATACACTCGATTTCACATAAAAAAAGGTACATTGTCAAAATCCGCCATTGAATATCGATACATTAAAACCGTTTTATTTCTGAAAAATTAAATGCAAAGCTATATTTTTTTTTGGGCCCATTAAATTTACTTTTTAATTTTCTTTCATTTGATACTCCATTTTCCTATACCTATCTTCAACCCTTTTGGAGATATTATGATAAAAGTAGTTTTACGAATAGTTTTTACCCCAATTACAATAAATATATCACTTGTCTTCTTTCAAAATATAATCGACTTGTCTTAGTTTTTTTTTAATTAAATTTAAATAAAGCATAATTGGGGTAAAAACACCCTTATCAAGTATCTCCAAAAGGGTTGAAAATAGGTATAGGGAAGTGGGGTATCAAATGAAAGGAAATGAAAAAGTAAATTTAATGGGTCAAAAATATATATATATTCGTATAATAATATGTATAAATACATGTCAAAAATAGGTACAAATGAATACAGGGTGTATCACGACGAGTATAAGGCATACGTATCTCAAAAATGGTTTGTTATATTTTTTTCAAATTTGGTATGCATAAGTTTTGGGGTAACATGCATCTAGCTAAAATATTTTCAACTTTGTGCCACTTCCGGTTATACCGGAAACTAGTGTCAACTTTGTTATTTTAAAAGGAACTAACTATTTTTTTTGATATTTTCATTCCTTTTCACATTTTAAGTAAACTTTGCAAAAAAAAATTCAAAAAAAGTTTTTAGTTATTTTTTAATTAAAGTTTTTCAAATTTTTTTTACTGTGGTAAGGGTTTAGAAGATAATCGATTTTTTAAAAACTAATGAATGATTTTAATTGCGGTTTTGGCTTACGGTTAAATAATGGTCCCAAAATCTACTTTTGTGATTAAAAATTAAATAAAAAATAACCGGAAGTAAAATATCGGCCATTAAACCCGCCTCTTTAAATATTAAATTATCTCACTTTTTTTAAATGTAATGCCATAATTTTTGTTATTGTTTCTAACTGGGGCTTTTAATACCTTTCAAATGATGTATCATTGTCCTATACCTATCTCTAATAGTTTTCGAAATAATAATTTATTTTTATAATTACATGCAATAACGGCAAAATTAGAGTTTTTTTGGAAAAATCTAGTAAGTCATGAAAACAAAAAACAACTATTTGACGTTTGCCACATTTAAATTCATTGTGGAGTGACAGATACTTCTTCTTTTCTTTAAAATTTATTCTAAAATAGTTTTTTGTTTTCATGACTCACTGGATTTTTCCATAAAAACTCCAATTTTGCCCTAATAACATGTAACAATAAAAATAAATTATTATTTCGAAAACTATTAGAGATAGGTATAGGACAATGATACATCATTCGAAAGGTATTAAAAACCCCAGTTAGAAGCAACAAAAAAAATTATGGCATTCCATTTAAAAAAAATGAGATAATTTAATTTTTAAAGAGGCAGGTTTAGTGGCCGATATCTCACTTCCGGTTGATTTTTTTTGCATTTATAATCACAAAAGTAGATTCTCGGACCATTATTTCACCGTAAGCCAAATCCGCAATTAAAATCATTCATTAGGTTTTGAAAAATCGGTAATCTTCTTAACCTTTACCACAGTAAAAAAAATTCAAAAAACCTTGATTACAAAATAATGAAAAACTTTTTTAGAATTTTTTTTTGCAAAGTTTACTTAATATGTGAAAAGGAATGAAAATACCGAAAAAAAAATAGGTAGTTCCATTTAAAATAACAAAGTTGATAGTAGTTTCCGGTATAACCGGAAGTGGCACAAAGTTGAAAATATTTTAGGTAGAGGCGTCCTACCCCAAAACTTTTGTATACCAAATTTAAGAAAAATATAGCAAACCGTTTTTAAGATACGTATGCCTTAAACTCGTCGTGATACACCCTGTATTATAAAATGGAAGATGTTTAATTTCCAAAAGGTATAAGTGATGTTCATTTTATCACGTCCATGGCCGATTTTTATTCTTCTGGTAAAGAATTTACTTCGCGGCCGAGAAAAACCATGGAAAGATACCAGTGTTGTCAAAATTGTGGTGGTACAATATGTATATCACAGCGAAAAAGTTACAGCTGTTTCAAGGTTGATATCCAATTCAAAGTTTCCGGAGTTATTTGGTGTATTTCTTGAAAACCACCCTCAAATTTAGTGTTTGGACATTCTTCTACAGTATGTTTAATCGTTTCTGGCAATGCACCACATTCACAAAGCGGGCTAGGTAATGCATTCAATTTATAAAGCATATCATTACAACGTCCGTGACACGTTCTAAGGCGATTAACCATACTCCAAACTTTTCTGGGCTGATCAAACCCTGGAACTACAGAAATAAAACGGCTTTAATGTATCGATATTTAATGGCGGATTTTTTAGTTCCGGTTACGATTTTAGGTCAAATTTTAAATGAAAATGTTTTTTAAACATCTTTATTCCTTGTTTATTTTATGCAAAAATATCAATATGATTTTTTTGTTAAACTGCTGCAACTAGCAAAAATTTTAGAAAAATTTTCTTTTTGCAAAAACTAAAATAGTTGGAAATTTTGGACTTTTAACAAAATAATTCTCATTTTTGGGAGAATTTAAAAATATAAAAATGATAGGGTTCCATTTCAAATAAAGAAGTGGATGTGTGTTTCGAGTAAATGAAACACTCTGTATAGTAAAATATTACCAAAAATAAAAATTTGGTTCATTACAAACAATTCTGCCAAAAAAAAAATTGCTAGCATTTTTAGTTTCTGAGACAAGGGATTGGGTCCCCTGTACATTATCTGCTAGGAAAATTACTTGGCGCCCTAAAGTTAAAACTAAACCTACCTTCACCGGCTTGATGACGGCACCCTTTCGCTCTACTCACTTTATTTGGTAGCAAATTGGCGTGTCCCAACGTGTGACAACCGAAAACCTTGGTCATTTTTTAGGTAATTATCTTTATTGGTAAATATTATTTGTTATTTTCCCTGTATTTTTTTAATAATATTCCAAACAGCATACCATTATGTCTTCTCTTAAAATCGATATTAATAGGCTGCTATAGGACGGAAATGATGAAATCCATTACAAGTTAAAGGTACGTGTAGTTTCTGCTGAAGGTACCGTCGATGCAAAGCGTTCTACTTTGCGCAGCGTTATGAAATTAGAGAAAGGTGGCGACTTTTTAAATATGTACATCAACGCTTTTGAATCCGATTGCTGAGCTTGAGACGTGTCAACAGAAATTAAATGCTGTAGTCACTCTTGTTGAAACTTTTCCAGGTTCTAAATCTCATTCTCAGGAAAAAAAAATTGATACATGTTTTGCACACTTGTTTGGTCGTTTAAATCGAATTACAACCGAGGATAAACTGCATTGGTTAAAAAACGTGCTACGTTGTTGAGTGGGTTGTTTCGATGCATTGCCGAGTTTATTGCTAAGCGAGACATGTTAGATAAAATGTCTAGCGAGGATGTGCCTGATGATCCTTCATTTTCTCCAAATATAGGTAGTACTCCAAATAAAAATACATCTGTTGTTCCACCAACTACTGCAGCTGCTGTTGTTCTACCTCCAGTGAATAATACTATCCAAGGTAATGGTAATTTTTCAGGTAAACCGATTCCTGTTTATAAATGGGGTTTGAAATTTTCTGGTAAAGCTAATCCTGGATTAAGTATAAACGCATATCTTGAACGTTTAAAAGAGTTACGTAAAGCAAGAAACGTGAGTAGCTTCTTAAAAATTATATATATACATATTATAATATATTTCATGTAAAATGAAACGGTATAAAAAAATAAAGTATATATCTAAGTGAAAAATGAAAAGGGGACTCAGCGGGGATCCCATTAATATCACTAAATGACTCATAGAGCCAATTTTTGCTAAATGTCCCGAAGAGTGTAGGGGTTTTGCATTGCTACGGATCAAGTTGATCCAAACGCGTTTGGATTCATTCCGTGACACCACAAAGTCTCTATGATTGGTCTAATTCGATTCCAAACGCGTTTGGATCCTGTGATCCGTGAGCAATGGAAAACCCGTTGTGTTGTGAATGTCAGACCTTGGTCATATTTTTGCAAATGGAACCAGGTTTATTTTTTCTTATGACTTAGCTAATTCCCTTTCTTAATTTTCACATTGTTAAACCCAAATTTGGAATTAAGTATTTACTAAAACTACGATGATGAGCTGAGTTGCTTTTGAGTTTTGACTTTAAGCAAATTCTCGAAATGCCCCGTTTAATTATTTCTAGAATTATTCTACGTAAAGTAAACAAAAATCTGTAGGTATGTCAAAATATGTATATGAATTTGTATTAAATTTAAATAGTTATAACATGAAATATATTGACACAACAGAATGTCGCCATAATAACCAATCCAAAATATCCAAAATTGAGGTTCTCGTCACCACTTTTAAGGTTGCGGTTAGGGCTATTGCAACCACTACGTTTACAAAGTTCACATGCGGTCACACTTTCACCGAGAGGTGAAATGCAGTTATAATCAGAAGATGACTTTTTGGTTAATACACATTTGTATATTTTGTATTCGCCTTTTTTACCTATAATAAGGAGTTGTTAAGAAAAGGGTCCCTTGATTTTTACAGATATTGTCGCTTTATAGTGGCGCCATGCATCATTCCATCTCTGTCATACAGATTCTGTCATCTATTATTGTAATTGTTGTCACTTAAACGCTATAATTATGTTGATGACAGAATCTGTATGACAGAGATGGAATGATACATGGCGCCACTTTATAAAGCGACAATATCTGTCAAAATCATCAAGGCACTCTTATTAAGAAAATGTATTATAGTGGATTCATGAACTTTATTTAACAATTAAATTAGGAATTAATTTAAGAAATACGGCTGCTTATGGGTCTATAATTTGAGATTGAAGTTTATCGTTTGTCAATGTCAAATAATAGACCAATGAGCAACCGTATTTCTTATATTAATTCTTAATTTAATTGTTAAATAAAGTTCATGAATCCACTATTACTTATAAATTATAATTCATATTATACAAGATGTCCCAGAATTGGCGCAACACGTGTATAGTACGTTGTTAGGACATGCCTAGAGATCCCCAGAAAATTCTCAAGAGGTGCTTTTTGAAGATGTCTTACTATCTAGAGTGCCTTGATGATTTTGACAGTTATTGTCGCCTTATAGAGTGGCGACATGCATCATTCTTTCTCTGTCATACAGATAACGTCATTAATTGTGATTGTAAGTTGTAATTGTTGTCACTTTGGCTATAACGTTGATGACGTTATATCTGTATGACAGAGAAAGAATGATGCATGTCGTCACTCTATAAGGCGACAATAATTGTCAAAATCATTAAGGCATGCTATTACTATCATCCCGTTTATCATTTAAGCAGTTATTATACTCTTCGCAGACAAAGTCGAAGAGTATATTGCGATTGGTCGGACCTTCTCCAAAATCGTTAATATTCGTCCTAGAGCAAAAATTTTATTCGTTCGTTTCATGACTTTTTAAGACTTTTATTTTTTGTCCGTCTGTCTGTAACGAAATTTGTGATTACCATAACTTAATAACGGTTTATCGGATCGACTTGAGATTTAACACAAAAATCAGTTTCATTTAGAGGATGAGCCCTATTGTTTTTGAAAAAAATCAAGTAATAAATAGAGGGTTAAAAACACCCCCAAAGTAGAAAAAAAATTCATATTTTCGTTAATATCAACTTTACGAAAAAAAAATATTCTTATTAAAATTAAAGATTGTATTTTTCCCTATAAAAAAGCATCTTGTAATTTTTTTGTATCCCCACCCGTTTACAAAAAAAAATAAGTTTTACGTTGTTTTCAATAAAATAAAAAATGCACCTTTTTAATCATCTACTGCGAAGAGTGTAACAATTATATAAAAATAAAATAATAGTCATAAAAAATAAGCTATCTGCGAAGTTTATTTTTTAAATGATCTATCCCACTCACTGATCTAACCCGCTCTTGTTTTTACTAGATTTAAGTTAAAAAACATTCTTAAACTAAGACTTTGCTAGGGGCTAGTAAATGCATTCATTGCTGGCAACATTATACTTTGTACTTTTCAGCGCATTCTTAAGAAGCCTGTCACGTCTATTGACGCCTTAAATGGCTGCTCTACACGCAACTTCTTGCTAGCTACTGGAGGATTCAAATGTTTTAGGTATGCGCGCGCAAGGAAGCTAAAAGAAATCAAACCGCGCTTGATTTCTTTTAGCTTCTTTTGCTTTAACAATGCGCGCGCAAACCTATAACATTTGAATCCTCCAATAGCAGCGGAGAAGCTATCTTCTAGAAGTCTGCAAGAAGTTGCGTGTAGAGTAGCCATTAGGGTAAAAGGTGAACCGCATACATGAGAACACTACTCTAGGTGGCCTATTTGAGCTTAATAGAGATCAACCTTCGCAAAGAGTATCTTCCGTTCCAAGGTATCTTTTAACCAATGCACTGATCTAACCCTTTTCTTGTGTTTACCTTTGTTTATTTGTGAAAGGCATGCCACTTCGCTTGAACTGCCCGCGTGAGTTTCTGCACAATGTCTCATTCTTAATCCTTGTTCGCTTGAAGCATAGCATTTCAAGCCGGACACTAAAAATAGAGAAGGTACAACCACTCATAACAGAAAATAATTAAATCTAGCTAAAACGTGTCTTTGTACTCGGTCTGTGTACCTACATCTTTTAAGAAAGTGTAAAAAGTTCATTTTCACTTTTTTTTTTATTTTTATAATTATTTTTGGTAATTTGGTTCATAAAAATCCCTAAAGAGAGAAGAGCACTGAAACAAAGAAAATGTATATTTTTCTGTAGATTTTTTTATCTATCCCAAACGTTAACATTTTTTAACCAAATTTTATAAATCGAAACAATAACTCCTTTACTACGATTACTTGGCCACAATTAACCTTAAAATGACCACAGTGCGACGCCAGTTTGAGCCGGCGTGGCATGTCTCCTTTTCGGGGTCGGTCAAGTGCTTTCCATGCACCCCTGTAATCTACTTGACGAAAAAACTTACCTAAGGCAATGGTGCACATCAAAGGAATAAATATAACAAAAATGTTATTCTTCATATTATAAAAGCTCCGAAAACAAAAATTTAAAAAAATATTAAAAATTTTGTGCTGTTTCAAAAATCATTTCATTAAAAGTCACGGAGACAGTGCCATATCTTTTTTGACATTTAAACTGAATACAGGAGGTTCAATTAGATCGAAGAGGACGCAAAATAATGGAGCGTATTCGTAAAATAATTGGTTGGGGTAACCTATAGGAAATCTGTCATACCACCCGTCTTTTCAGATGCTAACTGACATTACTTCTAAATTTTATATTTTTATAAAATATAAAGCTAATACACCAAAAAACAACAAACTGCCAGTTTAAAACATTCTACGTACCAGCTAAAAGGTTTTTATAACATTTACAACTTTTTACAACTTTAATTCTTCATAATTAGGAAAAATGACTCATTTACAAATCCGCATTATTTTATACATTCACGGAAATCCTTTTGTAAATGAGTCATAATTTCCTTTTTTTACCTAATTATAAAGAATTAAGGATGTAAAGCACTCTATAAATGTTATACAAACCTTTTAGATGGTACATAGAATTTTTTAAACCGGCAGTTTGTTGTTTTTTGGTATATTAGGGTTATATTTGATAAAAATATAAAATTCAGAAGTAATGTCAGTTAGCACCTGAAACGACGGGTGGTTTGACAGATTTCCTAGGTTACCCCAACCAATCTTTGTACGAATACGCTCCATTATTCACCCCTCGATATGCGTATGCGATTGATTCGAGTGATGCTGTCGTGAATTTTTTTATTTTAAATTACAAATAAATTTACTTCTAACATTTTGTAAAGGGATCCCCAGTAGCGCAATATATTAGTCCATTAAATTGTGCTATTGGGGATGTGTCTTTTATTTATTTTTTGCTATATTTTCGAGTGCATATGTATATGTAAAAATAAAACAAACTGTTTTAAATGTTGAGTTCTAAAAACAAATTAAAAATTAAATTAAAATAAAAAAAAATTATCATTTAATTAGAAATTTTAACTTTATTGGAATTTTTAAACTATGGAACATTAATTTTTTCCCTAAAATACAAACAACTGAAAAAAAACTAAATAAAAAATATTTTTATGCAGGTAAGTACTTTCGGTGACACAAAATTCCTCTGTGGTAAGTATTTAATTATTGTATAAAACTCAGTATAATGGAAATGGACCTGGAAAAAATCAAACTTTGCTGGATGAAGAAGTTTATAAAATCCAAAAATATTTGCCCGCGTCTCCAAGTAGAAGAGATTTTTAGAAAAAAAAGATATATTTAATAGAGTTACCTGTATTACAAAATGGATTTTTGCTTAATTTTTATTTTAAATAAACTTACACCAAAATAAAAAAATGCTAATTTTGAGTTATTGCAAAAACTTTTAATTTCAATTACAAATGAAACGCATTATTTTTGATCCGAAAACAAATTTAAATTTCTTAAATAATTTAACAAAAATTTGGTGTGTTTAATATTTAGATGCGGTTTCTTTAAACATCCTAAAAGAGAAAGATTTTTTCGATTTAATTAATTGGTCCATTTAAATTTCAAAGAGACCAGGGAGCTGCATCCACAAAATCATTTTTGTTTCTTTCCCTTTTAGAAAGTAAAAAAGCCACCTTTGTTTAACTAAGTAAAGTATATTAATTATTGAATTAAGTATTTGGATACGAATAAGGTTGATACAGCTGTCATTAATCCCAAATAACCAATGTTGATGTTTTCGGCACCGTTACATAGATTTTCTTGACAAGTGTTACAACTGACAAGGCGTTGTCCGGGAGCGGTAATACATTCGTATTCGGATTTTTTGGCTGGGTAAATGACACATTTTTTGCTTACAATTTCTTCGTTGTTTGCACCTTAAAAAGAAATGAATAATATAAGACAAGTACTTGTTAAAATAACTCTAAATACACGGTAATTCTATCAAATCTTGTTGTTTTGACTATTATCAATTAAATGTTAAAATATGCACTTTTATTGCTGACTAAAGCGATACCGTTAGCGAGTAGCCAAACTAATTTTGTGACGTCACAAAAATGGACCTTCTAAAAAATAAGGCCTCCAGAATTCAAAAAAATAAACATAAGAGTGCGCCGGCTATTAATGAGTATGCCTTGCTATTCACTTTTATTGCTGATTAAAGCGATACCGTTAGCTAGTAGCCAAACTAATATTTGTGACGTCACAAAAATGGACCTTCTAAAAAATAAGGCCTCCAGAATTCAAAAAATGAACATAAGAGTGCGTCGGCCTGATAAAATGAAGTATGCCTTGCTACGAAACACTTTTTTCTGCCAAAACATTGACATTGACATTTCTCTTGTTGGAATTGTCAATAGACATAAAACAATGACGGGTTAAAACACAGAAAAATTACTTTTTACACCAATCAAAATTAGAATTTTGCCCACCAAAATGCCAAATTAAAAAGATCTATGAAAATTGAAGCTTCACTTTTTGGTTAAGGGACATTCCATATAAAATCGACCAATCATAGTAGCTATTATTTGATTTGTTTTATATTTGGTGGGTACAATCCTTACCCATGGTGAAGGTGGAATTTTTTTTTTTTTTTTGAATTTTCATAATTTTTCTTGGCTTAGATTAAAAATTGAATTTTCCGATTTTGCAATTTTGGAAGATTAAAATTGGTAGTAATTTTAAGTTGACAATAAACACTTATTTTTATTAAAAAATCAGGAGGTGCATATTTGCACTCCTTCTCTACTATTAAGTACCTCAAACTATTAAAAATGATCAAGTTTAGGTCTAAAAAAAGCTATGTGGGACTGGGTAAATTTTTTTTTTGATAACTTTAAAATGTTAATGTGCTAATGAAGATTCATAAACAAAATTATTTTTTTTGTGATTTAACTTCGTTTAGAAAGAGCAATGCTTTTAAAATGTTACCGAGTACGTTAAATTTAAACAAGATCAAATCATATTTTAAATTCTTGGAAGATTAAAATTAGTACTAGTTTTTAGTTGACAAAGGACACATCTTTTTATAAAAAAAAATATGAACCGCATATTTGCACTCCTTATCTATCAGGCAGCTATGGAACATGACCAAATATGGCACTAAAAAAAGTTATGTGGGACTGGGTAAATTTTTTTTTTTTTTATTTTAAAATGTTGTAGGGGTAATAGAGACGCATGAAAAAAAAAATTTGGTTTGTGATTTAACTTCGTTCAGAAGCAGCAACGGTTTTAATATGCTACATTTACACAAAATCGAATCACAAGACCGTTTATTTTTTTTATTGTTTACTATGTCCTTGGTAACATTTTAACCTAAAAATAAAAAAAGTTTACTCACTCCCACATAGCTTTTTTTAGGTCCAAATTTGGTCATTTTACATAGTTTAAGGTGCTAACTATTAGGGAAGGAGGGCAAATATGCAGCTGCTAATTTTTTATTAAAAAGAAGTTACCAGGAGTAAGCACTGGACCAAACCTCAAAAGGATTTAAAATCATGCAGCAACTCGAAATCCGAATTTTGGTCGATTATACATGGAATGGGCCTTAACCAAATGAGGCAAGTTATAGCAATCTAGGTTATTATTAATGTTAAAATGTTACCTTTAAGGTGTTCTTTAAAACAGTATTTGGATTTCATAGTCTTTATATTTTCAATATGGCAATTAAAGTTAGACAAATTTCTGTTTGTTATAATGTAAAGATATCAACATTGATAATATAGCCCAATCATTCTAATAATGCCCCCAGAAAAAAATCCCAACCAAGATCTGCATATGCAGGTTTGTAGCCACTACCCCCAGGAGGATAAAAGTGAAAAATTCCCACAAAGTTTCCGTGACGTTTAGCCCCCATCTTGCATAGAAGTGAGGAGTTAGTTTTTTGTTAATACCTAAACAATTCGGCACTTTTGAAAAAAGTTTTAAAAAGTTTTAAAAATTTTTAGGAACATTATTTTAATAAGAATACAATCAATATTAAAATAATAAATTACCAATGTGAACGATTTTATAGCACTTTAAAAATGTGCTAATTTGGTCCTACAGAGAACGCTGCAATCTATGCTTTAGGACTCTATGACTAAGATAGACGATTATAAATATTATGATGAAATAAAGTGATTTTCAAAGAGCTATAGAATCGTTAATATTAGTGATACATTATGTTTTTAAGATAATTATTTTTATTAAAATAATGTTCCTAAAAATTTTTAAAACTTTTTTTAAAAGTGCCGAATAGTTTAGGTATTAACTAAAAACTAACATCTCACTTCTATGCAAGATGGGGGCTAAACGTCACGGAAATTTTGTGGGAATTTTTCACTTTTATATTCCTAGGGATAGTGCCTACAATCCTACATAAGCAGATCTTGGTTGGAATCTACAAATTTTAAATAGAATGATTGGGCTAATAGTCAGAAGAGCAAGATTTGATCGGATTATCTCAATACCTTTTGTCACTTGTTTCAGACAGGCAGCCTGTATATCCTTAGATTGGGTTTCACCACATTTTCCACTATCAGGTTTGGCATCCTTTGAGCATCCCAATGGGCAATGGTAACATTCCAATGCGGAAACTGAAAAAAAAAATATCATAACTTAATAAATTATCTTATCGGTTGTCGGTAGCATTGCATTTTAATAGTGTATTATGTACCAAGGGCTCGCTAGCTAAGTTTGGGCCCCCTTGATTTTGTTATTCTACAAAATGTTCTTTGCTTAAGCAAAGCAACCATAAATATTGTTAAAAAGAGGAATGCCACCTTTACAAGTACGGAGTACCTACTTAAATTGTTTATCTATAATTATTGACTTTTATCTACAATTATACTAAAACTAATAAAAAAAGCTAACCCAGCTAAGTGATAAACACTTTTTATTTTTAACCAAGAACTTCTAATTAGCCTTGTTTGCGATGACTAACAAATAAGTACCTTTACTTTTTTTGTTAGTTAGCATACCTACATTAAAACGCGTCACCTTTAAGAAAAAATACTTGAAAACAAAATTGCTGGGCATAAAATTGTTATAATCAACCCTATTTAGAGAGAGATATGAATCAATTTCAACAAACTTAACTCTTAAACTAGATATGGGTTAGGACAGTGAGCCTTTTACATTTTTTAAAAAATTTAGCAGAGCTTTAATGTTATTAAAAATAAAAATAATAACTAAAATATAATTTTTTTTCAGTTGAGGGGCTTCGGAACCCCCATTGTTATTATCCAATTTTTGTCAATAACAATTCCAAACTATACTTTATTAGAACCGATTATTTATGAAAATTTGAACGTGATTGCGGGCTTTTCGTTCTTGTATACATAGTTTACAAAACACGTGAAAAGTTCAGACAGACGGACGGACAGACGGATTTTTAAAAATTGTACAAAATTCGCCATATTAGTGATGACGTCACTGAAGCTAGTTTCTATGGTTCGTGACTACGAGTCAAGAAGTAACTCTCGTAATTGTCATTTTTGCGACAAGTGTAATTGTCAAAACGTCAAAGCCATGAAATTTGGCTGTTTTAGCTTCAGTGACGTCACACTAATATGGTGTGTTCGATGAAACGCACGAATCTGCATGAATTTTTGCTACGATGATTTTTGTTGATTTTGGAAGTTTCCAAACAATCACAAAATACTTCTCGTTTTTGACTTTGTTTGCGAAGCGAATAATTAATTATGCTATTTTGTAAATTATTTGGTAAATAAATAATATTAATTATCATATGCCATAATAAGATTCAAAGAAACTATTAAAAGTTTTACACAATAAGCAACTTTAATATCAATGTCATGTGAATAACACTATATTTTTTGAATGCATGACTTTTTGTTGTTTTAAGTTATTGCCTGACTTTAAACTCAAATTAGAAAAAAAAAGGAATCCTGAAAATAAAAGTGAAAAACAACTTTTTATGCAGTATGATTCAACCAAAAAGTTTTATGGGAGTTAATTTATATTTTATACCTAGGTATGTTATATCAGTAAATACCTAAGATTATATTACTCAATGGTTATACTGAGTCTAGATCTTGTAAAAAAAAACTAATAATAAACGAAAAGAAAAAATCGGACATTTGTCCAGAATTGCCGCCACATTATTGTTATGGTACTATCATGGACATGGAATTTAAGACGATCAATTTTTGCATTGTAAAAATGGTCAAAATAATAAACATCTCAAGTTTTATGCGAAGTGGACATTAACAAGAAACATTTCTCTGATGTTTTACGAAGATTAGTACCTTATTATTATCCTAAAAAAAATTATTTAAAAAAGGAAATATATTCTTACTATTTTTCTCGCTCGCAGCACATTTTACATAATTTATTTTAATAAAATACATTTGACGCATTTCTTGTCAAAATAACATTCGAAAACTGACATAAAAAAAAACCCCATTAACAATAGAGTAAAATACAAAAAATCAAAGGTAGCTGATAAAAAATCGTTTTAAATTCCATGTCCACGATAGTACGGGTTTTCCATTGCTCATGGATCACAGGATCATGATCCGAACTTGACCAATCATAAAGACTCCGTGGCTTTACGGAGTCATAATGATTGGTCCAGTTCGGATCATGATTCAATGGATCCTGTGATCCGTGAGAAATGGAAAACCCCTAGTATGTTCTACACATAAAAAAAAAATATTAGCAAAAAGCATAGGTATCAATTCAATTCTGACACTGACGTTTAGGATTTTGGCTTTAGAAAGATTCTTTTGTTTAGAATTATTTTTGTAAAGCCACCTTGACCAAGCCTAGAGTTACGGGACTTTTTTGTCACTAACAATCTTTCTTTTGGCCGTTTTTGCATTAGGAACTTGACGAAAATAACACAAAAAATACTTTTTAATATAGAATTTAATTTCTTTCCCTTTTTATATTATGTGGGGTCGGACAAAAATTTTTTTTTCATAACTTTATGTAAAGAATTAGCCTCGGAATTAGCAGAGCTTTATTGTTATTAAAAAAAGGTTTTTTAAATTTTATAATAATCAAAATATAATTTTTCAGTCGAGGGGCTTCGGAACCCCCTTTGTTATTATCCGATTTTTGTCAATAACAATCCCAAACTATATTTTATTAGCATCGATTATTTCTGAAAATTTGAACGTGATTGGGCTTTTCGTTCTTAAGTTATCTTGTTTACAATAAACGTTCAGAGTTCAGACAAACGGACGGACAGACGGATGTTTTGAAAGTTGTCCTAAATTCGATAATGCCGAGGATAAAGCGCACGAATGAATTTTTGCTTTACAATGATTTTTGTCGATTTTGTTTTTGACTTTGTCTGTAATTAATTATGCTATTTTGTACTTCAAAATTATTCGGTAAATAAATAATATTATAATTATCATGCCATTATAAGATTCAAAGAAACTATTAAAAGTTTTACACAATAAGCAACTTTATTATCAATGTCATGTGAAAAACATTAATATTTTTTGCATGCATAGCTTTATGTTGTTTTAAGTTATTGCCTGATCAATAGTGGTAATTTTCTTTTCCCGATATCTTACAATGTAGAATTCTACGTTGTTGTCTGACTTTATATTCAAACTAAAGAAAAATCTGCCAAAGCAGAAGTGACTCACACATAGGCAGTCTACGCATGTCCAGTAAAGCTGACACTTTTTTAAATCTATCTCTTATACTTTAAACGCTTATACCTTGAATCCAACAACACATATCAACAAAAAAGATGGTTTAATACAAAGGCACAGTCTATCTAAAACTATTTTACTATTTGCTTAATTATATTTTAGGTGGTAAAATAAAATTTTTATAATTAATTTAACTTTACAAAATTTGCATAAAGCTGACAACACTGTCAATGAAATCTGATGCAAAAAAGGTATAATCAAGAATCATAGATGGATTTTTACAAGGGTTTTTAAAAACGACAACTTTGTTAAGGAAAGTTCTTTAACACAGTTGCCAAATTTATTAAACTTAAATCGTATATTTTCCTCAGAAATAAGAAAATACGTTTTTTATAACAATTTTTCAAGGATCCCGAGACTTGTCCCAACAACGTACCATATACAGGGTGTCCAAAAAATGGCGCATAAACGCGATGGTACGCTCTTGGGGCATTCTTAGGGATCCCTAGAAAATTGTCTAAAAAAATCCATCTGTTATCGTTATCGAGAAATATGCGAACAAAGTTGCATAAATTCGTCAATACAGTCTAGGAAAATACATCTAAAAATCCCATCTATAAATCTTAAAATCCCATTTATGAGTCTTGATTATACACTTTTGCACTAGATTTCATTGACGTTGTTGTCAGCTTCATTTCATAAAAAAATTGTAAAATTAAATTGATTATAAAAATGTAATTCGACCATTTAATAAATAAACAAATGGTTGAATGGTTTAAGATGTACTGTAGCTTTGTACTAAACCATTTGTTTCGTTAATATGTGCTGTTTAATTCAAGATATAAGCATTTAAAGTTTCGCACTTTGGGGCAACATATCTACGAGGGTATATGAGATAGATTTTTTTTAACAATTTTCTGGGGCTCCCTAGACATGCCCCAACAACGTACCATCGTGTTTATGCGCCATTTTTTGGACACCCTGTAGGTTCGCGCCAATTTTGGGACATCCACTATATAAATTGGTTTTTTTTAGGTACCCGAGGAATCTCTGATTTGAACTACGGTTTTAATGATGATTCTCTCTACATTTAAAGTGAAATAATATTAGGACTATTGTTGGTATGCATGTTAATTGGCTGAAACGAAACTGACTGTCATTTCACATTTGGTTGTTTATTTATGCAACTCTTGCCAACATCAAAGTCAAGTTACCCACCTTACCTCATCGTTCATTGATTTTATAAGGATGACGAAATAAATTGTGACACTAAACGTGACATCATCAGACCTCTATTTATATTTTTATATTCATTAATGTGCAGGCTGTGTATTTTTGGACATACCGAGCGATCCACACCTCGACTCTTGCCATGCATTTGTAAACTTCCAATTTTTTTCATTGTTAAAACATTGTCGGTTGCCATGTTTTTAACGTTCCACAGCAAGAGTCGAGTGAAAATTTTGTGGATCGCACAATATTAGTTTTCGTATTCTTAAATAATTATTGCATTTAAGGTTTTTAAAATTACATAAAAGAACATATTACCATTATTACCTACTACACTGGCTTTCAAAAGTCTTGCACCCCCCCTTTAAAAACTTTCGCGTTTGCCTGACTGAAATTAAATTTTCTTTATAATAAACTTTAAAGCCTTGGTGATATAATACATAAGATAGAGAAGCGTTTAATTAATTTTCTTTAATGGTACCAAGCGTTTAAAAAAAAAGTGTAAAATTCCTGAAAATTGAAGAAGTGTAAAAATTAAAAATAAACCAAACACGGGATTATTAGTGAGTGGTATTAGTACTCCTTGTTCTAAATGATGCATTTAAATGGTTTCGCATACTTCTAGCGGGGCTATTAACAACTTCTGGGGGTGCATTCGCCATTTTCTCGCAACGCAACAATTAGCCCCGGTCAGCTTTTTAGCGTTTTTTTTTCGGGTTTTTTTTGCGGAAAACTTGTTTAGAGATAAAATTCCACTATGTCCAAAAGAATTCAGGTTCGATTAGCTGGCAGGTCAGTCACATCACTCCCTGTGGGAATATTTCGATACGTTTCATACGACGCAGAGTTCCTTTGCCGCCCATAAATGCAAAATTTTGAAAAGAAATAACATGAGAAGGATATATTAGGAGACAGACAAAAGTCTCTTCGTAAACTTGACCATCGATATTGCCCGGACTATGAATCGGAGCAAACTTTTCGTAAAACATTTTACCACTCCAAACATTTCAGTACCCGTATGATATGGGGCAACTTTAATTTAAGTATTCAATCGATGGTGTCTTTTTGTATCTTGCCAAACTCTTTAAAGATAATCATTACTCATTAGGACAAACCTGGACTTACCAATAAAAATCAATTTTTTTACCCACGAAGCATCCCGCTTAATTTTTTCTCTGACCAATGAAAACGGGTTTGCGTATAATGTTATGTTAACATAATACCCCTACACTAGGAGTTCATAAAAAAAAATCCGAAATTTTGCTTTTAAGGGCGACAATGGGAATCCGCGTCTTATTAAACGTGTCGAAATATTCCCACAGGGAGTGATGTGACTGGCCCGCCAGCTAATCGAACCTGAATTCTTTTGGACATAGTGGAATTTTATCTCTAAACAAGTTTTCCGCAAAAAAAAACCCGAAAAAAAAAACGCTAAAAAGCAGACAGGGGCTAATTGTTGCGTTGCGAGAAAATGGCGAATGCACCCCTAGAAGTTGTTAATAGCCCCGCTAGAAGTATGCGAAACCATTTAAATGCATCATTTAGAACAAGGAGTACTAATACCACTCACTAATAATCCCGTGTTTGCTTTATTTTTAATTTTTACACTTCTTCAATTTTCGGGAATTTTACACTTTTTTTTTAAACGCTTGGTACTATTGAAGAAAATTAATTAAACGCTTTTCTATCTTGTGTATTATATCACCAAGGCTTTAAAGTTTATTTTAAAGAAAATTTAATTTCAGTCAGGCAAACGCGAAAGTTTTTAAAGGGGGGGTGCAAGACTTTTGAAAGCCAGTGTAATTGTTTACTTAAAATAGCAATGACATAAAAGTTTATTTATCTTTTAGGTAATTACTTTTACGTTTTTTAAAATAAAATAAGTAAGTATCCATAATTATTTACCTCATTGGATATTTAAAATTTTGGTGACAGTGAATCATCCGAAACCACGTACTTACATACATCTTAATTTTTAGGGTCATATTGTTGCTTTATTTCTTAGGTAGTTAGGTACCCCGTCTTGAATTAATAAATGTCCAGGATATTAAAATTAAGATTAATCAACATTTCAAAAACAATATACTTATTTCATGCTAAGAGGGCTTAAATTGACACTGTCTGACCTTAGTTCATTACAATACTCCCACCTTTCGTTACTTATTAAATAGATAACTGTGAGTAAACTTCTTTAACTTTAAAACGTACGTTTAAAAAAAAAATTACAAAAGTAACCCAATTTAACATTCAACAAAACACTCCTTGTTTTTGGACAACTACCTAATGCGTTTTCCATTTTGGAAGCTACAAGGTCATTATCTATTGTTTTTACTGTTTAGTAAACATTATGAGTGGGTGCAATAGTACATTACGGGTATATGTAGTATCTAAGTCATTTTGGTAAACCAAAATGACAGAAAACGACTTGTTACACAATTCGTTGTCATAGAAAATAATTGTTACATTTTGACCATTTTAAAGATAAACAAATGGTAGGACGGTTTAAGATAGACTGTGTCATTGTATTGAGCCATATTTTTGGTTAATATGTGTCGTTGTTTTTAAGGTACACATGCTCTTTGGGGCCTCATTCCGAGAGTAGATAAGATTTTTTTTCTTGACAATTTTCTGAGAATCTCTAGACATGTCCCAACAGTGTACCATACAGATGGTGGGCCAATTTTGGGACACTCTGTATAAATAATTGGCGTAGTTTTTTTTACCTTGATATAATGAGTTTTTCAAATTTTACTTATGGAATTTTTAAACTTATTTAAAATATTTAATTTTTAAATTATTCCGTTTGTGTGGTCGGATATCAAAATAACAAAAAATAAAAAAAAATATACCTATCAGTATTTTAATTTTATAAACAAATAAAAAATTTATTGAGAAAACAAAAGAAATAAAGATAAAAATATACAGGTGTGTCTCGTATATTTTTTCCGATTCGTAAATACAGCCCTTTACGCATGTACATTAAAAGCCTTGGAAAAAAGTTGCGTGATAAGAAAGTTCCACACATCTAGAACCCTATATGGAGCAAGCGAGAGGTCAAACAAGTGCAAAAAGTAGGGTTGCCATGTTTAATAAACGAGAGAGACTGCAAGTGTCAAAATTCAGACCAGCCAATTGAAAATTTTGAAGATTATGAATAAGTCCCTAGATTTTTCAGGTCTGCCAACACAAAATTTTAAAGATTTTTAAGATACAGTAGCATTGATCTTTTACAATTTTTTAAAGTACACTTTATTGTGTTTTTCACTTACACACAAAACGCTTAAATTCTTTAAAAAGCAGTTTTTTTTACCAAAGAAACAAATAAATGGAAAGTTAATAACCCCACTTTGAAATGTAAACTGACACATATTGTCCCCAATGGACTTAATTTCCATCTCGTTCTACTGCATGTGCTGTAGCCTGCGCTAATGGTTAAAAATTCATATAGTGCTTTAAGATAGGTGAAAAGTTCCTACATATATATTTAATTATTATTTGAATTAAATAAAACTATAAAATTATTAGAAACAAAAAAGTCCTTTTTATTCTCACTACAGATAGTTACCCTATTAAAAAGGGATATTTTAAAATAGGTTTAAAATTTTAGTTTTAACAAACATTTTTAAATGCGTTTGTTTTGGTGGGGTACGACAAACCATTTTTAAAATTTACGATTAAAGCGCTTTTAGTCTACGTTGCTTAAAGGGCTGTACTTACAAAACGGTGCAATTTTGAAAAAACTTAAAAAGCTGCCAGCTATAATCGACTTATTTTGCTTCAGGGGAATCATAACAACTGGACATCCTGTATATATTTATCTTTATTTCTTTTCAATATTTGTTTATGTTATTTTAATATCTGACCACATAGACGGAATAATTAAAACATTTACGATTTAATTAAATTATTTCAAAAAATCCAAAAGTAAAATTTTAAAAACTCAATATATCACTGCGCCAATTATTTATATATTGGCAAAACTAATGAGCTTATTATAGAACGCAAATGCGTGCTATAATGTTAACTTAACGATCGGTTAAAATTGACAATAAAAAATAATACATTATTTGGGTTTACAGTTTTTACTTTTAAGCATTTGTTTTTTTAAAAAAATCGCTGTTTTGCGCCTCATTTATTAAATTTGTGCTCAAAAACGTTCCACATGAAAACTGATGTTTTACCAAACTTTAAGTACTTAGGTACTTTTAAAAAAAATATTTTTAAAATAATAGAAAATTAAACGTTTTATTTTAACAATAATTTTATCCTATTTTAATTTAATAATTAAATATAAAAAACAAGGTGACTTATTTTTAGTGTCAGAATAATGATATTTTGTTTTATAATAAGCAAACGTGCAAAGATCAATATTCAATCTAACCTACGTGTAAACATTAAAAGTTAAATTTAATTATTTCTCTCCATCATATTTATTTTTAGAAATCATTGCACGAAACTTATGGCATTCAATAATTTTTTTTTTAAACAGACAATTATCTTAAGTGGGATAGGGCGAGTACTTACCACTGCTTAAGTAAAAAACTGCCAAGCAGGAAACAAAAAACACAACTTTGGCCATTTTTAACGTTTTAAATATTAAAACTAAACTTCAGAAACAGAACTGGTGGACTCTGGTGGACGACTGCCAATGTTTCGTTAAAATGGAAGGAGAAAGCTATTACGAAAAATAGATACAACAAACAAGGCTATCGTCGCCGCAGCAGTAAAACCGACTTCTGAATGTCCTACTTGCAAATTTTTATTTTAAGAGATCTCTTTTGCTATACTTTCTATAAGAAAAAAAATATCTCTTAATTGATGAAGAATCACAATAGACCTTTAAAATCCTAAAATACCATGGAATGCATACACTCCTTTATTTTAAAAAAGGATGACCTAAGCTTGCATTGGGCGTATTGTCCTTGAGATTTTAACTGGACATAACATAACAAACAATAACTTTATAATATTACATATCTATTAAACTTTTGTATTAATTTAAAAAATTAAATGTAACGTGCATACATTATATTTTCTCCGGACTTTGCGTTATACAGTATACAAATTCATCTGTAATATTCATTGTGGAAAATGCAAACAAAGTTTCCTAAATGCGACAACACATTCTAGCTAAATACATCTAAAAGTCCCATCAAGCCCGTCCGCATACCAATAAATTTCATGAAAATCATTCACGTCAACTTATAGCTACGAAATTTGGTATACAAATATATTTCAAAAGTGATCAGCAAACGCTCACATTTAAAATATATTTGATAAAAATGGTTATATTGTAGTGTGCCCCATTTTTGAAATAATGGGGCTTTTATAATTAAAAATTAGTTTTAAAACCCTTTACTAAAACTTTTGCAAAATGTTGATAGGCATCGCCACTTTTAATTAGTTCTCTTTATTTATTAAGGAAATTTTTTCATTTTGCATTATACGGTTACTACTACTAAAATGCAAATATTTAGCAAAATAGTGCGTTCTAATTAAATGGAGAATACATCTTTTTACACAGAACAGGAATTAATTTCGATTTGCTTAATTAACTCACTACTTTTGCTTAATATTGGTGATGCCTTTTTTCTAATGTTACCAAGATACAGTTGAATTCACATAAAAGTGGTACAGTGTCAAAGTTGTGTCAAACTTTTTTAATTAAATTTGGCCTTAATTTTGCGATAATTTAATTATATTCCTGATGGTTGTTTCGTTGGTTTGCCATTTTTTATGAATACTGTAAATAAACAACCAGAAATTAAGAAATTAATGCTAAATTTATTAAAACAAATTTGACACCTATTGACACTGTACCACTTTTATGTGAATTCAACTGTACAAAATAATAAAATTTATAAATGAGAAAAACTAATATAGATCTTTCCCGCCGTTGACCACAATCGCGGTCATTATACTTGGTAAACTAAATGACCACCAGCAGCACAATGATTTGTGTCAATCTGACGCATATCTGACGTTTCCCAAGTATAACGACTGCGAAGGTGGTCAACGGCGGAAAAGATCTATAGTAGCCTGGCTGCCAATAAAAATTTAAAAAAAAAACCTAGTTAAGCGTGTTAAAATTATTTTTAAATTTTTGAAGTACTAGTATTTCCGAGAGTATTTCAGAATTGGGGGACACTATGATAGGCATTCTTGGCAAATAACGAGCGATCCACAAAATTTCACCTCGCTTCGACTCTTGCCATGAAAAACAAAAGCTGCTTTTCCATAGGCCTTTGTATTGTATTTGTATTGATAGTTACAATTGGTGCGCCAATTCTGGTAACCCTGTATAATTATTTTATACTTATGATACATAAAGATATCCAAAACCGGACTGTCTTATGTAAGAATTTCACTATTCACAAATAATAACCAGTGTAGCTATTCCCGAAATTTACTTCACGTTCCTCGGTGTTAGAATGTGAATATACACAGATAAGTGAGTCCAGTCTATCCTCCTCAGTGTCTATGATTAATCCTAGACTATCTTCAAGTGGCCACCTGTGTTTGCACATGTATTTTTCTAAATACTCATAAAAATAATACTTCACCTACAAATTAGGCATTCATTTCCGACCAAAAGTTTGATTAATTTAAAAAAAAATGTGACTTATCTGGTTGTTGCTGTGATAAAAATCTGGTGGAACAGGTGCGAATATAAACAAATAAGTCACAAATAAATCGCCATTCCAAAATAAGTAGACATGACTTATTTGTATAGGCTATAGAGGTTATCACATGTTAAAACAAAAAAAAATGAACTTATGTTTACGAAAAAAATTTAACGTATATGAATTGAACTATTTGACCGTAAGTATTTGCGAAATAAAATCTAACCAAAGCATGCAATAATTTATTATTTTAAATTCATAATTAGTATTTTTAGTACAGTCAATCTGTCCTAAATAATGGGGGGCATCGACAAATGTAGAAAGATAAAATTCTATCTTCTGCTGAAGATGACAGCTTAGCTTTCGAAATACATACTCAGATTCTTCGTGTCGTTTGGAGAGAATCTTTGGTTTATATTAAACATTCGCCACAGAAATCATTAAATGTATCTTCCCTAATCTCCTAAAATTGCAAAAGTAATTCCTGTTTTAAAAAAGGGCGACTCCAAAGACCCCAACAACTACAGGCCCATATCGATACTTCCAGCCGTATCCAAAATTTTCGAAGCTTGAAACCTTACGGCCCCCAGTCACCTAGATGCTGAGAATTGTCATGATCGTTAGTGAAAACTACCCTAGTTGTATGTTATAACCCAAGTTCTTTTTACAAGTACTGCAAGTTGTAAATGATACTTAAAGAAGTATCGCATGATCCCACCCTCCTCCTCATGCTCAATTAGTTAATTTATTTCATGATTAATTAATATAATTCATGAATAATATAATAATATCTATTGATAATAGTAATGGTAGACTGAAAGAAGTGAGACTGTCGTCTCTTTTTATGTATTGACAGGACGTATCCTTCCTGCAGGAATACAATAACTCATGACCGTAGTCATAAATGAGTTGGGATTGTACAATGAATTCCATGAAGCAGATATGGTCCCGTAGGATCCAAGGTCAAACTCATGACCGTAGTCATAAATGAGTTGGGATTGTACAATGAATTCCAGGAAGCAGAATATGGTCCCGTAGGATCCAAGGTCAAACTTGAGTCGTAACTCTTCTTCTTTCAATGTACAGCCATTAAAATCATTACAAGAATTATTATTATTCATAGAATGTTCTTTAAAAGAATACATCAATTATTACAACTTGGGTTATAAGATATCAATGATCAATCTATTATTAAAATCTGGAGACAAAGGATAATTAGATTTGTAATCGCTTTAACGAGACTTACTTGTTTAATATTTCTTTATGTTACAAATAATACCATGCATGGTTAGTTAAGATTAGTGAGGTTAGGTAAACACATTTCCATTAGGAATTTCAGAATAGGATAAAACCAAATTACTTGTTCCCATGTTTACCCTTACAACTAAATCTAGAGAAACATAAGGCGTGGAAAAGAATCCACCGTGCGAACTCATATTTCTACTAGTATCAATCGTTAAATATCTCTCAATATGAACAGTTAATATTTGGCGTGATAGAAACCACAAATGCTTACAAACACCAACTATCCATATTTAAAAATACAGGATAAACAAATCAGAACTCAGTATGTCTAGTATTCATTCTTGCAATTATAGCTAGAGAAATATAAGGCGTGAAGAATCCACCAAGCGAACTCATATTTCTACTAGACTCAATCGTTTAATACCTCTCAACATGAACAGTTAATATTTGGCGTAATAGAAACCACAAATGCTTACAAATATCAACTATCCATATTAAGAAATACAGAATCAAACATTGGTTTGTTAATGGTTATAGGAGAGAAGTTTGTTTTTGACTGCCTGCTTTTTTCGTCGGTCGGTCTTATTTATATGCTGATCAGGCAACTGCTAAAAGTAGGTCAAACATGCAGATATCATTCATAAAGCTCCGTTCACCATCACTACACTCGAAGACGATCGACCCAAACCGACTATGTTATTTATAAAAGTATTGATTTTTTCTTATAGAATCGTCGACCGGGTGTTGTACCGTCTCAGTGTCTCCCTATTTTTGAGAGTGGAAGAAAGATTTCTCTCAACGAGCAAAAATATTATTGATTTATTTATTTTTGGTTTAATTAGAACTATTGTCCATGTTTAAATGTGTTTAAATTAAAACTCTAACAAATAGCAATTAAATAGTCAGCACACTTAGGTTAGGGTCAGTGTCTCCCTATTTTTGAGAGTGGAAGAAAGATTTCTCTCAACGAGCAAAAACAAAAATTTGCGGTCAATGGTCTTTTGAGTTTTAATCAATAAGGATATTTTTTTTTTTATTAAATAAATGATATTATATTTATATTTGTTGCAATCACTAAGGTATTAAAAGTGAGTTATTTACATCTCATTTACATATGTGTTGTTAAGTCTATTTATCTCAATTTTTTTTTTAATAAAAAAAATGATACAAAAAAAAAATTCGCACCAGGGTGAATGCACCAGTGAAGGAACAACGTCATACATTTTTCAAAATTTTAAACTTTTTGCACCTTGCAAGTTGTTGAAATGTAACTTATATTGTAGTTTGGTATGTTGCTTTTAATGTTTAAACTTTATCCTTGGCAATAAACGGATAATGTTAAAATTGAATGTATCCTTTGTGCCTGTCTTGGATAGAAGCGTTTGTGCATAAAATAATAAGAAAGTTTAAAGACAGATGTAACATTTTAAATTAATTTTAAGGCTATTATCATTTAAAAAGGGGCCAAAAAAAAAATTATAAGATTGTCCATTTTTTTTTAAAATCTATAAAATTATTTATAGTTTATTCATTTTTTTAGCTGTTCCTTACTGGAACGCAAAGACAAACTAGTGAAGGAACAAATGTTACCTTACTGTTATGTTATTCAGTAAAGAACCAGCCACAAAAAGTTTTTTTCTGGATATTTACCAATTGCCACCATGTTCTTACACTGGTTATTAATAATCTTAGGATTTTGACAATTAGTTATTGCTTTTAATATGAAATTAACAAAAAAAAAAAAAAAACAATTTAATATATGTATGTGGAAACCATGCCCATAAGTTTAGCATAAAATACCTTAAAAAAAAAAATATTATTTGTTTCATTTGTTTTTTTTTTAGTATCACATTAATTTGTGTTTTTTTTTTATCCAAACTCATGATAATATTGTTATTGTTTTGAATAAACAATTGACAATTCAACAAGAGAGATGTCACATTTTTTTTTTTTGCAGACATATGTTGTGTTGTTAGTTTACAACAACTTTAATAATGTGTTTTAGTTAAAATCCTATATTTTTTTTAATATAAGAATTTATTTGACATTATTATTTATTTATTTTAATTTGACAACAACATTTTGTTTTTAACAATCAACTCGGTATATTTTGTATATAAAACAACTAATTAGATTCAACAAAGGCGTACTTCATTTTATCAGGCCGCCGCACTCTCATTTTCATTATTTTTTGAATCCTGGAGGCCTCATTTTTAGAAGATCCATTTTTGTGACGTCACTAATATTAGTTTGGCTACCAGCAAACGGTGTCGCTTTAGTCAGCAATAAAAGTAATTATACTTCTTAGGTTGCATCCTCATAGATCACACGGTATAGTAGTTTCTTTTACTAGTATTTGGTATTTTTTTTTATTATTTTTTTAATACTATCGATTGACAATTTCAAAATAAAAAAACAGTGATGAGCCATAGAGTGACATATTTTACCCTGTATATTGTTATTAATATAACTTGTGTTTGTTGTTTATGTAAGAAAAGTAAAATTAAATCATAAAAATGCATTTAAAAAAAAAACATGTTCAGGGCATCTAAATTAAAAATAATGGTCTCAACATACACAGAAGAATTTATTTTTCAATAAAATTACCGTATAATGCACTAATTATTAAACTATTTAAAAGTTTATACAAAATAGGAATTATTTATTTAAGTACTTAATGTTAAGAAGTTCTTTTAGGTATCATAGCATAAATTAGCACTTTTACAAAAATGTCTACAATTTTCTTTATAAATTCTCACATCTCAAGCAAAAATTGTTTCATTTTCCAATTTGAAGTGTAATGCCAACTTTGTGGAAAATTGAACTTTTCAATCCTAATTAAACTTTGCTATTTAAGTAAAATGTTACTTATAACGTTGATAGTAAATTGTTTATTCAAAATTTAATCATAATTATTGTAATATTCTCTGAGTGTTTAACAGTTAAAAGTTGGAGATTATCAGTACTGCTTCTAAACATAGTAGCAGCCTATGATATAGAATAAACTTAATTATTATTTTTATTTATTATGGTAGATTGTTTCTGATTAATTTTTCAAACACTGATAATTGTTAGTGTTGTTAATTGGGTAAACATCTCCATAAAATTTAAAATTCGAGTCTATAGAAAAAATTTTTTTTTTAGCATTAATTCTCCATTAGAAAACACAAAAATGAACTATCGGTACTGCAATGACAAAGACGTCTCTTTAAAATGACTTCAAGCAAAAAAAAATAATTTTTGATTTTGGTTTTGTTCAAAATAATGTCAATATTGTGTAAAATTATGTTAATATAGTAAAGATTGTTAAAACAAAAATTCAGTTACAAAATACCAAAAAAAAATATAATGTCTCACGAAAAGACAACAACATTTATTTGGTTATAGCTTTATAAAAATAACCCACATAATTGGTATTATAATTAATCAATTTTTATTACAAAATGCAGTTTAAGTAACTCGTTAACCTGGTTTACGGCACCACTGAAACCTTACGGCCCCCAGTCACCTAGATGCTGAGAATTGTCATGATCGTTAGTGAAAACTACCCTAGTTGTATGTTATAACCCAAGTTCTTTTTACAAGTACTGCAAGTTGTAAATGATACTTAAAGAAGTATCGCATGATCCCACCCTCCTCCTCATGCTCAATTAGTTAATTTATTTCATGATTAATTAATATAATTCATGAATAATATAATAATATCTATTGATAATAGTAATGGTAGACTGAAAGAAGTGAGACTGTCGTCTCTTTTTATGTATTGACAGGACGTATCCTTCCTGCAGGAATACAATAACTCATGACCGTAGTCATAAATGAGTTGGGATTGTACAATGAATTCCATGAAGCAGATATGGTCCCGTAGGATCCAAGGTCAAACTCATGACCGTAGTCATAAATGAGTTGGGATTGTACAATGAATTCCAGGAAGCAGAATATGGTCCCGTAGGATCCAAGGTCAAACTTGAGTCGTAACTCTTCTTCTTTCAATGTACAGCCATTAAAATCATTATAAGAATTATTATTATTCATAGAATGTTCTTTAAAAGAATACATCAATTATTACAACTTGGGTTATAAGATATCAATGATCAATCTATTATTAAAATCTGGAGACAAAGGATAATTAGATTTGTAATCGCTTTAACGAGACTTACTTGTTTAATATTTCTTTATGTTACAAATAATACCATGCATGGTTAGTTAAGATTAGTGAGGTTAGGTAAACACATTTACATTAGGAATTTCAGAATAGGATAAAACCAAATTACTTGTTCCCATGTTTACCCTTACAACTAAATCTAGAGAAACATAAGGCGTGGAAAAGAATCCACCGTGCGAACTCATATTTCTACTAGTATCAATCGTTAAATATCTCTCAATATGAACAGTTAATATTTGGCGTGATAGAAACCACAAATGCTTACAAACACCAACTATCCATATTTAAAAATACAGGATAAACAAATCAGAACTCAGTATGTCCAGTGGTTATTCTTGCAATTAAAGCTAGAGAAATATAAGGCGTGAAGAATCCACCAAGCGAACTCATATTTCTACTAGACTCAATCGTTTAATACCTCTCAACATGAACAGTTAATATTTGGCGTAATAGAAACCACAAATGCTTACAAATATCAACTATCCATATTAAGAAATACAGAATCAAACATTGGTTTGTTAATGGTTATAGGAGAGAAGTTTGTTTTTGACTGCCTGCTTTTTTCGTCGGTCGGTCTTATTTATATGCTGATCAGGCAACTGCTAAAAGTAGGTCAAACATGCAGATATCATTCATAAAGCTCCGTTCACCATCACTACACTCGAAGACGATCGACCCAAACCGACTATGTTATTTATAAAAGTATTGATTTTTTCTTATAGAATCGTCGACCGGGTGTTGTACCGTCTCAAGCTGCCATGAAAACCAGGATTATTGATTATTTCGAAACCAAAAAATGTTAAATGATAACCAACATGGATACCAACAGATCAACTAACACCTCACTCGTAAGAATTTTGAACGGAATCATCGACGGTATTGATAATAAAAACTGGGTGGAACTAATGTCCTGCGATCTGACAAAAGCATTTGACTCCATATGGCCGAAACTACTGATCGAAAAATGCGAACATTACGGAATCCGCGGACCAGGCCTCAAAATGCTGAAGTCGTATTTAGATAACAGAACACAACAAGTTTTCCTGGATGGAAAGTTATCAACAAAATCTTCTGTAGAGTTTGGAGTGCAACAGGGATCCATATTAGGTCCTATACTTTTTATCATCTTCGTAAATGACCTAAATATCGATAGTAACGGAAACATCGCTATATGCAGATGACACAACGTTTATTCTTAAAGCAAAGACAAGGGAAGAGTTAGTGAAGGAACTTGTAAAACTAAAATGCGAGGAATGGTTTACAAACAACAAACTTAAAATCAAAACAAACAATAATCAGCATCTTTCCTTCAAATCTACACAAGAAGAAACGACACTAAAATTTCTAGGAGTTGTTTTCGATCCAAAACTAAATTGAAAAGAACACATAGATTTTATTTCCCGCAAAGTTTCCAAATCTATATATTGCATAAGGAGAATGAAAGAAATAAGCACGCATGAAATAGCTAAACTAACTTACTTTGCAAGTTGCCAAAGTCACCTAAATTACGGCATTATGATCTGGGGGTCGTCGTCTGCAGCCAAAGATTTGTTCATTCTTCAGAAACAGGCGATTCGAACTTTGTGTGGAAAGAAAAAGATTGATAGTTGTCGACCACTATTTAAAAAGGAAAATATCCTTACTCTGCCGGCACTATTTGTATTAGAATGTCTGAAATATATTCACAAAAATTTGGCCCAATTTAAAACAAACAGATGTAATCACAACGACGAAATAACCTGCTTGCTGCTCGTCATACGCTTAAACAAACTCAACAGGGAGTAAACTACTTACTGATGGGGCTTAAAATGCTATAACCACCTACCTGAAGAAATTAAATCCAGACCATTTAAACACTTCACAAACGTTGTAAAAAAAATCCTGCTGTTAGGTCCCATTTACAGCCTCGATGAATTCCTATCATCAGCCATAAAAGTACCTGAAAGAAAACCGACAATAATAATGAATAAGCTTTAAATTAAATGTTTATTGCATACGTACCTGAGCTAATCTATGTTTGTAATGTGATGTACCATGTACCTATATTAATGTAAAATATTTTAAATACCTTATACTTACCTAAATTTGACACTTCATGTAATTATTTGATGAAACAAATATTTCTTATTCTTAAATATCCAAAACAAATTTGTTTAGAAAATACTACCCAGTATATTAACTTTAGTGGAGAAACACACAAGATAATACTGCTATAACAAAGGGAAAATGTTCTATTTTTAATTAACCCAGTTTACTTTATGTAAAATAGTAGACCAACCTCGGAATTTGAGATAGCTGGCTGATTTTTCGCATACATTTTCGTTTTATACCATTCTGAAAGTTGCCTTAAAAGTCACCACCTCAAGGGTGACATAAGATATTCAAGGTAACGAAAAATTTTTGTTTTGGGCGTTTTTGGGCCATAACTTTTCTTCTTTGTTTCTTATGCTGTTTGGAGTTATTGCGCAACTGTTTAAAAGTTATGTGAAAAAAAAAACAACATTATGTAATAAACACAGGTAAAATTAAAAAAAAATGCTTGGCAATTTAACTTTTCTTTTATTATAAAATTATAATCTTAAATTCATTGATTGCCTAATAATGTTGCCAAGTCGGTAGGATTAAAAAAAACTTAGACACACCTCTAGGACTTTCAAAAGATTTCGGCTACCAGAGATGATTCCGTTATGGTTCGGGTCCCTCCGTAGCTACAAACAATTGCTCTATAAATTTTTCGTTGCATCCGTCAGTTTCGCAAAATCTACAATTCTTCGAAAAAAATTAAATACACTGACTTTCAAAAGTCTTGCACCCCCCCTTTAAAAACTTTCGCGTTTGCCTGACAGAAATAAAATTTTCTTTAAAATAAACCTTAAAGCCTCTGTGATATAATACACAAGATAAAAAAGCGTTTAATTAATTTTCTTCAATGGTACCACGCGTTTAAAAAAAAAGTGTAAAATTCCTGAAAATTGAAAGAAGTGTAAAAATTAAAAATAAAGCAAACACGGGATTATTAGTGAGTAGTATTAGTACTCCTTGTTCTAAATGATGCATTTAAAAGGTTTCACATACTTCTAATGGGGCTATCAATAACTTCTAAAGTTGCATTCACCATTTTCTTGCACCGCAACAATTAGCCCCTGTCTGTTTTTCGGCGTTTTTTTTTTCGGTTTATTTTTGCAGAAAACTCTTCTGGAGACATGATCTTAAGATTCTCAAAGAAATTCAGGTCTGATAAGTAAGCAAGCCACTCATATCACGCCCTGATGTAGGAATATTCGGACACGTTTCTTACGACGCAGAGTACCTTTGTCGCCCATAAATGCAAAATTTTGAAAAGAAATATTATGAGGAGGATACATTAGGAGACAGACAAAAGTCTTTTCGTAAACTTGACCATCGATATTGCCAGGACTATGAATCAGAGCAAACTTTTCGTAAAACATTATACCCCTCCAAAACATTTCAGTACCCGTATGATATGGAGCAACTTTAATTTAAGTATTCAATCGATGGTGTCTTTTTGCATCTTGCCAAACTCTTTAAAGATAATCATTACTCATTAGGTCAAGCCTGGACTTACCAATAAAAATCAATTTTTTTCACCCACGAAGCATCCCGCTTAAATTTTTCTCTGACCAATGAAAACGGGTTTGCATATAATGTTATGTTAGCATAATAACCCCTACACTGGGACTTCATAAAAAAAAATCCAAAATTTTGCTTTTAAGGGCGGCAATGGAAATCCGCGTCTTATGAAACGTATCGAAATATTCCCACAGGGAGTGATGTGACTAGCCTGCCAGCTAATTGAACCTGAATTCTTTTGAACATAGTGGGATTTTGTCTCTAAACAAGTTTTCCGCAACAAAAAAAACCGAAAAAAAAACGCTAAAAAGCAGACAGGGGCTAATTGTTGCGTTGCGAGAAAATGGTGAATGCACCCCTAGAAGTTATTAATAGCCCCATTAGAAGTATGCAAACCATTTGAATGCATCATTTAGAACAAGGAGTACTAATACTACTCACTAATAATCCCGTGTTAGCTTTATTTTTAATTTTTACACTTCTTCAATTTTCAGGAATTCTACACTTTTTTTTAAACGCGTGGTACCATTGAAGAAAATTAATTAAACGCTTTTCTATCTTGTGTATTATATGACAGAGGCTTTAAGGTTTATTTTAAAGAAAATTTTATTTCTGTCAGGCAAACGCGAAAGTTTTTAGAGGGGGGGTGCAAGACTTTTGAAGGCCAATGTAATTTGCTACTTGCTAGCCTTTCACGTAGTTTTTTCTTCTCCGCTGCTATTGGTGGATTCAAATGTTTTAGGTCCAACGCCGAAAAGAAATCAAGCATAATGTCATTGCAGCAGATCCTTTTTCATTTTATTTTTATTTTGTGAATTGTATTTGCTGGAGCGAGGCGTGTATTGTGTATTCAAAGTATTTAGTTTTTATTTAAGCGTATGAACAAAATGCACAATAAACAAATAATAGTATTTTATAGGTTATACAGGGTGTTACCAAATAACTAGGAAAAAATTCAGGGGGTAATTTTTGAACCCATTTTAAGAAAAAAAGTTCATATAAACATGTGTCCGAAAATCCTTCGTTTCTGAGATACAGGGTGTAAAAGTTATTCAAAAAAATGTTTAATCTTAAGATTATTAAAAAGCTAAACCAGATATTTATTTAAAATAATAATAAAAAAAAGAAATTAATTAACCCTTCATTGTTAACTATGGTTTATTTTCATTAACATAAAAAAGAAATTTTGTTGCCTTTGGGCAATGAATTTTTTTCTCGAAAACGGTTAGTTTTATGAAAAACAAACAGGATATTAATTTTAAAGATCATATTCTAGGGCTTCTAATTATTTTATGAAAATACCAAAAAAGTAACACACAAAAAAGTTGGGGGTGAACAACTCCCATGGTACCCCCCAATGTGCCCCTTCCAATTATAATTTTTATTTTTTTCTACCGCACCTTATGCCGAATGGTAGGAGAATTACCCGTGCTAAGTTTTAAATAAATATCTGGTTTAGTTTCTTGGTAATCTTAAAAAAAAAGTTTTTTTTTAGAAACTTTGGCACCCTGTATCTCAGAAAAGAAAGATTTTCGGACACATGTTTATATGAACTTTTTTACTTAAAATGTGTCCAGGAATTACCCCCTGAATTTTTTCCTAGTTATGGTAACACCCTGTATTGTTAGATTAGAAGCAGCTTCTTTCTGTCGTGCGTATGAACCTGCAATTTAATATGACAGATGTCAGTGTTGTTTCTTGGACCTAAAACTTTTAAATCCACCAGTGGAGAAGCTAGCAAAAAGCTACGTGAAAGGCTAGCATTATTCTGAAAAATCTAAAAAGACAGCTTAATGAGCACCATTCGCCATTTTGTCTCTTCATGGGCATCTTTCCCAGTTTTTTTTTTAAATTATTTTTATTGTCGGTAAATAATTGATGAAGATGGCCATAATACATATTCAAGAAAACAATCCCCCCTTAGTTGGCTAAAAAAAATTCTGTACCCAGTGTCAACCCCCCACAACCCCCATGTACAAAAAAAAAAATTTTAATTTTATTTTATTCTTTTTATTAAGAAAATGATTAAAAAAAATTTACAAGAATCAAAAATAGTACATTATTAACCAAGGTAGAGAAGAGGGTCATTATTGACCTAGCGCAAAGATTGTGTCCCGAGCCGCGCAGCGGCAAGGGACACAATTGCGCGTAGTCAATAATGACCTTCTCTACCGTGGTTTATATACTATTTTTTTCACTACTAGTGTGTTCAATGTTCAATTTTTATCAAAACCCTGTATATGATTTTTACAAAAAATTTATCGAAGTTTCCATGGAAATGACAATAACGTTACATCAATCAAAACAATAAAAAGTTCTTCAAATGGGTGTTATTTCCAAAATAACTCATAATTTGCATGTAAATGGCGTAAATAATTTAAACTAGAGCGGGTTAGGTCAGTGAATAGGTTAGATCAGTGAGCCTGTTAGAGTTTTTTTTATAAAATGTCGACATTTAATAGGATACTCCTCGCAGTAGGTAGTCAGAGAATAATAAAATTAAAAATAAAAAATAATTTTTTTATTTTTATAAAAAAAATCTGCGAAGAGGTTAAACTATTAACTTTTCTATAAAAAAAAGATTTATTAGCGAAGAGCATAAATAAGTATTAATTCTGACACTGACGTTTAGGATTTGAATAGGCTTTAGAAAGATGCTTTTGTTTTAATTTTTTTTTGCAAAGCCACCTTGACTGGGCCTAGACTTACCTGACTTGAACTTTTTCATCACTAAAAACCTTTCTTTTGGCCTTTTTTGTTTTAAAAATTTGACAAAAAAAAAACAAAAATACTTTTTAACATAGAATTTAATTTCCTTTCATTTTTATGACTTGACTTTTTTTTGTGAATTAATAAATAACGAAGATACGCCGTTTTTTTTAAATGGGGGGCCTAGGTGGGGCCGGACAAAAAAAACTTTAATATACTTTTTGTAAAGAATTAAAAGGGTTTTAATATTATCGAAATAAAAATTCTGTAAATTGTATAATAACTGAAATAGTTGGGGGGTGGAGGAGCCCCCTTTGTTATCACCCGATTTTTACCAACAACGAACTTGACCTAGATTTTAATAAGAACGATTTTTCCTGAAAATTTAAACTTGATGGGACCTTTGGTTCTTAAGTTAGAGTGTCTACGAAAAACGTGACAGACGGACGGACAGACGGACGGACGGATTTTTTGAAAGTTGTTTAAAATTCGATGAAACGAACGAATCTGCAAGAATTTTTGCTCTAGGATGATTTTTGACGATTTTAGAATTTTCAAAACAATCACAATATACTCCTCGTTTTTGACTTTGTCTGCGAGGAGTATAATAATATGATGGTCACTGATAAGGAATTTGTAAATATAATGATAATGATAGAACACCGACAAGGCTACAGAAAAAAGTGCGACATGTTTACAACTGTACATTTTTTTTTTTCGTTAAAATATTTGTGCAATTAAATGTTTTCAAGTATTTTAAAGTAGTTATGTTTTCAAAATAAAAAAATCTTCGTAAAAGACTCACAAAAACTGCTGTAAGTACCGTTTTATTTATGATAAAACCTTGACATGTTTTGACATTTAATTATTGTACAGTGTACATAGACATGGAAATTATTATTGACCAAGGTAGAGAAATGTGATTTCTCTGGTATAAAATCGGTCAAAAATTGCCTCTTCTATAGGTAGTAGTGAAAAAAAATCATTTTGTTTGCGGTAAAAGTACTGTTGATTTTTTCCCATAGAAATCCATGACGAATAAACTTTTCTTTACTTTTTTTTAAATTTTTTTTGGTTTAAACGTTAATAGAATCATAATGTTGTAATCTACTACATTTAATAAAACAATTGGTTCAAAAACAAACATTTGCACTTTTTGTTTTTTAATGACTTAATGACCCTTTAATTTAATTTTTTAATTATCAAATGTTGGCATAAACCTCAGTTAAAAAAAAGTATCCAAATAACTGTCATACAGTTAAAAAATTACATCATCTGTTTTTTTTTTTGGAATAGCCAAAAGAATGCGACTGTAACTTACCTTGAGAGTTTGTAATTCTGGTTCTGGCAGTTCACAATCATATTTATTATCATAATTTTTTTGACCACATGACAAAATTTGTTGGGTAGTCGTTTCATTTATATTAGATGATGCATTTAGAGCTAAACAAAAATAAGTTCAAACTAAAATGGGAACTTATGCGCTCCGCACTGTGATCATTTCAGGGTTTATTGTGGCCAAAAGTTGTAGAGCTGGTGGTACTAATTGAATTAACTATCGTGCAAATTTGAAAATAAAACCACTCCAGCTCTGCAGACTGTCGTGATTTTTTTATATGTCAAATTTGACACTCTTTGATTATTAAGCAACAAGTTTTCAAAAATTTATCGGATAAATTCAAAGCATTGACGCATAGAAGCAAAAATCAAAAAACCGCTGGCAATTCGAACGCGGTCATTGACTGCGTTCGAATTGCCAGCGGCTTTTTGATTTTTGCTTGATTTTTTGGTATTTTGCATTTTTGCTACAATCAAAAATGACAGTTAATCAAGACAAAACCAAAAAGCCGCTGACAATTCGAACGCGGTTATTTATTACCTTTGATTATTAACCAAAAATAATGATTATAATTACTAGCAGTTCATAAAATGTACAGAATGCATTTGTTTTAAAATTATTTGAGAAAAACACTAATTTTTATAAAAATTAGAAAAGAAATATGTTTTTCTTAAAAAGTCAAAAAAACATAAGTGACGTTTATGACGAGCATAAAGTAGCAATTTTCTAAACTACAGGATGTTACCAAATAACCAGGAAAAAATTCAGGGGGTAATTCCTGAACCCGTTTTAAGAAAGAAAGTTCAGATAAACATGTGTCCAAAAATCCTTCTGAGATACAGGGTGTCAAAGTTTCTCAAAAAAATAAATGCTAAACCAGATATTTATTTGAAATAATAATAAAATAAAGAAATTAATTAACCCTTCATTGTTAACTATGTTTTATTTTCATTAACATAAAAAAGCCAAACTTAAAAAAGAAATTTTGTTGTCTTTGGGAAATGAATTTTTTTCTCGAAAACGGTTAGTTTTATGAAAAAAGAACAGGACATTAATTTTAAAGATCATATTCTAGGGCTTCTAATTATTTTATGAAAATACCAAAAAAGTAACACACAAAAAAGTTGGAGATGAACAACCCCCATGGTACCCCCAAATGTGCCCCTTCCAATCATAATTTTTATTTTTTTTTCTACCGCACTTTATGCCTAATGGTAAGAAAATTACCCGTGCTAAGTTTTAAATAAATATCGGGTTTAGTTTCTTGGTAATCTTAAAAAAAATGTTTTTTTTTAGAAACTTTAGCACCCTGTATCTCAGAAAAGAAGGATTTTCGGACACATGTTTATATGAACTTTTTTACTTAAAATGTGTCCAGGAATTACCCCCTGAATTTTTTCCTAGTTATTTGGTAACACCCTGTATATCACAGAGTTTTTACTTTTAGTGCCGGCGGCAGCAAATGTAACTTTTACTGCTGCTACCTAAAACATTTTTCTTAAAACGTCAAAAAAGGTCTCGGATTCGACTCCCGGCCGTACACATACTTTTTCTGTTCTTTTTTGAAATTAAAAATAATTAACATCTATGTATAGACCTTTTTCGTTGGTCCGACATTCATTGTTAAATTTGACATAAATAATTTGTAATTCAGGTGGTCACCATGACTTATGTCAAATTTAACAATGAATGTCGGACCAACGGAAAAGGTCTATAGTTCCAATGGATAATATTTCCATTATTAGATTTGTTTATTCCAAATCTTTAAAATAAATACATTGACTTCGTTATAAAAAATAATCAAGTCAATTTATTCAGTAACATCAACTTTTGGCCACAATAAACCCTTAAATGACCACATTGTGCCGCCGTCTCAGATTTTTAGTTCAAAAACCGCGATCCTTCGTATTTCTTCGAATTATTTTACCCTTTGCAGACAAGTGTAATTTATGTGGCCGTAAGAAAAAAGGTCATAAGTGTATTTGACGTATAGAAAAATGGGTTCTTTAACGTTCCAACAATAAATCCAATTAAGCTGTTATTTTCTGATAGAAGGAAGAGCCCTATTGATTTTGAAAAAAATCGGATAACTATAAAGACCTCAAAATCTCACTTCAAAGTTAAAAAAAATCATATCGGAATGATTATGATATTGTTTTGAAAAATATTCTTAATTACATATATTAAACCTCGATAAATATCTATAAAAATCAATTGTTATTTTTGTATAAAGGACTAAACATAGATTAGTTATAAGGCGTATGTAATAGTAATACCGCACAAGAATCATGCTTTCTCATTCTGATTTTAATGGAGGAAGAAAGAGAACGCATGACTCTTGTGTCTATTACTATTACCAATGTATGTTTGGTCCTTAACTCTAACCATTAATAAAAGAAAAAAAAGCACTTAGACTGTGACTGTATTGCGTTGTTTAGAATCAAAACAAAGAAAAACGTAGTAGGCATTATATTTAATTTAGACATTTTTTTCATATAAAACAAAGGAAAGAAAACAATGATACTTATTTACGTATTCACCTTTCCCGCCGTTGGTCACCCTCGCGGTCGTTATACTTAGAAAACGTCAGATATGCTTCAGATTGACTCAAACCATTGTGATGCTGGTGGTTTGCTCATTCGATATAACGACCGCGATTGTGGCCAACAGCGGGAAAGATCTATAAGCGAAACCAAGTATCATATCCTCGTTAGGGTCGCGGTAGACATCGCAGCTCTCAGTTCGAAGGCTTGGGTTCGAGTTCCAAAAGCGGAAAAGCTTTTTTTTTTATCACAAAACTGATTTTTATACTATTACTACAAAAAGAGTATCTATCAAAATGTGCAAACATTAAAAAAAAACACCCCCTAGAATCAACAAATCTGCAAAGAGTAACTTCTAACCCGCTTAAATATCTTACCCACGTTTATTTTTTAACTATCAAATATAAATTTAAAAAAAATCATTCGGGTAATAAATGCGCAGTGGGTTAAACGAATTTTATAGTTTTTATGGCTATTAATAAACTTGTACCTGAAACTTCCATATACACACAAATATCATCACTTATTGGACAGGTTAAATTGTAAACGGCAATGTCACCACCAGTCCAATGATACGGACACCCTTGAATAGCCCCTATCAAACACGTAATTCCACTATCTAAAAATTTTAATGTAAAGGAAACTTACAATTTTAAATGCAAGATGGCAGGACATTATTTTTTTTACTTTGCACATAAATTAGCAAAACAATATTTTGTAAGACTAAAAACGTTTGCCAAAAAAATACCGCGTTGGTAGGTACTTAATTAAATAACAACCCTCGAACTTTGCCCAAAAGGTCCATCCCATTTTTTAAGGCATGAATTTATAGAACAGTCAATCTGTCCTAAACGAGGGGTGTGACACTCCCTCACTTTTTCATGAGTACGGCAGAATCTGAATATTTGGTTGCACGGTTTTGCAGAGTATTGCTGAGTATTGCACGGTATTGCAGAATGCAGAGTATTGCAAGGTAAGGTATTGCATAGTATTAAAAGCTAACTTTTCTCGAGTACTGCAGAAACGTTGATTGAGCACTGAAAGCCCGAAACTTGCGCAAGCGCACTATGGTAGCATTGCAGAATATTGCAAAGTATTGCACGATATTGCAAGGTATTACAGAATATTGCAAGCCTATTTTTCTCGAGTACTGCAGCAAGTGTCGCACCCCTCGTAAAATTGTTGGGCATGTACGAGCTGGCCGCGTCATAATATTTAATGAGGGCGTCATAATATTTAAAGAGGGGTACTTAGGCCGCATTTTCCTGCATAGGTCATGGTGGAGCTGGCCGCGCACTTTTTCTACCGGCTGCCATGTTAAGCAGGTAGAAAAGGAGCTGTGGCGGAAGTTTTGTCGATGGATGAGTATAAACACCAAGCGACGAATTTTATTTTTATAAAACAACGATAACTATCAATATTTTATGGAAAAAATAATTTACATTGCAGTTTGGTGATATAAGCACATTTGTTTAAATTTTCCGTTTAGCAGCAAAACTTACCCTACCTAACCTAGTGCCCCCCAATGAAAAAATGTCCTCCAGTGTTTTTAAAAAAAAATCTGTCGGTATAACGATAATGCTAAAAAACTCATGCATTGATTGAGTACTTCCAACGTTGCTGGCTTGTTTTAATGATAATAAAAGTCTGTATATTATCCAAAGGATTCTGTGTTTTATAATTTTCTAATATTATAACTCAATAAATCATCGAATACATAAAAATAAATCTAGGTAAAAGGAAGTTAATGAGTCGCGGTCAGTACGCCCAAACCAGAAAAATCGCGCAGCCAGTTCGACGAAGCACCCTGCAATTAGGCGCGGCCAGCTAGTCTTTTCCGGTAGATGAGGCCAGTTAGTATTCTTCCAAATTGTTTATTATTTGGAACTTCAAGGACGGCAATTAGGGTTAGTGCTTAGTAGTGGCATTTTTGTAAATACGCCACTGAAGACTCTTAAGAAGAACAGTGGCGTAACTAATAATTAGGGTCTTGCATCCAAGTATTGGGCCCCTTCCCCTAGATATTAAATTAATTACAAAAATTAGCGAAAAATGACTAAAAATAGAGAAATATTACAAAAAATAGGGCCCCGTGCCCCTTGACCTCTGGGGCTCTGCGTGAGGTGCACGCCCCAGCACAATGGTAGTTACGCCACTGAAGAAAAGTAGCTTCCTTCTCAAATTTTTAGGCAATGCTTACCAGATTTATAAAATTTTACAAGAAAAACGCAGACTACCAATAGATGTGTCATTCCAAAAATCATTTTTCTTGTTTTGTATTTTTTGTGGCTCCTAAAACAATTTTATTGCCTAGTAGTTTAGTTGAATAAATACTACCTACCGATACCTAACCTATATTTTACCTAAGACGCTGGAACTACAGATAGGGACAACAGACTTTTACATCTAAAATGCTAGCCTTTTACGTAGCTTCTTGCTAGCTTCTAGAAGCTAACTTCTCCGCTGCTATTGGAGGATTCAAATGTTTCAGTCAACTTGATTGAAATTCAACTGTTTTTTGCCAATAGTACTATCCCTATTTGTATTTCCGGTGTCTTACCTTTACCGACATAACTGATTATTTAATTGTTTTTTGTTTTTAAAATATTAATTACAATAAAAATATTATTTAAACAAAATTTTGAAAATCACCTCTAGGTTGCCCACCTGTATGTATAAACCAACACTTTAATAAACATAAAACTATGCATAGCATATTTACAAAAAAATAAAAAGTATGACTAAGTTTTTTTAATTATAGTAAAATTGTTTTTAAGTAAGAACCTACCTAAAGGAAAACATTATTGGTCCATTTATAGTACCTATTTAATACAGTTAAATAAAGTAAAATAAATGGTCAACTTCCGATATTTTGACAGCTGCCTGAATTTTTGCATGCCTGTTTTAGAATGCCAAAACGAACGTGTGAATATGCAAAAATGCAGCCAGTTGCCAAAAATTTCGAAGTTGAACCTTTATTTTACTGAATTAATAATTAATTAACCAAAGAGGTTTTTTATTTACATAGAGAGGCTGTACTTCCCTGGTGTGTGACTGCAAGATTATTTTGTTATTGGACATTTGGTGATTTCGGTGGCGAATGTTTAACATAAAACAAAGATTCTCTCCAAATCACACTTTATTTAAAAAATCTGAATACGTATGTCGACAGCTATGCTGTCATGTTCAGCAGAAGATAGAATAATTACAACACTTAAATTACCTTTTAAGTAATATACTATTTAAATTTACCTAGCTGCATTAAAATTTTTCTAGAATAGGTAAAAATGTTAATACACTATTATTACTATTACTATTCAAAAAATCAAAATATTATTATATATTTGTAATAATGTTATGATTACTTATTGAAAAAAAAAAAGAATTGCTGGAGTCAAATTATTTTATTCCAGTTTCTTTGACACTTTTGTTATGTAAGGTTTTTATTTTTTTGAATGAACTCTAAAATAGTTAAATTTAAATTGTTGCAAACAGTATACACTGTTGTAGCCCTTTTTATAAGTTTAGGATCTGGTAAGAAAAATAAACTATTGTATTCTACTCAAAATTAACAACACGCACTAGGTATAACTAAGACCTTTTTTGTATGACCACCTTCGAAAGTATCACTTTTCGTACTTGTTAAAAAAAAAATACTATTTTGAAACCACACATGTGAAAATTTCTTATTATGGACCTTTCCCGTCGTCGACCACCAGCCACGTTTTCGGTATTTATACTTGGGAAACTGAATGACCACCAGCATCACAATTCTCTCAAGTCAATCTGACGCATATGTGACGTTTCCCAAGTGTAGCGACTGCGGGGGTGGTCGACGACGGGAAAGGTTCATTACGAAATTTTTCGTTTAAAACACAGGCAACGCGTGTGCCAATACATAGATGCGTATGCACATTCTATGTATTGGCACACGCGTTGCCTATGTTTTACCAATGTTGGAAACATAAGAATAAAATGCCCATTTTATTTGGTCATTAATGTTGGTTGCCTAAAAAAATTGCACATTGTGTTCGGTTATAAAAATGTATTCGTTAGATATACCACATGTGGTGAATATTTTTTTGAATATATTTTTAGGTTCCTATGGAAATTTTTTGGCAAATTTCACGATACCAATTTGCTACAAAAATACACCGAGCGCTTGCGCGAGGTGTATTTTTAGGAGCAAGTTGGTAGAGTGAAATTTAAAAAGTTTCCATAGGAAACTTAAAATATGTTCTAAAAAAATATTTAACACGAGTTATATGTCAAGATTATATACCGAAAGATAAAACATAACGATTTAAACGGATTATAATGTATTTTTTACTAAAATCTTTAGTAAAAACATAAAATTATCAGTCATAATTTGCTGTCAGCAAAATATTCGCGAATATTCTGCACCATGCAAAATATTCGCTGTAAGATGTCAGAAAATGACATCTCAGATTGTCGGAAACCACTATGAGGTATATAATCGTAAAGATGTATTCGCGAGTTTACGAATACAAATACTAATACTTGCATTCTTACGAATGAAATTATAAATACAAATTCTTTTGAAAAAAATTAGTTCGAATACGAATACTTGTATTCGTGTGCAATCCTGGGATAGGTGTATACAAGTCACCCTTAATGTACTCCATATATTGCATTAGACTGACTTTCTACTACCATACAGGTCGTGCGCCAATTCTGGGACACCCAGGATGTTGTTTCTTAGTAACAAAATTTGTATATTTAAATCTGCTTTAAACTATTTTTGTTTAGGTTCATCAAGTAATACTAAACTGTGCTATGTGGGTGCAATACAAGGATGTGACCCTCTTTCCTTATTTAAGCCCGAAAACGCTAAACTTGCCACTTGTGAACAAGAAAATATGGTATGCGTTTATGAAGGTTTAAAAGGTAACATTTAATTTTTAACGAGTAAGCAAAAAAACGAATATTTCCAAAGGTTTGGAGATAGCCATTTAACGGCGGAGTTTTAACTTCCGGTTAGGATTTTTGGTGCAGTCTATATGTATATACAGTGCGAGGCAGAAGTCCCCCCCCTGGCCTTAACTTTTGAACGGTTTGAGATATTCATTAAAAAAAAAATCTTGACAAATTTGCAAAGAAAAAGACCTTTTGACGAAATTGGTTTTTTCAAAAATAATAACTCTCACATGGAGGGACTATCAACTTATTTTTTTTTTAATGTAAAGAGTTATCAAGTGACCCCTCATTGGAAAGCTATTTTTATTTCCAAGACAAAGGTGAAAAATTTAGTAGTTCTTTTGCACTGTGCTTTTTAATATAAAGCACACAAACCCTGTTTCTCGCCCTGTTTTATGTAATAAATGCAGCAATAAAAGACTTAAATGACTCCAAAGTGAAGGTGTATGATTTTCTTTTATTTATAAAAAAAAGTTTTTGTTTTTTTGTATTTTAAAAAAATCCACCCTTACCTAATTTGAGGGGTCACTTGACCCCCCTTTACATTTAATAAAATTAAATTCATAGTCTCTCCATGAGGGGGTTATTATTTTTGAAAAATTCAATTGCGTAAAAAGGTAGTTTTTTATGTGCAAATTTACCTAGAATTTTTGTAAATCAATTTCTCGAACCGGTCAAAAGTTAGGGCCAGGGGGGAGGGGGACTTTAGCTTCTTACTGTATGCAGGGTGTTTCCAAATAACGTGGAAAAAATTTAGCGGGTAATTCCGGGGCCCATTTTAAGAAAATAAGTTCCCATAAACATATGTCTGATTTTGACTTTTTTTTTCTTATTGCCCCCTAAAGACCTCTACTATAAACACGTTTTCTAAAATTTTACAAAGGGGAAAATATTTCTTGTATTTAGATAAATCAAAAAGGTCCTGTAAAATTTTTTGAGAAAAAATTATTTTCGAAATTACAACGAAGAAACTGATTTTTTGGAGTTTTTTTGGGAGGCTGTAACTCAGTAACAACGCAAACACCCATTTATATGAACTTTTATTCTAAAAATTAGTCCAGGAATAACCCCTTGAATTTTTTCCACGACATTAGGGAAGACCCTGTATAGAAATGAATGTACATTTGGTTTCACAAGACACTGGGACACTGTCAAATTTCGTTTACTAAATTTGGCATTAAATTCTTGATTTCTGGGAGTTTTGAGACTATATTCTTGAAATATGGAGAAGCAACGAAACAACCACAGAGAATATAATTGAATTATGGCAAAATTAAGGTCATATTTACCAAAAGAAATTTGACAGCGTCCCTGTGTCTTGTGAAATCAAGGTTATGTCTGTCTGTTGCTTATAATTTCCTCAACCACCCATCCAATCCAATTTCAATGAAATGTTAGTTTATGGGTCAAAAAAACTTAAGAAAAATAAACTATAAAAAAAATATTCCTACACCTGACACCAAATGTTGTTCCAATATGCTATCTATGTAAATCAAGCCCGAGATCAAGCCAAAAAAAAAGGTTTGGATTAATACGCGTACGCGGGTTAGGTTGGGGTAAACGAGATAAATGGTTACCGTTTATGGTTAGGTTGGGTTGTTTAACTGGTACACGAGTTAAGCTTAACAGGGGTAACAAGAATACAGGGGTTACCGGGATAAAGAAATCACCGCGAGAAGGACTCACTGGGTTAAAAGGGGGCACCGAGATAAAGGAGTCACTGGAATAAAGGGGATAAAGAGTTTACCGGAATAAAGGAATCACGGGATAAATGGGTTATCGATAAAAGGGTGACCAGGATAAATTTATAACCAGAAAAGAAAGCCTTTTTACAAAAAACAACACTGCAACGCATGCCAGTAATCGCGGCGGTAATCGCCAGTAATTATTTTTAAAAATGAATAACTGCGTTCGAATTGCCAGCGGATTTTTGATTTTTGCTTGATTTTTGATATTTTTCATTGTTGCTACAATTTAAAATGACAGTTAATTGACAAGCGCTTGCGCTTTTGCTTTACAGTCGAACGGCCTCAGTTTGTCTATCTGTCCAAGTTCCAACGTCATTACAGGCCGACGCACTTTACACCTGCGGTCTGCGGTCGCGGTCTTTTTTGACGTTATTCACAATACTTTTTTGAAGTCTGACAGATATCAAACAATATGCAAACAATCAAAAAAAGACCGCGAGGTACATGCAGGTGTAAAGCGCGTCGGCCTGTATAAAGTTGGCCATGATCTGTCCCATATATATACAGGATGTCGCAGAATGGGTGCACCCCATTCTGCGACATCCCATACAAGGTGGGGCACTTAGAGTGGAACCCCTTAACTTTTTTATTCCTTTTCGTAGAAATTTTTTAAAAACGGCAATATAGCGGCATGATAAATTAAAATTTTTAAATATGTAATTAAATGTAATGTAACCCCAAAACTGTACAGGGTGTGACATAAAACATATATTTTTCTTATGGAACTTCATATATATTTTCAAAAATATATTTGGTTCAAAAATGGCTAAGATATTAATGATCAAAACCTTAAAAAGTGAGCCTAAAAACTACTAAAAATGCCTTCTAAAAAAATTATTTTAAAATTTTATTTTTTATTTAGAAAACAGTTGGGATAACATGCAATTAGATTGGATATTAATAGTAGTTTAACCAGTAAGTGTGTTAATAAAAGCGATTAATAAACGAGCGGTTTTAACAAGCGAGCGATCAGCGAGCTTGTTAATAAGTGAGTTTATTAATCGCCATTTAACATACGAACTGGTTACAATGCTTTTTCGCACTTCGTAGATCATTATTAAATAAATTATAAAATAAATCAGTTATTTACCAACTAGCAGATAGAACGCGTCGTCCATTTAAATTCATTAAAGTTGAAGAAGTAGAAGATGCTGTCACCGAACTTGTATTAATTGTAAATAGAATATAAATGTTATTTCCTTAAATGTGGTAAAAGAATCTGCTTATCATTCTTTCCAACGGTAAATATTGAATTTTTTTTGGTTTTTGTTGCTTAAACCGTAAATAAAGCTAATTTAACATTTGTAATGTAGGAATATAGATAGTAATTTAGAGCATAGACAAGCGTTGCTATGGTCGTCGTCGCTATGCATTAATAGGGGTCATTAATCAACGATTTGGAATGCGTTAATGAATGTCTTTAATAAACGAAGTGCGAAAAAAAAATTTAATTAATCACGGAGCTAATGCCGTTTTTGAAAATTGTCTACGAAAAAAATAAAAAGGTTAAGGGGGAGTTTCATTCTAAGAGCCCCACTCTGTACAGTACGTTGTTGGGGTATATATAGGGATTTTTGGAAAATTGTCTAGAATCCCCAGAAATTGTAAAAAAAATCTAGCTCATACACCCTCGGAGATATAAGGCCCCAAAGTGTGAAACTTTAAACGCATGTACCTTAAAAACAACGGCCAATATTAACGAAAAATATGGTTCAATACAAAGGCACAGTTTATCTTGAAATATTCTACCGAGTATTCTACTATTTTTTTTTTAAATTATAAAAAAAAAATTTTTGGAAAATTGTCTAGAATCCCCAGAAATTGTAAAAAAAACTAGCTCATACACCCTCGGAGATATAAGGCCCCAAAGTGTGAAACTTTAAACGCATGTACCTTAAAAACAACGGCCAATATTAACGAAAAATATGGTTCAATACAAAGGCACAGTTTATCTTGAAATATTCTACCGAGTATTCTACTATTTTTTTTTTAAATTATAAAAAAAAAATCTATCTCATATACCCTCGCTTATATCATAAAGATGACAGCACATTTAAACGAAAGGAATGGCTAAATACGAAGCCACCATCTATCTAAAATTATTTTACCTTTTGTTATACTCTTCGCAAGACTAGGTCCGAAGAGTATATTGCAATCGATACGAAAATCCTAAAATCGTCAATTTTCATCCTAGAGCAAAAATTCTTGCAGATTCGTGTTTTTCATCGAATTTTGAACAACTTTGAAAAAATCCGTCCGTCGGTCGGTCGGTCGGTCGGTCGGTCGGTCGGTCGGTCGGTCGGTCGGTCGGTCGGTCGGTCGGTCGGTCGGTCGGTCGGTCGGTCGGTCGGTCGGTCGGTCGGTCTGTATGTATGTCACGTTTCTTGTAAACACGCTATCTTAAGAACCAAAACTTCAATCCAATTCAAATTTTAAGGAAAAATCGATCCGTATAAGATGAAGAACCCTATTGTTTTTGACGAGAATCCGAGAACTGCAACGCCCCCTTTTCAGCCCCCCAAATGAAAAAAAAATCGTAGCTCGACTATTATTGAATTAACAAAAAAAATTATTCGACATAAAATATAGACAATTTAATTCTTCGCCAAAAAGTATTCCTTAGTTTTTTTGTCCGACCCCCCAATTACCCCCCAGCACAAAAAAACCTCCTATCTGCGTTATTATTCAATCTACAAAAAAAAATATTTGTAACAAAATTAATAAAAATTTTATTTTCTATTAAAAATGTTACTTCATTTTTTGTAAAATTAGCCAGTAAGGTTAAAAAAACAAAAACTAAAAGATTTCAGTAGCAAAAAACTTCTAAGTGCAAAACGCGTCACGCGTCGGTCAAGAAGGCCATGCCAAAAATATTTCAAACAAAACTAGCTGTCAGAACAAATAACCTTAAATATCTTAAACGTCAGAACTGACGTTTATCCTCTTCTTTAACTAAATTCTTCGTGTTTTCTGTTAATAGTTTGTACTCTTCGCAGATTTTATTTATATAAATTTTTTTTATAAGAAATTATTAATTATCCTAAATAGTTTTCTTGCGAAGAGTATACCATAAAATGTGTAGCAATTATATAAAACATTGATTTAGCTTTGATTTACAAAATATAATACTACACTTCTACCGAATCCGAATTCTACTTGAGCTACTTATTTGCGAAGAGTAACTACTACGGGTTTCGACTTCTACCCATTCCGACTTCTACCCATTCTAGTTTTTTTGAAAATTATTATCTTATTATTACGTTTATTTTTTTTCTTTTAAACTATTAAAAAAATATTATAACTCATAATTATTTTAAACAAAATCTTAAGACATTTTATAACAAATTTTTAAATATTACAAAAAACCAAATAATGTTTCAAAATTTAAAACAAAATTTTTTTAAGAGAATTAGAAAATTTCTTAACAATAATGGGAATATTTGAAAATTTACTATAAAATGTGTTTAGATTTTGTTTAAAATAAATATTGTTACTAATTATAAGTTATAATATTATTATAATAGTTTAAAAAAAAAATAAACGTGATAATAAGATAATACTTTTCAAAAAAATAAGACGTCTCCATTTTTTTATTTTTCGTTAAATAAAAAAAACTCAAGAATAAATGTGTCTTAGAATTACTTCTTTTTCCAAAAATTGTAAAAATATATAGGGTGTTTCTATAAAAAAAAGTATATTTTTTGCAACACCCGGTATATTTGAAGAGCTATTAAAATTTTGAATACATATTATAAAAATATAGGAAATGGGTTAGGGGATAGCATTTTCAATTTTTTAAATAACTCAAAAATAACTGAGAAAAGTGGGGGTGGAATTCACTGTGAGACACCCTGTATATGCGTAGCAAACAGGGTTGTACACGAATACTTTTTTTTGTATTCGAATACGAATACTTCGATCTTAGAATACTTAGCTACATGCTAAGCACTAATACGAATACAAATACATTTAAATCAACATGTATTCGGGTACGAATACAAATACAAAGTATTCGTATTCGTAAAACTACGAATACAGAATTGCGAATACAATTCCTACCATCTTTGGCGCAAAATTTAAAATTATTGCAAAACGAACTCACTCGTTTGTGTTCGGCTATAAAAATGTATTCGTAAAAAGAATTCGTGAATTTACGAATACAAATACTTATACTTGCATTTTTACGAATAAAAATACAAATACAAACTCATTCGAAAAAAATGTATTCGAATACGAATAACGAATACCGTTAAAGTATTCGAATACAGTGTTCGAATACGAATACTTGTATTCGTATACAACCCTGGTAGCAAACTATCTACTAGATATATGCTATAAATGACGTGGTTACGCACACTTCTTAAACTAGTGCCTTACTTAAACTGTGTCCTAATTTGTCCCACCAAAAAACCTAAATACTAAATAATTAGTTTTTTTCGCGGTTTTTTTTGCTTTATTTCAGAAACAATCCCATCTTTTTTGAGCGTGTTTTACTCGTAACAAATATTAATTTTTAGGTATAAATAAAAAGTCGACTTGGGCATGAGCTTTTACTTTGTGTCTTGTTATACTCTTCGCAGACAAAGTCGAAGAGTATATTGCGATTGCTCGGACTTTCTCTAAAATCGTTAATATTCATCCTAGAGCAAACATTTTTGCAGATTCGTTCGTTTCATAACTTTTTAAGACTTTTATTTTTTGTCCGTCTGTAACGAAACTTGTTTATCTTTTAAATGGTCAAATTACATTTTTATAATCAATTTAATTTTACCAAAATTTCAATAAAACATGACATGACAACAATGTCAATGTGATCTAAATGCAAAAATGTATGCTCAAGAATCTAGAGTGCCTCGATGTCATTTTGACAGTTATTGTCGCCTTATAGAGTGACGACATGCATCATTCTTTCTCTGTCATACAGATAACGTCATCAACGTTATAGCCAAAGTGACAACAATTACAACTTACAATCACAATTAATGACGTTATCTGTATGACAGAGAAGGAATGATGCATGTCGCCACTCTATAAGGCGACAATAACTGTCAAAATGACATCGAGGCACTCTACAAGAATCTAGATGAATTTTTAAGATGTATTTTACAAACTGTGTTGCCGAACTTATGAAACTTTGATCGCATTTTTCTCAATGAATATAACAGATGGAATTTTTTTACAATTTTCTAGGGATCCCTGAGAATTCTCCAAGAGCCTATCGGGAACCGGAAAGTTTCTCGAAAACAATTCCTCGAAGGAACATTCCTCGAAAACAATTCCTCGAATGGAAAGTTCCTCGAATAGGAAAGTTTCTCAAATCACAATTTATCGAGTAGAAAATTTCTCGAAAATAATAAATGTAGAATGTAGGTTTACGTTTTAATGACTATTTTCTGTTAAAATTTAAGGAAACAAAAGGAAATTAGAATGTTATTTAAATAGGATAAGTTTGGGTGCGCCTTTAATGACTTTTAACCATTTTTCTGTGGTATAAAGGACTATTTACACCGTTTCCTCTTATTTACGGACACCCAATTTGCGGACATACCTAATTTGCAGACATAAATGGTCAAAAACGGAAAGGTTAGAGGTAGTGAGTTTTTTTACCTGGGTAAAGTCCAAAATGCATTTTTTTTGAATTTCAGGGTTTTAGACTGACTTTTATGAAAGCACTGGGGGACATTAGGTTAGGTAGGTTAGGTTAAGTTTTGGTGCTAAAATAAAAATATAAACTCTAGCTATGTCGGTGCCTAGCAGTGCGTCCAAAATTGTGTCCATTACACTGAAGGACATATTAGTAGGTGTTGTTCTCGGTGTTGTTATGTAAAAAATGTAAATGTAAACCTACACTGTACATCTACTATTTTCGAGGAATTTTCTGTTCGATAAATTGTAATTCGAGAAACTTTCCTATTCGAGAAACTTTCCATTCGAGAAACTTTCCATTCGAGGAATTGTTTTCGAGAAACTTTCCTAGACCGGAGCCTATCATCGCGTTTATGCGCCATTTTTTTGACATCCTGTAGTTGAATAAATGCTAATAAGATGCGCAACTTTTTGTACACCTGTATAAAATATATTGACATTTTTGTAGAAAAAGGGGCCGATACAACAACTACTGCTTATGCTCTAAAATGTGGAGAACCCAAGCCAAATGGAGATTACAATTGCCGATTATCTAATCAAGATACCCAAGAACTGATTGTTTGCAAATTCTGCAAAATTAACGGTTGTAACATAGATTTTGTACCTAAACCAGAAGAGCCAAAAACAACAACCCGAGTTCGTTTTACAACTTTTGCCCCACATACAGACGCAAAGTTCTTCACAGTTCGTGATTAAAATTTGAACAAATTATTATAATTATTTTCATAAATTATATTTTTATTGAATAGAAGTTACAAGTTTCAATACGTTGTTAAATAGATTTACCCCCTTATTTCGGTTACCCCTTTCTTCCAATTATCCTTTCATTTTTGTTACTACCAATCCGTTTATCCCTTGATCTCCGGTTACCCCTTTATCTAGTTTCTAAACTAACCTGTGCACCTACCAAATAAACCAAAATCAAAAATATAAAAATACGCCTGAAACCCCAAAGTGCAAAACTTTAAACGCTTACACCTTGAAGATAACAGCACATATTAACAAAAAATATGGTTTAATACAAAGGCTACTTTTAATTTAAATGATCAAATTGCATTTTTATTATCAAGTTAATTTTACAAAATCTAATGCAAAAGTGTACAATCAAGACTGACAGCCCTAGCTTGTGTCTGATAAATTAAAAGCTTTACATAGAATTAGAAGCCACTGTTATTCTAGCAAAATTTACTTATATTTCTGACCAGAGTCCTCTTCTGGACATATAACCTTTTTTTGAAGATGATTGCACTTCTTTAACCGGTCCAAATAGCGGTTACAATAAAGTACTGCAAAATAGACGATTTTTTATGTTGTGGCTTTTGTATACCTCTCATATCTCTAAGTTCTGAGCGAATTTTTTTTCCAAAACACATAAAAATGTTGCTAAGGGACATATCTGTACAATTCAATAAGTGGTTAATTAATTTGAACTTTAATTCGAAAACTATTGCCATGACAATAAATGCGGGTTTTTTTAATCTGAACTACAAGAATTGTCTGATCTATTCAAAGCCTCACATAGAAGTCACTATCATTTTTGTAAAATTTTCCTTCATTTTTCACCAATCTAGTTCTCTTAATTAGGAATATAATTTCTTGCGCCTCTTCAACTTTGCCAAATAGCGGTTACCGTAAGAGACTGTAAAATAGACGTATTTACGGGTATGGCTTTTCCAATTTTTGAGCTTTGAGCAGATTTTTTTCATAAATACATAAAAATGTCACTAAAGAACATATCTGTTTAATATGTACAATATATATACAGGGTGTCCAAAAAATGGCGCATAAACGCGATGGTGCGCTCTTAGGGATCCCTAGAAAATTGTAAAAAAAAATCCATCTGTTATATTCATCGAGAAAAATGCGAACAAAGTTGCATAAATTCGGCAACACAGTCTAGAAAAATACATCTAAAAATCCCATCTATGAGCCTAAAAATCGCATGTATGAGTCTTAATCATACACTTTTACACTAGATTTAATTGACGTTGTTGTCATAAAAAAATTTTGTAAAATTAAATTGATTATAAAAATGTAATTTGACCATTTAATAAGTAAACAAAATGGTTAAATGGTTTAAGATAGACTGTAGCTTTGTATCAAACCATTTGTTTCGTTAATATGTGCTGTTATATTCAAGATATAAGCGTTTAAAGTTTCGCACTTTGGGGCAACATATCTCCGAGGGTATATGAGATAGATTTTTTTCAACAATTTTCTGGGGCTCCTTAGACATGCCCCAATAACGTACCCTGTATATTCGTATGATTCTTCTTAAAGTTACAAGAAAATTACAATACGTTTTTATTCAGTTGTTCGGTATTGGTGGCGGCAACTTTTGCAAGCCCGGGAGAGTCCTAGGGACATGGTCCGGGCATCTAAGTGACGACTATTTGGACTGCAATATATTCCATTCCAGTCCATGATGAGCCAAACGTTGGCTGTCGTCTTCCATCAATTAATAATAATATAATAATAATAAGACATCGTAAAATTTATAAAAATATTGTACAATGAGATGTTAATTCATTTGGACCTTTAAATGTCAGTAAAGAGTCTTCGCTAACAAAAATTGCCTCGATTTTAATTTTGGAATGGGTTTTGCCTTTCAAATACAAGAATGTAATGGGGACTTGATATTCAATTTGCTCCATTTTCAAAAAAATTGATACATTGACCATTATAATCAATTTTAAATAAATAACTAATTATCCAAGGTGGCTAAAATTTTTAGTATTTTCTTATAAAGGATTCAAAATTATGATTCCAAAATATTTCTGGTCTATGACGTCTCCCTTTACTACGAAGGTTTAAACTTCTCAGACAGCCCTCGTAGATAAGTTTTTTTAGGTGCATGGTATTTTTCTAATCTGTGTTGCCATTAAACTATACAGGGTGTTTCTTAAACATGTACACAAAATAAAATGGGTAGTTCCTAACCTTATTAAAAAAAAGTGCATATAAAGCTAGATCCGAAAATGCTTCCTTACAGAAATACAGTGGGTCAACATTTTTAAAAAAATCAAATAGACAATAGACAAAAATAGATATATAAATTTGATATTTGGTATGTATAGTAATTATTTATTATGTGGCTTAAAATAATTAGGAAAAAAATTGAAAATTTTGATTCGAGGGGCCAGGGAGTACATTTGGTGGTCCTATAAATAATATAAACTTTTTGTCTTAAAACGGGTTCAGGAATTACCCCCTGAATTTTTTCCTAGTTATTTGGTACCACCCTGTATTTTTTTAAAATCACAACCCATTAAATATTCGCAATTCGCCATATTAGTGGTGACGTCACTGAAGCTAGTTTCCATGGTTTTAGTGATTACGAGTCAGGATGTAATTCTCGTAACTGTTATTTCGGCGACAAGTGTAATTGTCAAAACGTCAAAGCCATGAAACCGACTGGTTGTTTTAGCTTCAGTGACGTCACACTAATATGATGTATTAATAATCTTTTACTTGTTAAAATTTTTTGAGATTTTTAAACACGCTAGTTTTTTTGCATAAAAAACATTTTTTAAATCTCGTTTTAAATCGTAGGCTTTTCCATGCATTTCAATATTTCAAGTAAAAAAAATTTTAAATAAAAAAAAATTAATTTATTTGACCAACATAAAAAGAAACAGTGTATTAATTAAAAAACCAACCCTACTAGCTGTTACTCTGAAAGCAAAGTTTTTTGAGTGTTGAGTTTTACCACGGTTCTTTTTTATCTCCATTCCATTTCCATCTCCCGCACCTCCACCGATAAAAGTGGGCCTTTTCGTTTTCGGTGGTTGTGTTGGGGGGGCGCCATCGTTGCACAAATCTGTGGTACATGTTTCACATCTTAATATTTGGTCATCGTCATCCTTAAAACATTCATATGGCTGGTCTTTTGATTTTAACTTAACGCAAGACATTTTCAAAGTTTGCTGATTGTCGGCTAAAATAACAAGAGCTTTGGAATTTGAATCTTTGTAGCTGAGTCGTTCTTATACTTTTCACAGACAAAGTCTAAAACGAGGGATATATACACCATATTAGTGTTAGTGTCGTCACTGAAGCCAACAAAGACAAAATCGCATCGTAGTTTCCATGGTTTTGACGCTTTAACAGTTACTTCGACTATTACTTTTTGACACGTAGTTGTCAAAACTTCAAAACCATGGAAACTAAGATGCGATTTTGTTCTGTTGGCTTCAAATTTCGTCATCACTAATATGGTGTATTAACATTGTTTTGAAAATTCTAAACTCGTCAAAAATCCTCTTAGAGAAAAATTCTTGCATATTCGTGTGTTTCATCGAATTTTAAACAACTTTCAAAAAATCCGTCTGATTTTTGCTTACAAATTATTTTGACCCCCTAAACGGCCCCCTTTCATTCGCAATGCCTAATATTTATATTTGTTAGAATTGCACCAAAAATTGTAGATGTTCCTATGCAAAATTATATGTACATATGTTAAGCAACTTTTTGAGTTACATTTTTGTTCCTAACTTCCCAAATGGTCCCCTTCTACTGGGTATATTCAGATTTGTTGGATTTTCAACAACTATTGTAAATAAATGTATGCAACATTGTTTGCTTAAAAACTTTTCGATATAATTTGTTGTCTAAAAAATATTCTTAGGTCCCTAAATAGCCCCCTTACACTGATTTGGTTGGATTTTTTAAAATTATGAAATGGAATCCCGGCATTTCGAAATTCCGAAATAATTCCGGATTTGTTTTTTGTTTAGAAAATTTTAAAGTAATTTTACGATACATAATCAACAAAATCAAACGAAAAAACGACTTACCTAAGTATGTTGAGTCCATTTTCGACAAGAAAATGCACTTAGAGAGTTTTTATTAATTTTATTTCTTTTTAATATTGATTTAAATAATTAGGTTTGATAATTTATCTCAATATTTTGCATATAAATTTTTTTTATGTTCTTAACGTTCGATTTTAATTCTTTGTTAATCAATTTAGAAACTTATGCCTTAAGGCAAGAAAATTACCCGTACTAAGTTTCAAATAAATATCTGGTTTAGTTTCTTAGTAATCTTAAGATTTAAATTTTTTTTGAGAAACTTCAACACCCTTTATCTCAGAAACGAAGGATTTTCGAACACATGTTTATATGAACTTTTTTTCTTAAAATGAGTTCAGAAATTACCCCCTGAATTTTTTCCTAGTTATTTGGTAACACCCTGTAGTTACAATGTGGAAATTTATCGTTTTAAAGTCTATGGCCACGCCACGATAGTAAGCACGCGTACAAAAAATTAGGAAAATTTATGGTTTTGCATCGTTACACTTAAAGGGCGATTCATAGAACGTTACTTTCACTTTACTTTCGCTTTACTTCGGCGTAACTTTACAGAAAATAAAATAAAATACATGGGAATGTATTAGCAAATTTATACTTCACTTTAACGCTACTTTGCTGATTCATTTAGCTGTAGTACTGTCAAAAGCCGAGCTTGGCCGATCATGCGCAAAATTTGCAGAAATGAGATATTCACCCTTATTGTCAAGGGTAGTGATTACGGAATATCGTTTTGTACGAAACCTGCTGGTCTTCTTATGTAGGTTTCGTACGAAGCGATATTCCTTAATTACCGCCCGGGTGTAAATAGTCAGAAGTCGCGAGTTTAGACACATGCGCATACCTGTTCCCAATTTCACGTAACTTTACAATCAATAAATTAAACAAATTTGTTAAGTTACGCGGAAGTGAAGTAAAGCCGAAGTAAAGTGAAAGTAACGTTCTATAAATCGCCCTTTAAGGGAGCAAAACGTAGTACTTACGATCCATTTTAATCATAACAAGACATGCATTCATTGATGATTCGCACGGCGCTGGCTTTTTTGATGTCATCTCTTTTTTTGGATCACATGCATAACAAGTTTTTTTGTAGCAGGTTATAGAAATCACTGAAAAGCAAATAAACATTATTACTATTCTTTTTAGCATATGTTTTTTGGACCTTCGTTTAGACGACAAAAAGCCCCCTGTGCAATTCAAAAACCTAGTAAATCAAATTACTCTGCCTGGGTTTGCACGAATGATTGTGCCGAAAGACTAGGTTCATGGATAAATGCAAAGCCATTTTACCAAAAATGTACGAACATTAGAATAAGTATAACTTACCACCTTGAAAAATTGACAAACAAAGCAGAATTACTGTAATTTTTTCACACATGTACATTTCTACTAATTTCGAATTTATTTCATTAAGAAAAACAATAATTTCATTATTTAAATTTACTGTCAAAACACATTTTGACACTGTTACAGTGTCTAGAGGATGTTTCCGAAAGTCGTTTCAATAATTTAAGCCGAGATTCCTTACCCAAAAATAGTTCGATTAAGCCCCATTTACCTGTATCCAAAAGTGCACCGTTTTCGAGATACAGGCTGTTTTCCAAAACCAAAATTTTTATGTTTTTTTTTATTACTATTAAATGAAACAACATAGAAAAACAAAATTTGGTATAATTGTCTTACTTTTTATGATCGACACAATGGTCGTAAAGAGAAACCCATATATTTATTCCATAACCTCAAAATGGGACACCTATGGGGCCTCTTGGAGCATAACTTTTTTTGTATTTGAATTTTGAAAAAATAAATTATTTTATCGGTAAGATACGTTTAATACGAAGAAAAAATTATACCACATCTTTATTAAAAAAACCAACCCGTTTTCAAAATTATTTACATTTCATAATTTCATGTTGCATTCTGCTTTTTGAAATCTTTTTGCAATTTTTATTTCTTGAAAACTTAAGATTCTTATAACCTGGCGTAAACAAAAAAAAACTAAAATTGGCCCCACAATTGGACACTGGGCCCTTTTTTGGGACACCTGACCCCTTTTTGGGGCTCATATATCTTTTTATTTTGTAAAGAAAAGAATACTAGGCGTTTGAAGATCATCATTTAAAGTCCGGTGCCCCAAAAGGGGGCCCAGTGTCCTATTGTGGGAAAAATTTAAATATTTTTTTTGTTTACGCTAGTTTATAATAGACAAGAAAAAAAATTGCAATAATATTTCACAAATCCCCAAAAAGGGGGCCCGGTGTCCTATTGTGGGGCCAATTCAATTTTTTTTTTGTTTACGCTAGTTTATAATAGTTTTATGTTTTTCAGAAAAAAAAAATTGCAAAAATATTTCAAAAAGTAGAATGCCACATGAAATTATTAAATGTGAATAATTTTGAAGAAGGGTTAGTTTTTTCAAAAAAATTGTGGTATAATTTTTTCTTCGTATACGTATCTTACCGATAAAATAATTTATTTTTTGAAAATTCAAATACAAAAAAAAGTTATGGCCCAAGGGGGCGCAGGTGTCCCATTTTGAGGTTATGGAATAAATCTATGGGTTTCTCTTTACGACCATTGTGTCGATCATAAAAAGTAAGACAATGATGTCTACTCTACACGTAGCTTCTTGCCAGCTTCTAGAAGCTAGCTTCTTCGCTGCTACTGGAGGATTCAAATGTTTTAGGTATGCGCGCGCACAGGAAGCTAAAAGAAGTCAAACCGTGCTTGATTTATTTTGACTTTTTCTGCGCGCGCATACTTAAAACATTTAAATCCTCCAATAGAAGCGAAGAAGCTAGCTTCTAGAAGCTAATAAGAATCTGCGTGTAGGGCAGCCATGAGAGCGTTCGAATTGCCAGCGGCTTTTTGCTTTTCGCTTAAGATTTTTTCAGGTGCCAGATAAAATGTATTTAACTTATACTGACTTACTAGGTGGAATGGTGTAAATATGTTTATTTTTATTTAATCATTGGCGTTCCATCTTTAATATACAGCACTTTTATACTATTGGAATCCCTTTTTTAAAAACTAAATTTTATAATTGAACAAAGGTAATATATTATGACATTCAATGACAACTAAGCATGTGTCAAAAAATTCAGCGACAAATTTGCTTGCTAGATTGAGTCATAGAAGTGGATTAATTTCTGTAGATCTAGCACTCTAGTATTAGCACTTTGTGTTGTCATTAGTTGTCATTAAATGTCATAATATATTACCTTTGTTTAATTATAAAATTAAGTTTTTAAAAAAGGGATTCCAATAGTATAAAAGTGTGGTATATTAAAGATGGAACGCCAATGATTAAATAAAAATAAACAAATTTGCACCATTCCACCCGGTAAGTCAGCATAAGTTAAATACATTTTACCTGGCACCTGCAAAAATCTTAAGCGAAAAGCAAAAAGCCGCTGGAAATTCGAACGCTCTCAATTATACCAAATTTTGCTTTTCTATGTTGTTTTATTTAATAGTAATGAAAAAAAAACATAAAAATTTTGGTTTTGGAAAACAGCCTGTATCTCGAAAACGGTGCACTTTTGGATTCGAACTATTTTTGGGTAAAGGAATCTCGGGTTAAATTATTGAAACGACTTTCGGAAACACCCTGTATAAGATTAAAGACACTAGAAGATCAAGGTTTCTACATGTTGTAGAGGTGTCCAAAAATTGGCGTATAAACGTGCTGGTATGTACATAAGTTGTGGAAGCATGCCTAGGGATCCCCAGAAAATTGTTAAAAATCTAAGTATCTTGTATATTCTAGGAGATAAATGGCTTCAAATGGAAAAACTTCTAACGATTGAAGATGACATCACATAAAAAAAATGGCTAAATTTTTAAAGATATGTTCATGTTGAACCACTACCCACAATTTTTGACAAAATTAACAAAAAATCATAATTTTGACTTCTATCTAGGTATTTTATTTCGCTGTAAGTGCTTGCCAACGGGATATTTCAACTCATTTTGTTGTCAACAGGTAATTTCCAGTATAATGCTTATTATTCATTTCTCTTTGAAATAAGGTATCGCAAGATAGGGGTTGTAATATAAAAATGTTGTGTTAGTGTGGTTGGATGGTGGAGGGTTGAACAAAAAAAATCTATTTTATATTTTTTAAATGTCTCCATCCATGGCCAACTTTATACAGGCCGACGCACTTTACACCTGCATCTACCTCGCGGTCATTTTTTGATTGTTTGATATCCGTCAGACTTCAAAAAAATATTGTGAATAACGTCAAAAAAGACCGCGAGGTAGATGCAGGTGTAAAGTGCGTCGGCCTGTAATGACGTTGGAATTTGCCCTATCCAAATCTAAATCTAAGATCTCTGGAATATACTCAGGTAAAGACAACTTTGACACTTATGACAGTTAGATCAAATTGCATGGCTTAGCAGATTAAAAAGACAATGCTTTTTCATTGTCTTTTTAATCTAGTGTCATAAGTGTCAAAGTTGTCCTTACCTATGTATACATCTTCAAGGGCCCTTATCTAAATCGACCTGTTTTTTCTTAACAAGAAATAAATAGAAGTCGACAATATAAAGACAACTTTGACACTTATGACAGTTAGATCAAATTGCATGGCTTAGCAGATTAAAAAGACAATGCTTTTTCATTGTCTTTTTAATCTAGTGTCATAAGTGTCAAAGTTGTCCTTACCTATGTATACATCTTCAAGGGCCCTTATCTAAATCGACCTGTTTTTTCTTAACAAGAAATAAATAGAAGTCGACAATATAAAGACAACTTTGACACTTATGACAGTTAGATCAAATTGCAAGGCTTAGCAGATTAAAAAGACAATGCTTTTTCATTGTCTTTTTAATCTAGTGTCATAAGTGTCAAAGTTGTTCTTACCTATGTATACATCTTCAAGGGCCCTTATCTAAATCGACCTGTTTTTTCTTAACAAGAAATAAATAGAAGTCGAAACGCGTAGTAGTTACTCTTCGCAGATAAGTAGCTCGAGTAGAATTCGGAATCGGTAGAAGTGTAATTTTAAATTTTATTAATCAAAGCTAAATTAATTTTTTATATAATGGCTACACATTCTATGGTATACTCTTTGCAAGAAAACTATTACAGGATAAATAATAGTCTCTTATAAAAAAAAATTATGTAAATAAAATCTGCGAAGAGTGCAAACTATTAACAGAAAAGACGAAGAATTTAATTAACGAAGAGGATAAACGTCAGTTCTGAACTTTAAGATATTTGAGGTTATTTGTTCTGACAGCTGGCTTTGTTTGAAATATTTTTGGCATGGCCTTCTTGACCGATGCGTAACGCTATTAGGACTTATTAGAAGTTTTTTGCTACTGAAATCTTTTAGTTTTTGTTTTTTTTAACCTTACTGGCTAACTTTTGAAAAAACTAACCAACATTTTTAATAAAAACTTAAATTTTCATTAATTTTGTGGTTTTTTTGTGGCGGGGGGTAACGGGGGGGTCTGACAAAAAAACCAACAAATACTTTTTTGTGGAGAATTAAGTTTCCTATGTTTTATGTCGAATAATTTTTTATGTAAATTTAATAATACTCGAGTTACGATTTTTTTTTTTCACTTGGGGGCCTAAAAAGGGGGCTTTATAGTATTCGGATTCTTGTCAAAAACAATAGGGTTCTTCCTCTTATAGGGATCGATTTTTCCTTAAAATTTAAATAGGATTGGAAGTTTGGTTCTTAAGATAGCGTGTTTACAAGAAACGTGACATCCCACAGACCGACCGACCGACGGACGGACAAAAAATGAAAATCTTAAAAAGTCATGAAACGCACGAATCTGCAAAAATTTTTGCTCTACGACGATTTTAGGATTTTCTGATCGATTGCAATATACTCTTGTGAAGAGAAGAATAAAGTATTTGCTATATTAACAAAGTTATAGGGGGTGGCTACTCTGAACACACCGTATAAAGAACATATGGCTGTTGTGTATTTTTTGTAGGAATTGCTGTTTTTTAACTAACCTATCTTCTTGGCCTATTTATGGCTTTTGCGCGTGCTGTTTTTAACTGTTTGCATTGTTTCTTGTCAAAAAATAATAATTTTTGCAAAAATATTTAATTTTAACTAGGTGTTTTCATCAGCCAGTATATCAATCCGGGATAAAGTCGACCCACATCGAGGTTGCCCGAATCCTGCCTACAAATCGGGAAGAGAACTGGCGTCGCCTCAGATCCATAAGGACCCTTTTCACATTAAAACCAGGGTGTATCACGCGACGGTGTTCGGCAGTTGTCATTGCTAACAAGAAATTAAAGCATTGAAAGCAGTCTACAGCTGCGCCTAGCTAGTCAGACTGTTAAATTATTATTCCTTCCAAATATAAACATCACAGTTCAGTTGAAAGCGAACGCAAGACAACAAAGCGTTTATCAGTGTTCCCGACGTAAATATTACATATACCTAATTACCTACTTGTTACTTCCCCAATATGAATTCCGTAGTTTGCAGTGCGTTCGTGCTTTTGGCCTTTGTTACCTTGGGTAAGACATTTTTTATTTATTTATGTAAAAACATCAATAGTAGCACCTTTTTGCAATTTATAATATAGTTTCACTTTTGCACATTGCTTAAAAGGATATTTGAACCTAAAACTACTTTCAGTATTTCGCTATACTCAATAATATCTTTTATATTGAATGCGTTTGGTTTGTATCTTTTTAAATTAGGTAGGTGGGTATAAATAATTGTGGACAAAAATCCAAAATAGCGCAAAAATAATTTGCATATTATTAAATATCCCAAGGAACAGCAAAAATAGTATAGTACGAAAGCTGGCAACCAAAAACACACATCATCGAACGTTGTCATGATTTTATGTGCATTACCTACATATTATATTAAATATTTCTTAACTTTTGCTCAATACAACACTGGCAGCGCTAACCGGTAGCGTTTTTTTTTAAACATCATAAGTGGGATTTTTTTTTTTTTGAAGAAATAAAATAATATGTGCAAATATGAGCCTGCCACTGCCAGACATTTATGAAGTGAAAATTTTTAATTTTGTGGTAGACTCTTATGCGTTTTCTGTCCTTGAAATGCAAATTTGAAAAGCGATTAACCCATCATAAAGGGTTAGCAGGGTTATAGTTCGAAGCTGCAAAAATCAATTTTGTTGTACGAAGAAAACGAACCCACTTATGATGTTTTTACCTTTCAAAAAAAAGTATCTATTTGACCTGCCATTTTTTTGGATTAAGAAAAGTAATATTAAATATTATGTAATATCAAAAAATTGTGACAACGTTAATAATGTGGATTTTCATGTAATAGCTCCTATACTAGTAGGTTTTATTCTAATAGTGACATGACGACAATATTAATAGAGAGTAAGTGCCAATATAACCTACCTAATCATTAATTTTAATTGTACCTGTTTACCTAGGCTATAACGGTTCATAACTTTGGAATTTATTATTTTTGTTTAAAAATGAATCAACGAAAAACAATTTTTTTTTATTACAAAAAGTTTAAAATTGGATAAAATAAATACCTAATAATAACATAACATAATACTACCCGTCATCAGGAAAAAGGTCATGTTTTGCAATTTTATTAGCGGGGTGACTAGAGACCCAGCGGGTACTTTTCTAGCCCAAAGACTTATAAAGAGCCGACCGATCGGCTCTCTAGTCTTTTAGTGCTACTGCTAAAGATCCTGCCGGTAAATGGTTTAGCCGATGTTAAAGAGCCGACCGGTCATTGGAATATTTTTGTTTTTTAGGTTAGATTTTTGACACAAAGAAATAACCGATTTATATAAAACCATAATAAGTTTGTAGGCCTATTTTTCTAGTTTTTAAAACTACATTTAGTTTTAATATACGATGGTGCCCTCATGTAGATATGCTGTTTAGTAGAATTGACGGGAGCTCAACGGAGATGACTTATCAAGCTTCTAGGTGCACAGATTAGAAATCTGTGAATTTGAATCTCTAGCCTTAAAAAATACAATATATGCATAGAAGTATTATATCGTGCGATCCACGAAATTTTATCTCGACTCTACTGCTGTAGAACGTCAAAAACATGACAATCGGCAATGTTTTAAAAATGAAAACTAGATATGGGTTAGATCAGTGAATATGTTAGACCATTGAGTGGGTTAGGTTTTATTATAAAATGCCGACATTAAATAGGATACTCCTCGCAGTAATTAAGCAATCACAATATTTTATAAAAGCAAAATTTTTTTTTTATTAAAAAAAAAATCTGCGAAGAGATCAAACTATTGACTCTCTTTAGCAAAAAAAAAATTTATTAGCGAAGAGCATAAATATGAATTCTGACACTGACGTTTAGGATTTAATTTGACTTTTATTTAGAAAGATTCTGCTTTGTTTCAAATGTTTTTGCAAAGCCACCTAGACCGAGGCCAAGACTTATGGAACGTTTTTATTACTAAAAACCTTTTTTTTAGCGTTTTATGCCCTAATAACTTAACAAAAAAAATACAAAAAATTATTTTTAATAGAGAATGACATTTTCATTAATTTTTTAATAAACATATTTTTAATAAATTAAAAAATAACAAACATACGGCGTTTTTTCTTACTGGGTTTTATTTTTCATAATTATTGTTAGAAAATATATAAATATTTTTTTTTTTAAGGCAAACTGTTGCAACCAATCTATTGTTATAGGATATTTTTCTTTAGAAACAATAAACTTTATTATTATTTATTTATTATTGGGGGGCTAATGGGGGGTCGGATCAAAAAAGTTTTAAAATGATTTTTGTAAAGAGTTAAAAGGGTTTTAATATTACGAAAACATTTTTTTTCCTAAATTTATAATAACTGAAATATGAATTTTTTACCAGTTTGGGGGCCCCGCTTCCCCCCTAGTTATTATCCGATTTTTTCCAATAACAATCCCAACCAAGATTTTAATGAGAACAATTTTTCCTGCAAATTTGAACACGATTGGGCTTATTCTTAAGTTACCGTGTTTACAAAAAACGTGACAGACGGACGGATTTTTTAAAAGTTGTTCAAAATTCGACGAAACGCACGAATCTGCAAGAATTTTTGCTCTACGACGATTTTTGACGATTTTAGAATTTTCAAAACAATCACAATATACTCCTCGTTTTTGACTTCGTCTGCGAGGAGTATAAAAATTGAAAGTTTACAAATGCATGGCAAGATTTGAGTTGAAATTTTGTGGATCACACGTTATCTTCCGTGACACATAAATTAACGCAGGTATCAGAGCTTGGTCATAATTTTGGGGAAAAGATTCTCAGCTTCTCAACAAAGGTGTTTTTTACTTACAATAGACATAGAATAGGTTTTTTGTAAAATAAACATTTACCTTGAAATGATACCTACTGTTCGTTATACTTTAATTATACCTATTACCTGTTTACTTTGTTATAAAATATTTATTATAGCATCGTTTGAGTGTTCGACCAATTAAATGACTAATCGTTTGCCTTATTAGTAATAGGAACTACTGGGAAATCACACCTTTTTTTCCAAATATTATTTAAAACCAAACATTAAAAAAGCCTAGTTTTAAATTTATTGTATCCTTAGTAAACTATGGGATTTTTATTTTAAATTTAACGGTTTCAAAATTACCAACCACACAGTTAAAATAACCGATATGGCCCTTTTTAACACCCTTAAAATTGTTAAAATTTAAACATCTTAAATTATAAAATCATTTTATAACATAAAACCATACAAATAGAACGAAATGAATTTTTATACCTTCTACTTCTTATATTGTAAATATAAAATCTCTTTGCATAAAACATCTAAAACTTTTTTCATTTTCCTAAAAAAAAAAAAAAAAATTTAAAAAAAAATGGAAACTAGAATTTTGTTAACTTTTAGAATAAAAAAAACCTAGTTATAATGGAAGATACAATAAATTTGAGTAAATTAAATTAAAAAAAATATGCAGTGTTCCATTCAAGAAAAGCACAAAAATCAAGTTTAAAACTTTACAAATTTCTTAAAAAATCCAGACAGACAGATTTCAACCATATTTTTTTTCTAAAAGATTTTTACACCCATGGAGAAGATATGGTTAAATTTTAATCCCAATATGTTATTTCGTTCCTGAGATATACTGTCACTTCCTAAGGTTTGAATATTTTTAAAATATGTTTTAGAATTCTTAAAATCTGTTAAAGTCCAAGAACTTTCGGTAAAGCAAACTTACAGACTTGTACGAAGCTTTTTAAAAGGTTTTTAAAAAAGCCCCACTACTCGGTAGACACCATGTTTTTGGTCGGAATATACTCTTGACAAATATCCCCCAGGCAGCAATTTTTTTCCGAAAACTGTATATTTTGTCTTCGAATTTTTTCCAAAAAAATGTGATTATCTTAAATTTGCGTACTATACCTGTAGATATATGGTGGTGCATGCCTAGCAGGCTAATTTCAAGTCAGAAAAATATCAAAGCAGTGCAAAGTTGCGACCTGGTTGCAGCACTATTTTGTTTGTGATACAGGGGGTAGGTTGGGGCAATACCTGAAACTTTATCAATATTATTTAATTATTTAAACCCAAAAATTGTTCTTTCACTACAAAGTAATGGTTTTTTGGCATAGAATTGTAATGTACGCATTAATAAATACAATTGACTAAACAAAACAGATTTTTTTTTACGAAAACTATCATTTTTAGACTAAAATATTTCGTTTGCGACGTCGCAAATTTGCACTGCTTCGAAATTTATTGACTTGAAATTAGCCTGTTAATTGAGAAAAAAAATAATTTAAGGTCTCTCAGGCTAATTTTAAGTCAATAAATTTCGAAGCAGTGCAAATTTGCGACGTCGCAAATGACATATTTTAGTCTAAAAATGATAGTTTTCGTAAAAAAAAATCTGTTTTGCTTAGTCAATTGTATTTATTAATGCGTAAATTACAATTCTATGCCGAAAAACCTTTACTTTTAAACAAAATAGTGCTGCAACCGGGTCGCAACTTTGCACTGCTTCGATATTTTTCTGACTAAAAATTAGCCTGTCTTGGCACGCATCACCATATATCTACAGTAAGGTATAGTACGCAAATTTAAGATAATCCTTTCTTTGAGTTTACTTTAATTAAATATAACTACCTCTTACAAATTAAACAATTTTCCTGAAAAGTAATGAACTCGTACATAAGTCATAAAGTTCAAGGACTATAAAGTTCAGTATCAGGACCATCAGGAAATAATTTTCTTTTCTTAAATTGGTTTAGACTCATTAGTTTTAATGTCACAGGTATTATCTAGCTTATATAGTTTCGTAGTTCATTCACTTAAGTTTCTTAATAATTTATAAATCATTAAAGAAAATGTATCAATCATTTTTTAAAACAACTGTTAATACACTCCTCGCACAATGGCAAAAACGAAACATTTTGTAATTTGACTTCTAAAATTGTTAAAAATCGTATAGCGAAAATGTTTGCAGATTTTTTGTTTGTTTGTGCGTTTTGTTGAATTTTAAGCAACTTTTAAAAAAGCTGCTGTCCTCTGTCACTCTTTTTGTAAAAATTTATTAAAGCTAATTACATTAGGCTGCGTTCCTTAACCATATAACAATAGTTATATCAGACAAAGATAGATAAATATCGAGTGAGCAAATTAAAACGGCCCATAAGTAGGCCATGGAGATTGTCAAAATATTGTTAATTGACATATTTTATATTGTTCATAGCCTACTTAGGGACCGTTTTTATTTGCTCACCCGATACGTTTCTATTACAACATAGAGAGATATCCCAATTATTAGAAAAGTGAATACTTCGCACTTTTATGGCCCTTGCAAAATTGTACAATTTTTACCCGTATATCATAACATCTATTTCATAGTTTTCTTACTAATATCGAGTGAGCAAATAAAAACGGCCCATAAGTAGGCCATGGGGATTGTCAAAATATTGTTAATTGACAGATTTTATATTGTTCATAGCCTACTTTGGGGCCGTTTTTATTTGCTCACCTGATAGTATAAATAGAAATAACAAGTTTTTCGGTAGTAATCATAATTTAAAAGAACAAGGCTTCGTTTTTTTGGTACCCAGTTTTGAAGTTAACGTCCTGACTTGACATTAAAAGTTCATGCAAATGGTAGTTTAATTTCCTTATAATTAGATTGTAAGAAAGAAATACCCTTAAATTCCTTAATGATGTGGTTACAGCTAAATCTATTTACGCGTTTAATTTCAAAATCGATAAAGAGTGTCCCGTTGGTACAGTACCCTAAGCTAACCAAATATTTCTTGGATTAAAATAAGAAAAAAAGTTCACATAACTTTGACCCCTTAGAATAGTCCTCTGAAAAAACACTAAAAAGTTGGTTTTTTCGCATCAGTGTTTCCGAAACAAATAATTTAAAAAAATGTATAGGATCTTTTTGATTTATCTAAATACCAGAAATATTTTCTTATTTTTTTTTTATTTTATTTCGAAAAAGGTGTTTTAAGAGCCCGACTTTCCACTTCTTCTTATGCAAATTCATGTACAACTTAGGCCCCAGTTTTTAGAGTTATTATTAACGCGATTGTTCTAAAATTTTGACAATATCATATTTACTTCTTTTAAAGTGCCGCTTGTTTGGCACATTTTGTTTTGGATTCGTAGTTTAGCAAAAACAACAGTTGTTGTTTTTAGCATAGTACACCCTACTTTAGGTTAGTTATTTTTGCTAAACTACGAATCCAAAACAAAATGTGCCAAACAAGCGGCACTTTAAAAGAAGTAAATATGATATTGTCAAAATTTTAGAACAATCGCGTTAATAATAACTCTAAAAACTGGGGCCTAAGTTGTACATGAATTTGCATAAGAAGAAGTGGGATGTCGGGCTCTTGACGAGCGTCGCGTGTCGGGCTCTTAAGTGGAAATTTCTGGGGGACTATAAGTTTAAAAAAGTCAAATTCGGACATGTTTATACAGAATGTCCAAAAAATGACGCATAAACGCAATGGTACGCTCTTGGGGCATTCTCAGGGATCCCTAAAAAATTGTCAAAGAAATTCCATCTGTTATATTCATCGAGAAAAATGCGAACAAAGTTGCATAAATTCGCCAACACAGTCTATAAAAATACATTTTTATATTTGCGTTCTATAATATGCACATTATGAAACCCGAAATTTGGTTTTTTATAGTTTCTGAATTGCTTCATTATTAAACCCAAAATTTTATTTTATTGGTTGGTTTTCCTGATGCAAGAAGATGAATTCTTTTCTTGCAAGGTACTTTTTATTTACAAATTTTACTATTATAATCAATCGGGGGACATAGTTTTTTTGTAGAGGGAATAACTAGAAGAATTGGAGAACCGATATCAATGGTTACATTTTCTCAAAAACGCCTATTCATTCAGTATTAAATGAGTAAAGTTTACAAATGTCATTATTCAATATGTCTAACTTTAATTTATGTTTTACTTCAAAATGTCAATGATATGCTATAAGGTTGGTCATAAAAAACAAAATTTCATCTTAAGTTTTTAATTCAAATTAAAAATGCTTTTTAATGAATTAAATGATTCTATCTTCTGCTGAAGATGACAGCTTAGCTGTCGAAATACGTATTCAGATTTTTCTAAATAAAGTGTGGTTTGGAGAGAATCATTGTTTTATATTAAACATTCGCCACAGAAATCATCAAATATCCGAATTAAATGAAGCAAATATAAAAAATAGTATAAAAAACTCGTTTTATAAGGCGTTTTTTATCACTTGTCCATTGGAAAACTCGCCGCTGCGCGGCTCTTTTTCCAAACCTGAACGCGTGCTAAAAAACGTTCCTTATAAAACTCAATGTTTTAATATACTATTAAAAATCCCATCTATGAGTCTTAATCATACACTTTTGCATTAGATTTTATTGACGTTGTTGTCAGTGTCAGCTTCGTTTCATGAAAATTATAAAAATGTAATTCGACCATTTAAAAAATAAAAAATTGGTCGAATGGTGTAAGAAAGACTGTAGCTTTGTATTTAACAATTTTTTTTTGTTAATATGTGCTGATATGTTTAAGATATAAGCGTTTAAAGTTTCGCACTTTGGGGCAACATATCTACGAGGGTATATGAGGTAGCAGGTGGTGCGCCAATTCTGGGACACTTTGTATGTTATATTCTCAATTAGACATACCTATTTTGTCAGAAATCGGAGCACTACTGTGTGTGCGTCAAACTTTAAAAATACAGGGTGTTATTTTGTAGACTTTACTAGCGTTTTGCTCAGCTATGTGCAATTCGATTTCCATAAAAAATTCTGGAATGATTATTTAAGATTTGTGCTTGCGACTGGTAAATACAAAATTTCATTTGATTTATTAGTTTTGCAGAAAACGGCAGTCATTAGCTTTTTCTTACATTTTTATGGTAATTTTTATTTTTTTTTCGAAAAATTTGTATTATTTTACATTTAAATCAGTTTTTACATATTAATTAAGAATGTCCGTTGTTTTAGAATAAATTCATAAAATTTCTTAAAATACCTGACTAAAATGGTTCTTTTTTTTATTTAGGCAGGCGTTGAATTTGTTTTGCTCTTATGACAGTCATTTTTTTGACGTTATTAACAATAAATCACTATTGTCATAATTTGTCAACACAATAAGAACACAGACATTTTTTAAATATGTAGCACACATCCAAGGTAATTAATAAAAAAAAGAATAAATCAGCCGACTATGTTAGAAAAACTCATTAAATTTACTAAATCGATTATGAAACAATGGTAAGGTTTATTTAAAATGTAAAAAATGATTTGTACGTAAAATAATCCAGATTTGTCGAATAAAAATAATTATTAACATAAAAATCGATTAGTAGGATTGTTACTGTCATTTTCTGCAAAACCAGTAGAGCAATTAAAATATTGCTTTTACCAGTCGCAAGTGAAGGTCTTAAATGGTAATTCCAGAAATTTTGAAGGAAATCGAATTGCACATTTCCGAGCAAACGCAAGTAAAGTCTACAAAATAACACCCTGTATAGTCCAAATGGGCGCACATGAATTCATCCTCCCTAATGACTTTTACCCCTTGTCACCACCCGCTGTGAAAAAGGTAGCACATTAATTCATCCGGGGACCAAGATAATCCTGTAAAGGGTTAATCCCTTTTAAGTAGGTATCTAGGTTATAAAAATAAATAAAATCATACGAAGTAACATTATAACCAATGGTCGAGACCAAAAGTTATGCGTAGAAGAAATTTACCAGGCAAGAAGAAAAAAAAATGAAAACTGCTAGAGAAGCCCAGGAATATCTACTTACAGCTGCAATTAGAATTGTTATGTTTTCATGTACAACAAATTTAAAATTCCTCATATAAGCTAGTGTTTCTACATTTTTTAGCAGCAAAACTTAACATAACCTACCTAACCTTGTGTCCCCCAGTGTAAAAGTGTCTCCTAGTGTTTTTTAGAGCGTTCTCATTTTATTTTTGTTCAATATATTCAGTTCATTTTGACAAAATATTATTTTTATTTTATTCTCAGGTAGTTTTACTTATTTTTTCAGGTACCAACCCCGCATGGCCTGACGGATGAATTAATGTCCTCCGCCGGATGAATTCATGTCCTAATTTTCAGGTAGTTTTTAGACGCGGATGAATTCAGGATCGCCCGTCCAAATAGCGGGGTTCTTTTTTTGCTAAAAAATTTGGACTTTGTTTAAAATGAAGTTTAAAATCAATAAAACTAGCGGGAGGAGCGCTTCTGTTACCTCGAACTTATAATAAATAAAATATGATATAATTCCAAGAGTAATTATTTAAATTGCAATGTTGTTTGCAAACACGGTCAAGGTTTATGTATGCAATATTTTTATCTTCAACATGATATCATTTATAAAAGCATCCCATTATAAAAATTATCTATATACCTACTTATTCATTCATTTTTTTAGAAAAAATTATAACAAATATCCAACATTTACCTTCCATTTTTAAATCATTATATTTAAAATGTTATCTGTTACTTTTTTGCTACACTTTACTTAAAACAAAATTTTAAAAGATTATACAGGATGTCCCATTGATATAGTACATGGAGTTAACCACATATTCCTTGCACCAAAATAAAAATAAAAGTTCATATAAACATGTGTCCGATTTTGCCCCCTTAGTAGTTACAGCCCTCTAAAAAGACCCAAAAAAATCAGTTTTTTTGAAATATTTCCGAAACGAATAATTTTTTCAAAAAATTTTATAGGACCTTTTTGATTTATCTTATTACTAGAAATATTTTCTCACTTGTAAAATTTTGAAAAAAGTGTTTATAGTGGGGATACTTGGGGAGCTGTAATTTAAAAAAAGTCAAAATCGGACATATGTTCATAGGAACTTTTTTTCTTAATTTTGTCCAAGGAATATGTGGTTAACTCAGTGTACTAATGGGACATCCTGTGTTTTTTGCAAACATTTCTAATGGTGATCTCACCTTCGCTTATTTTATGATAGGGTCTAATTTTAGATACTTCTCTATGCATCATATAATTCATGGAATTCTCGTCTCGTCCAATAAATTCCCTTATTTATTCCAAATTATCCTTGAAATTTAAAATTATTTGAATGAAACTACATAAACACAATAATTAAAGGTTTTTCTACCGGCGATCCCTTTGTAGACACAAAAGTTTCCGAAAGTAATAACTTTTATTTGAATTTTTAAATGGTCAAATGAAAGTTTTATAATTAATTTAATTTTACTTTTTGTTTATCCTTTTAAATTGTAAGAAAAAAGTAATTTTACAAAATTTTCACGAAATAAAGCATACAACAATGTCAATAAAATCTTATGCAAAGAGCTATGATCAAGAATCGTAGATGGATTTAAAAATTTTCCTTACCAGAGTTACCAAATTTATCGAACTTTAAGACTTGGGTTTAATATTCACAGATCTTCGAATCTGTGCTCCTAGAAGCTCGTATAAGCAGTGAATATAGACTCATATGATTATATTACTCAATGGTATAAGTCATCTCCGTTGAGCTCCCGCAAATTCTACTAAGTAGCAGATGAGGGTCTTATCGTATATTAAAACTAAATTTAGGTTTGAAAACTACAAAAATAGGGCTACAAACTTATTATGGTTTCATTTAAATCGGTTATCTTTGTGTCGAAAATCTGACTTCAAAAATCATTATACTATTTTTGTTTTTTCGACTACGGATACATTTTTGGTTTATACAGGGTGTCCCAGAATTGGCGCACCACCTGTATGGTACGCTGTTAGGACATGCCTGGGGATTCCATGAAAATTGTTAAAAAAAATCCATCTGTTATATTCATTGAGGAAAATGCGAACAAAGTTGCATAAATTTGGCAACACAGTCTAGGAAAATACTACACAGTCTAGGTAAATAAATCTAAAAATCCCATCTATGAGTCTTTTATTATACACTTTTGCCTAAAATTTTATTGACATTGTTGTCAGCTTATTTCAAGAAAATTTTGTAAAATTAAATTGATTATAAAAATGTTATTAGACCATTCAAAAGAAAAAAAATTGGGGAAATGGTTTAAGATAGACTGCAGCTTTGTATTAAACCATATTTTTCGTTAATACGTGCTGTTGTTTTTAAGGTATATGCGTTTAAAGTTTTGCACTTTGGGGCCTCATATCTTCGAGGGTGTATGAGATGGATTTTTTTTGACAATTTTCTGGGGATCCCTGGGCATGCCCCAACAACGTACCATACAGGTGGTGCGCCAATTCTGGGACACCCTGTATACTTTACGTGGTCTATGCCAAACCATAATACGTTAATTTACCACGTTTTTTTTAAGCTTGTAAATGATTAAAATTGCAACTTACGTTTTTTCCTGATGTAGATGTGCTTGTTCAAAGATTTCAATGAAGAAAGAAAAACACCAAAAGTACTATTTTACCATATTTTTATTATTTCTTGCACTCAGTGTACCACTTCTATGTATCACAAACATTACCCTTAATATTTTGAATCATAGTTATTGATGTATTACCCCGTATTTTTACATATTTTGTTGAAATTTCGAATGTCAGTTACATTCGGGGAGATGACTTTTACGAACTTTTGAGTGCACAGAACATCCCATTTATGAATTGGAAACCCCAGTCTTAACCGTATTTTCCTCAAAGATATGAAAATATGTTTTTTATAACAATTCAGGATCCCTAGGCATGCTCCAACAGCGTACCCAATAGCGTACCATATAGATGATGCGCCAATTTTGGGGCATCCTGTATACTAAAATGAAATGTAAATTTTAGGTGAAACTTCTATGTTGTTATTGTTTTATTTTAATCATTTATGTAATAATTTATATATTGTTATTGGTTAACCGAGACTTATACATTTGTTTTTACTTTTTAGGTGAAAGCTTAGTTTGCTATAAATGCGATTCCAGTGAATCAGCATTATGCAATTATGGAATAGTATCATTTACAATGCCAACAGTGGATTGTAATGATGAACGAGGTGGTGCTGCTGACTCCTTTTTGTCATGGATACCAAAAGAATGCGTCAAAATCACAGCTAAAAGTAAGTTATTTTAATAATAAGGATTGTGTTACACATACATTATTATGTAGACGAAACATTTTTGACGCCTTAAAATGATACTTAAGGCTGATGTATAGTTGAATTAACTTAACGCCACTTAGAATTAACCATATCGCAAATTAACACAAAATTAAATAAATTATACGAAACTTGAAATCTCATTTGTAGATCAAATTACCGTCACTTATAATAATAATAAATAAATCATTTATTGCTTCTAAAATTGTGTAGTCACTTAAACTGAACGATTACTCATAGGTTATATTTGTTAATTTAACTAATTTTGGGTAAAGTAGGCATCTGTAACAGTTTTTCACTAGAGCCATCTATCGAATACTAGACCAAATTTTTAAAATTAGAAAGAAAACTGTAGAATGGAAATATAACCAGTAAAATAATTGACTCTAAGATTACACGTTAAATGGCGTTTACTGCTTTCAATACACCATATTAGTGTGTTGTCTATGAAGCCAACGAAAACAAAATCGCATCGTAGTTTCTATGGTTTTGAAGTTTTGACAATTGTTTCGACAATTAACTTTTGACACGTAATTCTCAAAACTTCAAAACCATGGAAACTAGGATGCGATTTTGTCTTTGTTGGTTTCATATTTCGTCATCACTAATATGGCGAATTAGTTAAATTAAGGAATCTATGAATGCATTAATTCGATCTCGTTAATTTAAGTTAAGTTAAGTGGCGTTAAGTTAATTTAATTTAACTATAAATCAAGCTTTACTATGCACTAATTAATACGTATGTACAATAAAATTTACCCTCGATAAAATATGAGGCAGAATTCTGACCAAAGTTAAGGCCTATTCAGACTCACTAAAAAAAAGTATTTCTTGTTTTAAAATTGTTGGGGATAAAAAAAAGGTACAGACAATTTTGAGGCGCATTACTAGACAGACCCCGTTTCAAAAGAGACCCCTAAATGGTAAAATTTGTCTAAAATAATAGATTATTCTCTTTGGCTAAGCAAATCTATTTCGACAAACCAATTTTTAAATATTTTTGGTTAAACTTAAGCATGTTTAGTCTTTCTGGAACGGTATACCCTTTTAAAATATTTCTTTCTTTCAATAGCTCTGTTCGCACTTCGCACAGGCCAAATTCCCAGTTTTATATACTGTCTGCATGTGCAAAAATTCTGCGCGGAACTTTATTTTTATTTGTGCAGACTTTTGACAGTTTGAAAACAGTTTAGGACTGGGTATTTGGGCTGTACAAACAGAGCTATTGTCTTAGTTTTTTTAACCTCTATTTTCCATATAAAAAAAATCTTCCCTAAATTATACAAATGTATTTAAGCAGATGCACTTATTATTTTAAGAGGAGTATCGACTTTAAAACTAACTATATACTTCATTTTTTGGTTAGGTATCTACACGTACGAATACCTAAAATAAGTTTTTCTTGCTGAACAAAGTCAATTCTTATCTATTTCAAAAGTAGGTAACATTTATTCGTCCTGATTTTCCCAACCCTCGTGTCCTGTTTTTAGTTCATTAATAGAGTGAAAGCTTTGGGCACAATCATCCCCTATGGCGCCTGTTAGACTGGGTCACATCGCCCTCCTCGTGGTTTTACGCACTGGAATTTATACTCAATAAAACGGTGCAGCCTGACGACACAGTTCCTCATTTGATTTTAAATTTCTTGTTAGTAAACAAGCCCATTTTAAAGAAGATATTTAATTTTATTTTTTAGCAATAAGTATGTCTGCCGTTTCAATTTAAGTTCAGAGTCTAATTATTTTTTCGTGTTTGCAATCCATTAAGTATGGGAATAATGTTAAAACAAATATTTTGCTTTGCTCATTAGTTACTAAAGCGTAAATACAAAGGTAAATAAGGTATACCTCATATATTTGGAAACTTTTTTGTTTTAATGTTGACTTATGGGTATCCTGAAGGGTAAGGAAAACTAGGTTAAGTAGGCCAGAGGGGTTACTGGCCACCCCCTTCTGATTTGTCTTTTTAGCGAATTATTTTTTTGTGTGTAGCCCATAAAAACCCACATTTTTCATAGAGCCGCGTTCTCACTATGCAACTTTAGTGGATCAACTTCAGTGGATATACATGAAATAACTAATTTTACAAAAGTTTCATGAAATAAAACTGGCAACAATGTCAATAAAGTCTAATGCACAAGTGTATGATTAAGACTTATAGATAAGATATTTACGAGGATTTTTATACAGGCTGTTACCAAAAAATTAGGAAAAAATTCAGTGGGTAATTCCTAAACCCATTTTAAGAAAAAAATTTTATATAAACATGTGTCCGAAAATCATTCGTTTCTGATACAGGAAAATAATAAAGCCAACATAAAAAAGAAATTTTGTGGCCTTTTGGCAAAGAATTTATTTCTCGAAAACGGTTAGTTTTATGAAAAAAGAACATGACATTAATTTTAATGACCATATTCTAATTATTTTATGAAAATACCAGAAAAGTAACACACAAAAAAGTGGGGGGTGATAAACCCCCATGGTAGCCCCAAATGTGTCCCTTCCAATTATAATTTTTAATTCTTTTTAGCGCACTTTATGCCTTAAAGCAAGAAAACAACCTGTGCTTTAAATAAATATCTGGTTTAGTTTCTTGGTAATCTTAAAAAAGAAATTTTTAGAAACTTCGACACCCTGTATCCTAGAAACGAAGAGTTTTCGACCACATGTTTATATGAACTTTTTTTTCTTAAAATGGGTACAGAAATTACCCCCTTAATTTTTTTATGTTTTCCTAGTTATTTGATGAACACCCTGTATCAATACATTAGAACATGACATTAATTTTAATGACCATATTCTAATTATTTTATGAAAATACCAGAAAAGTAACACACAAAAAAGTGGGGGGTGATAAACCCCCATGGTAGCCCCAAATGTGTCCCTTCCAATTATAATTTTTAATTCTTTTTAGCGCACTTTATGCCTTAAAGCAAGAAAACAACCTGTGCTTTAAATAAATATCTGGTTTAGTTTCTTGGTAATCTTAAAAAAGAAATTTTTAGAAACTTCGACACCCTGTATCCTAGAAACGAAGAGTTTTCGACCACATGTTTATATGAACTTTTTTTTCTTAAAATGGGTACAGAAATTACCCCCTTAATTTTTTTATGTTTTCCTAGTTATTTGATGAACACCCTGTATGTATTTTCCTAGACTGTATTGTCGAATTTATGCAAATTTGTTCGCATTTTCCTTAATGAATATAACAGATGGATATTTTTAACAATTTTACAGGGATCCCTAGGCATGCCCCAACCACGTACCATAGCGATTATATTATTAATTTAGTAAAAATGTGATTAAATAGACAGCCAATTTCTCGGTTAGTTATTTAGAACGCAACTTTTTTAAATATTTATAAAATTTCGTCGAAAGCCAACCCTCCACTCCTTAAAAGAATAGAATACATTATTGGCGCCAGAATATCTCATAACAGGTTGTTATCACCCCCTACATCTTGCATGTTACTAGATCGCCATAAAGGAAAGCTTATTGATTTACTATAAAGTTATCTTTAGTCTTGCAATTATGTCATGCACCTTGATAAAGGTAACTCAGGGAGATGTAAACTTTGAAAACGTTGAGTACAAAACAACCTTTAGAAGTAGGTTAATTGCTCATTATTTTTGTAATATTGCTTACTTTTTTAACACACCAACCTACAAGCCAACCCACTAATAAGTTTTTTCGTATAAAGGATGTCCGATTTCTATTTAATGTTAAAACCTAAGTGGGATCGCTTTCTTCGTACAAAAAAAAAGAAAAAATGATATTCTCCCCACAGTGCGAAACATTAAACACTTATCTTAAAGATAACACACATAACGAAAGCTCTTGGGGCATTCTTAGGGATCCCTAGAAAATTGTCAAATAAAATTCATCTGTTATATTTATCGAGAAAAATGCGAACAAAATTGCATAAATTCGGCAACACAGTCTAGGAAAATACATCTAAAAATCCCATCTATGAGTCTAAAATTCCAATCTAGGAGTCTTGATCATACACTTTTGCATTAGATTTTATTGACGTTGTTGTCAGCTTCATTTTATGAAAATTTTGTAAAATTAAATTGATTATAAAAATGTAATTCGACCATTTAATAAATAAACGAATGGTTTAAGATAGACCGTAGCTATGAATTAAACAATTTGTTTCTTAAATATGTGCTGTTAAATTCAAGATATAATAAGCATTTAAAGTTTCGCACTTTGGGGCAACATATCTCCGAGGGTATGTGAGATAGATTTTTTTTAACAATTTTCTGGGGCTCCCTAGACATGCCTCAACAACGTACCATCGCGTTTATGCGCCATTTTTTGGAGACCCTGTATGAGTTACTTAGATTTTTCTGGCGCCCCCTAGACATGACTCAACAACGTACCATCGAGTTTATGCGCCATTTTTTGGACACCCTGTATTTCGTTACCAGTAATGAGGCGTATATCATTATCTTATTTTGTGATTTTTTTTTATTTTTCTTATATTGTTTCCTTATTTTTACAGATCGTGAAGGCAAAGAGTACGTAGCCAGAGGATGTGTACCCCGCTTAGGAGGAGCTTGCAACGTCATTGCTCGTACCCTCAACTTCTTCACCAGCGTCAACGATGGTGTTCAAGACATCAACTGTCACACCTGCGAAGGAGACAAATGTAACTCTGCACCAGGAACACTCACTCAAGGAGTCACCATGCTCTTCTTAACAGTGGCTGTAGGTGCTTTCCTATTTTGAGCAACTCGCACAAACTAAATTAGTTATCTCTATGCTAGTTTTTATATTTTTTTACTGTTATAATTCTGAATTTATTATTGTAAACGCATCTCCACTGAAACAAAACTGCATTAACTGGTGGACCAAAAAAATTATGAGGATCTTTTAAAGAAACTATTTTTCTAATCTAATTTACAACCATAGTTAGCAATGTTGAGCAAGCTCAAGGTTACGAAACAACAAAAATTAATTACTAAATTACTTAAACTCCTTATCGAAAAATCAAACATTACCTAAGCAGGCAAAACGAATAATTAATTAAATCAATACTTAACTAATTGGAATTTAACACTACAGTAAATATTACCTTAGCTACATTAAAAAATGTACTTGGGCGTCATCTTTCTGACGTAAGAAAATAACGACCCTCTTCTTGATTTTAAAAAGGTGAAAACTTTTTTTGTTATGTTGTTTAAGTTTCAGTGGAGTGTATTTCACACAAAATAGGTAAAACAGTATGGAATATATAAAAGTTTATTATTCGTACAAAAATTGGTTGGAGTTACCTAGAATATATGTCATACCACCCGTCGTTCAAGATGCTAACTGGCATTACTTCTCTATTTTATATTTTTATCAAATATAACGCTAATACACCAAAAAACAACAAACTGCCGGTTTAAAACATTCTATGTACCCGCTAAAAGAATTTTATAACACTTACTGAGTGGTTAACATCTTCAATTCTTCGTAATTAGGTACAAAAAGAAACTAGAGCGGGTTAGGTGAGTGGATAGGTTAGATTAGTGAGCCTGTTAGAGTTTTTTTTATAAAATGCCGACATTTAATAGGATACTCCTCGCAGTAGGTAATCAGAGAATAATAAAATTATAAAAAAACAATAATTTTTTAATATTATCAAAAAAACTCTGCGAAGAGGTTAAACTATTAACTCTTCTATAGAAAAAACATTTATTTGCGAAAAGCATAAATAGGTATCAATTCTGACAATGGCGTTTAGGATTTACTTTGGCTTTGGAAGGATGATTTTGTTTCAATTTTTTTTGCAAAGCCACCTTGACCGAACCTAGACTTAAGTGACTTAGAGCTTTTTAATCACCAAAAACCTTTATTTTGACCTTTTTTGTCTTAAAAATATTTTTTAATACAAAATTTAATTTCCTTTCATTTTTATGACCTAAGTTTTTTTTGTAAATTGAAAAATAACGAAGATACGGCTTTTTTTTAAATTGGGGGGCTTATGTGGGGCCGGACAAAAAAAACTTAAATATACTTTTAGTAGAGAATTAAGAGGGCTTTAAAGTTACCAGAAAAAAAATTCTGTAATTTTTATGATAACTGAAATATGAATTTTTTCTCACTTGGGGGGTGCCGCAGCCCCCCTTATTATTTTCCGATTTCTTTCAAAAACAATAGGGATCTAGATTTTAATGAGAACGATTTTTCCTGAAAATTTTAACTTGATGAGATCTTTGGTACTCAAGTTAGAGTGTCTACAAAAAACGTGACAGACGGACAGACGGACGGACGGACAGACGGACGGACGGACGGACGGACGGACGGACGGACGGACGGACGGACGGACGGACGGACGGACGGATTTTTTGAAAGTTGTTCAAAATTCGATGAAACGCACGAATCTGCAAGAATTTTTGCTCTACGACGATTTTTGACGATTTTAGAATTTTCAAAACAATCACAATATACTCCTCGTTTTTGACTTTGTCTGCGAGGAGTATAATAATGACTTATTCACAAACGGACTTTTGTGAATGTGTAAAATAATCCGCATTTTTTTGGATGCACGGACTTTGCATTAAAAGTTTCTTTGTAAATGTGTCTTTATGTCCTTTTTTACCTAATTACGAAGAATTGAAGATGTAAATCACTCCGTAAATGTTATACAAACCTTTTAGCTGGTACATAGAATGTTTTAAACAAGCATGTTTGTTGTTTTTTGGTATATTAGCATTTTATTTAGAAAAATATAAATTAGAGAAGTAATGCAGTTAGCATCTTAAACTACGTGTGGTATGACTTATATCCTAGGTAACCCCAACCAATTTTGGAAGACGTTTTTAACAATTCTTCAGCCGATGATTTTTTTGCTTATTAATACAACTATTTTTTTATAAAACTTAAATTCACCATACCTTCATTAAACTATTTACAAAAAAAAATGCAATATTCCATACTTTTTATCCTGACTGTAATGTTAATGTTCAATTCAAGGCCTCCTTGATGACAGCACAGCTTTTTTTGTTTCCTTACTTATCGAGAAGGTCTTGGTAGAAATAGTTTTAGAATTTTTTGTTAAACTTGTTTATTTCTTGTGAATTTCGATATTTATTATACCAAAGTAATGTTACTATAAGAAATGGAAATATAAGAATATTAATGTATGGACCAGGAGGTGTAATACTTCAGTAGTAGGTACCAAAAAAAGGTCTGCTAAAAATTTAAATGAACAATTTTTTGTGAGTGTCATACCCCTTGCATATAATCTATGTGAAATATCGGAGCGCCAATTTTTAAACGAAATTTAAATTAAATGGTATACCTACTTACCAAAATCTGTAGTGTTGATTGTAATATGAAAAAACAAACAGATACACACATTTTTTCAGTAAAGTTTTTCTTATTTTTTGACCCACATTTACACCAAATTTTAAAAAGCATTTACAATAACAAAAAATGGCATTTAAATTATTTTTAGGGTCTTTAATAAGGGGACAGTTTGATTTAAGTAAAGCAGTTTCCTTTTTTATATCGTAAAATGTACACAAACGGCGCTCTTATTTTAATATAATGCAATTTACCTCTTTGTATTTATTATTATCTTGTCAGTTATAAAGATCTTTTTAAGAAAAAAACTAAAAAAGGCTATAGTGGTTTGGGCGTTGGAAAAAATAGTTATTATGGTTAAATAACAAAATAAAAAATATACATTTTAGATAAATCTGCATAGGCACGTACTAAGTAATCTACTACTTTGTGTTGATAAAAATTCAAATGTTTTAACGACGTTAAAATATATATTTCCATATTTTACCACTAATAGCTTTTTTTGGTTCACAATAATACCTATACAAAAAAGATAAATTACTTTTAGATATTATTGTAAATATTAAAATAAAACTTTACTTAATACTACAGTCAATCTGTCCTAAATAATGGGGGTACATCGACAAAATTCCTGGTAGGGCCGCCTTTTTTATATGATGTAACTGGATGTCCAAAGAGTAAAACCCCAAATTGGCGTATATCTACTTATTGCAAAAACGGAGTTATGGCCCCCCAAAGGGCCCCCTTTAATTCATTACGATGGAACTGCACCAAATTTTGGAAATAGATGTCAAATGAGGTTTAAAAAAAAATTTTATAAAAAAAAAATCTCTAAAAAAATTCCTTCACCCCCTAAATAGCCCCCAAAGAGAAATAACCAATCACGTTGGATTTATACCAAAATTTGCAGATAGATGCATAATAAGATGCTTAAAAATATTTTCTTATGACTTTTTTTTTTAAAATAATTCCTTCGCTCCATAAACGAAGGGGGCTTCTATTCTATGCCCCCCTTGGACATAGAATTTTTTATTGAAAAAAAGTTATTAATAAAAATTTTTTAGCATCTCATTTTACATCTATCTGCAAAATTTGGTGTAAATCCAACGTAATTGGTTATTACTCTTTGGGGGCTATTTAGGGGGTAAAGTAATTTTTTTTAGAGATTTTTTTTTTATAAAAATCATTTTAAAATTTCATTTGACATATATTTCCAAAATTTGGTGCAGTTCCACCGTAATGAATTAAAGGGGGCCCTTTTGGGGGCCATAACTCCGTTTCTGCAATAGGTAGTTATACGCCAATTTCGGGTTTTATTCTTTGGACATCCAGTTACATCATATAAAAAATGCGGCCCTACCAGGAATTTTGTTGATGTTCACATACGTATTGACTGTACTATAACTTGTAACAAAATATTTAAATATGTAATCATTAGTCGTTTCAAATAAAAGAAATTCAACGTCTTATTTGTTCACGTTATTCTACCCCAAAATGAAAATGTTGTTACATAAAATTTGTTCAGTTATTAAATATTTAGTGCTGGAACTATTAATAAAGAAATTAACGTAAGTTAAGAATTCAACTAGAAAATTTTAAGCAGTTCATCAGTCCATTTCTAATTGACATAGACATTTATCATTTGTCAATGTCAAATGAACCAATGAGCTGTCGTAAATTGCTTTTTATTCTAAAAAAAATAAGAGTTTCTAAACTTCTTACTTTTTGAACTTTCTGCTTATGTTTTTTATAAAATGTTATACCGGGGTTTCGTTTACCTTAAAGTCGCCTGTTTTAAGACAGATTACCTTCCTGCAAGCAAAACATGATTATCTCTGACAGTTTTTCGGTTACCTTTAAGAACAAAAAAAAGTGCATTTCGATTATTTGGCTGTAACTGTTTTGGTTTTTCAGGAAATAATGTTTTTAAAACGTAAACATTATTAAGAGTGACACTTTTTGTCATCAACCAAATTCTGGTTAAAAAAAAATTCTGCAAGGTTTCCTTCCATAGAAATTATCTACAAAACGTTGCAAAATATTAAACTAACTTAACCTAACCAAAATCTCTTGCTGACAAAAAACTTTCTCAATAATGTTTAAGTTTTAAAAAACAAAAAGTTACAGTCAAATAACGAAAATGCACCATTTTAGTTTTTTAAAGGTAGAAAAACGGTTAGAGATAATTAAGTAAAGTAGCCTACTTTGCACCCATTTAACCGACTTTGTATTCCTTAAGGCTAGAAATTCAAATTCATAGATCTTCTATTCTGTGCTCCTAGAAGCTCGTATAAGTCATCTCCGTTAAGCTCCCGTCAATTCTACTTAAAAGCACATCTACATGAGGGCCCCATCGTACATTAAAACTAAATGTAGTTTTAAAAACTAGAAAAATAGGGCTAAATTACAGAGATGACTTATACAAACTTCTATGAGCACAGAATAGAAGATATTTAAATTTTCAGTCTTAATGCCTTAAATGATGGTCCTGTATTCTGTAATTCGCGACAACCTGTAAACGTTATCCAAGTAATGGCAATTTTCTCGGCATTTAAATTCATCGAACTTGAATTCATTCTCTACCAATCATAATGTCAAAGAGAATGAATTTACTAGAGTATCAGTGCGCGAGGTTTTAAAAGGTAGAGGGCCACTCTGAAAAGTAGAGGGCGCTTCAAGCTTCAAAATTTCATGGGTAGATGTCGTTGTTTTTTTATTCTACCAAAAATTAAATCTAGTAAGTGCTCTAAACTAAACATATTATTTATCTCAAATTGACTTTATTCGAAATAATATTTAAATGGTAAAAAAACATGTTTTTATTTAAAATTAAGTGATTATTATTAATGTTGCCTTCATTAGATGTAAAAATAACTCTAATCTGCTACAACTCTTTAAAATAAAATCAAAATTGAACCCATAAAATTCAAGACTATCAAAATACTCAGAAAAATAGTGTATTTGTGAATGAAATAAGCGGGCAGCGGTTCCTGTCCCCAAAAGAAACAGTGGATGCTTTAAATTACGACATGACGACGGCAATCACGACAAGCTTGAATAAATCAAAACTGGAGTTAACTGTTTGAATGAATGCAAAAATTCACCAATCTTGGCAAAAAATTCTTTGGAATGCAAAAAAGTAGATCTACTCAATATGTTTGTGTTTATGCAACACTTAAATAACAAGCGCGTACGTAAACTTTGTTGTAGAAGGAAGTATCAGGAGTTTTTATTACTATTTTTTTTTTTATAATTGAAGTTTATTTGACATTTTTAATTTAATTTTAATAAAATGTCATCTATGTACTTGGTGTAAATCAAAATAAAAATCTGTACAAAAACCTAACCTTAAAATAAAATCACCAAAGAAAACTGTAAAATTTTACAGATATCTGAAATACCGCGATTCATGAAAAAGGCCGTCACTGTCAGTCTAAGTTAATAATTTGTCGATGATAATGTCTTCGTGGATGAAACATTTGATTTTTACACGGTGTTATCAAATAACTAGGAAAAAATTCAAGGGGTAATTCCTGAACCCATTTTAAGAAAAAAAGTTCATATAAACATGCGTCCGAAAATCCCTCGTTTCTGATATACAGGGTGTCTAAATTTCTAAAAAATTTTTTTTAAGATTACTTACTAAGAACTTGCCTTAAGTGCGCTAAAAAAATTAAAAGTTATTATTGAAAGGGGCACGTTTGGGGGTACCATGGGAATTGTTCACCTCCAACTTATTTGTGATTTTCGGACATGTTTATATGAACGTTTCTTTCTTAAAATGGGTTCAGGCTTCGGGAATTACCCCTAGAACTTTTTTCTAGTTATATGGTAACACCCTCTACAGTCTACATAGCTACTTATTTCTATAATTAGTCCCACTACGCAGTGCGTTCACCGAGTGACTACAATGGGCCAAAAGTGTTCCAACATTTTTGTGCTTCTGGAGAATCCAATAAAAGGAAGAATTGTACTTATTATAAAACTTGTATTTGTATTGTTGGGCTTACTCTTAAATCTTTTCCATTTCATTTATACTCACAGCTCTTTCCATTGGATCCACGAGGCGGCTTCTTTTCTTTAATTCCTTCTGATGGTTCTTCCATCTTCAACATTAACTAATTTGTTCGTAGATGTAGATAAAGATAGGTAAATGATAAAAAATGTTAACACTAAAGTTCACACCTCATTTTACTAAACAAAACGCCTTTTTTACAATATTTTGTCTAATCAACACAACTAACTACTCAAAAACAAAACAGTAAACAGTTATAAACCCTAAACCGAAACGGCCTAAATTAAATAAAAGAAAGCGTGAAGAAAGCGAACATGTGCTGCGCAAGTACTCAACTCATGAGTCAACTCAATTCCTCAAAAATGTGAAAGGGGCCTTAGCTTTTAGTAGATTCAATTCCCCTTCCGCCGCCTGTTTAATTGAACTAATTCCTTAGTTTTAAGGTTATGTCAAGGCGATATAAACAAAAAAAAATTGTTTATTAATCAAGTGGTTTCTGAAATACTAATTAAGTTGTGCTTTTTAAATATTTAAAAATAGAATTTTATTCTTAAGGTTATTTTATGTATTTACATACGGTACATACCTAAAGCTAATTTAAAGATAAATCTATCTTACTTACTAATTTGGCATAAAAATCATTAGCACGTAGCAGTTGTTTTGTTTTGGTTCGAAAATCTATATCGTGGCAGTGCTTTAAAATAATGTGCATCAGTAACTTAAAAGAGTCCACCTACTTTAATTCAATTAAATTGAAATAGAGACATTCAATTACACTTGCATTGAACCCAGCTAGCAGCTTACATCGACATCAATTAAAATATCTCAACCGCTTGACGAGTTAACAAAAAAGGTAAATTGAGAAATATCTCTACACCTACCTATCAATTCTTAAATACCTTTTGTGTTTGCATTTATTTCTTAACATTTTTTGTTGTTTTCTTGTATGGGCATACCTCAACTTGTTTACAAATTTACCTTATAACCGCAAGTACCTAGGTATCTATCTACTAAAAGTGTGTCAAAGCAATACTAATAATAATTAAAATAGTAGGTACAAGCTAGCCAACAATTTATTTATAATTGGAACTTAGCACAAAAGGTTATTGGCATTGATATCGTTAAGTAAGAATTAATATGCACCGCGAACAAATTAGAGCTGTCTTTAAATTTAAGAATTTCAGTACTTATAGTAAGATATGCAGATTAATTTGGATGTTTTTGCATTCATTATTAATTTAATTTCAAAATCAACTACCCAACCTTTTAATTTTATGTGCAAAATGACCATATAAAAACAAAACTTGGTTGGGGTTTTCATGGATATGTGTCAAACCACCCGTTGTTCAAGATGCCAACTGGGATAACATCATTATTATACTCTTCACAAGAGTATATTGCAATCGATCAGAAAATCCTAAAATCGTCAATTTTCGTCGTAGAGCAAAAATTTTTGCAGATTCGTGTGTTTCATGACTTTTTAAGATTTTCATTTTTTGTCCGTCCGTCGGTCGATCGGTCGGTCTTAGGATGTCACGTTTCTTGTAAACACGCTATCTTAAGAACCAAACTTCCAATCCTATTCAAATTTTAAGGATAAATCGATTCCTATAAGAGGAAGAACCCTATTGTTTTTGACAAGAATCCGAGTACTATAAAGCCCCCTTTTTAGGCCCCCAAGTGAAAAAAAAATCGTAACTCGAGTATTATTAAATTTACATAAAAAATTATTCAACATAAAACATAGGAAATTTAATTCTCTACAAAAAAGTATTTGTTGGTTTTTTTGTCAGACCCCCCCCCGTTACCCCCCACCACAAAAAAACCTCCTATCTCCGTTATTATTCAATTAACAAAAAAAATCTTTCTCACAAAATTAATGAAAATTTAATTTTTTATTAAAAATATTGGTTAGTTTTTTCAAAAGTTAGCCAGTAAGGTTAAAAAACAAAAACTAAAAGGTTTCAGTAGCAAAAAACTTCTAAGTCCTAATAGCGTCACGCATCGGTCAAGAAGGCCATGCCAAAAATATTTCAAACAAAGCCAGCTGTCAGAACAAATAACCTCAAATATCTTAAAGTTCAGAACTGACGTTTATCCTTTTCGTCTTTTCTGTTAATAGTTTGCACTCTTCGCAGATTTTATTTACATAATTTTTTTTATAAGAGACTATTAATTATCCTGTAATAGTTTTCTTGCGAAGAGTATACCATAGAATGTGTAGCCATTATATAAAAAATTAATTTAGCTTTGATTAATAAAATTTAAAATTACACTTCTACCGATTCCGAATTCTACTCGAGCTACTTATCTGCGAAGAGTAACAACTACGCGTTTCGACTTCTATTTATTTCTTGTTATACTCTTCGCAGACAAAGTCAAAGAATATACATATTGCATTTGGTCGGACCTTCTCTAAAATCGTAAATATTCATCCTACAGCAAACATTTTTGCAGATTCGTTCGTTTCTTGACTTCTTAAGACTTTCATTTTTTGTCCGTCTGTCTGTAACGAAACTTGTTACCACGATAACTGAAGAACGGTTTATTCAATTGACTTGATATTTAGTGCAAATATCAATCTTGTTTGGGGGAAGAACCCTATTGTTTTTTGAAAGAATCAAATAATAAGTAGAGGGTAGAAACAACCCCCAAAGTTAAAAAAAATTAATATCTCGGTTAATATCAATTTTACGAAAAAAAATATTATTAATAAAATTAAAGATTGTATTTTTTGTATTTATGGGATAATGCGAGATTTATTCCTTAGGTTCCATTAAACAATTTGAGAAGGACAACTTCTCAAATAATCCCTGGGGGCTAAAATCCACCCTTATCTTTCCAAAAATTAAACATTTTTTTCTGAATAAAATATTAGCCCAATGGGGCTGTTTTTGTTAAAAATGTGTTTAAATATAATCAATTAATAGGAAACGACACTTTTTTTAATCATGTAGCTGAAAACCGTTTCATAAAAAAATGTTTAATTTTTGGAAAGATGGGGGTGGATTTTAGCCCCCAGGGGATTATTTCAGAAGTTGTCCTTCTTAAATTGTTTAATGGAACCTAAGGAATAAATTTACGAATGGACATCTCTTAATCATTAAATGCCACCATTTTAGCGGTGTTTGAAATATGGGGTACGCACTTCAGTCTACAGCCCCTAGGTGGGTAAGGGTTGATTAAAAAATGTCCACCCAAGATCAAATAAGTAGAGAATTTCTCGATCTATATTTTATGTAAAAACTCAAAAAGTCATTAGAAGCATATTAAAGCCATTATGGGCCAAAAACGGTTTTTCATGACCTTTGATCCCGCGTAAAAAGTTACGCTCACACGATATCGATGGTGACTCTAGAGACAACGGTTTATCACGAAAGTCCCGCCAGCTCCAAAAAATTCCGAGGTTGACGCTTTATTTTGTATATATCTTTCCTGGTTTATAAAGCAAAGCATACTTAACTTCGTTTAAACCACACGAAGCTTAAGTAACCGTATCTCTTACTAAAAACCGAATGTTATTTATTTATTTTTCTTTTTTACAATTTATTAAAAAAGATTGTTCTCTGGGTTTTACAGCAAAGCAAACAGCAATATTACAAGCATAACCTTGGACTACCTATAACGTTTCTTTTTCAAAAAGTTTTAACTCCGAGGTGACTATATTTTGTCGAGTTTAATGAAAATTGTGCAGAACAGAGATAGCAATGATCCTGGCAATGATTTCATTTTGCAATAAATATTATTTGATTTATTTTCTAAAAAACTAAATAAAATGATTGATTTACGATCGAAGTTTTACAAGCCCTAACCTAGGATATGTCGAATTAAATCTGTGTATTTTTTTGTCGTCTACTAATAATAAGTTGTTCCCATTAAAGGGGAATGTCGCAAAGCATAGAAACTGTGGTTTTGTAATGTTGGTTACCTAAAGTCAACAAAACGCAGCACTTTCTGATCAAGCACAAGTTGAAATATTCTAAAGGTCCATCAATAAGCGTTTAAATACAGAATTTTGGCAATTTAAAAACACCTTTTTTTATGCATTTTAAATTGACAAAATTTTATATTTAAAAGCTTATTGATGGACCTTTAGAATTGCTGATAAGCACAATTTTTAATTAAAATTAACTCTTTTATACCCACTGAGCAATGATCAGAAAGTATTTTTTTTGTTTATTTTAGGCAATCAACATTACGTAACCACAGTTTTTTTGCTTCGCGACATTCTTCGTTAAGGATGATTTTTCTAAAAATTCAAACGTAGGTAAATGCTTATGTAAAAGGATGAGTTTAGAAATATTAACCATTCTTCACTTGTCCTGTAGCAAAAATTGTTGAAAAATTGGTTGGGGTAACCTAGGAGATCTGCCATACAACCCGTCGTTTCAGATGCTAATTGACAGTACTTCTAAATTTTATATTTTTATCAAATATAAAGCTTATATACCGAAAAACAACAAACTGCCGGTTTAAAACATTCTATGTATCATCTAAAAGGTTTGTATAACATTTAGAGAATGTTTTACATCTTTAATTCTTTATAATTAGGTAAAAAAAGGAAATTAGGACTCATTTACAAAGTGATTTCCGTGAATGTTTCAAATAATCCGCCTTTTTTGGATGCACGGACTTTGCATTAAAAGTACATTTCTAAATAAGTCATTATGGCCCTTTTTACCTAATTATGAAGAATTGAAGTTGTAAAACACTCTGTAAATGTTATACAAACCTTTTCGCTGGTACGTAGAATGTTTTAAACCGGATGTTTGTTGTTTTTTGGTATATTAGCTTTATATTTAATAAAAATATAAAATTCAGAAGTAATGTCAGTTAGCATCTGAAACGAGGGGTGGTATGACAGATCTCCTAGGTTACCCCAACCAATTTTTGTACGAATACGCTCCATTCAACGCTTTCGCAATAAAAAATATAAAGTAATGTCATCCTCTGCATCCCAAGTGCACTTGATCTTTCTTGAAGAATTTTCTTGTTGCGTCGAATGTTATTATGAGATTAACTCGAGATTCGAAGTAGTGGTAAGAGAAACCAAGACAATCATGGTCAATAAACTAACTAATAGACTCAATATTTAATATCATTTAATACAAATTTGTGCTTAATACACAAGTTACTACAATGTTTTATCGTTTATAGTAAATATTTAATAATATAGTATTCTTCAGGTAAGTTTGTTTTATCTTTTTTCTATGTTGCGTTTTAAATAAGTACTATAATTATTAGACTTTTTGCAAAACCAGAAGGTAGACATACAGACTATTATTTAAAATCAACCAATTTTATTTCTTTGTAAAAAATATCAAAAATTCATATGTTATCATTTGATGTAGTTTTTACTCAAATTGGTATTTAAAAAAATACAGGGCGTTACCAAATAAGTAGGAAAAAATTCAGAGGTAATTCCTGAACCCATTTTAAGAAAAAAAGTTCCTATAAACATATGCCCGATTTTGACTTTTTTTTTTTCTTACAGCTCCCTAAGGGCCCCCACTATTAACACGTTTTTTTAAATTTTACAAAGGGGAAAATATTTATAGTATTTAGATAAATCAAATAGGTCCTATAAAATTGTTCTTTTCGAAATTATATCGAAGAAATTGATTATTTGGGGTTTTTGGGGGGGCTGTATCTCAAAACCGAAGGATTTTCGGACACATGTTCATATGAACTTTTTTTCTTAAAATGGGTTTAGAAATTACCCCCTGACTTTTTTCCTACTTATTTGGTAACACCCTGTATATAAAATTATTAAAGGTGAAGAATTTACATGCAGTTTTTATTAACACTACCAGTGTTAAACCCATTTTAAAAGGGGCCCCAAAATTCTAAATTGGATTTAAAATGACCGTTTTCATTATCTTTGTTGATTGTACAAATTTCATGATGGTTAGACAAATCATTTGGTAAATATTTACGATTACGAGTTGTCTGGAGGTCTTGGATTTTTTCTAGCTTTTTGCCATACGAATTAAGAAAAGAGATCAATATGTATATTAAAAAAAATTTAGTCAGGATATAATGATTTTTTTTCTCTTCCTATGTTTGACAATCTCAAGGACGAGCGCCAAACTAAAAAGAGACATTACAGATATTTCTGCATTTTACCTAGAACTAGCCAAAAAACTACTATGCTTTCTTTTTGAGCTAAGGATAAACGTCAAAAAGTATTACTACCATTACTACCAAACCTCTTTTTCACAATTTAAACCCATTTTTATTTTTAAAATTACTATGTTTATTTTTTAAAGATAGCATATAGCATTATTAGCTCAATTATTTGGTATTATGTACTATTATCTACTATTATTGTATTTAGGTCTAATAAGGTAAACTTTGTTTTACGCGAGTATTTTTGTGGAAGTTGATGTATTATTATTAACAATTATTTACTTTTTGTAATTTGTTTGTTGACAAGTGAAGTTTTAATAAATAAATTTAAAAACTAAATTAAAAGATATGCTTATTCTTGTGATTTCTTGCATACATACAGTGTAATTAAAAGGGTAAGATTTGCTATTTTCTTTTTAAATCAGGCATAAATTTAGACATAATCAGAGTTATCTAGCAGATATACGGGGTGTCCCCGAAACGAGTGCATTTTTTAAGAGGGTAGATAGAGGACGAACAAATAGACAGATACACACGTCATGTCTTAGGCTAGAGGACACCGTTTAAAAACAAAGGCCCTTTAAGTCTAGTTCATTAAAAACACATGATCGTAATTATCAGTAGTAATAGTACCAGTGCTTTATAAATTTTCGATTAGAGTAATGACAATGTCTCGCAAAAGTAAGGGTGTTATCACATTATTTAAGTGAATTATTAAGGAAAAACACCCTTACTTTTAATTTAAGGAACATTGCGTATTTAACAAGCACGAGTTCTTTTAAAATCAAAAATTTATTAAGAGCACAAGGGCTATTCGACACGATTATTTTATTTATAAATACTATTTACCCAATATTACTTTTATTTAAACACTGAATACGACTAACCGAAAGAACAATTTTTGACAAAATTAACAAAAAATCATAACTTTGACTTTCATCTAGGTATTTTATTTCGCTGTCAGTGCTTGCCAACGGGATATTTCAACTCAGATTGTTGCCAACGGGTGATTTCCAGTATAATTCGCAATAAAATGCTTCAAATTTAAAGAAACTAGAATTTTTTAGTGACTATTCCGTCACTGTCTACCGTCACTCAACCAAAATAAGTTTTTTATCTAGTTTTAAGCAAGATAGGAAGTACAATAGGACCATTTTTAATTAATAAAAAATCATTCCAAATTGGTACAGTTAAGCGAAAAGTTTCATGTGATGAGAAAGTTTTTTACATTGACATTTATAATAACCTAGATTGCTAACTTGACTTATTTGGTTTTCCAAAAAGTGAAACTTCATAGATTTTTGTTAATTTGCCAATTTGGTTGGCAAAATGCAGATCCTGATTGGCGTAAAAGTACTTTTTTTATTGTTAGTTAGTGTTTTTGCCCACTAAAATGTCAAATTTTTGAGTTTATTTTTAAAATATTGTTATCATCTAGTTTATTAAGTATATCTATGGTTTTTTATTAAACTTATTTAGGTGCAGAACACTCGATCTATTTTTTCGTCCTCTGTCTACCCTCTTAAAAGATGCACTCGTTTCGAGGACACCCTGTATGTACGGTATATACTTTATCGCGCCTGTAAAAAATATTAGTATTTTCTTTCGCAAAGAGTAAAATTAATAGGCAATATTGTAATTATGTATAGACATGTCCTTTCTTATTTTTAATACCCTGTACTAATCAAAAAAGCCCGATAAAAATAGTTGTTATGATTGGCTATACTCATAAACATGTCATGTAGGTACATGAAACTAAATTAGATTTTCTGTTATTTTTTAGATTACAATGTCGGTAATGAAATATGTGAAGAGAACTCTAAAGCAAAGGATACCAATAGTGGAATGGATATCAAGGTACAACTCTCATAAATTTATCAGCGACACCATTGCTGGTGTAACCGTGGGACTCACTGTGATGCCGCAAGCGCTCGCTTATGCCACTCTTGCTGGACTTGAACCCCAGGTAAGGATAAAAACAGGAATAATTATACAGGGTGATCGCGTTGAGTTTACTTTTTTTGATATAGCAAATAGCTGGGAAAAATCCAAGACATTCAGTAAAAACGGTTTTTTGAAAATGTTCCCTACCTCGAAAATAATGGCCTTTAAGCAGGTAGACTAAAAACACGTAATCGTAAATATTTACCATATGATTTGGCTAACCATCATAATTTGAAAAATCAATGAAGGGAATAAAAACGGTCATTTTAAACCCATTTTTAAATTTGGGGTTCTTTTTAAAATGGGTTAATTATTGGTAGTGTTGATAAAAACTGCATGTAATTTCTTTACTCTTAAGAATTTTGTAATTTTGTTCATTTTTTTAAATACCTCAATTCAAGTAAAAACTTTTTTACCACCGGAAATTTTTGTGAAACTGTACCGTATTTTATTAGCAAAGAGCATAAATGGATATTAATTGTGACCAGACGTGTAGGATTTAATTAAGACGTGTTTTTTTATTCGATCTGATTTACGTCAGATATTTCTGTCAATTGTTTTTGGCGAAATCTATTTAATATAAAACAAAGATTCTCTCCAAACCACACTTTATTTAGAAAAATCTGAATACGTATTTCGACAGCTAAGCTGTCATCTTCAGCGGAAGATAGAATGCATGCGATCTTCTGCTGAAGATGACAGCTTAGCTGTCGAAATACGTATTCAGATTTTTCTAAATAAAGTGTGGTTTGGAGACAATCTTTGTTTTATATTAAACATTCGCCACAGCAATCATCAAATATCCAAAATCTATTTGTTGATATTTTTTGTAACAAAGACAATTGACAGAAATATCTGACGTACAGTTAAATTCACATAAAGTGGTACACTGTCAAATTTGTTTAACTAAATTTGGCATTAATTTCTTGATTTCTGGTAATTTATTGACTGTATTCGTAAAATATGGTAAAGCAACGAAACAAACATCATGGATATGTTTGAATTAGGACAAAATTAAGACCAAATTTACTGAAAACAAAGAACCCCGCACAATCCTTATGGAAAAGTGGTCCCGGTTAAATTTTCTGAATTTTTTATATGTTGTAGCCACGGTCCTTCTGATCAAAAGTTACGATTGAGCCAACTTTTTTTATCGAGCCGTTTTTCTTCTACAGGGTGTTAAAGTATCTCTTTTCGAAATATTCAATAATTTATTTTAGCGAAAGTAAAACAAAATTAAATGATTTTCTTTCACATTATATCTAAAAGTAAATCACTTTATTTAAAAAAAAAATGTCAACCCCCTCACTTACCCGGAACCCCTATTTTCAAAAATCAAAAAACAAAAAATCTGGATTTTTTCAGAAAACGATAGAACGTGTTTTTTTGACCTTGAATATAATAGAATACTTAATCTACATCTGCACCCCTTTCGTAGGGGATGCAATTAATAAAAAAACATCGGTTAAATTGACTGATTTTTTTTTATTTTATACTAGTAATTATTTTAAGCAAATTATTCCTATTAAAAAAAAAAATTCTTTGGGCGGTTTTTTTGTTACAAAGAAAAATGTAAAAATGAAGTATTTTCTATCTTTTGTTTGTTTTAGTGTTTTGTTATGTACTTTTATTATTTAACATGTGCGTATTCAGAAAAGGGCCTAGGGGGACTGGAATAACAATTATTTTCCATTTTTATCCATTCCGTTCAGATCCAGGTTCAAAATTGTTGTATTTTAAGAAACGTCAAAGTGATTCAGAGTTAATCTGACGCTTCTCTAAATACAACGACCGCGAACCTGGATCTGAACGGAATGGATAAAAATGGAAAATAATTATTATTCCAGTCCCCCTAGGCCCTTTTCTGAATACGCACATGTTAAATAATATAAAGTACATAACAAAACACTAAAACAAACAAAAGATAAAAAATACTTCATTTTTACATTTTTCTTTGTAACAAAAAAACCGCCCAAAGATTTTTTTTTTAATAGGAATAATTTGCTTAAAATAATTACTAGTATAAAATAAAAAAAAATCAGTCAATTTAACCGATGTTTTTTTATTAATTGCATCCTCTACGAAAGGGGTGCAGATGTAGATTAAGTATTTTATTATATTCAAGGTCAAGGTTCTATCGTTTTCTGAAAAAATCCAGATTTTTTTGTTTTTTGATTTTTGAAAATAGGGGTTCAGGGTAAGTGAGGGGGTTGACATTTTTTTTTCAAATAAAGTGATTTACTTTTAGATGTAATGTGAAAGAAAATCATTTAATTTTGTTTTACTTTCGCTAAAATAAATTATTGAATATTTCGAAAAGAGATACATTAACACCCTGTAGAAGAAAAACGGCTCGATAAAAAAAGTTGGCGCAATGGTAACTTTTGATCAGAAGGACCGTGGCTACAACATATAAAAAATTTAGAAAATTTAACCGGGACCACTTTTCCGTAAGGATTGTGCGGGGTTCTTTGACAGTGTACCACTTTTATGTGAATTTAACTGTAAATCATATCGAATAAAAAAACACGTCTTTAGGCTTTAGAATGATGCTTTTGTTTTGATTTTTTTTACAAAGCCACCTTGACCGAGCATAGACTTACGTGACTTAGAACTTTTACATCACTAAAAACCTTTCTTTTGACCTTTTCCTTTCTTTAAACCTTACCAAAAAAAACAAAGAATACTTTTATATACAGAATTTAATTTTCTTCCATTTTCATAACTTCATTAATTTTTGTAAATTAAAAAATAAGATACGGTTTTTTTTAATTGGAGGGCTTACTTTCGATTACTTTTTGTAAAGAATTAAAAGGGCTTTAATATTATCAAAAAAAGCTTTGGTTTTTGAGATATTGTGGTAACAAAAATCGTGACATACACCAGGCAGATGGACGGACAAAAATGAAAATCTTAAAAAATCATGAAACGCACGAATCTGCAAATTTTTGCTCTACGACGAAAATTGACGATTTTAAGATTTTCTGATCAAATTTATAATACTCTTCGACTTTGTCTGCGAAGATTATAATAAGACAGATACCATATTTTTACAAATGATTCGAAAGATTTTTCAGCTGATGACAAAATTCAAGATATCCCACTACCATCTAGACTATAGTCTAGATGGTAGTGGATATCCGCATTTTTGCCAAAGTCTGGATTTCTTGGATATAGGACTATGTAGTTTCCCTAGATTTTATGTATGTAAGTATGCTACCGACCTTAGGAGGTAGTGTTACACAAATAGTGTTCTTCTTACGTTGTAAGATGTCTTTAGGTTTAATACCTGACAAATATGTCGCAAGTTCCTAGAATTGTCAAAATATGGCAAAAAACATGTATCACCTGTTTAAAAATTACAAAATAAATTATCTACGACATATTCCAATGTAGATACGTAAGTAAACTTTAATGTGGCATTAGTAACAACACGTTTTAGACGATGGTGCTGTAAAAGCTCTTCAAATAATTCGCAAAACGAGTCGAGCAAAGAAAAACTTCTTCGTCCTGTTTCTAAACGTGTTGCAAGCAGCAGGAACAAAGTTAGCATTATTGGTTGTGGTGCTGTCGGAGTAGCAACAGCTTTTACAATTTTGGCAAAGGTAACTTTATATTGGACTTTAGACTTCGGTCAGAAGAATTCAAAATTTGGTCTTTTGAATGCGTTTTTTTAGAATGTGTCGCAAGAAATTGTACTTATCGATTTAAATGAGAAAAAAGCACAAGGCGAAGTTTTAGACATCCATCACGGGTCCATGTTTTTGTATAATCCTCAGATTACTGCTTCGAAAGGTTTGCCAAAAACTTCTATTCTTTAAATTCATTGGAATTAAAATACTTCACTTTAAAGACTTTGGCCTAACCCAGAACTCAAAAGTGTGCATAGTAACCGCAGGAGTCCGACGTAAGGATGGACAATCCAGGCGCGACCCTGAATACACTCAAAGTAACGCCGATGTTTTAAAAGGCATTATCCCCACTTTGGTAAAGCATTCACCAGATGCCGTTATAATTATCGTCAGTAACCCTGTAGATATTTTGACGTTTGCGGCGTGGAAATTAAGCGGTTTGCCTCAACACCAAGTAATTGGGTGTGGGACAAGTTTGGAGACGCAAAGGTTTCGCTTTTTGCTATCTCAAAAAGCTGGTATTTCGCCGGAGAGTTGTCGAGGATGGATTATTGGAGAACATGGAGATACTTGTGGTATTTACCTATACGAGGGTTGTCTTTTATATTTTGCATATAGACAAATAGTGGGCGCCATCAACAGCACCACAAGTGTCAAACAAACCCTTCAAGTTTATTGGGACTATACCGAAAGTTTTGTTAAGATACGACAAGTGGTTTCGCCACAGTAAATTTTATAGTTCTCCTCGAGAGTTGCAAAAAAACTTATTCCTCTTTTTGGATTATTCTTTACATGAAATGCCCTAGAAGCATATTGTCGGTTATTTTCAATTTTTTTATGTAAATCCATGATTGATCATTATTCGCGGTTTTGTGTGTTATTTATAATATTTCACTGCCAAACAGACTTAGAATTCTGGGTCACTTATCCAAGTCTACTTTTGTTCCTTCCTGAAAAATTGGGTTGTTCAACAGAAAATACTTTTTTCACATTCAACTGTTTATGTAAAATTCTTTGAATTGGAGTTATTTATTTTTCTTACAATGTGGTAATCTTGCGATGTATCACTTGTGCATTTTTGGGTTTTAAATGGCGCAAAGCATCCATGTATTTCCGGGACACTCCTGTTTTTGATAGACCTGTCTTAGGATGGGCACTAAGACTGGTGGGTCTATGTTTGAATTTCAAGAATCAGCAGGAAATAGTCTGTTGATGTGATGCATCTTCGCCAAAAGTAAAAATCAACTTGCCAAGACATTGTTGTTAGATAATTTTTACCTAAAGATTTTCTCGGTACAGTTCCATTTTTTCGAAAACTCTCCAACAAATATTGTGTAATAATAATAGTTAGGGATTGTTCGGCACTTGTGGTGAAGTTGAAGTAATAATATAAAAGACAACCCTCGTAGTAGTGAAATTCTTACAAATATTAATTCTTGTAAACAAATTTTCTTTTGAAGAAAGAAACTAAGTATGCTATGTTTTTTTAAGTGGCACTATGGTCTGGGGTAAATTTTGCTGGAGTTCGTTTGCGCTCATTAAACCCCAAAGCAGGCAAAGAAGATGATCCCGATAAATGGCTCGATATTTTTAAAGAAGTAAAAGAAAGTTCGTATAGAATCGTATCCCAGAAGGGTTATACAAACTGGGCGATAGCGCTAGATTTAACTTCAATCTGTCGCAGTGTTTTATCCAATAGCAATACCGTTCATGCTGTATCTGTCCAAGCAAAGGTACCTAGTAAATGAAAGGAATAATGAAAAGATTGGTAAGGGTGGGGTATTCTCTGTTTTAGGGTAAATATGGAATAAAGGATGAAGTTTACTTGTCATTACCTGTAACTTTGGGCGAAAATGGTATCACGAATATCATTCGGCTTCCTTTGTCGGACAGTGAAAGAGAAAAATTAAACAAATCTGCTGAAAGTTTGCTAGAAGTACAAAATAAAATAAAGTTTTAAAATGTGCTATTTTTTATTCATATTGTCATGTTTAGTTATTTTTATTCATCTTTTGAATTTCGCTGAAGCCCTGAATTTTTTATTTATTTTAAGAGGGATATTTTTTGCAGTCTTAAACCATTGTAAGCAGTTTACCTACAATTGTCAAGCAAACGAAACAATTATTTTTGGCACGCAGGAAATAAAAACTCTTACGGAAACACTTTTTACCCGAACTAATTGTGTTAATTACTATTGCAATATATCTGCCATTTCATTCTAAAGTTTGCATTTTTTTGATGATTTTATGAAGTTCTGGATTGTTTGCCTACATTTCTGCTTTTAAGTACCGCAATGATTCATATTTCTTGCAAGCTTCCCTTTTTGTCACTTTCCACACATAAAATAATGATTATTGTTTAAATATACATTAACACAAAACCTGGAAAGAATGCATTGCTTCTTACAAAATATGTAGAGACAGAGTGCCTTCATTTTGACAGATATTGTCGCTTTAAAGAGTGGCGCCATGTATTATTCCATCTTTGTCATACAGATTCTGTCATCAACGTTAAAGATCTTTCCCGCGGTAGACCACAATCGTGGTCGTTATACTTGGGAAACTAAATGGCCACCAGCATAACAATGATTTGTGTCAATCTGACGTTTCCCAAGTATAACGACCGCGAGGGTGGTCAACGGCGAGAAAGGTGAATAGCCAAAGTGACAACAATTACAATAATGGTTGACAGAATTTGTATGACAGAGATGGAACGATGGTTGGTAGATGCATAGCGTTACTCTATTATAGAGCGACAATATCTGTCAAAATCATCAAGGCACCATGTAAAGAAACAGAGAAACTCAAAACTGACTTTTTGCGCGGATTTTGTACTTTGCTAATAATAAGTAAATAAATATCACACACCAATACGCCATATTGGTGATGACGAAATCGCATCCTATTTAGTTTCCGTAGTAAGTTTTGAAGTTTTGACAAATACATGTCAAAAGATAATTGTCGAAGTAATTGTTAAAACTTCAAAACCATGGAAACTACGATGCGATTTTGTCTTTGTTGGCTTCAGTGACGACATACTAATATGGCGTATTAACATTCTGTGCCAACTTAAATTTGCATTTTACCAATTAATTTTTTTAAATTTAATTGATGCAAAATCAATGAACAAAATAATTACAAAATTACAATTTTACGTCAGACTGAGTCTTGTCTAAAAGTTGTGCTGATTTCTGTAATTCGTCTCGTTCATGGTCATCTATTTGCATTTCTAAGATATTTGTTATTCCATTTTCTCCAAGGGTGGCTGGAAGTGATAAATAGACATCACCTGCAATTCCTTGAAACCCCTAAAAAACATTAGTGTTATTTGTCTTCTACAGGAATAATAAAAAAAAAATTAAGAGCAAGTTTTAGATTGCTCCCGGGTAAAGATTTCTAAGTATTTTTTGAGCATTTTCAGTTGGAAATTATTGGTTTTGTTAGCAAGTATCTAAAATTGCCATTAACTTGACCTTTAATATTATGGTCCCAATCGCAACCAATCTTTGGTAATTGAAAAACTTGGTTTCATTCGGACCAGTTTAAGCGCCTGATTTGAGACATTCGAACTCCACAGATACAAATAATAGACTTACAGTGGCATACTCATTTTATAAGTTAGAAATACCTACAGGGTGTTACCAAATAAGTAGGAAAAAATTCAGGGGGTAAGTTCTGCAGCCATTTTAAGAAAAAAAGTTCATATAAACATGTGTCCGAAAATCCTTCGTTTTTGAGATACAGCCCCCCCCTAAACCCCTAAAAAATCAATTTTTTCCATATAATTTCGAAAAGAATAATTTTTTCAAAAAAATTTATAGGACCTATTTGATTTATCTAAATACTAGAAATATTTTCCCCTTTGTAAAATTTAAAAAAACGTGTTAATAGTGGGGGCCCTTAGGGGGCTGTAAGAAAAAAAAAGTCAAAATCGGGCATATGTTTATAGGAACTTTTTTTCTTAAAATGGGTTCAGGAATTACCCCCTGAATTTTTTCCTACTTATTTGGTAACACCCTGTATAGTACCCTTACACGCAGCTTCTTTTTGCCGATCACTTTGCTGCTATTGGTTAAAAATGTCAATTTATTTGTAACCAATAGTGGCAAAAAGGCCAGCAGTAAGAAGCTGCTCGTAGGACTACCATTACAGGATACACAAAATTATAACATCAGAAAATCTTTCATCTGACAGTTCTCCCTCCGAGACTCTACTACGCATGACCTAACTAATGACACCAAGCTATTTCCGCGATCACTTTGGTTCTTTGAAACCTACCAGCACGGTGATTACGGAATATCGCTTCGGAACCTACATAAGAAAACCTTACAGGTTTCGTACGAAGCGATATTCCGTAATCACCGTGCAAGTTTTTTAGGAGTGGTGTCCCGTAAACACTTTGGTTAGTAACTAATGTCATTCGAACCACAAAACCATACCATACCCTAAAAAAAATTACCTTAGCATTAACAGTAACCGCATGTACTCCGCCAGTGTTATGCAAAATACTTCTACATATTGCTGAACAGCTTAATCCAACGGCCCAAGAAGTGTATCCTTTCATCATTCTCACCTCGTATGCTCCTTTAAGGACATTTTTGTGTACTTCGTCCCAATTTTCCGGGTCATCCGGCAATCCTGCTTTTGGGTTCATATATCGCAAGCTTACTCCAGCTATATTTACGCCTGACCATATGGGAACTTCAGGAAATAATAAGATAATATAGAAATTAAAAAGTTTAAAACCAAAGGTGCGAACGTTCAAATGTGGACGTGTACCAGATTATTTCACGATAAATATTGTGTTTACATGATATGAAATCATATCTGTAGACCAGTGAAAATCGCACAAATATAGGGTCCACCTCGGAAATTGATCCAGCAAGCTGAATTTTTGCATACAGCTTCATTTTAGCATTTTAAAAATTGTCTTAAAAGTTACCGTGCTGAGCACGTCGGCGTCACGAGATATTTGGGCCCAAAGGTCGCAAAAAACCGTTTTTGGGCGTTACACTGCATTTAAACATTATAACAGAAATTAGTCAGTCTATAGCACGAATTTTGCGGTTTTTGGGGAAAATTAAATAACCTTTGTCTTTAATTTAACATTATATTTAAGGTTATATTAATGACGAAGGAACCTTAATTTGCCCCAAGAACTGCAAAAACCACGCTATAGACTAATTTCTGATATAATGTTTAAATTTAGTGCAATTTTTTTTTAAATATTTTTTTCTGGCTTGGTTTAGTAGGGTTGTTGTTGATAAACATGAGTGTAAATATAATCATTTAGTAGGAAACGACACATCATTTCTTTTTTTAACTGAAAGGAGCTTTATTAAAAACCCACCTTAGTTAAAGTTTTCAGCTCCTAAGAGGTGAAACAAAATTTTGTCCGTCTTAAATCGTGTATAGGTCCTAAAGAATACATTTATTAAAGAAAATCTTTTCATCATTAAATGCCATCATTTTAGGGCCATGCCAAAAAATGGGGCAGCGGCTTTAGTCTACGCCCTCTAACTCAATAAGATTATCGAACAAGTTTTAACCAAAGTCCAGATGGTGTAGAATTGTAAGCCCTATAATTTTGGTAATAACTTTAAAAGCATTAGACTCACAGAAAAAAAGTTATTGGCAAAAAACGGTTTTTTGTAACCTTTGGGCCCAAATATCCCGTGACCCCGACGTGCTCAGCACGGTGACTTTTAAGACAACTTTTAGAATGCTAAAATGAAAGTGTATGCAAATATTCAGCTTGCTGGAAGAAATTCCGAGGTGAAATGCGATTTTCACTGGGGTATCTGGTCGAGTATCTGACTAAATCTAATTATCTGAAAAAAATATATGCCGAATTTGATAGTTTATTTCCCGGAATGTAGGTAGTTAGGAAAATAGCCAGTTTCAATTTTTGGCAAACGTTCTTCTTACCGCAGCTATTCCCATGTTCTCCCAGTATCCAACCATGACACCCGGACGATGTAATACCCAATTTTCTGGACATCAAAAACCGGAACCGTGCCGTATCCAAATTCGTCCCCGAGCCCATAATCTTGTGAGGCGGCAAGCCACTTATTTTCCAAGCGGCGTATGTTAAAATGTCGCATGGATTGCTTACTATCAGAAATATGGTGTCGGGTGAGTGCTTTACCAAACTTGGAATCATCTTTTTGTATATTTCGGCGTTGGCTTGGACCACATCTAGACGGGTTTGGTTTCCTTTTAGGCCAATTCCTGCTGTTATTATGCAGATTTTAGAACCGACACTTGCAGCGTAGTCTATAAAATAAAAACCAAAAGATGGTTTTACTGGAATCATTTTCGGAAATACTTAGAGGGTGTTCCAAAATTGGCACACCAAAGCTTTACGTTGTTGGTCCATGCATAGTTTAGGAGCTATCAACATGAAAATCCTCATCATTAACGGTGTCATGATTTTTTGATATAACATAATATTTAATATTACTATTCTTAATCCAACAAAATGGCAGGCCAAACAGGGAGCGTTTTTTTTTTTAAGGTAAAAACATCATCATCAAGTGGGATCGTTTTCTTCGTACAACATTTTTGCACCTTCGAACTATAACTCTGCCAACTCTTTACGATGGGTTAATCGCTGCTTTTCAAATGTGCTTTACAGGGCAGAAAACCCTGTGATAAATTTTTTTTATTTTACGCATAAAAGTCTACAGATTACACAAAATTAAAAAATTTTACTGCATAAATGGTTGGCAGTGTTAAGACTCATATTTGCACATATTATTTTATTTCTTCAACAAAAAATATTCGGAATATTCCACTTATGATGTTTAAAATAAACGCTACCTGTTAGCGCTAAGTGTATTGACAATTCCAACAAGAGAAATGTCACATTTTTTGGCAGACAAAACTTGATTCGTAGCAAGGCATACTTCATTTTATTAGGCCGGCGCACTCTCATGTTTATTTTTTTGAAACCTGGAGGCCTTATTTTCTAGAAGATCCAGTTTTGTGACGTCACAGAAATAAGTTTGGATACTCGCTAACGCCCTCGCTTTATTCAGCAATAAAAGTGAATTGGACAAAAGTTAAGAAATATTAAATATAATTCAATGCACAAAAAATCAACACACACAACGTTCGATGATGTGTGTTTTTGTTTGCCAGCTCTCGTACTAGAACAAGGACCCCTAGAAAGTGGTTTATCTCATATCTCCAAGTGTGTTCTTTGTTTCACAATTTTCTGGGGATCTCTAACTCTAAGCATGACCCAAAGAAATACCTAGCAAGGTTGTGGTGCACCAATTTTAAGGCTCCTGAAGATAAAAAATGATCGCAAAAAATAAGCCTACCAGAACTGCCGCTTATTTTTGAATCATGCAAGTACATTGACCCATGTTGAAGATCTAATACTTCGCCTTTTAACTTATTTTCGGCTTGATCGATTAAAACAACATCGTGACATACATTCTAAAGCAAAAACTCGAATTACACGAGAAAAAGGATATTGCGTAAGAGCCCGACACTCAGTCCTTATGCCATGTAGATTAGAGTGCCTTGATGATTTTGACAATTATTGTCGCCTTATAGAGTGGCGACATGCATCATTCTTGCTTTGTCATACAGATAACGTCATCAACGTTATAGCCAAAGTGACAACAATTACAACTTACAATCACAATTAATGACATTATCTGTATGACAGAGAAAGAATGATGCATGTCGTCACTCTATAAGGCGACAATAACTGTCAAAATCATCAAGGCACTCTAATGTAGATAGGCTACGGGCTGCGGTGGCCAGAATAGACTAAAGACTAGTTAAACAGAAATATTTCATCATGAATATGTGTCAAGAGTAGCCACCTACCAGCCGTTCAAAGAGACGCTTGACCTTGGTCGTATTTGGGATGCTACACTACGTTTTTATGCAAATATTCACAAAACTTAGACCACAAATATCTTGATTAATTCTTATTCGATTTTGAAAAACTTGTTGTCATTAGAAAGATAATTTATTTTGTAATACTTTTGGGGCTCAATTTAAAAAAGAAAAACAGTTGTTGTTTTTAGTATAGTTTCCCCTTTTTAAACTGTTATTTTTGCTAAACTAGGCCTACAAAACAAAATGTGCCAAACAATGAGTATTTTAAAAGGAGCTAAAGTTATATTGTCAAAATTTTAAAACAATTGCTCTAATAATAACGTTAAAAACTCCAGTCTAAGTTGTACACAAGTTTGCATAAGAGAAAATGGGTAGTCGGGCTCTTAACGATGATACAGTACGGCGGTGGCGCCATCTCCTATTTAAAAAAATAAAGTCCTTTTTTAGGCTTACTTGTGTAAGTAAACAAAAGGCGGTTGCTATTCCAACTGCACCAGCTCCTCCAACAATGGTAACTCTGTTTTTTGAGCGCTCCACTGGTTCACTGACATTACGGAGTAATCTTTTCGGTTTATCTTCTGATTGTGTACCGCATTGTGACAGCAATTTTAGATGTTGTTTATTATTGTGCAGTTTTAGCAACCCATTTCTTAGAAAATGCAGCATTTTATTAAAAAAATAACTTTCTTTTTGACAGGAAAGTTAATTAAACGTCATTAGGTCCTGTGCGTTTGAAATAAACTGTGGTCCAAAAATTGCTTTTTTTTATTGTTGAAAATGTGAAATTATTCTTAATTCTTCTAAATAGTTTGATTTCTTGAAGATTCAATAACATTTTATTATAATATTTGTATATAATATTTATAATATATTATAATATTTGTTGTTAATAACCATGAACATATACCATACCTTTTAGATAATTTAAATTTATTTTATTTTTTTTCAGTATGGATTGTATTCAGCTTTTGCCGGATGCTTTGTTTATGTGGTTTTTGGAACATGTAAAGATATAACTATTGGACCAACTGCCTTAATGGCACTCATGACCTATCAACAAATTATAGGCAGAAATACGGATTATGCCATTTTGTTGTGTTTTTTGTCCGGTGTGGTTCAATTGCTAATGGGAATTTTGCATTTAGGTAAATATTTATTAAATAATTTAAAAAACATTAGACTTCTTCTTTAACGCAAACAAATCTGGTATAAAATAAAATAGTACATAGTTAGTTGGGGTAATTGAAAACATATGGGTTATTAAAAACCCCTGAAAGAAAATGTTCCAGTTTTCATGCAAAATTTTGATCACATTCACTTAATGTACAGGGTTTCCCAAAATTGGCGAAACGCGCTGTTGGGACACGCCTAGGAATCCCTAGAAAATTGTTTAAAAAAATCTATCTCATATAACCTTGGAGATATGAGTCCCCAAAGTGCGATACTTTAAACGCTTTTACTCTGAACACAACAGCACATGTTAACAAAAAAAAATAGCTTAATACAAAGGCACATCAGTTTACCAAAACTATTTTAATTTTTGTCCATCTTTTAAATGGTCAAATAATGTTTTTATAATCAATTTATTTTGCAAAATTTTAATAAAATGAAACTGACAACAATGCCAATGGGATCTGGGTTAAGATTCTTGAAGCGTACCAAAATAATTTAGGGTCATTTTGGTAAACCAAAGTGACAGAAAACGACTTGTTACACAATTCGTTGTCATAGAAAATGATGATGACGACAAGCTTTGGGGCATCTGTCACGCATCCAATGACTGTTCGTGTTCGTCATAATTTAGTATGCTAAATAATCTAGAGTTAGAATTAGAATTGTTCGAATATCTTAGCCCAGGGCTAAGATTCTCAAACAACTCTGACTTATTAAGCATACTAAATTATGACGAACAGTCATTAGATGCGTGACAGATGCCCCAAAGCTTGTCGTTCAAACTATTTAGCATACTAAGGGCCGGTTGTACAAACCAAGTTTAAACTTCGGTTTAGCTAAACTGACATTTTATCACAAACAGACTTTGTCAACTACAACATGGATAGTGTCTAAAATTGTTCTTTCTATGGTTATAAGTCAGTTTAGCTAAACCGAAGTTTAAACTTGGTTTGTACAACCGGCCCTAAATTATTTTGGTACGCTTCAAGAATCTTAACCCTGATGCAAAAAGGTATGATCAAGAATCATAGATTGGATTTAAAATGCACTAGACTTAACAGAGTTGTCAAATATATCGAACTTTAACCGTATTTTTCGCAGAGATAAAAAAAGATGGAGTTTTTTAACAAGTTTCCAAGGATCCCTAGGCATGCAGATTATTTTTTGAACCTTACGCACCGGACTATGCTCCAATAGCGTACCATAGCTGTGTTTTGCCATTTTTGGGACATCACTACAGATAATCTTTTTATTTTTTCCCATACAAAACTTTCATATGAAGAACAGGAAAAAAATTTTGTTTTCAGTTACGCTGTACGAATTTTTTTAATAATCAAAACGTAAAATTACTAGATATAAGTTTCTAATTTTTTTTTCTTTTTGCAGGTGTTTTAATAGATTTTATTTCAATACCAGTTACTGTGGGCTTTACATCTGCTACTTCTGTGATAATTGCCGCTTCTCAACTAAAAAGTCTTCTTGGATTAAAAATATCTCCCTCAGGATTTCTAGATACTGTCACCCAAGTTTTTCAAAATATACACAAAACACGATTTACTGATCTTGGACTGGGAGTAACATGTATTATCGTCTTAATGCTACTTAGGGTATGCGTTTTAAGCGTGATTTTTAGATGAATTAACTTAACTTCACTTAGAATTAACGTATTGCGAATTAAAAGAATTATACGAAAAATGAAATCGCATTAACACATCCAATTAACTTAACTTTACGTTTAATTATAGGTTATATTTCTTAATTTTGTCTCAACTAATTTAGGGTGAAGTGAGCATCTTCACTAGAGCCATCTATCGGCTACTAGACCAAATTATTGAAATTACAAAGATAAGATAATCGAAGAATAAACAATAATGTCGGTAAAAAATACGATTTTAACATATACCGATTGATGGCATTTGTTTACTGTTCTAAAGAAACGTGTTATCTTTATACTATAAATGCACAGGGATGTGCACGAATACGTGAAAATGTATTCGAATACATATTCGAATTTTTTTACTCGCTTAGCAAAGTAGAACGCTGTAAAGTATTTGTTTAATGTTATTCGCACAAGGCGCATGCGCAAACGCATTATTGTCGGCGGTAATCTTAGTTTTTTAATTTTTGTTAGTCGCTCGGCAAAGTAGAACGCTGCAAAGTATTCGTCTAATGGTATTCCAACAAATTAAGAATATTCGTTCTTAAACGCGAATACGAGTACGAATTTACTCGTATTCGTATTCGAATACTTTTTAGTTTTGAAGGATTCGTACTCGAAAAGTATTCTCAGAAATTTTAATGTATTTGTATTCGTCTCGAATACAAAAAAAAGTATTCGTGCACAAGCCTGTAAATGCATTAATTTGGTCGCGTCAAGTTAAGTGGAGTTAAGTAGCTTTGAGTGGCGTTAAGTTAATATAACTATAAATCACACTTTTCAAGCTCATTAATGCGGAGTACTTCGATTTCAGAATTATCTAAGTTTTAGTGCAAACAAATTGGGTTTTTCTACTCATTCCTAGAAAATAGAAATTTGTTGCACTGCAACTTTAAACTAGTTTTAGAAGTGATTCTTTTTTCATAGAGCGCAATTTTAAACAATTGTAGCTATTCCGTTTTTAGTATTCATAATCTCAACATTGAGCTCACAAAGAGTGAGAATGAGGAGTGGGAAAAGATAAGAAATTGGTCCAACAATCGAAGCAGTCGTCATCGCGGTAGTTTATTCTTATCTCCGCTCTTGGTGTGCTCAATGTTGTCAATCCATGTTTATGTAAAACAATCACTTAGACTTTAAGGCTCAGTTCAGAATCCGGGCATTAATGGGTTATTTAAAATTTACTATAGATACTTTAAAAAAGGAGATTGTGCAAAAATTTGACTTTTTATAGCGTAAAAAGAACGTTTTGGATATTTCCACAGTTTGTTTTCTTTTTTACAGAAACTAAAAAACCTTAAGCTCTCTAAAAGTACCAAAACCAAATACAAACATCTAAATAAAATGCTCTGGTTATTTGCCACCTCACGAAATGCACTCGTCGTAATATTCTGCTCTACTATGGCCTACTTCTATGAGACCTATTGGGGAGGATCTCCAGTTTTGCTCACTGGTACAGTTCGACCAGGGCTACCGGAAATGAAACCACCACCATTCCAGACAGTTCTAAACAATAGAACCATTAGTATGACTGAGATGATGGGAGATTTGGGATCGTCTATTGTTCTTGTGCCAGTGATTGCTGTTTTGGGAAATGTTGCTATTGCTAAAGCTTTCGGTAAGTCTAAGTAGAGTACTGGTGCACTGTTTATTACTATTTGTAATTGCAGAAAAAATATAATTTTGTACTGCTTATAGAGGAATCCATATTCGGCAGATTTTCTGATATATCAACAATACCAAACACGTATATACGGTGACTATCAGAAAATTAACCAAATCTGGATTCGTCTGTAAGCAGTACAGAATTACATTTTTCCTGTCCATATTCTTGTTCCTTTGACCAATCTAATGCTTGACGTTTGAGGTCGAGGATTAACCAAACTCCTCTAAATAGTTACTTAGATCCTAAATTATTCTTGCTTTAGGTGATTCTTAGATAAGACTTTATGAACTGGGCATAAGTTAAAAGTTGCTCTACTCTTTTGTTTTATTCAGTGATTTATAACAAGTATTCTTTAGCCAGTGGAGAAATTATAGATGCAAATCAAGAATTATTTACCTTATCCTTGTGCAACATATTTGGATCATTTTTCTCTTCGATGCCAATTACTGGGTCGTTTTCAAGATCTGCTGTAAACCATGCAAGTGGAGTTCAAACTCCAATGGGGGGAATTTTTACAGGTAAGAAACAAACAATTTTTTCATATTGCTAAAGATTTGCGTTGAACAAAAGCAAAATTCTAAAGTAGTAATTATGGGATATAATTGCGTAATTATCAATCAATTTTACCACTGAATACCAGAAGTAACTTGTTATTCAATGTTATTACGTAATTATTACTTGGAAATAATTACGTACGTGGTACCTTATAGTAAACATTATGTAATCATAACGTTATTATTACGTAGTATTACGTTATTATTACGTGGTATTTTGTAATAATTATAGTCCGTGAAAATCTTACATTTGGTCAAGTTTTCCGGGCAGCACAATTTTTATAAGAAATTGCAGTATTTGATATCTTGAAACATAATTACCATGTGCGCATATTAGCATTTTGTGGTAGAGCCCCCTTTAATTCTTAATACTACATCATGGTGGATTTACACCAAATTTTTGAAATAGACACTAAACAAAGTTCGAAAATGATTTTCCTAAACATTTTTTTCGCAAAAAAATTTCTTCACCCCCCAAATGGCCCCAAAATGAATAATATTTATCACGTTGGATTAACACCAAATTTTGAAAATAGGTTCATAATAAGATTCTAAAGAACAACAAAAATTTTCTTCACCACCATGAAAAATAGGGGCAACAATTTTTAAAAAGGGTTTTTAGAACCTAATTTTGCATCTGTTTGTAAAATTAGGTGTAAATTGAACGTGGTAAATATTACTCATTTTGGGGCTATTTAGGGGGTGGAGGAAGTTTTTGGAATATTATTTTTTATGAATATCACTTTAGAACCTTATTTGGTGTCTATTTGCAAAATTTGGTGCAGATCCACCATGATGTAGTATTACGAATAAAAGGGGGCTCTTTGGGGGGCTCTAGCACGAAATGCTAATATGCGAATGAGTGCGCATATGGTAATTATTATTCTAGGTATCAAATACTACACTTTTCCACAAAAATTGTGCTGCCCGAAAAATTTCTGAAAAATAAGGATTATTTGTAAGATTTTCTCGGACTATTACGTCTATTGCGTAATACATTACGTAATAATTGCGCACAATTTGTACATCCTTTACGTGAATTTCTTACCCCTTGATTTCTTCTCTAAGTAAGTCTGAATTAATATTTTCATTCTCATCTTCTTTCAGGCATAATGGTTATACTAGCTCTAAGTTTCCTCACACCATATTTCGCCTACATCCCAAAAGCTTCACTAGGAGCTGTCATTATAAGTGCTGTGATATTTATGATAGAATACGAAGTAGTAAAACCGATGTGGAGGTCCAGTAAAAAGGATCTCATTTCCACCTTCGCCACGTTTGTCCTTTGTCTTATCATTGGAGTGGAGTATGGAATACTGGTTGGAGTTGCTATCAACATCGTGTTTTTATTGTATCCGTCAGCAAGGCCGACTGTTTTTGTTGAGAAATGTGAAACTATGACAAAATTAGAGTATTTGGTTATTACACCTGGAAACAGTTTATATTTTCCGGCAGTTGACTTTATTAAAACGAGCGTTGGTAAAGCTGGTGTGTCTTCCAAACATTTGCCTGTTGTTATTGACTGCAGATTTGTCTTAGGTAAGTTTTAAACACAACAAAAAATCGATTTGTACGTTTTTTTTTTTAATTTGATTCTAAGGGAATCATTAAAGGGCGATTTATACAGGGTGTTATTTTGTAGACTTTACTAGCGTTTTGCTCAGCTATGTGCAATTCGATTTCCATAAAATTTTCAGGAGTGACCATTTAGGAACTGTGCTTGCGACTGGTAAATACAATATTTTAATTGCTCTACTGGTTTTGCAGAAAATGACAGTAACTATCATACTCATCAATTTTTATGTTAATAATTATTTTTTTTTTGAAAATTTGGATGACTTTACGTACAAATCATTTTTTACATTTTTAATAAACCTTATCAATGCTTTATAATCGATTTAATTAATTTAATAAGTTTTCCTAACATAGTCGGCTGATTAAGGATGTACTGGATGGTTTGCAAAAATAATGAGAAATTGATAAAAATTGCACACAAGGTTTCTATTATCAATATAAAGCTTCACTAAAAATTTTAATTCGGTTTACTAACCCGTTTCAGAAAAAACACGGGTTAAAGTTTATAATGTTTTTTGTTAATTATTTAGAAATCCTAAGGAATTTCGTTATAGTTTTGATTAATTTGAGTAGATGGATTAATAACCAACAATTTTAATCATAAAACACCAAAAATAATTTTAATATAACATAGCTTAGCATTATTTTATGTTAACATGTTACAAGATTTCGGATACTTTAGCAAAAAAAAAGTAGAAAAAAAAATGAACTTTTTTTCTAAATTTGTATACGCATAGCTGAAGGTCTTAAAAAGATAATAGTAAAAAAAAATTTGGGGATCATCGGACTTGTTTTCGAGATATTAATTATAATTTAGAATATTTACACTCTAAAAATTATTTAACTAGAAAATATGGCAACGCTGCGGAGGTGAACACAAACACGGTATATTTTTATTCTATGCTCGATAGCCTCTACAAGGGTTTTATTAGTCTCATTTAGGGCGAAAGTTTGAAAAATGTCAATTTTTGCTTCAAAAATACTGCAGACTTTGGTTATACTTTTAAGTATTAGGCTCAAGTTTCTTGAAAATCCTAGGAATTTACCAAAAAGTCGGCTCTTGGCATTAAACATGTTTTAAGCGAAGGTTTTGAAAAATAAACGCACACAAAAGATTTACTGTAAATTTTAAATTAAACAACAAAATTAAAAAATGTAAAATAAGATACATTTTGTAGTGTAATTAAGTACAGGAATTATTAAATACTTTATTATTTACTTAATTTAGTTAGTATTGAGAACTAGCTTTTTATTTGGTAAGTGGTACTCCATCCAAGTACTGTCCTAGCCAGTCGTTACTACGAAACTGCGGAATCTATCACGGCGCAATTATCCTTGATAGGGTTCCTTACCATAGTAACAATTAAGGATCGTTGAAAATTGAGTTTCTTATTTTATTTTTTCAGAAAAAAATGATCTTGCATTTTTGAAAAGTCGAATAAATTAAATAGGTACTTTAACTTCCAGCCTCAGTGCATTAATTTTGGTAAATGTTTCATTTCCAACATTTTAATACATGAACTTGAGACTTAAACAAACAATTCTTCTTCAATGTTTGATTTGGGGCACAACTTCGACACCCATGTCTTCTTAAAAGATTGTTGTTGGATTTTAGTGAGATATGTATTGCAAACAATGTTGGTAGGGTCTTGCTTTTAAAGCATTTTGAAATAATTTGATGTAACGTCACTATTTATTAGCTCGGAACATAAACTTTGTACATTTTCGTTTTTAATCGCATCATTTTCTGACATTTCTAAAATTTTTATAAGACGTCAACGGACAAGTAAGTTTTACCAACTTCCGAGGTGTTGCCACGATTTCCAACTAAAAATTACATGTTTATTTTTGAATTTTTACCACAAATTTGAATAACTTTTGGTGATTTATTTACACAAATGAACTTTTTAAGAGCATTTAAACACTTTTTAGTACACACAAACAATTATTAGGCTCAAAAAAACTTTGAAATTTTTATTTTGCTAGGATTCAATCAAGTCATTTTTCTGCGTCAAAAGTATTTTATGAAAACTGAAAATATCCTAAAATATTGTAAAGTAAGAGGGAAATTAGTTAAATGTATAGATAAAAGCTGTAAGTACTACTTATAATGGTTTTTTTCACTGTACTGCCGCTAAAAATGCTGTAATTTAGTTGAAAAAGCGCGATACTTTTTCCTCCGATTATAGTCCTATACATCCTTAAGTCTTTTTTTTATTAATTATCTTAGGTAGATGGGCTATAGATTTAAAACTTTTCTGTGTTCTTATTGTGTTGACAAATTATGACAATCGTAATTTATTGTTAATAACGTCAATGCTCACTCAAAAAATGAGTGTCATAAGAGCAAAACAAATTCAACGCCTGCCTAAATAAAAAAAGAACCATTTTAGCCAGGTATTTTAAGAAACTTTATGAATTTATTCTAAAACAACGGGCATTCTTAATTAATATGTAAAAACTGATTTAAATGTAAAATAATACAGATTTTTCGAAAAAAATAAATATTACCATAAAAATGTAAGAAAAAGGTAATGACTGTCGTTTTCTGCAACACCTATAAACCAATTGAAATTTTGTATTTACCAGTCGCAAGCACAGTTCTTAAATGGTCACTCCAGAAATTTTCATGGAAATCGAATTGCACATAGCTGAGCAAAACGCTAGTAAAGTCTACAAAATAACACCCTGTAGAACGTTACTTTCACTTTACTTCGGCGTTACTTTACTTCCGCGTAACTTAACAAATTTGCTTAATATATAGATTGTAAAGTTACGTGAAATTGGGAACAGGTATGCGCATGTGTCTGATCTCACGACTTCTGACTATTTACACCTGGGCAGTAATTACGGAATATCGCTTCGTACGAAACCCACATAAGAAGACCAGCAGGTTTCGTACAAACCGATATTCCGTAATCACCACTCTTGACAATAAGGGTGAATATCTCATATTTGCAAATTTTGCGCATGATCGGCCAAGCTCGGCTTTTGACAATACTACTTACAGCTAAATGAATCAGCAAAGTAGCGCTAAAGTGAAGTATAAATTTGCTAATACATTCCCATGTATTTTATTTAATTTTCTGTAAAGTTACGCCGAAGTAAAGCGAAAGTAAAGTGAAAGTAACGTTCTATAAATCGGCCTTAAAAGTTATTTAACCACTAGGTATGTTAATAAATTTAAAAAATTTAAAATCCTCCTATGAAATGGGCGAAAGTACTATGGCTCTTGATTATATTCATAGAATAGCATAGAACTGGCTTGTTTTTTATTCTAGTGTCTTTAGTCTTAGTTTAAAATTAATGATATATTTTTTTCTTAGGTGCTGATTTTACTGCGGCAAAAGGAATTTCTGCCTTAATAAACGAATTTTCGTTCCGAAAACAACCATTGTACTTTTTACACACTAGAGAGGAAGTTGTTTCAGTTTTTCAAGGTGTTGTCGAAGAAGATTTTAGATATTTCCAAACCAAAGAAGAATTGGAAAAAGTTTTGGAAGGTAAAATGAAAATTGTTGTATACAAATATATATCGAGTGAGCAAATAAAAACGGGCTATAAGTAGGCCATGGGGATTGTCAAAATATTGTTAATTGACAGATTTTTCATTGTTCATAGCCTACTTATGGGCCGTTTTTATTTGCTCACCCGATACATATACTGTGTGTCCCGCAAAAAGTGTTCCACATTTAGTTTGTACAGAATTAATATTTTAGGAGTTGTCTAAGAAAACTTTTAGCCTCCTTTTACATGTATTTACAAAAATGTATGACTTCCGGTTTAAGTGGAAATGACATAAATTTTTTATTTTTAAGTGGAACTCCCTATATATTTTTAGGAACATTTTTTTAATAAGAATACAATCGTTTTTAAAAAAAATAATGTATTACTAATATTAACGATTCTATAGCTCTTTAAAAATCACCTAACTTTATCATAATCGTCTATCTTGGTCATAGATTGCAGGGTTCTCTGTAGGACTAAATAAGCTCATTTTCAGAGTGCTATAAAATCTTAAATGTTGGTGATACATTATTTTTTTTTTAATGATTGTATTCTTATTCAAAAAATGTTCCTAAAATGTCAAAATATATAGGATGTCTTATTTAAATATAATAATATCATTTTCGCTTAAACCAGAAGTCATGCATTTTTGTAAATGCATGTAAAAGAAGGCTAAAAGTCTTCTTAGATAACTGTTGTGCTGTAGAAAGTATACGTTGAAAGTTATGAGCTCGTGCGCTTTTTGTGGGACACATGCTATACTTTATTCAAGACTTAAAACACTTAATCCGAAAAATTTACAAAATGATTTGTCGAATTAGCAAAATTGGCACTATCATTAAAGGTAACAAAAACAACAACAGTGATTTTAAACAAATTTTAAAATGTACAGTCCCCTTTTAAATGGAATTACTACAGGAGCATAAAAATGCCTATAACTTTTTTGCTTACTTAGGGGATTTAACCTGTCTTAAAGCGCTGTAATTTCCAAACCATTAGAAATTTAGGACACCTTATATATTTTGGGCCCGCTTTTAGTAAAATATATATATACTAAAAATAAATTATATTTACAGAAAACCGAATTTGCGACGAAACTTCCAAACTCATAATTCTTGACGATGTGGAAAACAGTTGCACAAAATCTAATGTAGAATTACGAGAAATAAGCAGTCACAATGGCTCTACATTAAACCACAGAACCGCCGCAGATGTTCGATAGGACCTAAAAATTCAACACGAGCTGTCGAATTTAGATTTACAAAAAGTATTTTATTCACCTTAGATATGATATATCTGCTTGAAATTAAGTATTAATTAGCATTTAGATTTTATACAATCTCTTATTACGGACTCTCTTACAAAATGACAACTTAGGTAAGTTTTGAAACTGAAAATCAGTATTTATTTCTACTTACAAATTTTCCTATTTATAAGTATATTTAGGCTTTTCATTGTATCTAGATTATATTTACCTGTTTTATACTTTTTGATAAGGATATCCCACTAAAACTATGTTTCCTTAATAACTTTACCCTACGTTTTACCAGTGTTTATTGTTTTTTAATAAAAAAAATTGTTACAAAAATATTCTTTATTTAATATTTTATGTACCTACAGTTACAATGCAGTAATTGTTTTAAAACAATTATTAAAACTGAAGGATCTATTTTAAACTGAAACGTAATACTCTTATTACATTTCATCTGCAAAATTAAAATGAATGAACAAATGTGCAAAACAGTTAAATAACAAAACTAATTAAAAAAAGCGAACAATTAATTTAAAAAACAGAACAGAAAGTAAAAAAATAAACACTTATAAGAAACTAATTTATAAGTTATAACATAGAATATGCAAATTATTTGGTATTTTATTATAGGTATCACATTATTATGAATTAAATAATTTTAATTCTCGATTTAACCATTCATAAATAACTGGTTAAGAGTTCTGTTTTACACTCTAAACACTAGGCTAAAAAACAACACATTTTTTTCATTCAGATCCAATATTTTTTTTATTAAAGATTAAGTTTTAGTTTAAAGTAAAGTTGACAGGTTTGTGTTATACCGTATTATACGAACTAGAGGGCCTTGGTGAGTTTGACAGATATTGTCGCTCTATAGAGTAACGCCATGCATCTGCCAACCATCATTCCATCTCTGTCATACGGATTCTGTCAACCATTATTGTAATTGTTGTCACTTTGTATTTGCTATAACGTTGATGACAGAGATGAAATGATGCATGGTGCCACTCTATAATGCGAAACTATCTGTCAAAATCAAGGCACTCTAATACGAACCTTCTAGCTGGTACATTGAATGTTTTGAAGCGACTACTTGTTTTTTGGTATTCTCAAGTTAAACATTTTTTTGTCCATCTATTGTTTATTTTCGAAAGCTCTTAATTTGAAGTAAATCAGCTGATTTAATTGGGTATTTTGCACGTAAATCTAACAAACCACAGGTACAATGTGGTTACCCATTTTGATGTCACACAAATACTTATCAATATTAGCGTTATATTTAATACGCCATATTACTGGTGACGACATAATGAGGCCAAGAAAGACAAAATCGCATCTTAGTTTTTATGGTTTTGGAGTTTTAACAACTACGTGTCAAAAATTAATTGTCGAAGTAATTGTTAAAACATCAAAACCATACAAACTACGATGCGATTTTGTCTTTGTAGGTTGGTATTACATAATCATTACATGGTATTACCGATTACGTAATAATTATGTAAAATCTATTGAGCAAAACTACGCGGTATTACGTAATTATAACGTGGTAATTCCTAATCATTACCAATGCATTACGTAATAATTATTAATTACTCATGATTTGTAAATCCATTACGTGGAGTTTCTTACGCCTCGATTTCTTCTTTTTAAAGAACGGTCCACTTTACTTTGAGTGAAAAGTATTTTAAAAACACATTTTTTAAGATGTTAATGGTTAAAGTACTTATCCTCTTTAACCTTTTACCACAGAATTAATAACACAAGTGTCAACTAAACTTTAACCTAAAATTCAACCTTCAATGCAAGGACCACAAATTGATCTCAAACGTGTAATATCAAAAACTTTGATGGATTCCTTCTTGCATAAGGGGATAAATTTATTTTAAACTTTCTTACCCACTAAGCTTTAGCTTTGGCTCTGCTCCCTCTACCACCACGGGAACCTCTGCCTCCCCTAGATCCTGGCCCCCTGGCTGGTCGAGTAGCACCCCTTCCCCGCGATGTGGATGCATTGGGTGTTGTGTTGTCATCACTATCGCTATCCACAACCATTAAATCATCATCTTTCTTTGGGGTACTTGGAGTACGTTTTCTGGTTGGGTCTGCTAGTAGACGAGCAACCTTCAAAGAAAAGTAAGAAAACAGGGTGTTCAAAAAATGGCGCATAAACGCGATGGTACGTTGTTGGGGCAAGTCTAGGGAGCCCCAGAAAATTGTTAAAAAAAATCTATCTCATATACCCCCGTAGATATGTTGCCCCAAAGTGCGAAACTTTAAATGCTTATACCTTGAATATAACAGCACATATTAATGAAACAAATGGTTTAATACAAAGCTACAGTATATCTTAAACCATTTAACCATTTGTTTATTTATTAAATGGTCGAATTACATTTTTATAATCAATTTAATTTTACAAAATTTTCATGAAATGAAGCTGTGTTGCCGAATTTATGCAACTTTGTTCTCATTTTTCTCGATGAATATAACAGATGGATTTTTTTTGCCAATTTTTTTGGGATCCCTGAGAATGCCCCAAGAGCGTACCATCGCGTTTATGCGTCATTTTTTGGACACCCTGTATTTAAAACATCAATAACGCTTTTTTTTAATGGCAAATAAAGGACAACTTGTGGCTAGCGAGGTGACAAATCCATAATTAAATTTGAGGTACAGTTGAATTCACATAAAAGTGGTAGTGTCAAAGTTGCGTCAAAGTTTGATAAAATTTGGTCTTTATTTTGCCATAACTTAATTGTATTCATGATGGTTGTCTTGTTGCATTGCCATATTTTATGATTAGAGTGAAGAGATAACTGGAAAGTAAGAAATTCATGCCAAATAATCTATTGAAACTTTGACAGTATTTGACAGTGTATCACTTTTATGTGAATTTAACTGTACCAGATAAACGCATGTCAAGTTTTAAAACTTAGGAAAGCATAATGGAGCCTCTTATATATTTTCGGTAAACAAAACCAATTTATCGTTTAAGAACATCAATGGCATTGTATCATGCCAATTTGTCTTTGTCTTTTTGCAAATGGGAACACCCCAAAACAAAATCTCTTATAATTATAATAATCTTATTTTGAGCTGAATGGAGCCCATGTCATTTTTTTAGACTAATTTATCATCTGAACTCATAAAGTGGGATCCAAAGAACCTAGGTATTAATTTTTGTGACTATCAAATCAACAGGATGTGTTAAACTAGAAATGGGTAGAAGTCGAAACGCGTAGAAATTACTCTTCACAGATAAGTAGTTCGAGTAGAATTCGGAAGCGGTAGAAGTGTAATTTTGTAAATCAAAGTTTAGTCTATTTTTTATATAATTGCTACACATTCTATGGTATACTCTTCGCAAGAAAACTATTATAGGATAATTAATAGTCTAATATAAAAAAAAAATTATGCAAAGAAAATCTGCGAAGAGTGCAAACTATTAACAGAAAACACGAAGAATTAAATTAACGAAGAGGATAAACGTCATTTCTGACATTTAAAATATTTGAGGTTATTTGTTCTGACAAGTGGTTTTGTTTCTTTGTTTAAAATATTTTCGGCATAGCCTTCTTGACCGACACTTGACGTGATTTGGACTTAGAAGTTTTTTGCTATTAAAAATTTGTTTTTTTGTTTTTTTAACCTTACTGGCTAACTTTACAAAGAATGAACCAACATGTTTAATAGAAAATTAAATTTTCATTAATTTTGTGGTAAACATTTTTTTTGTTGACTGAATAATACAGAGATAGGAGATTTTTTTGTGTTGGGGGGTAATTGGGGGGTCGGACAAAAAAACTAAGAAATACTTTTTAGTGAAGAATTAAATTGTCTATATTTTATGTCGAATAATTTTTTTTGTAAATTTAATAATAGTCGAGCTACGATTTTTTTTTCATTTGGGGGGCTGAAAAGGGGACTTTGCAGTACTCGGATTCTCGTCAAAAACAATAGGGTTCTTCCTCTTATTGCGATCGATTTTTTCCTAAAATTTGAATTGGATTGGAGATTTGGTTCTTAAGATAGCGTGTTTACAAGAAACGTGACATACACCAGACCGACCGACGGACGGACAAAAAATGAAAATCTTAAAAAGTCATGAAACGCACGAAAAATTTTTGCTCTACGACGAAAATTGACGATTTTAGGATTTTCTGATCGATTGCAATATACTCTTGTGAAGAGTATAATAATGAATAACAATAAATGGGGCGCAGGGGGACAAAACTTTCGAAATGTTCCAAGTTATAAGGTTTAATTCAACCAGTTACCCCTTTAAATACGGCTTGAAGAAAGTGTACTAGTGGACCCTAGGGGGGCCCATGGCAACATTTGAAAATAGTGCGAACCCAAAGTGGTTAATGAACCTTCTTAGAAACCCAAATATGAAGTTTCATGAAAAAATGTTAAAACACAACAGTATAAAAAAACTAGATATGGGTTAGGTCAGTGGATAGGTTAGATTAGTGAGCCTGTTAGAGTTTTTTTTATAAAATGCCGACATTTAATAGGATACTCCTCGTAGTAGGTAATCAGAGAATAATAAAATTAAAAAAAAACAATAATTTTTTAATATTATCAAAAAAACTCTGCGAAGAGGTTAAACTATTAACTCTTCTATAGAAAAAACATTTATTGGCGAAAAGCATAAATAGGTATCAATTCTGACAATGGCGTTTAGGATTTAATTTGGCTTTGGAAGGATGTTTTTGTTTCAATTTTTTTTGCAAAGCCACCTTGACCGAACCTAGACTTAAGTGACTTAGAGCTTTTTAATCACCAAAAACCTTTATTTTGACCTTTTTTGTCTTTACAAAAAAAAACAAAAATATTTTTTAATACAAAATTTAATTTCCTTTCATTTTTATGGCCTAAGTTTTTTTTGTAAATTGAAAAATAACGAAGATACGGCTTTTCTTTAAATTGGGGGGCTTATGTTGGGCCGGACAAAAAAAACTTAAATATACTTTTAGTAGAGAATTAAGAGGGCTTTAAAGTTACCAGAAAAAAAATTCTGTAATTTTTATGATAGCTGAAATATGATTTTTTTCTCACTTGGGGGGTGCCGCAGCCCCCCTTCATCATTTTCCGATTTCTTTCAAAAACAATAGGGGTCTAGATTTTAATGAGAACGATTTTTCCTGAAAATTTGAACTTGATGGGATCTTTGGTACTCAAGTTAGAGTGTCTACAAAAAACGTGACAGACGGACGGACGGATTTTTTGAAAGTTGTTCAAAATTCAATGAAACGCACGAATCTGCAAGAATTTTTGCTCTACGACGATTTTTGACGATTTTAGAATTTTCAAAACAATCACAATATACTCCTCGTTTTCGACTTGTCTGCGAGGAGTATAATAAAGTAAATGTGAAAATAAAAAGGGGGCTCCCATCAAAATCTGAAAATGTCTCATCAAGCTAATTTTTTTTAAATGTCTTGAGATTATATGTAAATTTCATACCGTTAACACAATTGGAAGATAGAAGCCTTTTTTTTTTCGTAACCACTGAGCTAGAGGTTGACTATTAATTCTCTTTAATTTTACTGTATTTCTATTTCTAACTTTTGACGAACAGTTAACTTACCTCATCCCGTGCATCTTGATCAACTCTTGTAAATCTTAAATTGCTAATATAATCGTCTATATCATTTTCTGCAGGAGTATCCAAACTCATTTTTTTTAATGTTTCCTTTATGGTGTGGCTAAAAGTAAAATTAATCATAGGTAATATCCCTAGGGCATCAAATTTTTCCGGAAAAAAGTCGAGGCCAACTGTATATTTTATTAATATACAATTGGTCGAGACTTTTCCGGAAAAATTTGTTGCCCGAGGGATATTTGGCAAGAGTATATCCCGAGATAATACGTATTATGATAAAATTAATAGACAAGTCAAGATTGTGAAAGATAAAATTTGTATTAACATTGTCAAATTTGACAGCCAGGGTTTTTCCGCGGAAAAATTTGCCGCCGGCAATTTTTCCACTGTAAAACTCCAAAAATGACACCTTAGATCACTGTATATGACAGGAGGGATATACTCATTATTATTTAATGATGATATAAAGGGATTTGACACTTTTCGTTTTTTTAAATATTACTTAATTGTTTTAATCGAAAATTTATTTACATACTCTATAATCAGTAACGGTGCCTCCTTGTCATTAGATTCAATATATTTCATTAAACCCTCATTCATGGTTTTGGCGGATAGGACCTCCATGTATTGGGTATCATCGTCAAAACATTTTAGGACTAAATCTTCCAGTTTAGTTTCCCATTCTCTAATCTAAAACAAAATACAGGGTGTCTGCGTTTAGTTGGGTTTATTTATATGACAAATAAAGGGGAAAAAACTAAGGCATTGAGTGAAAGAAATATTTTAAAGAGATACCATTCTGGAAAAATACAGCCTTTTAAGTGGGTTAGACTAAATGATTTGTTAAGTCATAATGGTATTTGCACAATCAATAAAGGCAATAATAATGGTAATTTTAAATTAATTTTGTAATTTGACAGCCCTCTTGAAATAGGGTACTATCGTAGACATAGATAAGTTAACCAAATCGTAGACATGGAATGTAAAATGATCAATTTTTGCATTGTAAATATGGTCAAAATAGTGGCATAAACAACTCAAGTTTTATGCGAAGTTTACATTAGCAAGATATGTATATTTTTCTGATTTTTTACGAAAATTAGTTGTTATCCTAAAACAAATTATTTAAAAAAGTAAATATCTTCTTACTATTTTTCTCGCCGGTAGCACATTTAACATAATTTATTTTAATAAAATACATTTGACGCATTTGTTGTCAAAAAAACATTCGAAAACTGACATAAAAAATCTCATTCACAATGGAGTAAAATTCAAAAAATCAAAGGTGGCTGATAATAAATCGTTTAAAATTCCATGTTCACGATAGTACCAGAAGTAGTATGCATAAACATTGCCTGTAACTTTTTTACCTTCAACTAATTTTAAAACTTTTTTTTAACTTAACTGACTAACGTAAAACTTATTTACCACTTTTTAGAATAAACAAAAATACTTACATTTTCAAATCGATTAGTATCAGGACGCTGGGTTCTACCTCCTCCAGTTCCATTGACATTTTTGAAAGGTTTGGACCATGTTAAAATGTCTTCAGGATTCGCGACTTGCCCGACAAAATGTTGTCCAAACCTGATTGCATTAAATAATTGTCTTTCATCCTGATAAGTAACGCGCAATCTTATTAAAGGAAGAGCATCTGCTGGAATGTGGTCTAAAAAGATATGAAAAAAAACATTGAGAGCGTTCGAATTTCCAGCGGCTTTTTGCTTTTCGCTTAAGATTTTTGCAGGTGCCAGGTAAAATGTATTTAACTTACGCTGACTTACTAGGTGGAATGGTGTAAATATGTTTATTTTTATTTGATCATTGGCGATCCATCTTTAATATACAACACTTTTATACTATTGGAATCCCTTTTTTAAAAACTAAATTTTATAATTGAACAAAGGTAATATAATATGACATTTAATGACAACTAAGCATGTGTCAAAAAATTCAGCGACAAATTTGCTTGCTAGATTGAGTCATAGAAGTGGATTAATTTCTGTAGATCTAGCACTCTAATATTAGCACTTTGTGTTGTCATCAGTTGTCATTGAATGTCATAATATATTACTTTTGTTCAATTATAAAATTAAGTTTTTAATAAAGGTATTCCAATAGTATAAAAGTGTTGTATATTAAAGATGGATCGCCAATGATCAAATAAAAATAAACATATTTACACCATTCCACCCGGTAAGTCAGCATAAGTTAAATACATTTTACCTGGCACCTGCAAAAATCTTAAGCGAAAAGCAAAAAGCCGCTGGAAATTCGAACGCTCTCATTGACCGCGGTCGAATTGCCAGCGGCTTTTTGGTTTGGATTAACTGTCATTTTTGATTGTAGCAAAAATAAAAAATACCAAAAAATCAAGCAAAAATCAAAAAGCCGCTGGCAATTCGAACGCAGTCATTGTAAAAATGTATACAGGTGTTCCCGAAACGAATGCATCTTTTAAGAGGGTAGATAGAGCTGAAAAAACTAAACAGAGAACTCTCAACATCAACTGGCTAGGGGGCATCGTTTAGAAACTACAGTCCATTTTGTTTAGTACACCAACAAGATTTAATCGTAAATATTTTACAAATGGTTTGTAGAACCATAACGAAATTGAGGAAATCATTAACGGTAATAAAAAAGACCTGTTTAATCATGTTTTGACATTTGTAGCCCCCCTTAAAATGAGGTTACCACCGGTAGTGTGCATTAAAAATTGTCGTAACTTTTTTGTTTCTTACCATTTTTAAATTCTATTTATTGTTGCTAGTAAATGGGTTCAATAAGAAATCTTGACCTAAAACTTTTCGGTTGACTGTGCCGATTTGAACTAATTTATTAAAGTGGGGCTTATTGTAGGTACTCACTATCTTGCATAAGACGTCACTTAATTAAAGTAACTTTTTTGTCTAGTTTTTAGCGAGATATGAAGTACAATAATAGCATGTTTAATTATTTTAAATCGGCACAGTTAAGCGAAAAGTTTTAAGTTATAAGAAAGATCTACCAGCAACAATAAATAGAATTCGAGATAGAGTTTCAAAATTGTTATTTTTTGACTTTAATCTAGTCTCTTAAAAGATGCACTCGTTTTTTTTTATGCACTCGTAGGTTGAAATATTTTTGTGTGGCAAAATTCTTTAAAAAATAAAAAAGTATCTTTAGAAAATTGAAATGTTCTACTTAAAATTCATTAATTATTTTATATTGTAATAGAAATTAAAATAAAACAAAAACTTACTCATTTCGGAAGCTGAGTCAATCAATTTATGTATTTCCTTGGTAATTATATTCTTAGCTTTTTCATCTGGAGCCTGTCCAAGAGCATTACCAACTGGACCTAATGCAAAATCTTTAAAAACAAACGGACGGACTGTTTTCAGCTCAATTGCCTTTAATTGAAATCTTTTTTGATTAACTTTTAAAACTCCAACTTTTTTAATCCTGGCTTCACCTGCTGCAAGCGATGTTGCCACTGAACTTCCTGAAAATAAAATATTATTTTCAAGGGTATTATTATTAAAAAATTAAAAAATGTAAATTTGTTTAGAAAACCTTGCTAATAGTACGAGAGCTGGCAACCAAAAACACAAATCATCGAACGTTGTCATGATTTCTTGTGCATTACATTATACAGGGTGTGCAAAAAGTTTGGAATATCGCTCCCAATTTCGTAAATACTTTTCCTAGAAGGTTGATTTTTTTGAGGTCGGTTTCTATTTTTTTAATGCGCATCTTTTCAACGTACATTTAAATATACAGGGTGTCCCAGTTTCTCAAAAGACTGGACAACTTTCTTATTTTAAATGGAACACCCTATTTTTTATTTTTTTTTATGAATCTAGATGTCATTAGCAGTTCAACGATATGTCGCTTGCTACCCTTAAGTTACTAAATGTAACCCCTTTTAACAGAATTTGTTTCTGTGTTAAAAAGTTTGGAATATCGCCTGTAAAATCGTAAATACTTTTCGTAGAAGGTTAATTTTTTCGAGGTCCATTTTTATTTTTTTAATACGCATCCAACGAGCATACACTTATCTATACAGGGTGTTCCCCTTTTTTAGGAGACTAGACAACTTTCTTATTTTAAATGGAACACCCTATTTTTAATTTTTTTTATTAATCTAGTCATCTCGATTAAAAAAAATAAAAAGCAGGGTCTTCAATTTAAAATAAGAAAGTTGTCTAGTCTCCTATAAAAAACGGGAACATGCTGTATAGTTAAATGTATGCTTGTTAGATGCGTATTTAAAAAATAGAAATGAACCTCGAAAAAATTAACTTTCTACGAAAAGTATTTACGATTTTACAGGCGATATTTCAAATTTTTTAAAACAGAAACAAATTCTGTTAAAAGGGGTAACATTTAGTAACTTAAGGGTAGCAAGCGACATATCGTTAAACTGCTAATGACATCTAGATTAAAAAAAAAAAAAATAGGATGTTCCATTTAAAATAAGAAAGTTGTTCAGTCTTCTGAGAAACTTGGACATCCTGTATATTTAAATATAAGTTGAAAAGATGCGCATTGAAAAAATAGACGACCTTAAAAAAATCAACCTTCTAAGAAAAGTATTTACGAAATTAGGAGCGATATTCCGAACTTTTTGCACACCCTGTATTTAATATTTCTTAACTTTTGTCCAATAGACTGGCAGCGCTAACAGGTAGCGTTTTTTTTTTAACAATAAGTAAGATTTTTTTTTGAAGAAATAAAATAATATGTGCAAATATGAATCTTAACACTGCCAGACATTTATAAAGTGAACATTTTTAATTTTGTGTAATCTGTAGACTTTTATGCGTAAAATAAGAAATTTTTATTACAGGGTTTTCTGTCCTTGGAAAGCACATTTGAAAAGCGATAAACCCATCATAAAGGGTTGGTTATAGCTCGAAGGTGAAAAAATCAATTTTGTTGTACGAAGAAAAATTACTTATGATGTTTTTACCTTTAAAAATACGCTACCTGGTTGGCCTGCCATTTTGTTGGATTAAGAAAAGTAATATTAAATATTATGTAATATCAAAAAATCATGACAACGTTAATGATATGGCTTTTCATGTTGATAGCTCCTATACTATAAAAACTGTTGTAAATCTGTTGTTTTTTTTACCTGGTTGCGAAATGTAAACATTGCCACCCGCAACTTGTTCAGGCTCAATATGGCAATCATGCTCATGTCCCCAAATACATAAGTCAACAAAATCTGGTATGGCACTCTCAGGAATAAATTCTTTGTGGCCTCTGTTGGCACGGTTTTGATGAAGAACAAAAACATGGAAAAATTCTCCATCTTCTTTTTCATCAGGAACCATCATTGTGACCTAAAAAAATAGCGTTAAAAAATAAGTAAGGAATACACACGGTCAACTCCTACGTCACAGATCACATTATAAAACTGTCTGAGAAGCAGAATTTTGATTCTGTCAGATTTAGCCACTTTTTTAGGACAATATTTTGTGAAAATAAAAGGCTTTCTGAGGGAACCCTTGGTAAGCAAATATGCTATAATCTCTTAAATTCGATATTTGAAGCTTAATTCATTGTATAACTCTATAATATACAGTTTATGTGTTAATGTTGTGCACCCTCCAAGATGTGAACTTTAAACGCAAATTTCTGGAGAAAGCAACTATATCAAGAGATCTGGTAAGTATCATTGTAAAATTAACATATTTTTCTATTCCCTAGAACAAACCATACCCCTCGATATAGTTGCTTTCTCAAGGAATCCGCGTTTAAAGCTGACATCTTGGTGGGTGATCTTCATCATCAGATTTATAAGGGATTTCTTAATTTTGCGGTAAATTTTCGGGTAATTTTAAATTAAAATATCGTAAATAAGATATAAAGGAACATTTTTACACCTAAAAAACTCTCTTATTATACTCCTCGCAGACAAAGTCAAAAACGAGGAGTATATTGTGATTGTTTTGAAAATTCTAAAATCGTCAAAAATCGTCGTAGAGCAAAAATTCTTGCAGATTCGTGCGTTTCATCGAATTTTGAACAACTTTTAAAAAATCCGTCCGTCCGTCCGTCTGTCCGTCTGTCCGTCTGTCCGTCTGTCACGTTTTTTGTAGACACTCTAACTTGAGAACCAAAGATCCCATCAAGTTCAAATTTTCAGGAAAAATCGTTCTCATTAAAATCTAGATCCCTATTGTTTTTGAAAGAAATCGGAAAATAATAAAGGGGGCTGCGGCACCCCCCAAGTGAGAAAAAACTCATATTTCAGTTATCATAAAAATTACAGAATTTTTTTTCTGGTAACATTAAAGCCCTTTTAATTCCCTACTAAAAGTATATTTAAGTTTTTTTTGTCCGGCCCCACATAAGCCCCCCAATTTAAAAAAAAGCCGTATCTTCGTTATTTTTCAATTTACAAAAAAAACTTAAGTCATAAAAATTAAAGGAAATTAAATTCTGTACTAAAATATATTTTTTGTTTTTTTTTGTGAAGTTTTTAAGACAAAAAGGTCAAAAAAAAGGTTTTTAGTGATAAAAAAGCTCTAAGTCACGTAATTCTCGGTTCGGTCAAGGTGGCTTTGCAAAAAAAAATTAAAACAAAAGCACCTTTCTAAAGCCAAATTAAATCCTAAACGTCAGTGTCAGAATTAATACGCATTCATGCTTTTCGCTAATAAATCTTTTTTTATAGAAAAGTTAATAGTATAACCTCTTCGCAGATTTTTTTTTGTAATTTTTAAAAATTATTGTTCATTTGAAGTTTTCTGTTTTCTGATTACTGCGAGGAGTATCCTATTTAATGTCGGCATTTTATAAAAAAACTCTAACTGGCTCACTGACCTAACCCACCCACTGATCTAACCCATTTCTAGTTTTTCTTTAAATAATGTTTTAAAAAGACCAATGTTGGAAACACAGAATAAGATAAAAATGACCATTTTTTTTGGTCCGTAATGTTGGTTGCCTAAAAAAATTTCACAGATAGTATTTTAATGCGCTTATGTGAACTGTGACGTAGGGCTTGACGGTGTCTATTATGATTTTTTTTATTGACGAGATTTGGCTGAAGGTCAGGTCAATGGCCTTTTAGTTTTACTCAATAAAAATATTTTTTATTTTATTGACGAGGCATTTAAAAATACCTTTTTCTCCAAAAAGAGTCTTGCAAGTCGCTTATCAGCAAGATGCGACAATCCATACAAGGCCAACTGCGATTTACCCTTTCTTAGTAAAATAGGATGGATTTCCACCTTACTCAAATCATTCCAACGACCAAAATAATTGACCAATCCCATGGAAGCTAACAAATCCAAGGAGGACACTTGTCTTTGTCCAGATGGGTCATCATGGTTTCCATGAATGGAAAACACCGGCACTGATACATTCAAGTTTGGATCTTCGTAGTTCACTGTTTTATGGCTGGTGTGAGAAAAGTTGAAATCTTGATCGGAAAGAAACTCAATTTTTATTGGTTTGTCACCCAAGCAGTATCTAAAAAGCAAGATTATATTAAATTATGGTTACTTTTAAGTATCTAATGATTCTAAAATTTTAAACTACAGAGTGTCCAAAAAATGGCGCATAAACGCGATGGTACGTTGTTGGGGCATGTCTAGGGAGCCCCAGAAAGTTGTTACATTACATGACATTACTTCTGAATTTTATATTTTTATTAAATATAAATAGAGATGGGCAATCGGAAAGTTCCCAGTTTGGGAATATTCCCGGGAATTTAAAAGGAGGACGGAAAGATTTGGGAAGATACGAAAATTATAATATATAATAATATATAATAATAACAGTTTTTTAAATTTTGGCGCCATTTTTATGTTTTATTTTTGCATTTTGGCAATATTTCGGGAATATTCCTGAATGTTCCTGTTTGGGAACTTTCGGGAAAGTTTCCAAATGAAAACTTTTGATATATTTCTAGGAATTTTTATCCGTTCACTTTTACATGGGAACATTGCCGGCAATATTCCTATTGGGAATAATTCATACAGATAGATTCTTAAAGTATGTGGAATAATTCGGGAATATTCCTAAAAGTTTTCGTTTGGAAGCTTTCGGGAATATTCCCGGAAAAATTCCCCAATGAGAATATTGCCGGCAATGACCCCATGTTTCTTCCCAAAGATTAAAATTTTGGGAATTTGCCCATCTTTAATTATAAAGCTAATCTAGTAAAAAACAACAAACTGCAGGTTTAAAACATTATACGTTTGTTGTTATTTGATATACAGGGTGTCCCAGAATTGGCGCACCACCTGTATGGTACGTTGTTGGGGCATGCCCAGGGATCCCCAGAAAAATGTCAAAAAAAATCCATCTCATACACCCTCGAAGATATGAGGCCCCAAAGTGCAAAACTTTAAACGCATATACCTTAAAAACAACAGCACGTATTAACGAAAAATATGGTTTAATACAAAGCTGCAGTCTATCTTAAACCATTTCACCAATTTTTCTTCTTTAAAATGGTCAAATAACATTTTTATAATCAATTTAATTTTACAAAATTTTCTTGAAATAAGCTGACAACAATGTCAATAAAAATCTAGTGCAAAAGTGTATAATCAAGACTCATGGATGGGATTTTTAGATTTATTTTCCTAGACTATGTAGTATTATCCTAGACTGTGTTGCCGAATTTAAGCAACTTTGTTCGCATTTTCCTCAATGAATATAATAGATGAATTTTTTTTAACAATTGTCCTGGAATCCCCAGGCATGCCCTAACAGCGTACCATACAGGTGGTGCGCCAATTCTGGGACACCCTGTATAAGCTTTATATTTGATAAAAATATAAAATTTAGAAGTAATGTCAGTTATTATCCGAAACGACGGGTGGTATGACAGATCTCCTAGGTTACCCCAACCAATTTGTGTACGAATACGCTCCATTCAATTTTACAAAATTTTCATGAAATGAAGCTGACAACAACGTCAATAAAATCTTAAAATCGAATGTAAAAGTGTATGATCTAGACTCATAGATGGGATTTTTGGATGTATTTTTCTAAACTGTGTTGCCGAATTTATGCAACTTTGTTCGCATTTTTCTTGATGAATATAACAGATGGATTTTTTTTTGACAATTTTCTAGGGATCCCTCAGAATGCTCCAAAAGTGTACCATCGCGTTTATGCGCCATTTTTTGGACACCATCATGTATTTTCTTTTCACTTTTGAAAAAATAATTAGATACATACTTTCTCAAAAGTTCCGTACACTTATAAATAGCATATGTGCTTGGTCTTGTGTCGTGGAACAAATCTCCTCCAAGAAGAATAAAATCTACATCGCTCTCAACTGCAATTTTAAGAATTTCTTCAAACGTAGTAAAGCTGTCTTGGCCTACAATTAAAATTAAACCTTGCTTAACACCAAATTTAAACTATCTCGAGCAGTAAACTACCTCGAATTGGATCCTTCTCTTTGTACCCCAAATGAATATCAGTAGCAATCAGAATGTTAAACATATCCTCTTCTGCACTGTTTGGACATTGAGAAATATCTTCTTCTTGCGACATTATGATTTCTTATTACCTAATCAGTAAAGTAAGGAAAAAATATTATTTAAAACACGAAACACCTCTAGTTTTAATTCTTTAACTACTACAAAATAAAAACGCATGAAAAGAGCGGCAACTTTTGTTATTTATAAAAAAGTTAGGTTATGATAAGTAGTTCAAAAAGCACGTAGTTCAAATAAACTCTAAAGGTTGGGTTATAGGGATTTTTACGCGTGGAACTGTTCCTAATTGGTTTTAACCAAAAGCATTTACGCGATTTTGGTTCAAGTATCAGTTGATCCGTGACGTCATAAATTAGCCCTTTGCAACGTCACACATTTGAACCGGTAATTACCTTACTCGAGAGCTGGGTTAATTCTCCCTCTCTTTCTATTGACATTTGAAATAGAAGTAGAAGAAGTGAAAAAAGGAAAAAAGTAAGGTTATTACAATTACACGTGCTGATTTTATAAAAATGGATCTAGAATTCAATGAGGAAGGTCCTTTTAAGCTTTCTGTGAATTATGAAGGTCATGATTATGAAATACAAGTGCAAGATCTTTCGACTGCGAATCTCGTACTTAACGGTAAAGTGTTTTGAGTCAATCACCCGCAAGTAAATAACTTTACATTATATTCATGTTTAGATTCTGTCGTCGCCTTTAAAATAGTTACGGAGCAGCATCCAGAAATACTGGGTCACACTATAGTTGAACAGCATTCAGAAATAATAGGTGCAGATTTAGAAAATGTAGCAGGATGCTCTAAGTCTGCAGAGTGTTCTGAGAATCAGAAGGGGCCCGCCGTGTGGACTCAACGAAAACCAACTGAGATTGATATTGGAGCAACAGACGCACTATTAGATTTAAGAGCAAAGAATGCTAATCTTTTTGACGATACTAAAACAAATAAAACGAAACTTTGGACGAAAATTGCTCAAGAGATGGGGGTTACATATAACCTAGGGGTAAACCCCGCAGAAAAATGTAGACAGAAATTTGTAAATCTTACAAAAGCATACATAAACTACATTAAGCATCAAAACAAAACCGGCGTTGGAAAGGAGGAAGAACCGCCATACTTCGAAAAAATACATTCAATTATGGGTAAGTAATAATAAAAAATAATAATACATCAACATGATCTTCTCGCGTCGTTCGTTTAACAGCTGCAGCGTGCGGAAAAGTGTCACTTTCTGCACTTGTTAGGAATTAGTATTTTTCCTAACAAGTGCGGAACGCGAAGCGAAGTTCGGCCATGCAGCTAAGTGCGGAAATGACACTTTCTGCACGTGTTAGGAACATTATTTTTTCTACAAGCGTGTGAAAAAGTACACTTTTTCGCACGCATTTTAGTACGCAAAGTGTTACTTTCCGCACTGAGTACGGCAAGTATTGTCCGTGCGAAATAGTACTTTGCCGCATTCATATGCGTGCTACAAACAAAATAGTTTGCCGCACGCAATTTAAAAAAAAAATTTTTTTTGAAATTTTTTAAAAGTTTATTGCTTGTAGAAAAAATAACGTTCCTTACACGTGCAGAATAGTTATTTATGTATCATGGGCGTAAAGTTATAGTTTTTGGCCCGGGGGTAAACGTTGTTGCCCGAGCTTGCGAGGGCAACAATTACCCCAGGGCCAAAGACGAACTTTAAGCACGAGATGCATACACTATTTTTTGTGCAACCAAGGCAGCACACTTAAATACTATTTAATTAAATTGTAAAAAAGAATAGCACAAAAATATGGACCGCCCTATATGAAAACCAAAACAAAGTCATGACATCGACATAAAAAAATGTTTTGACAATGTCAGCCAAGCATAAAAGTCAATTTTATGTCTGTTTTCGGACTGCGGGCGGGTCTAGGGCGGAAAAGTACCACTTTACGCCCGCATTTTAGGACGTAAACGTGAACTTTACGCCCAGTTGAACAAAAAGGTTATTTTACGCACTTGGCTGCAATTTTAAAGAATTGCAAAATTTTTTTTTAAGTTGCGTCCGGCAAATACTTTGCCGCACTCATATGTGTGCGGTAATAGTATTTTTCCTAACATGTGCGGAAAGTGACACTTTCCCGCACGCGGCTGCCAAGTTGCGGGAAAGACACTTTACGCTCGAGTTAGAAACAATATTTTTTCTACTAGCGTAAAAAACCCAAAAAAGGTAACTTTTTAAACAATTTAAGGTTTTTTTTTTAAACCCCCTGTATATGAATTAGCGTGCGGGAAAATGATTTCCCGCACTAGTGCGGGAAAGTGATACTTTCTAAACGCAAATTAGTGCTGAAAGTCCAACTTTCCTTAAATTGTTGAAAAAGTTACCTTTTTTGGGTTTTTTACGCTAGTAGAAAAAATATTGTTCCTAACTCGAGCGTAAAGTGTCTTTCCCGCAACTTGGCTGCTTAACCGAACTCCGCTCCGCGTCGTTCGTTTAACGGCAGCCGCGTGCGGGAAAGTGCCACTTTCCGCACGTGTTAGGAAAAATACTATTTCAGCACGCAAATTACTTTGCGGCACTCAGTGCGGAAAAGTGATACTTTGCCTACTAAAATACGTGCGGAAAAGTGCACTTTATCGCACGCTTCCAGTGCACTTTTTCGCACGCTTGTAGAAAATAGTATTTTATCTACAACCGCGGAATATTTGAGTCATATCTCACCCATTTTAGTTAGGTTATAACTCACATGCGTGCGGTAATAATATTACCGAACGCACGCGGTAATAATATTACCGCACGCACGTGCAATAATTGCACCAACGATCAAATGTTTGCTGGTATTATTGTTTCGACTTTTGTGGAACAAGTTTCAAAATAATTTCTGCCGCAGCATCTTCTTTCAAAAGTTCCCCACGTGTTAGGATCATTATTTTTTTGTACAAGCAATAAATTTTAAGAAATTGCAAAAAAAAAAAATAATTTAATTGCAGCCAAGTGTAGACAATTTCTGCACATGTTAGGAACATTATTTTTTCTGCAAGCAATAAATTTACAAAAATGGCAACATTTTTTTTTTAAGTTGCGTGCGGCAAAGTACTTTGTTGCACGACTATGAGTGCGACAAAGTACTTTTCTGCACCTAAATTACTTTGTCGCACTTAGTGCGCAAAAGTGTCACTTTGCGTACTGAAAAGCCTCCGAAAAAGTGTACTTTTTCGGAGGCTTGTAGAAAAAATACTATTTTTTTATGAAATAAACAATGTAGCTGATTTTTTTTTTTAAAATACCTTTACGTTCCCATGAAAATTGACTAAGGTTTACTTTACCATGCGCGCAATTAAAACTGGTCAAAAACTTTATATCGGGTGAGCAAATAAAAACGGCCCATAACTAGGCCATGTGCATTGTCAAAATATTGTTGATTGACGTCGTGATTGACAGATTTTACATAGGTTCATAGCCTACTTATGAGCCGTTTTTATTTGCTCACTTTATTGTCTCCCAAAATCGAATGCAAAAATCTGAAAAATTCGCATTCATGAATGTATTTAGTGACTAATAATGGCTTTTTAGGGCAAAAACATAAAATACAACCAGCAACGTTAGACGATTCCTTTTCTGAGATATCTTCAGAAGAAACCCTGGAAACTGGAAAAGAGAAGGAGAATAATGCTACAGACCGCTTTAAAAACGTAAAAAAGAAAATAAAACCAATGAATGCAACTGAAAAGGTCTTATCCGAACTTAAAGAAGACAGGGAGGACAGAAAAGTTTTTCTATCCACTCTGGAGAGTCATTTTAAAAAGACAGAAGAGCACCGAGAAAGATATTTAAATATCCTAGAGAAGGCATTTGATGGAAAAAAAAAGAAAAGAACAAGGATGGATTCTGACAGTGACTGACGAATTTTTCCTGGTTCTTTTTTTGTATTTTTAAACTGGTCTCATTTAGTTAAATTATAGTTGTTTTGCCAAAGATTTGTTTATTAGGTTTAAATGTTCCTTAGTTCTTTCTGATCTCTTATTATGTTAGTACACTGTAGACAGAGTGGATCTCTACGAATGTTAACGTTGAAGCTCGTGTTTAGGACTTACATACATAATGATAATTATTTTCGTTAAAATAGTTAGTTGTATTTAGATGTTAAAAAAATAAAAATATCTTTTTTAAATTAAAAAAAAAACTCTAAAAACTTTTATTAACAGATTTAAACCGTTTACAAATTACAAAAAAAACCTTAAAAAAGTTCATCTGCTATACTGTTTCTTTTTGCGACAGCCTCTCCTCTTCCTCGATCTGGGTTTACGTAATTAAAAGGCAATGCTTCTCTATAAAATAGTTCCTCATTCAAAACATCAGCATTTAACAGGCAGAAGTTGTGGAGTACACACGCGGCGGTTACTATTTCCACTGTTTTACAAATATTATAGGTATTTATAAATTGTAAACGTCTCCATCTGCCTTTAAGCATGCCAAATGCATGTTCAATTACGACTCTATCACCACTGAGGTGGAAATTATGATTTTTCTCCTTTCTGCTGAGTTCGTGAGTTTCTTTGTATGGAGTCATAAGCCAGGTTTTTAGGGGAAATGCGCTGTCTCCAATAATATGATACTTATTTTTAAATATAGAATTAGGTCCTTCTCTACTAATCGTCTGGCAAAATAGGGAATTGTCAAAAACCTTAAAAATTAAACAATAGCTAGAAATTTGTGATTGCAAGCGCGCCCAACCTTTCGGACACCATACGGGATGTTCAAAAATTGGCACCTAATCGCAATGATCCTTAGAAAAATGTTAAAAAAGTTTTTCTTTCCTAATCTCTGATGAAAATACAGGGTGTTTTTTTAAGACTTTACTAGCGTTTTTCTCTGTTATGCGCAAACCGATTTTTGTAAAAATTTCTGGGATAGCTATCTAAGACCTGTACTTGCGGCTGGTAAAAACAAAATTTTAATTGGTCCACTGGTTTCGCAGAAAATGACAGCGACCACCTTTTTTGTGCATTTTTAAGTTAATATTTATTTTTTTCCTGAAAATTGGTAATTTTTTACATACAAATTAGTTTTTAAATTTTTGTTATGCATCTCCAGTGTTTTAGAATAAATTTATTAATTATCTTAAAATACCTGACCAAAATGCTTCTTTTTTATTTAGGCAAGCGTTGAATTTTTGTGTCACTAATTTTTTTGACATTATTAACAATAAGTCACGATTGTGAGTGTGTATGAGGGGAAAAGTTTACGTGCGGTAAAAACTTTCCCGCACGCAAATTTATATGCAGGGGGGGTTTAAAAAAAATCTTAAATTTAAAAGGGTTTTTACGCTAGTAGAAAAAATATTGTTCCTAACTTCGGCGTAAAGTGTCTTTCCCGCAATTTGGCTGCTTAACCGAACTCCGCTTCGCGTCATTCGTTTAACGACAACCGCGTGCGGTCACTTTTCGCACTTGTTAGGAAAAATACTATTCTCGTAGGATTTTAGTGAAGGAAGCAAGGTATTCTTCTATGACCCAATTTTTGGACACCTGTATAATTTGTGTTATTTCGAGTGTTATTTTTTACCCTAGCATCGTGTGCTGAACCAGGAAACCCAATAAATGTATATGTAAAAAGCTTATTAGAATCACAAATTGCCATGAGATTAATGGAATGCCTTTTATACCTATCAATATAGCTATCTTGCTGCTCCATTTCAATTTTAATAAATATGTGGGAGCCATCAACTGCTCCTACAGTATCTACAAAAATGAAAAATAGGTAATTTGACTTATTCTCTAACTTCTTAACAGTTGGTAACTTAACAGTTAGTAAGGAGTAGGACGATATTTGGAGTGGTAATCTAGGTCCCCTTTCCAAATATCTCTAGTTTCACGCCCCACTCCTTACTAGCTGGTAAGTTACCAACTGTTAAGAAGTTAGAGAATAAGTCAAAATGTAATGGTTTGTTAACTTAAAATTTTAACTAACTTGGGTATTTTGTAAATCCCCTTGAAACATCCATAAGTTCAGATGATGTTGAAGGAAATTTTATATATATATTTTTTAATTTGGTCATAAAGTATAAAATTTTGTTAATGATGTTCATTACCGAGGCCGCACAAATTTTAAATCTGTTAGCTATATAGATTAAGCTGTCTTGGGTGGCCATATACCACAGAAATATTAGTGTTTGGGACCTTATTCCTATGGGGTAATGACCACCCATATATTTGGGCGAAAGAATATTTTTGGTGTCTGTTGCTCGTAAAACATCAATCAACTTGTTATACGATTCCTTCTCCATTCTAAACAGTGAAAAAAATTGCATATTGTCATATTCAAGGAGCCAATTCTCTGTGGATAAATTAACTATATTGCTATTCCAATCTGAAAATTTTATTTGCGTTAATAAATGGTAGTTATGATTGGGAAACATTGTTGTTGTTGTTGAATAAAACGCAGATCAAATATTTAACCAGTTTAATTAAAGTAAAATGAATTATATTTTATAAAAAGAACGCAGAGGTCAATGACGCTAACTTACTAACTTTTGATCTAACACCAAACCATAGATGTACTAAATTGTCTAAAGGTAAGTTTACACTTAACGGATACGCAAGGTAAGTAACATAAGGTAAGTATCGATAGCGTTTGATTGTATTTTAACACCCTTCCTCAATCAAATGCTCTCAAATACTTTAGATTTCTAAATAACATATGTTTTAAAACAAGAAACAGTAAAAGAAACTTAAATATTTAGATTTCTAACAGTAAAAAAACTTAAATATTTCAATTAGTATTTACGAAACCTAAGCCTAATCTATGTTTAAAAAACAGATCACCAACAAGATTTTTTGTTAATATATCTGCAATCTGTTCATTAGTTGAAATATATGTAACTAATACTGTTTTATTTGCTACTAAATCTTTAATAAAATTGAATTTGACATCAACATGTTTAAGTCTTTTATGCTCCCACCTTTTAGTCAGTTTAATGCAAGATTGGTTATCCTCAAAGATTGTAAAAACAGTTTTTGGAAAACCAAAATCTTCTAAAAGACCTGATAGCCAAATTCCTTCTTTTGCTGACTCAGCAAGAGCAACATACTCGGCTTCTGTTGAACTTGTCGCTACTGTTGACTGCTTTTTAGTGCTCCAACTTACAGTTGCACCAAATATTTTGAAAAGATATCCCGAAGTAGACTTTCTGTCCTGCTCATCACCAGCCCAGTCTGCATCAGCATACCCAACTAATTTTTCATTCACATTTTTAGGATAAAATAACTCAAAATTAATAGTGCCCTTTAAGTATCTCAAAATTCGTTTAAGTCCTTTCCATAAGTATTCTGTAGGATCACTCTGATGTCTGCTACAAATGTTTAACGATGTACTTAAATCAGGTCGAGTTGCCAACATTAGGTACATAAGGCAACCAATTAATTCTCGAACTGGTTTGTTATCAGCTTTTGTCGAATTTGCAGGATTCAAAAATCCAACTTCCATAGGTGTTTTTATTTCTTTACAATCGCTCATTTGAAATCTATTCAACAAGTCAATAATATAATTCTTCTGACTAAGATATATCCCTTCTTTAGTCTGTTTTATCTGTATTCCTAAGAACGTCTTCAAATTTCCTAAGTCTGTCATTTCAAATTCTTCTTTAAGTTTTCTTTTTAGGTTAAGTATTTCTTCAGTGCTATTGCTAATTAGGAGAATGTCATCAACATAAAGTAACAAGTAGATCACGTTAGTTTTACCTGATTTTATGTATAGACACGGTTCATTCTTAGACTTCTTTAAATTTTCCTTGTTAGCAAACTCATTAAACCTCATATTCCAACAATAAGGCGCCTGTTTTAAGCCATACAGGGACTTATTTAGTTTGCAGATTTTACCTTCATTTTCAAATCCTTCTGGAATAACCATAAAAATGTTTTCATCTATTTGTCCTTGAAGAAAAGCTGACTTAACGTCCATTTGCTGTATTTCCATGTTTTTAAAGTTTGCAATCGCCAGTAATGTTCTTATTGTTGTTAACCTAGCTACTGGAGCATATGTTTCTTCATAATCGAAGCCTTCTCTTTGCATAAACCCCTTAGCAACCAGACGTGCTTTATATTTTAATATTTCTCCAGAATCATTCCGTTTAATACGAAAAACCCATTTGCTAGTTATTGGTTTTGCTTCAGGTGGTTTATCTACTAATGTCCAAGTATTATTTTTCGTTAGTGCAAAAATTTCTTCGTTTACAGCATTTTCCCACTTAGTATAATCAGTTCTTGTTTTTGCATCTCTTAAAGTGTTTGGTATATCCTCTACAAAAGAAGCAGCATTCATTGCCAAGCACTCCATATTTTCACTTTCAATAAAATAGTCATTTAAATATGAGGGTTGTTTCTTCTTTCTAGTGCTTTTTCTTTGTAAAGTATTCTCCTCTTCTTCTTCAAGAAGTTCTTCTGGAATATTTATTTCTTCTTCATCATCTTCTTGCTTATTTTCCTCTATTTCTTGATCTTTCTTCTCATTGTTAACTGATTTATTTTCGTGTTCGTTGATTTCAAGTACAGTTATGTTTGTGTTTATGTAACTTATATTTTTCGTTTCGTCAAAGATTAAATTTCTTTCCACAAACACTTTTTCCTTGAATGGATCCCATAGTCTGTATCCATTAGTTGAGTAACCAACCATAATATTTATTTTTCCTTTAACGTCAAACTTTGCTTTCTGTTTTTCCTTAGGTACGTGACTGTAGACAATACTTCCAAATATCCTTAAATTTTTTAGATCAGGTTTCTTACCATAAAACATTTCAGCTGGAGTGATATTGTCCTTCAAAGAAGCTGTAGGACTTCGATTCAGTAGGTAAGTAGCACACAGAATAGCTTCACCCCACATTGCTTTAGGTAGTTTTGATTGCAGTAACATTGCCCTTCCTTTTTCTATGAGTGTCCTGTTCAACCTTTCTGCGCATCCATTCATTTCAGGATTATAGGCAACAGTGTATTTAATTTGAATTCCTTTTGCTCTGCAAAAGTTTCTAAATTCTCTAGAACAATATTCTGCTCCATTGTCACAGGATAAAGTACCAATACTGCGATTAAACCGATTAAAGGTAAGTGCCTCAAAATTTTTAAAACACTCAAAAACCTCAGTTTTTGATGCCATTAAATAGATAACAGAAAAATGAGTAAAATCATCCAAAAAAGTTATAAAGTATCTTTTATTATCATAAGTTAAAGGCGTAATTGGTCCACAGATGTCGCTATGAACTCTTTCTAAAGGTCTTTTTGTTTCTTTAGATTTAGCTTTTGAAAATGGAAGACGTGTAATTTTTGTACGTGCACAAGTTGAACATATTTCCGAATTTTTATCGTTTTTAATATTTAAATTCAAACCATCAACCATTTTTGTGAGTTTTTGTAAATTTTGATTATTTATATGACCTAACCTATCATGCCAAAGTTTTTCGTCTTTATTTTCACACAAATTTACTTCCGGTTTAGTCACCATGTCAAATTCAATCATATAAAGATTATTTACTCGTTTGCCTTCAGCAACTAACTTAGTATTTTTATAAATCAAAACAGAACCGTTCTCAAAAATAACTTTTAAACCAGCTTTTTCTAGCTTATGAACAGATAACAGATTGTGCCTAAGATTGCTGACATAAAGAACATCTTTTATTTCCGCGTTACAAGTTTTATTATTAACCTTAAATTTAACAAAAATGTTACCTCTTTTAGTCGCGCTTATAGATTCATTATTTTTTGCTACAGAAACCTTTACAGGATTTTTAAGAAAACATGCATCGTAAAAATAAAGTTCATTATTTACCATGTGGTCAGTTGCCCCACTATCCACCAGCCAAGTGCTACGCTGCGCTGTGTCCTTTTCTACCTCCATAGCAGCTGTCGTTGTTGCACTGAAGCATAAATTCCCTGGCTCATCATGCTCATTTTTATTCTCCGCTTGCTGTGCTTCACTTTTAATAAACCAACAGTTCTTTCGAATGTGACCTAGCTTTTGACAGTTGTGGCATTTAAGTGGTTCTCGTTCTTTCCTAGGTAATTGTGGCCTTCTTGAAGCCCCTCTTCTACCATAGTGTCCTCTATAAGCTCCGGAACTACTAAATGCAGCTAAATTTGGTTCATGGTCAGGTTCAGCCCCGTTTTTCTTCATCTCTTGGTCCAATAGTTTTCCTTTTACAAATTCCAAAGTAAGTCTTGTAGGTTCTATAGTTTCTAAGGCAGTAACTATTGCATCATAACTCTTTGGCAGTGTTAGAAGAAGATGACAGACGGTGTCCACTTCCTCCATGGTTGCCCCCATTGATTTTAGTTCACGAATCGTTTCTTCAAAACGCAAAAAATGATTTTCCAAAGTTGTACCCCGTTCCAGCTTCATAGTAAGCAGTTTTCTTCTTAAATACAGTTGGCTAGCAATGCCTTTCCTTTGGAAAACAGCACACAGTGCAATCCACATTTCAAAAGCAGTTTTTTTGTCTTTTATGTACTCCAAATGAGTGTTTGCAACACATTGCACAATGGTACTTTTGCATTTTTTGTCCTTCTTCACGAAGTCCTCAGATGGATTTTCCTCAGCTCTCTCAATGCACTTTTTTACGTCTTGTTGATCTAGGATAATTTCCATCCTGAATTTCCAGTGGTCAAAGTTTCGTCCATCAAACGGCAGGATTCCTAACCTTTCCTCAGTCGTCATTGCAAACGATCACAAACCTTCACTTTACTCTAATTTTTGTGCCCTGGGCCCATAACCTGTTGTTGTTGTTGAATAAAACGCAGATCAAATATTTAACCAGTTTAATTAAAGTAAAATGAATTATATTTTATAAAAAGAACGCAGAGGTCAATGACGCTAACTTACTAACTTTTGATCTAACACCAAACCATAGATGTACTAAATTGTCTAAAGGTAAGTTTACACTTAACGGATACGCAAGGTAAGTAACATAAGGTAAGTATCGATAGCGTTTGATTGTATTTTAACAAACATCTCCATCAGGCTTTCCATGTCGCTTTCTAATAAAAAACTGCCCATTATTATTAAACTTTCCATTTTTTTCAAAATACTTTTTTTTTATAGAATAAAATTTAAAATTAAATTTTTGAGGTTAGGAAAAAGAGAATTTGGCATATACGTCAAAGGATTGGTTAAAGAAAAAGTCGTTTACGCGTGGAACGGAGAAATCCCTTGTAAATGACATTAATGACGTAAAGGGCAATAACCAAGGGACAACCAAAGGTTCAACCGCGGTAATAACTGTTCCAACGCGTAAAAATCACTTATGTTTTGTGATAGAGTCAACACTCAAAAAAATAAGAAACTTGAAAAATGGAATTTTCGGAGCGATTTCGAGGATTTGAAGGAATTATACAGGAAGATCCTATTAGATGCATATTTTTCTGTGAATTTCATCCAACTGCAGGGCCTATAATTTCCTGTCAGGTAAGTTAAAGGCATTTTTTTAAAGAAAGTTCTAAAGTTCAAAGTAGCATTTTTAGTTTGTATAAGATTAAGTGTAATATTTTTGTTATTGTTTAAAGGAACCAGACAATTACATTTCAAAGGAATTATTTGATAGTGTTAGCGTTTATATAATTACCAAACCTGAGCTACAAAGGAGTACAATTACTGTGTAAGTATTGCTAAAAAAAAAATGCCAAGGTTCACAGCGAATATTCTGTTGGTAAAACCCAAATACTACTTTGTCATTTTCAGGACTCTTTCTGACTACAAAATATTAGGATTTCCTGTTCGAATAGAAGACAAGAAATATCAAAGAAATGCGTTCTTGTTCAATCTTTGCTTTGTCTGTGATAGTAACGCTCGAACAGTTCAGTATGAGGCTGTCGTTACCAAATTGTCCGATTATTTAATGGCAATGGAGATTGAAAGTTGCTTTTTATCGGGAGGGAATAGTTGTATTAAATTGCGTCCTATTCTAAAACAAGTATTGGATGATTTAAATACCAAAGGTAATTCTTTTTCTTATGTTATACAGGTGTCTGCGTACAGTTTGCTTTTTTTGATATGGCAAATAGCTGGGAAAAATCCAAGACATTCGGTAATAACAGTTTTTTTTTTTTTAAATGTGCCCCCCTCTGAAAATAATGGCCTTTAAGCAGGTAGCTAACAACACGTAATCGTGAATATTTACCAAATAATTTGTCTAACCATCATAACATTTGTACAATCAATAAAGGTAATAAAAACGGTCGTTTGAAACCCATTTTGAAATTTGGGGCCCCCTTTAAAATGGGTGATAGACTGGTAGTGTTAATAACAACTGCATGTCATTTCATTACCTTTAAAAAAATTTTAATTTTGTTTATTTTATTGAATACTCCAATTCAAGAGAAAACTTTTTTTATACTTAAAATTTCTGAGAAACAGTACTGTTTTTAAATAAATATCCAAAAACTTTTTTTTGTACCTCATATTTTGCATTTATCTTGACAAAAAACTTACTTCAATTTAGTGACATTGGTCAGTAACATAAAAATTTCAAAAGAAAGTCAAGTCTTGTGCAAAAATATGGGGTACATTAAGAGTGGTTTTGGTAGTTTATCCCATTGTTAATAGTTATTTAACCAGTAAGTGTGTTAATAAAGGTGATTAATAAACGATAATAGGTCAGTTTATTCATCGCCATTTAACATACGAACTAGTTACAATGCATTTTCGCACATCGAAGATCATTATTAAATAAACTATAAAATAAAACAGTTATTTCACCAACTAACAGAAACAATGCGCCGGCCATTTAAATTTATTAAAGTTGAAGAAAAAGAAGAGAGTGTCAGCGAACTTAATTAATTTTGAATAGAAAATGAATGTTATTTTCTTAAAATGTGGTAAAAGGATCTGCTTCTTATTCTTATTTCATTTCGTTTGATTTTGTTGCTTGAATCGTAATTAAAGCTACTTTAACATTTGTAATGTAGAAACATAGATAGTAATTTTACGAGTTTTAAACATAGAAGAGCGTTACTATGGGCTTGTATCCATGCATTAATAGGGGTCATAATTCAACGATTTGGGCTAAAACCCAAATTTCAGAATGGGTTAAAAATGTCCGTTTTTATTACCTTTATTGATTGTACAAATTTCAGGATGGTTTGACAAAACATCTGGTAAATATTTACGGTTACGTGTTTAGTCTATCTGCTTAAATGCCATTATTTCCGAACTTTTTCAAAAAACTGTTTTTACCGAATGCCCTGGATTTTTTCCAGCTATTTGCCATATCAAAAAAAAGCAAACTATACGTGGACATTCTGTATATTAATTTTTCCCTTATAAACATGTTTGCAGGCGAATGTGTGTTGACTCAAGGATTAACAGCAACCCACCTTAAAGTAGTGCGCCTGCGCTCCAACCCGACTCCAGTAGCAGACCATCAGGTTCCAGTTTTCATTAAGGAGCTCCCACCTCAACAATGGGACCTTACAACCCAACAAGTTACTCGTTACATTGATGGGTTTAATCATGTGTCGCGGATAGCTCTATTGTCAGATGTGGAAAATAACCTGGTCAAAGCATGTGTGCAAAACCTGGTTTATTATGGTGTGGTGGCGCTAGTGTCGTTGTTTAAATATGGTAATGTTTATAGTACGACGCCTAACTTGAAAAAATTGGCCCAGGATTGTGACTTACAGGTAAAATGGGCGTTTTAAGATTTCCATAAATGCTAAAAAGCTAATTACAAAAAAATATGCATTACAATTACAGTCGTTGTTCAAATTTTTTTGAACAAAAATGTACTAAAAAAGAGTTGGTTAACACATAGTTTTTCATTCAACCACAAACTTTGGTGCAATTCCAACAAATCTTATACCCCGTAGAAGGGGACCGTTTGGGGAGCAAAGGAATTTTTTTAAACAAAAATTTACTACAAATAGTTGTTAAATGTATAATTTTGCATACATCTACAAATTTCGATGCAAACAACTCTGAATGTTATACTCAGTAGAAGGGGGCTATTTGGGGGGCTAAGGAACTTTTTTTAACAAAAATTTACTAGAAATAGTTCTTTAATATATTATTTTGCATACATCTACAAATATTGGTGCAAATCCAAAAAATTTTAATATAAGTAATTCCAGTAAAAGAGGGGTCAATGATAATTTTTAGACAAAAAATTATTTTGAAAAGTTGTTAAACATATAATTTTGTAACATCCACAAAGTTTGATGCAAATCCAACAAAACTAAATATTATACCCAATATATATATATTCGTATGATATTATAAATACATGTCAAAAATAGGTACAAATGAACATTATAAAATGGAAGATGTTTAATTTCCAAAAGGTATAAGTGATGTTCATTTTTTCACGTCCATGGCCGATTTTTATTATTCTGGTAAAGCATTTACTTCGCGGCCGAGAAAAACCATGGAAAGAACTCAGGCATACCAGTGTTGTCAAAATTGTGGTGGTACAATAAATCACAGCGAAAAAGTTACAGCTGTTTTAGGGTTGATACCCAATAGAAGGGGGCTAAGGGGGATTAAGCAATTTTTTTAAACAATTTTTTTTTACGAAAAACTTTTTTAAACCTTATTTTGCACTTATTTCCAAAATTTGGTGAAAATCCATTTCTTTTTTTTTATAAAAGGGGTCTATTTTAGGGGCAACGGTATCTCAATCAACTTTGGCCAAAAAAAGTTAGAGGTTTAATACTTCGTTTCCTCGCCTAATGTGGTCTAGAGTGCCTGGAAGAATTGACAGATATTGTCGCTTTATAGATAGTGGCGCCATGCATCATTCCATCTCTGTCATACAGTTCAGTCATCAAAAGCAAAGTGACAAAAATTACATCTTACAATTACAATTGATGACAGAATCTGTATGACAGAGATAAAATGATACATGGCGCCACTCTATAAAGCGACAATATCTGCCAATTCTTTCAGGCTCTCTAATATGGTCGTTTGAATTTTTTTTTTGTGACGTTGCTTTCCATATGAATAATCAACTTTTTTTCTCCCAAGAAGCAGCCACTTAAATTTCTAGGTTACCATGAATTAAAATTGTTTAATCAGATTTCGCTTTTTTTTACCATACCTTTCAATAGATTGCCTTTGACGTATTGATTTTTAATAAACCGATTATTTCATTTATATGTCAAATTATAGGTTTATGCCAAAATTTAAAGCATTTTACTGCGAATTATACTGGAAATTACACGTTGGCAACAACCTGGGCTGAAATATTCCAGAGACAAGCAATGACAGCGAATTAATTTACCTGGATAGAAGTCAAGGTTATAATTTTTTGTTAATTTTGTCAAAAATTGTTCTTTTGGTTAGTCGAATTCAGTGTTTAAATTAAATTAATATTATTTTTTGGGTAAGTAGTATTTATAAATGAAATAATCGTGTCGAATAGCCCTCGTGCCCTTGATAAATTTTCGATTTTAAAAGAACTCGTGCTTGTTGAATACGCAATGTCCCTTTAAAGTAAGAGTGTTTTCTTTAAATTATTCTTCTAGTGCTTCGCACTCGGTAAATAATTAGACGACACTCTTACTTCTGCGGGACATTACTATGCAACAAGCACTCGTTCATTTAATATTCGAAAATTCATAGAGCACACGTACTTTTACTACTGATAATTTCATTTTAAATTAACCGGCGCGGCGGTGGCTGTACGGTATAGTCGCTGGGCGATGTATCGAAAGCTTTCTGTCGTTGTGAGTTCGAATCTCACTGCCACTGATGAGTGTGGCTAGACTCTAGAGGTGGTGCCAGGCTGGTTGTGTCCGTGTTTACTATATGTTATTTCCCTATTGGACTATTGCAGTCGTTAAAATGGGAGCACTACTGTGTGCGTCAAACTTTAAAACTTACTTAAAACCCCTAACAAGACAAAAAGAGATAATAATTATTTTCAAAAAAAGGAGCGTTTTAAAAAAATGTTTTATTACTTACACGTTTTTAACTTTAAATTCAGAAAGTGTGAATTTCAATTTAAAAGGTTTAACAAAATACTATTTCAGATAAAATGCCTAAGCTACGTAGCAAGATCCCAAAGACAGCCCCCAAACCTGAAAGACGTATTCCGGATGTACTCGGCCATGACCCGTGGCACAACAGTACGCGACTTATGCCTCAGATTCAACCCGCCTAACTTGCGCATTAACGAACGAAAGCTCGTTCAGTTCGGCGTACTCGAGGGACTGATTAAGAGAGTACACAAGTACCCAGTGTACATCGGGGAGCAGAGAGAGCTACAGAGGAGTTTAGCGGGTACTGCCAGTTTGGATGAAATATGCTGTACTGCTGGAGTTGGGACGCAACAGATTGAGGATCAGGTGGAGAGAGATGAAAACGTTGTTATGTTGTGGAAATAAAGTATAGAAGTGTTAGAAGGTGTGTTTTATTTTGTGGACACTTCGGTTGTTGTATCCTTTATGTTATATATACAAAACTTTTAGAATTTCTTTAATATACCAAAAAGTTATTTCTCTTAAAATTATTCAGAAGACAGGAGCATTCTCTAAAACAAAAATGGTTTGAAACATACTCTTGGCAGAGGTTGATTTTTTTAAACGATTGATTTAAAGATGCAAAAATACACTGATAAAGAATACAGGTTTCCAATAAATACAGTAGCTTTTGACAGAATTGATAACCCTCACATACAGGGTGTCAAAAAAATGGCACATAAATGCGGTGGTACGTTGTTGGGGCATGTCTAGGGAGCCCCAGAAAGTTGTTAAAAAAATCTATTTCAAATACCCTCGGAGATATGAGGCCCCAAAGTGTGAAACCGCTGATAGCTTGAAGATTACAGCACATATTAACGAAATGACTAGATACAAAGGCACAATCTATCTAAAATTATTTGACCATTTGTTTGTCTTTTAAAATTAATGGTTAAATTACATTTTTATAATCAATTTAGTTTTACCAAAATTTTATGAAATGAAGACAACAATGACAATATGATCTAATGCAAAAATGTATGCTCAAGAATTTAGATGAGTTTTTAAGATGTACTTTACAAACTGTGTTGCCGAACTTATGCAACTTTGTTCGCATTTTTCTCGATGAATATTACAGATGGATTTTTTTTTGACAATTTTCTAAGGGGCTTGAATGCCCCAAGAGCGTTCCATCGCGTTTATGCGCCATTTTTTGGACACCTGTATATCATAGAGTTTTTACTTTAAGTGCCGGCGGCCGGAAAAGTAACTTTTGCTGTCGCTACCGAAAAAATGTTCTTGAAACGTCAAAAAAACATCACTTTAACGACGTTTATTTTAAAATAAATAAAAGTCAAAGTAAAATAAGTAAAATAAATTTATTATAAAACTATTGTATTTATAGACGTTTTAAGATAAAGTATTGTTTTCTACACGGAGTTAAAGTGGCTTTGTGTGCCTTGGCAGAATTGACTGTCTTGTTTCGCTCGTCAGGCAATCTTTCTGACACGTCACACAAAGTATCACTTCAACTCCTTCTACTAAAATCTACTATTTTGGCAATAAATGCCACAAAAAAAGAATTAAAGGACTTTAAATTGATTAGAGGTGTATGTTTTTTTATTATTTAAAAACTTTTTTTTTTGGTAGCACGTTTTTTACCAAACGTTTTTTTTATTAAAAAAAAATTAGGGGTCACTTGACCCCTCTTTACATTTTAAATAATTAGGTTGTTGACCCTTCATGTAAGGGTTATTATTTTTGAAAAAGGCAATTTTGTCAAAAGTTAACTATTTTAGTGCAAATTTGTCTAGAATTTTTTTTTAAAACAATATTTCGAACCATGCAAAAGTTAAGGTCAAGGTGAGGGATTTTTGCCTCGCACTGTATAAGAAGGTAGATATGTTTAAAAAAAACAAAACATTCCGTGTAGCAGAAAATAATAAAAAAATGCTATCTTTTTTTGTTTAAGAGAAAGGTCCTCTTCTTTTGCATGTACTTTTCTTACTTAAAATTGAATGAACAGATTTTATTCATTAAGGTGCTTGGTTATACATATTGATATAAAAATAACTGTGTACCTTACAGACAGATACCCTATCAATATTTAAAGTTCAAAATACAAAAAATTAAAGAATAAAAATAATATATTAATCGAAGTTTAGCGGGAAAGGATCAAAACCAATAAAGACCAATTTTTAAATTGTCGACGTTTCGATTTTTATTAAATCTTCTTCCAGGACTCTTTAACAAATATAAACAAGAATAAGGACACTATTAGAAAAAAATTAAAAAATTTTTTTTTTTTTTTTTTTTTTGGCAAGTAAAATAAAGCGTAAAAGTTTTTGCAAATATAACAATTAAAATAGAAAATAATTTACGATAAAACAGCCTGAAAACATTAAAAAGAGATGTAAATATAGCTACTTACAATTTAAATTAGGTCTTCTTTGTTAAAAAATGTATAAATAAAATCATGGAACATAGGTACGTGGATTAAACATAGCACAAAACACTTTAAAATTATTTTACAAGACATATAAATAAATAAATTACGTTAAAATACAGATTAAAAACAGATCGTCTTGTTGCTATGCGTTGAGTATTTATTAAGCTTGGGTCCAAAATTTAACTTACCATATAATGAACATATGTTACGCATTCAAGACCTATTAATTGATGCGGAAGTTATAATCGACAAACACCCAGAAAACTTAAAAGTTGACAAACGTAATAATTTTGTCAATACGCTGACTAATTACTTGAAAAGTTCAAAAAAAACGGACCCAAGTACAAACCTTTTACTTAAAGATATTAAAGATACCAAAAACTTTATAAAAAACAATCCAGATATTATTATAACCACGGCAGATAAGGGTAACGCTACTGTAATTTTGAAGAAATGTGATTACGAAGAAAAAGCATTGGCCATTCTTAATGATACTTCAACATATCTACCAAATAATAAGGATCTCACCACCAAGATTCAAAATAAAAATAACAAACTTGTTAATCAACTCTTCAAATGCTCTTATATTTCGAAACCGATTGCTAAAAAACTTGAGTCAAAAAATGGTGTTTTTCCCAAAATGTATTTCCTCCCGAAAACACACAAAAACAATTGTCCTCTTAGGCCCATCTTAAGTTTTGTAGGTAGCCCTACGTATAACCTCTCAAAGTTTTTGTCAGACCTTTTAAAAAATGCTTTTGTACGTGATGAATATTATGTACAAAATTCTTTTCAATTGGTCAATGATTTGAAAGATGTTATAATTCCTAAAGACCACACATTAATTTCTTTAGATGTTGTTTCACTTTTTACCAACATTCCTACAGATCTTACAATTGAATTGGTCAAAAAAAGGTGGGAAAAAATTGAAGATTACACGCCAATTCCTAAAGAAGTTTTTGTAGAGTTGCTTACATTTTGTTTTGAGAGTAGTTATTTTAATTTTAACAATAATTTTTATACACAAATATTTGGATTAGGAATGGGAAATTGCATGTCTCCAATCTGTTCAGATATTGTAATGTCAGAATTGCAGAATACCTGTATCCCAAAGTTGTCTTTTAAACCTGTATTTTTTAAACGTTACGTGGACGATATTGTCACTGCGGTCCCTTCCAATAAAATAAATGAAATTTTAGATGTTTTTAACAGTTTTCACTCACGAATTCAATTTACCATTGAACATGAAACCAACAATAAAATTCCCTTTTTGGATGTACTCTTAGTTAAAGAACCTAATGGGGAACTCTTGTTTGATTGGTATCATAAACCAACATTTTCAGAAAGGTATCTAAATTTTCATTCATTTCACTCGTTTCAGCAAAAAATAAACATCATTAAAAATCTGTCTTATAGAGCGCTTCACATTTCTAGCTACATCTTTTGGGAAAAAAATATTAATATTCTTAAGGATTTATTAATTCAAAATAATTTTCCCATCTCCCTTATTAACAGAGTACTTCATACGACCTATAGAATAAAGGAACCCTTAAGTAATAAGAAATATTACAAAATTCCCTACATTAAAGGTCTGTCTGAGAAAATAAGTAAGATTCTAAAAAGTGATGAAATTGAGGTAGCATTTAAAAACGAAAATACCAATAAAAAATTATTTTTTACAAAACTTAAGACTAAAACACCTACCAATTTGGAGTCGAACATTGTCTACAAAATACCCTGCGAGTCTTGTGAAAAATGTTACGTGGGCCAAAGTGGCAGATATTTTGAGGTACGAAAAAAGGAACACGCTAGAGACTGCATCAAACAGAAGACAAATAACACGGCCCTTGCGAACCATCACTTCGAGACATCCCATAATTTTGATTTTGAAAATGCCACAATTATAGGCAAACAACCCTATCTAAATAAAAGATTACTGGCTGAAATGATCGAAATTAAAAAGGATGATAATTGTTTAAATAAAAGGACCGACATTGAAAACCTAAATACGTCATATTTCTCAATTATAAGTACGCTAAGGAAGCCTCCACCTGTGCCGTGATAACATTTTTATTTTAATTCAGTCTGCATCAGCTCGCATAGCAACAAGACGATCTGTTTTTAATCTGTATTTTAACGTAATTTATTTATTTATATGTCTTGTAAAATAATTTTAAAGTGTTTTGTGCTATGTTTAATCCACGTACCTATGTTCCATGATTTTATTTATACATTTTTTAACAAAGAAGACCTAATTTAAATTGTAAGTAGCTATATTTACATCTCTTTTTAATGTTTTCAGGCTGTTTTATCGTAAATTATTTTCTATTTTAATTGTTATATTTGCAAAAACTTTTACGCTTTATTTTTCTTGCCAAAAAAAAAAAAAAAAAATTTTTTAATTTTTTTCTAATAGTGTCCTTATTCTTGTTTATATTTGTTAAAGAGTCCTGGAAGAAGATTTAATAAAAATCGAAACGTCGACAATTTAAAAATTGGTCTTTATTGGTTTTGATCCTTTCCCGCTAAACTTCGATTAATATACTACTTTTGGATTGCCACCTTTCACTCAACAATAAAAATAATTTTTTTAAACAAAATTGCACAACTTTGAATAATTTTCAAACTTGCCTCATTTTACAAGAATACGAGCGCATGATTTGACACACGTTGGACATGACGTCACGTGACTAACGATTTCCATTTTATAGGTTACATTGCCCTTCAAACGACACTTTCCGGCAGTGCTTGAAAGGGTGAGGTGCATAGCGACATTATAATGTGAGTTTTTATATTTGTTTTATCCTTCATTTACACTTATTATACGGTATTTTAACACTTTTGTTTATAATTACTAATCTTTATTGGCTATTATAACCCAAATAATTTTTGCGGTGACTTTTTCGGATGTTCCTATGCTGTGATGCAACATTAATGATATTAATATTGTATTTTTCCATTAGATTTTATACCATGTTATAGTAAAAGATAAAATATTTGGTATCTATTAAATTTCTAGATAATTGCAATTAATTGGGTATAAAAAGCAAAGCGTGGTTCTTATAAAACACCGGGAACCTATGACCTCTTTTCGACCTTCACTATTTAACAAGCTAATATCATAGGTTTCTTGATTTTTTTAGATGTTTTTAATAAGTTTTTTGTTACAAAGGCTCACCAAAATTTAATTGTTGGAGTACCTTGGCTTTGAGAAAATAACATTAATGGATTTCTAATTATTAATTTAATCTCCTAGGCGTGTACCTAATACCAGTAGGTATGATTTATTTTTGTTTCTTAAATTTTACTACCAGTTATTTGAGCATACGAGTACATACTTTTAGAGAAAAAAAAAACGAATTTACAGTTAGTCATTTCTTATAATTAATAATTATTGTCATTATGAATAAATAAACTCGGGGTAGTTTTTCAAAAGTTATAAATAGACAGTCATACAGGGCAGATTAATTGTTAGAACCCTGACCTTAGATTTTCACAAGGTCAGTTGCATCTAAAGATTCTTAGCAAAGCAAAACCTCTTATGGTCTTACTGTGAAAAATACAATTTTTAACAGAGAAGCAAACGTCTTATGCCCAGATTCACCACACATTCTTTACGTAGCTTAAAGTAACTGTTTTCCATAAATAGGATTTGAAAATTGTAGCATATTGTTTAAAATTGTACTTTCTATCATAAAAAAGTCCCTTAGATTTTAAGTAACAGTTAAAAGTTGCAGTGCGACCGGCCATAAATAAACTCTTTTTATGCCTAAACGTCACTTACTTTATAATTTTATTTTTAACTCACACTTTTTCTAGATTAAATTCAGAACGTACCACTTTAATTTCAGAAAACATCACTTGTATTTCAGAAACCATCTATTGCATTTTAGAAAGCACCCATTTAGAAACTGATTATTTTTATTAATGTATTTTAAATGGGATTTTTTCTGAAATTAAATTGGAACTTGAGTTAAAAAAGAATTTCTTGTGCAATATTTAATTAAACTATGATTTATTGAATATTGTACAAGAAATTAGCGTAAATGATTCCTGTAAAATATGGAGCCAAGCAAATTGTGGACCAGCTTTTTTTAGTAGCAAAAAAAATCTTATCAAAACTTTGTGATATTTAAATAAACATAGATATAAACATTTACTCTATGCTTGCGCTATCTGTTTTGCGTTTTGTTTGTTGACTTTTACTTTTCAAATTTGACTTTCAAAATTTATTGTAAAATTATTATTTACCAAAAAATTACAATCTAAAAATAGTATTTTCTAACTACTAAGTAACAAAATTAACAGCATCAACATGAGTGGGGAAAAGAAAGATAAAATTTGCAAATGTGTTCCAAAAACGGGTAAATACAAAGTTCGTTCATTAAAAGAAAGGAAGAAAATCTTATTAGGCCAAAATAGATAGATTTTTACCTTGCCAAAAATATACAACAGCCAGATTTTTTATATATGCTAGAACATCCATTCATGAAGCTAAATCCTTAAAATGCACCCTAATAAGTGTTTAGGGTTGGCGTGAAAGCCCACCAAAAAGCCCCCTTTAATTTGCAACATTAGAATACGATGGATCTGCACAAAATTTTACAAATAGGTGCTAAATAAGATTTTAAAAAGGTTTGTGCAAAAATTATTTTTCTAAAAAAATGCCTTTGCTCCTAAATGACCTTCGAAGAGTAGTATTCAATCATGTTCGATTTACACTAAACTTGGTAAGCAAATGCAAAATAAAGTGCTAAAAACTTATACTCTTTATTTTGTTTTTATCCCCATCCATTTAAGAAGGGGGCCCTTATTTGCAAAGTCTGGTGTAAATTCGACAATATTCAATATAACTCTTCAGGGGCCATTTAGGGGGCGAAACATTTTTTTTTAGAGGAATAATTTTTCCAAAAATCATTTGAAGATCCTATATGTAAAATGTGGTTTAGATCCATCGTGATTTTATGTTGCATATTAAAGAGGACTTTTTGAGGGACTACTACGCCAACCCTTAACTCTTATTAGTTTTCATTTTGTGGGTTTAGCTCTCTGAATAGAACAGAAAAATAAAACTATTTGAATAGATAATAGATAAAATGTTTTAACACACAGAAAATCTGCCTGTTGTTTAGTTTTTGCAAGATAGCTATGTTTTTTAAACAATCTTGGCCTAAGTATACCCTATATGTATATTTTAGCAGCTTTAAAGTTTGCAAAAAATATAATCAATTGGTTATCATTTTAATTTAATTTAAAATTTTGTTTTTCAGCACTTGTAACAAAAAACATGGCTAAAATTGGAATTAACGGTTTCGGACGTATCGGACGTCTTGTCCTTCGTGCCTCCATCGAGAAGGGAGCGGAAGTTGTCGCCATCAATGAACCATTCATGGATGTAAACTACATGGTGTACCTCTTCACATACGACTCCACTCATGGTCGTTTCAAGGGAGAAGTCAAAGCTGATGGCACCGACCTTGTCGTCAACGGCAGGAAAATCGCTGTCTTCAACGAGAAGGACCCCAAAGTAAGTAATTTTATGAAACGAATGCCAAAACAAGTTTAAACATTTGTAACATTGGATATTTGATAATTTCTGTGGCGAATGTTTAATATAAAACAAAGATTCTCTCCAAACCACACTTTATTTAGAAAAATCTGAATACGTATTTCGACAGCTAAGCTGTCATCTTCAGCAGAAGATAGAATGCATTTCTATCTATCTATCTAAGCATTCTATCTTCTGCTGAAGATGACAGCTTAGCTGTCGAAATACGTATTCAGATTTTTCTAAATAAAGTGTGGTTTGGAGAGAATCTTTGTTTTATATTTGTAACATTGCTTATACTCCATGATAGATGGTAAACAAACATAGCTATGCTTACAAAAAATATACAACACCCATATTTTTATATGAGCAATTCAGGAAGCGAAATCCACAAAATACAGAGTGTCCCAAAAATGGCGCATAAACGCGATGGTACGCTCTTGGGGCATTCTCAGGGATCACTAGAAAATTGTCAAAAGAAAATCCATCTGTTATATTCATCAAGAAAAATGCGAACAAAGTTGCATAAATTCGGCAACACAGTCTAGGAAAATACATCTAAAAATCCCAACTATGAGTCTTGATCATACACTATTGCATTAGATTTTATTGTTGTTGTCAGCTTCATTTCATGAAAATTTTGTAAAATTAAATTGATTATAAAAATGTAATTCGACCATTTAAAAAATAAACAAATGGTCGAATGGTTTAAGATAGACTGTAGCTTTATATTAAACCATATTTTTGTTTAATATGTGCTGTTATCTTCAAGATTCGCACTTTGGGGCCTCATATTTCCAAGGGGATATGAGATAGATATTTTTTAACTATTATCTGGGGTTCTAGGCAAGTCCCAACAACGTACCATCGCCTTTATTTGGGCACCCTGTAGGTATATCTTTCTAATACCCCTTCCCAAATGGAATAAAGGAATTTATAAATGAAAAATATATGTATGTATAAGTATAAATTTTAAAGCATTTTAAAAACATGTTCAGGGCATTTAAATCAAAAACAATGGTCTCAACATATACAGAAGTATTTATTTAATTACTATAATATTGCACTAATCATTAAACCATTTAAAAGTTTACACAAAATAGAAATGATTTATGTAAATACTCGCTGTTAAGAAGTCATTTTAGGTATCATAGGATAAATTAGCACTTTTAGAAAAATGTTTACAATTTTCTTTATAAAATCTCACAACTCAAGCCAAAATTGTTTCATTTTTCCAATTTTTACGCCTGTTTTATGTAACTGTCGTATTCTTTTTGGCATATTTTAATTTTTAATGACAGTAAATTTGAAATGTAATGCCAACTTTTTAAAGAAAAAAGTTTTAGTTTTTATAGGTGTTTTTCTTTTAACTGTAAACGGATAGTATTAATTTAATATTCTTGTAGTCCATCCCATGGGGCAAATGCGGCGCAACCTACGTCGTAGAATCCACCGGCATGTTCACCACCATTGAAAAAGCCCAACAACACATTGCCGGAGGTGCCAAGAAAGTCATCATCTCAGCCCCATCCGCTGACGCCCCCATGTACGTATGCGGTGTCAACCTCGATGACTACGACCCAAAAGCCGAAGTCATCTCCAACGCTTCCTGCACCACCAACTGCTTGGCACCCTTGGCCAAGGTCATCCACGACAACTTTGAGATCGTAGAAGGTCTAATGACCACCGTTCACGCCACCACTGCCACCCAGAAGACTGTTGACGGTCCCTCTGGCAAGTTGTGGAGAGATGGACGTGGTGCTGGACAGAACATCATTCCTGCTTCCACTGGTGCTGCTAAGGCTGTTGGCAAGGTTATTCCAGCTCTTAATGGAAAACTCACTGGAATGGCTTTCCGTGTACCCACACCTAATGTTTCTGTTGTTGATTTGACTGTCCGTCTTGGTAAGTTTTCTTATGACATTCTTTTAAAAATCCTAAAGTTTTTCTGTATAACTGAACTTATTTTTCGCATCAAAAAAATATTTACTAAATTTATCAAAATTGCAAAATATTAGAAAAGAATAGTACTTACCGTGTGTCTCGCAAAAAGCACACGAGCTCATAACGTTCTACGTATAGTTTCTACAGATTTGAAATTTTAGGAGTTGTCTAAGGAGACTTTTAGCCTTCTTTTACATGTATTTACAAAAATGTATGACCTCCGAGCTCCGGTTTAAGCGGAAATGACATTACATAATTTTGAATTTAAAAAAAAATATATTTTGACATTTTTAGAAACATTCTTTTAATAAGAAGAGCGTATTTGTACAAAAATTGGTTGGGGTAACCTAGGAGATCTGTCATACAAACCTTTTAGCTGATACGTAGAATGTTTTAAACCAGCAGTTTGTTGTTTTTTGGTATCGGGTGAGCAAATAAAAACGGCCCCTAAGTAGGCAATGAACAATGTAAAATCTGTCAATTAACAATATTTTGACAATTCTCATGGCCTACTTATGGGCCGTTTTTATTTGCTCACTCGATATACAGGGTGAGTAGAAAGTAACGCATATCGCTTCTAACGCCGTTAATACTTTTCTTAGAGCCTTAATTTTTTTTAGGTCGATTTCTAACTTTTTCTTCCGCATTTAATAAAACTAAATTTAAATATACAGGTTGTGCCAGTTATGAGTAATAAAACGCAACTTTGTTATTTTAAATGGAACACCCCATTTTTTAATTTTTTTTCCAAATCTATGATAAATTTAAAGTTTAACTAGAATGGGTAGAAGTCGAAACGCGTAGAAGTTACTCTTCGCAAATGAGTCGCTCGAATAGAATTCGGATTTGGTAGAAGAAGATTTTATATAAGGGCTACACATTCTATAGAATACTCTTCGCAAGAAAACTTTTATAGGGTAATAGTTTTTTTAAGTTAAATTATTTTTTTTTATTTATCTGCGATGAGTGCAAACTATTGACATAAACCACGAAGAATTTCGTTAACGAAGACGTCAGTTCTGACGTTTAACATATTTTAGGTTATTTGTTCTGACAGCTGCTTTTGTTTCTTTGTTTGAAATATTTTTGGCATGGCCTTCTTGACTGACGCGTGACGCGATTCGGACTTGAAAGTTTTTTGCTACTGAAATAGTTTATTTTTTGTTTTTTTAACCTTACTGGATAACTTTATAAAAAACAAACCAACATTTTTAATGGAAAATTAAATTTCCATTAATTTTGTGAAAAATATTTTTTTTGCTAATTGAATAATAACCGATATAGGAGGTTTTTTTGTGGTGGGGGGTAACTGGGGGGTCTGACAAAAAAAACCAATGAATACTTTTTTCTAGAGAATTAAATTTCCTATGTTTTATGTCGAATAATTTTTTTTATAAATTTAATAATAATCGAGTTACGATTTTTTTTTCACTTGGGGGGCTGAAAGGGGGGCTTTATAGTACTCGGATTCTTGTCAAAAACAATAGGGTTCTTCCTTTTATAGGGATCGATTTTTCCTTAAAATTTGAATTGGATTGGAGTTTTGGTTCTTAAGATAGCGTGTTTACAAGAAACGTGACATCCCACAGACCGACCTACCGACCGACCGACCGACCGACCGACGGACGGAGAAAAAATGAAAATCTTAAAAAGTCATGAAACGCACGAATCTGCAAGAATTTTTGCTCTAGGATGAAATTTGACGATTTTAGGATTTTCTGATCGATTGCAATATACTCTTCGGATCTAGTCTTGCGAAGAGTATAATAATGTAGGTTATGCTACTACCCCTTACTCGCAAGAAGGTTGTCAACCGCAAAAATATACATTAATTATTTTAAGGTATTCAACACTTATGGGCCACTTTCTTTGTTGGTTTTGACACACAAAGCATTTATTTCATGAATTCCAAGATATTTTCGAAAAATTAGTGGTATTTTTTGAAAATTAAAGATATTTTTAAGAATTTAAAGGGATTTTCGGGAAATTAAAAGTATTTTTGGGGAAATGAAGGTATTTTCGAAAAATTAAAAGTATTTTTGAGAAATGAAAAGTAATTAAAAAAAATAAAAATTTTTAAGTCATTTTCAAAAGTGTAAGACATTTTTTTTTTGAAAGTGGAGATGTTTTTCGTAAAATTTTGAGTATATTTTTTTTCTTTCAAAAAATATTATTTAACTATCAAATTCAACCAAAAAAGAAGCACAAAATCGTTGGATATCTTAAAATAATTTAAGTGTTTTTTTGATGTTTGAGAACCTTTTTGCGAACAAGGGGTAGTAACAAAACCTGTATCATTGAACTCCAAATTCATCGTAGATTTGGGAAAAAAATAAAAAAATGGGGTGTCCCATTTAAAATAACAAAGTTGCATTTCATTAGTTAAAACTGGGACAACCTGTATATTTAAATTTAGTTTCATCAAATGCGCAAGAAAAAGTTAGGAATCGACCTGAAAAAAATTAGGACTCTAGGAAATGTATTTACGCCGTTAGAAGCGATATGCGTTACTTTCTACTCACCCTGTATTAGCTTTATATTTAATAAAAATATAAAATTCAGAAGTAATGTCAGTTAGCATCTGAAACGACGGGTGGTATGACAGATCTCCTAGGTTACGCCAACCAATTTTTGTACGAATATGCTCCATAGACATCGTCAAGCCCTACGTCATCAGTTCACAGAAGTGCATTAAAATACTATCTGTGAAATTTTTTTAGGCAACTAACATTACGGACTAAAGAAAATGTTAATTTTTTTCTTATTCTGTGTTTCCAACATTGGTCTTCTTAAAACATTCTTTAAAGAAAAACTAGAATGGGTAGAAGTTACTCTTCGCAGATGAGTAGCTCGAGTAGAATTCGAAATCGGTAGAAGTTTAATGTTATATTTTTTAAGTCAAAGCTAAATCAATATTTTATATAATTGCTACACATTCTATAGTATACTCTTCGCAAGAAAATTATTATTGGATAATAGTTTCTTTTAAATAAAACAAATTTAAAAAAAATCTTCGAAGAGTGCAAACTATTAACAGAAAACACGAAGAATTTCGTCAACGAAGAAGATAAACGTCAGTTCTGACGTCTCAGAAATTTGGGGTTATTTGTTCTGACAGCTAGTTTTGTTTCTTTGTTTAAAATATTTTTGGCATGGCCATCTTGACTGACGCGTCACGCTATTCGGACTTAGAAGTTTTTTGCTACTAAAATCATTTGTTTTTTGTTTTTTTAACCTCACTGTCTACATTTACAAAAAACGAACAAACATTTTTAATATAAAATTAAATTTTCATTAATTTTGTAAAGAATCATTTTTTGTGTAAATTAAATAATAACGAAGATAGGAGGTTTTTTTGTGCTGGGGGGAAATTGGGGGGTCGGACAAAAAAACTAACGAATACTTTTTTGTAAAGAATTAAATTTTCTATGTTTTATGTCGAATAATTTTATTTGTAAATTTAATAATAGTCGCGCTACAATTTTTTTTTCATTTGGGGGGCTTAAAAAGGGGCTTTGTAGTAATCAGATTTTTGCCAAAAACAATAGGGTTCTTCCTCTTATAGGGATCGATTTTTACTTAAAATTTGAGTTTGATATCGCTTTTGGTTTTTGAAATAGCGTGACCACAAGAAACGTGACAGACAGACAGACAGACAGACAGACAGACAGACAGACAGACAGACGGACGGACAAAAAATGAAAATCTTAAAAAGTCATGAAACGCACGAATCTGCAAAAATTTTTGCTCTACGACGAAAATTGACGATTTTAGGATTTTCTGATCGATTGCAATATACTCTTCGGACCTAGTCTTGCGAAGAGTATAATAAGAGAGTTGTTTAGGTCCCATTGGTGTAAAAATGTTCCTTTATATCTAATTTCGATATTTTAGTTTAAAATTACCCGAGAAACTACCGCAAGAATTAAAAAATCCCTTATTAATCTGATGATGATGATCACCCACCAAGATGTCAGCTTTAAACGCGAATTGTTTGAGAACGCAACCATATCAAGGGGTATGGTTTGTTCTAGGTAATAGAAAAAAATGTTAATTTAACAATGGTACTTACGAGACCTCTTGATATGGTTGCTTTCTCAAGTAATTTGCGTTTAAAATTCACATCTTGGAGGGTGCACAACATTATCACATAAACTGTATATTAGAGTTAGAGTTCTACAATGAACTAAACTTGAAATATCGAATTTAAGACATTAGAGCACATTTTTATACCAAGGGTTCCCTAAGAAAACCTTTTATTTTCTTAAAATCTTGTTCTAAAAAAGTGGCTAAATCTGACAGTATCAAAATTTCACTTCACAGACAGTTTTTTAATGTGGATCTGTGACGTAGGAGTTGACCGTGTGTATTGAAACAGCTCAGCTAGGCTACCAACCAGCTTTAGTTGTAAACACACGTACTTAATAATGTTTAATATTAAATTTCTTTTTTGTTTAACAGCCAAGCCAGCCCCCATGGAAGAAATCAAGAAGAAGATAAAGGAAGCAGCCAATGGACCTCTCAAGGGCATCCTCGGTTACACCGAAGAACAAGTCGTGTCCACCGACTTCCTTGGAGACACTCATTCTTCAATCTTCGACGCCAGCGCCGGAATTTCCCTCAACGACAACTTTGTCAAGCTCATCTCTTGGTACGATAACGAGTACGGATACTCATGCAGAGTTATCGATCTTATTAAGTTTGTCCACTCCAAAGCTTAAGAAGTGTATTTTAGAAATACCGTGGAAAAAACAATGTTAACACTCATACAAATTTATGTTTAATGAAGCAGTTGTCTATACATAATTCTATTATTTTTAATATTATTAATTGTTTCTATCGTACATTATATTGTATTTTTACATTATTTTATTAGTAACTGTTTAATAAATGACTGTATTACTTTATAAATTTTTTGCATTTTTTCCCTACATTTTTAAAAATATCAAAACTGAAATTATGATTTTTAAAGTGTTTCGTTTACAAAAAAATTTTTACTTGGAAGGCTTGTGTCGAGATAAGAAGTTTGGCCTAAAGTTAATTTTATTGGCAATAAACTCGGCGATTTAATTAATAAATACTTGTAACCTAGAGAAAGTTAAATATTTTTGAATTGTTTCTTTTAGGGGTCTGACTTTATTTATTGCTAATATAATATGAATGTATTTTTAACTTATGGATCCATAAAAATGACATAAACAGGCCGTTTATTTTAAAATTGTGATAAAATAATAATTAAATGACTTGTTTATGTCATTTTTACGGAATTATGGTTTACCCAGTGCGAAGCACGAGGTGAATAATTAAAAGATAACACCCTTTCTTTTTTTTATTCAACAAGCACGACTTCTTTTTAAATCAAAAATATATCAAGAGCACGGGCTATTCGACCCGATTATTTCATTTATAAATACTATTTAACCGAATAAACAACAAAATTAAAAAAAATATCATAAGTTTGACTTCTATTTAGGTATTTTATTTTACTGTCAGTGATAATGTCGTATAATTTTTGGACATCCTGTACGTTCTATCTAATATAGAAATACGAACCTTCATAGAAGCTAGAGCGGGTTAGGTCAGTGGATAGGTTAGATCAGTGAGCCTGTTGAATTTTTTTTTTATAAAATACCGACATTTAATAGGATACTCCTCGCAGTAGGTAACCAAAGAATAATAAAATAAAAAAAAAAACAATAATTTTTTAATATACAGGATGTCCCAGAATTGGCGCACCACCTGTATGCTACGTTGTTGAGGCATGCCCAGGAATCCCCAGAAAATTGTCAAAAAAAATCCATCTCATACACCCTCGAAGATATGAGGCCCCAAAGTGCAAAACTTTAAACGCATATACCTTAAAAACAACAGCACGTATTAACGAAAAATATGGTTTAATACAAAGCTGCAGTCTATCTTAAAGCATTTCACCAATTTTTCTTCTTTTAAATGGTCAAATAACATTTTTATAATCAATTTAATTTTACAAAATTTTCTTGAAATAAGCTGACAACAATGTCAATAAAATTTTAGGCAAAAGTGTATAATTAAGACTCATAGATGGGAGTTTTAGATTTATTTACCTAGACTGTGTAGTATTTTCTCAGACTGTGTTGCCAAATTTATGCAACTTTGTTCGCATTTTCCTCAATGAATATAACAGATGGATTTTTTTTAACAATTTTTCCTGAAAATTTGAACTTGATGGGACCTTTGGTTCTTAAGTTAGAGTGTCTACAAAAAACGTGACAGACGGACGGACGGATTTTTTGAAAGGTGTTCAAAATTCGATGAAACGCACGAATCTGCAAGAATTTTTGCTCTAGGATGATTTTTGACGATTTTAGAATTATCAAAACAATCACAATATACTCCTCGTTTTTGACTTTGTCTGCGAGGAGTATAATAATTATTTTATATTTTTATTGGTAAATAAATTATAATATGAAAGGAAAAAGTTTAAAACATTAACGTCATCCTGTTTTGACGATAAAAGTTATTTCATAATATGAAAAGTTTACAAGCTCATTTATTGTTTTAATGGATAATTGCTTTACCATCTAAAATAATTTGTTTTAGAAAAGAGCCGTCCTTTTCTAAAACAAATATTTAATTTCATAAAAATTCATTTATTTTTGTAAAAAGTAACTTTTATTTAGGTAGTGTTATTGATACCATTATGACTATGACATTTTGCGAAGAAAGTAATTCTTTATTTAGTTATAAAAACAGCAAAAAACAAACCAACAGAAACTGTTTAAAAAAAACGACTGTTTTTTTTGCAAAATATCACAAACTTTTATTGTTTTTAGGAGATCCTGTTAGTCAATATAAAGACATTTCTCTGGGTTTAGTAAGCTACAAATTATTTTATTACTTTGTCGTATTTAAAAATGTATATGAAGTACCATTCGTGATCTTACAAGTATGTTATCTTACAAGAATAAAAAAGGAGGGTCCAATTTTAAATGAATTAATAATAGTTATATTTTCATTTTATGTAAGTATAGCAATAGGCTTTGTTTGCAGAGAATCTTGGCAGTTTCACTGTAAAAGTTGCTACTTAATATTCCATACTTTTCATTTTAGTCTCTGGCCTCAAACATGACTATTATACTTTACTCTTATCCAGGGATGGCGTATTATAAAGAAATGGATAAAAACTTTTTACCATTAAGCACAGCCAGTAATAAACTTTACAACAAAATATTAAAGCAGTCAAAATTTCTGGAATTGATATTCATTTATTTAATAATGATTTGTGTAATATTTGTAATTCTTTTAACATTGCCTGGATTTGCATCATGTTTCATGAAGGAAAAAAACGAGGATGCCGTCAGTTATTACAAAGCACCACTGACGGTCATAAAACAAATTTTTGTTTTTCCTAAACTTATTAAAGTAGTAAATTTTTACTATTTCTGTACAGTTGTTCTTTCGGGATTTGTCATGGCTATCGACTGTTTTTTTGTTGTTTATTGTTTTACTCATGCCTTATTTCAAGCTTACATTATTACAGAAAAAATAAATAATATAACTGAGGGATACTTAGATGAAATGGACCTTGATCAAATATTTTACAATGAAGCATACCAGAAGCAGATTTTGGAAAGAATTGTTTTGTGTGATGCCCTGCTAATTCGTTTAAAAAAGTATAAAATCTTATACTTATACGCGGCCTGAACGTAAAAATAATAAATAACATATATATAGAATTAAAAAACAAATCCTTAAGTACAAAAAAGACCAAGCGGTGGAGTAACAATTAATTTATCCACTCTATACATATGTAGGTTCATTTTCTAAGTAAAAAGTAAACTAAGATTTTTCTTTTTATTTCACAGAACATTTGGGATCTATATTCAAATAATGAAAGAATGTATTATATTCCACACCCCTGTTGGTGTATTAATTGGAATTGCAAATGTTATTTCATTTTACACAGTAAGTTAACAACTTATTATACTCTTCACAAGAGTATATTGCAATCGATCAGAAAATCCTAAAATTGTCAATTTTCGTCGTAGAGCAAAAATTTGCGGATTCGTGCGCTTCATGACTTTAAGATTGTTATTTTTTGTCCGTCCGTCGGTAGTCGGTCGGTCGGTCGGTAGTTCCGAATTCTACTCGAGCTATTTATCTGCGAAGAGTAACTACTACGACTTCTACTTATTTCTTGTTATATCCTTTTTTTTTTGTTTTTATACATTACCTACCTAATTAAAGTTTATTTAACACCTAGGGTTTTATTAAATTCTATTTTTAGAGCACCACTGCTTATTCGTATATTAGAGCAACAATTTTTATGTTATTTACATCTGGAATTTTGGCAATTTTTACGATTTGTGGACAACTTATTCAAGATGAAGTACATTTATAACAAATTAATAAATTTTATAATAAAACAATATGTTTTGTAGTTTACAATAAAAATAAGAAGAAAAGTTTTGGAATTAAAATGGTACACTTTTAATAAAAAATGCAATATTGCCTATTCATTGCTCCTGACTAACATTGGACAAGATTATAAAGTTAATTTGACTTCAAATATTGTTTTAAATTTCAATCTTGGCATAACTGTAAGTGCTGCCTACATTTTTTTTTAAATATAACAATAATTTTTAGCTTATGAGAACTATTTACGCTATGGCAACAGTTTGTTTATCTTTAGTATAAAGTTATTGTAATCTTTATCTACAACTCTTAAAATAGTTACATTTTGTAAGAGTAAACTGTCACTGTTGTTTATAATTCATATCTGTTAGACTGTTTGTAATAGCTTATCTTGCAGAGGCACAGGTTTTAAACTGTCTGTAGGTGTAAAAATACTGCGCAGAACTATATATATATATATTCGTATGATATTATAAATACATGTCAAAAATAAGTACAAATGAACATTATAAAATGGAAGATGGTTAAATTCCAAAAGGTTTAAGTGATGTTCATTTTTTCACGTCCATGGCCGATTTTTATTCGCAGAACTATAAAAATAAATTAATTAAAATATGTGTGTCCCGCACGATTTTTAAATGGAACACCCTATATATTTTGACATTTTTAGGAACATTATTTTAATAAGAATACAATCGTTTTTAAAGAAATAATGAATCACTAAACGATTTTATAGCTCTATGGAAATCACCTAATTTCATCATTATCGTCCATCTTCATCATAGTCATATAGAGTCCTGCAGCGTTCTCTGATGTAGGACCAAATTAGCTCATTTTCAAAGTGCTATCGAATCGTTAATATTGGTGATACACTATTTTTTTAAAAACGATTGTATTCTTATTAAAGGAATGTTCCTAAAAATGTCAAAATATATAGGGTGTTCCATTTAAAAATACAAAATTAATGTCATTTCCGCTTAAACCGGAAGTCATAAATTTTTGTATATGCATGTAAAAGAAGGCAAAAAGTCTTAGACAACTGCTAAAATTTCAGTTCGTCAGTTTTGTAGAAAGTATACGTAGAAAGTTATGAACTTGTGCGCTTATTGCTGGACACACGGTATAAAACAACCGAGTCTATCAATGACAATTTTATTATCCCATTAAGGGTATAGTCTGTAAGTCATTTTGGTAAACCAAAGTGACAGTTGTAACAATCATTTTTTATGACAACAAATTGTGTAACAAGTCGTTTTCTGTCACTTTGGTTTACCAAAATCACTTACGGACTATACCCTAAATATGATATAGACCTAGAGCATTACCGATAAAATAGTGCACGAATAAGAATATAAGAATAATTAGAAAAACTTTAACGTAAATACCTGCGTAATCCTGTTTTGACGATAAAAATTATTTCATAATATGAAAAGTTTACAAGCTCATTTATTGTTTTAATGGATAATTGCTTTACCATATAAAATAATTTGTTTTAGAAAAGGACGGCTTATCTAATTTCATAAAAATTTATTTATGTCTGTAAAAACTAGAAAGTAAAGCTTCATTCACAATGAAAATTAGCTTGCATGCGGTAAGAAATAAGGTAGCTTGTAAGAGCTTGAAATATGTATTTGGGATATACCATTCACAATGAATTAGCTTGTAAGAGCTCATGCAAGCTAATTCATTGTGAATGGTATATCCCAAATACATATTTCAAGCTCTTACAAGCTACCTTAATTCTTACCGCATGCAAGCTAATTTTCATTGTGAATACCACTTAACTGTGAAAATCTTATTTAGTGTTATTGATACGATAGTGACTATGACATTTGGCGAAGAAAGTAATTATTTATTTTATTATAAACATAAAAAAAGCAAACCAACAGAACTTGTTTTCAAACCCGATAAGCATTCGATTTTTTGCAAAAAATCACACAAATCTAGGACTATTACTCTAAAACATTAATTATTTTTAGGAGATCCTCTTAGACAATATAAAAACATTTCATTGGGTTTAGTAAGTTACAAATTATTTTATTACTTCGTCGTATTTAAAAATCTATATGAAGTACCATTCGTGATTTTACAAATATGTTATCTTACAAAGATAAAAAAGGAGGGCCCAATTATGCAAGAATTAATAATAGTTTTATTTTCATGTTATGTAGGTAGTCATTAGCTTTAGTCGCAGAGAATTTTAAATCATTTAGAAACTGATCAGCTCCTAAACTGACAAAATAGTGTTTTTTTGGACATGGATCCTAAAGATCCTTTGAATCATGATTAATTTTCGACCAATCATGTTGACTCCGTGAGTCAGGGAGAGCTTATAATTGGTTAAAAATGGATCATGATTCGATGTATCCATGTTCAAAAGAAAGCATTAAAAGGCTCCGCATTATAAAACTATTGGCAGTTTCTTACAGATTGAAGGTTCACTGCTTGTTAAGTGTTCTTGGGTTCAGTGTGAAAATTGCTACTTAATTTAATATTCTATAATTTTGTATTTTAGACTCTCGCAACAAATATAAATATTATACTTTACTCCCACCCAGCGATTGTGTATTACAAAGTAATGGATAAAAATTTCATACCATTAAGTACTGCTAGTAACAAACTTTACAAAAAAATACTAAAGCAATCCAAATTTCTGGAACTACTATACATTTATTTAATAATAATTTATGTAATATTTA